>JAZHRO010000059.1:72106155-72756733 GCA_037157565.1 Thalassia testudinum | reverse complement strand
AAAATATTACTTGTATTATAACTGCACGTGTAATATATTTTAATTTGTTAATTATTATTTTTCATATATTATTTTTTATAACATGAACTTTATTTTTGCATTACCTACTAATTCTCATGTCTATTGATGGAATGAATAATCTAATTAGCCCTTAGTGTACGCTATTTTTTAGAGAAGTTTTTAATAGCTATTATTATTGGTTGTTTGCAAAACTAACTCCATTACGATATGTGATATTATTTATGCTCATGTGATATTCATCTAATGGATCACAATTGATGCTCATTTACCATTTTTTAGGTACTATGTTCATAGGATCACAATTGGTGCTCATTAACGTATGTACTATAATTTGCAAACCTTTTAAGGAAAAGATTGCTCTCATGTAAAGATAAGTAAGACATTCAAAGCACATTTTTTATGGAAAATAAAAATTATAGCAATTTATACGCATCACTATTTGAGACAAGTGTTTAAAACTCATGTATTTTGGAATTTGAAAAAGTGTTAACCTAGAAGGTACAAATTATTTGCATATGTAACACTTATTCAAGTTCAAAATTCAAAGGAGAATGTCTTCAAGAAAAGTATACCCTATATTTATATGCCGTGTATCATATTCAAGGCTTGTACACATTGAGCAACCTATGACACTAGAAGTTTGAACCCAAATATGGTTGGCTCAAACTTGTGTTGGTTGAGGGGTTAACTCAATCCCTAGCTTTGTGTGACATCTCAATTATAAATAAAAACAAGGGTAATTCCCTATTCATGTAAACACTTCTTTAACCATAGGATGTGCCCTCAGCTTAACATTGTTTTAAAGAACACAAAAAAGGAATATTTTCTTTCTCAATATAGACAAGTGAAGAACTCTTCAAACTTTCTAAACCCAAGTTAGGTAATAATCCTTGTAAACTAGACCTCAAACAACACATTTTCTTTATTATTTATGGAGATCAATTCAAAATTCAAGAACAAGACAACAATAAAGTATTTTTCATTCAACTCCATGAAAACTTTGGAATTGTTGTATGTATGGCCTTGCATCATTGCATATGTTTCTTTTTCCATTTTTCCAATAAAGTATACATTCTTGTCCTTCATTCTTGGTATGTATGTGATTGCTTATTTCAACATTAGATAAATAATAAACCAAATTGTCAATGTACTTAGCACAGTGTTTAGGAGTACAAAAGAAGAGTGCATTTATGCTATCTCTTGATTTAATATCTATGCTTATAGATATTAAATTAAAAGAAAGATGCAAGGTCTATTCTTTGTAATTATGCTCCTGATAGAAAGGAAAATAACACTTCATTATAAGAAACATCAAAATTTGAAAAGTTAATGGGAAGAGAATGGAATGTTCTACATTTTTATGGAAACCTTAGACTTCCTTATATACAGAGATGTTAGGAAACTATCACAAACAAGCTCTTATGAAAGTAAAAAAATAAAATAAACTATAATGCTCTTTTTTCTTTACAATTACAAATTCAATCTTTTTGCAATTCCAATTGTGTATGCAAAATGAAAATATAAAAAAAATTTGATCCTTAAATCAATTAAGAGACGTGAGAAATGGATCTTCCCAATGGAAGTTCAGATGTTGGAGGAAGTAAGTGATTTTTGGTTTCCTCCTCGATTAATTTAAATGCAAAAGGGTCATTTTTACTATAATTTATTTTAAAAATATTGAAGTTGTGATCTACGCTTTAAAATTGGAAGGAGGGAGGGGACGAGTGCAGGAAGTAGACTTTTATATGATTTTTTTGTTGTTTCGGTAATTTTTGGTTTGATCCTCTTCAGGAGCATTCTTCTTGTCATAAACAAGAGTTGGTGGTTGTTATCAATTGCTGAGGGGACCCAACCTTCTTCAATCTGGCGCGAAGTGCTCGTGGTTGTTAGCAGAAGTGTCGGTGCTTGTTTCAGTTTAAAGGTAACCTCCTTTTCACTGTGTATTAGTGATGGAGGAAAAAAGATTGACCGACTATATTTCCATGAGGGTGAGATCACTTTTTTAATGATTGCTTAGATACTCGTAGTTTTGCTCTCAATTCAAGTTGGGTAACCATGAAGTGAGGTACACATGGAATATAGCCCTTTGACATGTGATATAGCTGGAGGTCCCATGTTTGACCTAAAGCCATCTTGGAATATAGATTGTGTCAGATGAAGAAATCCTGAGATTTTTCTATTTCATCTTTGAGGTAAAGTAATTTATCCTCTAACTTATTCCTTGATTTGACATAAAACTTCTATATTTTTTATGTAATATAACTTAAAGCATACTTAGCTCTACGGTAATTAGTTATTTTTAAAGATGTTTACATCAATGCTACATAAAAGTTTCAATTTTACTTAAATGCCACAATGTAGTTGGTATTTATAGAAATGTCACAAGAACCATATTTCTGCTAATAAAAATGCCGTTCATTATCTTGACTTGCAATATTAACTACATTTGAGTTAGTTCTAACTGTAGTTGGGTTAATATTCATCTTGGTGTAAGCTAAAGATCTAAATTTTATTAAATATACAAACATGAGGATAAAAAAAAGAGAAAGAGGACCCTCTTAGGTCCCCATTTCCCTTCTCGCCTCCATCCACCTCCCCTCCCTTTCACATACCTATGAACACACCCACTTGTCCTCTTGCCTCTCTCCTTGATCTCCCTTACATTTCACCCCTTTTATCTCCATACTTATGGTAGCCTGTGGTCCCAGAGGCTTTGGCTATGGCTTTAGGCATGATAGGTGCGGTGCCATGATGAGGAGGAGGTGCTGATGAGGATGGGATACTAGGAGAATAACATTGGAAAGCTCCAATTGCACATAATGACATGTAAGGTAACATGCAAGTCTAATAACATCATTGTGAGGAAGGTCTCAAACGCAAAGGGGTCTGAAGATGTGGATGACGATCTTCGAAACAAACTTGGTGACAGACTATGTCACATCCCAAGTCTCAAAGTTATTAATAAATAAGGAAAGGTAACGTTTTTTCCGTTTTAAACTTAAAGGATGTGACAAGGAACAGAATTATTCATCATGTTCCATAATGGTAATTATGGAACATCAAAGTAAATAGAACCAATAAAAGGAAGTCATTGTTCTAAGAAGGAGACATTCCATGAGTTATCAATTATTGCATTCATGAATTAAAGAAAAAATAACTCTCTAGTCATGGCCATTTGTCTCCTTTGCGAAACCTTTGGTGCTAGATTCCACAAAAGTTAGTCTTGTGACTAAGTATGTAACTTAATTAAATTCATAAATTAAGAAATTTTAATTAATGCAACATATACTCATTGCTAAAATTCAATCATTTTCTTTAAATGGATCTTTCAAATTGCATTTCCAGGCATGTTATCTTGATCTTACACCAATTGATCATTCTTGGCCATTCAATTATTACGTTAACATTCACATTTTGTCATTTTATCTTATAAGGAAGCTTTCTACTATTCCTTTCCATTTAATTATTCTATTTTAAATTATTCATCATAATTCTTTTTTTTTTCATTTCCTTCATCACCCATTGCTGACACGATGCATTCCTGTCTAGACTCAGATAAGTCCCATCTCACTCCCCAAAATATTGTTTGTTATGTGGGGCTTCTTATCTTTGCCTTCTTGGTTCTTTAAATTTCATATTCGAGTCAAACTGAGTCAATTTATTTCATTGACAATCAATGATTCTAGAGTAGTGTAGATTTAACCGTCTGCAACAAGATCGTTGGTGGAATTAACCATCCGCACGATTTTGGCTAGATACATCACAATTTTGGACCAAATCATGATTCTTGAATCAATGTCTATTCCATTCTCGGTCCTTACATGGTGTCGATTCATGTTATCACTTGTAGTTGACATTTTCATTGAATCTTGTTTCTCAAACTAAAAAATAATCTTGTATTTTGAAGATCTTAAGTTATCACTTAACCCTTCTCAAATATTAGGTAGCGGATATATCTTCATTATCGTAGTTTAAAATTGTTAAATCATGTCCATCTCACTAATCTTTTCATATCCCTTTATTAATAATAACATTCTGTACCTACATCCACGGTCAGTAATTGTTTGCATAGGTTAAAATGACCGTCGTTGTAGGTCCAAAGAGCTATTACGATGGTCATTGAAAGTGTTCTCTTAAGAGGCGTCATTGTAGGCAACACCAACAGTTTTTTATCGTCGATGTTGTACCTAGAGCTACAACAACAGTCATGTTTTAATAAACCTCTGATTTTATGATTATGCCAACAGTGACGCTAATGACTGTCAGTATAAACCTATAGTGCTAACAAAAGATTTTGTCGATGTAGTGCAAAAGTTTTTTCCAATGGAAAAATCTTTGGTAAAACTGTTACTATAAATAAACAAGTTATTATCCTACACAAAACATACATTAATGCTTATTTTTGTTGATGTTACCATCAATGAAAGTCCTTGATGAATATAAAAAAAATATATCCTTAATGTATCATCACAGATGTTACGAATAGGGAATCAAGTGTCGTTTAAGACGTTTGGGAAGTGGCCCAGACGTCTATCCAGACGTCTGGAAGCCTTCCCAGACATCTGGTATTAAATTTTTTCGACATACGGGTTCGTGTCTGCGCGCATGCGCGCACAGACTGAACCCACCGCCCGCCTTCTTCTCTTTCCTCTCCCTCCCTACAGACGTAGCTTTTTCTCTCTCTCTCCCCACGCTGCCTTCAAATAGCGCCCTCCCTCTCCCTCACCCTCACTCCATCGTCTTCTTCTCCTTCTCCCTGTTAGCGAGAGAGAGCGAGCGAGAGCGGCAGCAGCCTGCTGCAGGCGTGTGGGGAGGAGAAGCTGTTGCGAGGGGAAGAAGAAGCTCGACCGTGAGGGTGCGAGCTTGCTGGGGCAGCTAGAGCCGGCCAGCGGGAGAGCAGCGAGCGTGTGGTGCCACGGAGGAGCTGCTGTAGCTCAGGCAGCAGGTGGGTGCGGCGCGGCACGGCTGTGCGTGGCGGGCAGAGAGCAAAAAGGGTCCTGATTCTGGGAAAATTTCCCAAAATCAGACGTTTGGACTTACGTCCAGACGACGCAGAAGACGTCTGGAGGAAGATCCAGACGTCTGACAGGTACAATATTTGTTATCTTCTCCTTCTTCCGCGTGTACGGCCATGCAGCCGTTCCGCCGAGTTCTTCTGCACCTCTTCGTGATGAGAGCGGGCGTGTGTGTGCAGGATTTGATCGAGAGGGCGCAAGGGCTCGCCATTCCACACAAATCAGATGTCTAGGCACAGCACCAGACGACGGAGAGGGCTTCCAGACGTCCGGGGTGACAATCGGACGTCTGGAAACAAAGTCCAGACGTTCCAGCGGGCTTTTGGATGTCTGAAGGACTGCGCAGACAAAGGTATGACCTGAGCTACCTTTTAAGACGTCTGGAATAAGTTCCAAACGTCTGATTTTGGATAGACTGGTTGTTTTTGACTCGTTTAGGGTCCGTTCGGAGTCCGTTTTCCACGTTTCAAGTTTCGTTCTTCCCAGATTTAATTCCTCTACCTATTTACAGTAATTGTATACTGTTCTGAGTAACTCCTTGTGTTGATCCTTGTGTTAGGACCCCGTTCCTTTGCGGCTCTTGGGGTTGCGGAGGTGCGCGGGATTGCCGACCACACCCCCAGTACTCCCGATTTTGCAGGTAGAGTGGCCCTTTAATTTATTTATCAAAATTTATACATTTATGAAATAATTAATAGAGTCTAGAGCATTGCATGAACCTTAGGGCTGAAGAATTAGATTGAATGATAGATCCTAGGGTATTACATGAATCCTAGGATTGGAAAACTAGATTGAATGATAGATCCTAGGGTATGGCATGAATCCTAGGACTGTAAAACTAGTTAAATATATACATTGCAGTCTTGGAAAAGTAGAAAGGAAACGATAACTGTCTGTAAATTGGTTAACAACTGCCTGTTTATGAATGAATAATTACTGTTGAGAACATGGGTTATATGGATATAAAGCTGGAACGTTGAAACCTAATTGGTTGAGTTAAAAGAGCATGAACCCTACGGGGAATTAGGAGTAGAACTCCTAGAAAGTGAATGGAATAAATTGGGGAAGTGAGCTGGCCCTTGAGTACGGAGTACTAAGGAGAGCAACTGTCCCCTTGTTTAGTGTAGAGCGGAGCTAGCCGCCCCATGGACCCGGGGTTAGGTCTAGCTACTTTGTACCGACTTTTAGCCCTCGTGTACACAGTACCGAGGAGAGCTACTAGTGTAGGGAGAGCACTAGCTACCCCACGGGCCCCGGGGTTCCGCTAGCCCTCCTACACCGACTTGTTAGGCCCATTGGGCAAACCAGGTAGTCAGGCGAGGGTCCGCGGACTGTGGAGGGGCAAGACCCCTGTTTGGTTACTGTAGAGGGGCTGGACCCCTATTACTGAGAGGGATCTACCCTATACTGGTTCCGTGCTGTGCTTTGGGCGTACCCGTTAATGGAAACGATTGATCGCGTGCCAGTGTGGGGTAGCTACCCGTGCGTTTATCGCGCGTGCCGTAGTCACCGTTACGTCTGTCAGCGACCTTGAGGTGGTTGACTGAGGGTAGGACCACCACGGGGGACTCTCCCGGCCAGGAGAGCACCACGTGTTACATCTATTTTTCGGAAAAGATTGCAATCAAGATCATTCCCACGAGGAACATTCAAGATCAAGAGAAGGATCTGAGAAATAAATCATAGTGAATAAAGGGAAAAATGTAAAGAAAGAAATTAAAAATATAACAGCTATTGTCCACCTTACTGCTTCTTAGCTTTTAGTTGCCACTCTACTCAGTATTTCGTTGACGTGTCACCTTTGTTACCTTGTCAGGACCAGGTGTTGAGCAGCCAGAGTCGGCGGCTGTAGAGGGCGTTGGGCCTAGTAGAGCCCAGTAAGTGTTACTTGTAGTACCCACTGTACTTTTCTTGCTGTTGTTGTGAGTAGTTTCTGTTACCCCTGTACTCTTTTCATTGTAAGCTTCATGTTTATGTATATGTTTAATTCTCTACTGTTGTGGTGGTGTATACTGTAGTATTTATTTCTTTACTGCTGTATTTTATTACTGTTAGATATATACATGGTGAATGTGGTTTATTTTACTGCTCTTTTGGTTACTTTCTCGTTGGACGACTGGGTCTTGGGATCAGTCGAGTCGGTCCGATTCTCGTGTCTCGTAGGGATTCGGGAATCGGGTAGTTACAAGATGGTATCGGAGCAAGGTCATCCCGAGAAGTGAACCAATTGACAGGAAAATAACCAATTCACGTGTCTGTAACTAGAGTAGCCACCACAACGTTTCTTTTGACATAAGCTCTTAGACTTCTTCGTTAGATATCGTTCCATATTGACGTGTTTCCATTCTATTTCAAGTTTAGGGTCCATTCGGAGTCCGTTTTCCGCGTTTCAAGTTTCGTTCTTCCCAAATTTAATTCCTCTACCTATTTACAGTAATTGTATACTGTTCTGAGTAACTCCTTGTGTTGATCCTTGTGTTAGGACCCCATTCCTTTACAGCTCTGGGGGTTGCGGAGGCGCACGGGATTGCCGACCACGTCCCCAGTACTCCCGATTTTGCGGTAGAGTGGCCCTTTAATTTATTTATTAAATTTTATACATTTATGAAATAATTAATAGAGTCTAGGGCATTGGATGAACCCTAGGGCTGAAGAATTAGATTGAATGATAGATCCTAGGGTATTGCATGAATCCTAGGACTGGAAAACTAGATTGAATGATAAATCCTAGGGTATGGCATGAATCCTAAGACTGGAAAACTAGTTGAATATATATATTGCAGTCCTGAAAAAGTAGAAAGGAAACGATAATTGTCTGTAAATTGGTTAACAGCTTCCTGTTTATGAATGAATAATTACTGTTGAGAACATGGGTTATATGGATATAAAGCTGGAACGGTGAAACCTAATTGGCTGAGTTAAAAGAGCATGAACCCTATGGGGAATTAGAAGTAGAACTCCTGGAAAGTGAATGAAATAGAATTGGGGAAGTGAGCTGGCCCTTGAGTACGGAGTACCAAGGAGAGCAACTGTCCCCTTATTTAGTGTAGAGCGGAGCTAGCCGCCCTAGGGACCCGGGGTTAGGTCTAGCTACTTTGTACCGACTTTTGGCCCTAGTGTACACAGTACCGAGGAGAGCTACTAGTGTAGGGAGAGCACTAGCTACCCCACGGGCCCCGGGGTTCCGCTAGCCCTCCTACACCGACTTGTTAGGCCCATTGGGCAAACCAGGTAGTCAGGCGAGGGTGCGCGGACTGTGGAGGGGCAAGACCCCTGTTTGGTTATTGTAGAGGGGCTGGACCCCTGTTACTGAGAGGGCTCTGCTTTATACTGGTTCCGTGCTGTGCTTTGGGCGTACCCGTTAACGGAAATGACTGACCGCGTGCCAGTGTGGGGTAGCTACCCGTGCGTTTATCGCACATGCCGTAGTCACTGTTACGTCTGTCAGCGACCTTGAGGTGGTTGACTGAGGGTAGGACCACCACGGGGGACTCTCCCGGCCAGGAGAGCACCACGTGTTACTTCTACTTTTCGGAAAAGACTGCAATCAAGATCGTTCCCACGAGGAACATTCAAGATCAAGAGAAGGATCTGAGAAATAAATCATAGTGAATAAAGGGAAAAATATAAAGAAAGAAATTAAAAATATAACAGCTATTGTCCACCTTACTGCTTCTTAGCTTTTAGTTGCCACTCTACTCAGCGTTTCGCTGACGTGTCACCTTTGTTACCTTGTCAGGACCAGGTGTTGAGCAGCCAGAGTCGGCAGCTGCAGAGGGCGTTGGGCCTAGTAGAGCCCAGTAAGTGTTACTTGTTGTACTTTTCTTGCTGTTGTTGTGAGTAGTTTTTATTACCTCTGTACTCTTTTCATTGTAAGCTTCATGTTTATGTATATGTTTAATTCTCTACTGTTGTGGTGGTGTATACTGTAGTATTTCTTTCTTTACTGCTGTATTTTGTTACTGCTAGATATATACATGGTGAATGTGGTTTATTTTACTGCTCTTTTGGTTACTTTCTCGTTTGACGACTGGGTCTTGGGATCAATCGAGTCGGTCCGATTCTCGTATCTCGTAGGGATTCGGGAATCGAGTCGTTACAACAGACATCCCTGTATTTAAAAATAGTAAACACTAATCAAATAATATAATTGATTTATTTCATAACAGGAAGTGTAGCTAACAAAATGTGTTGGAGAACCTTTACCAAAAAGGAAGCAACCAATGTATCTATACTACTCTTAGGAAATTGGCTTATTATCCTATTTTAAACTTGGAGTAAGATCAAAGTGAAGTATAAAAGTACAAACCTTCGTTGAGATTCTTGCTTGCAAGAAAGTTTCAACTACTATAAAAGTTGATCACATCTTTATACAATGATGCCATTAGCAAAGATTTGATTCAACAGACTTGAACATAGTTGAGACAAGCTTGCTAAAGATCTTAAGTATCTAATACCAACTCCTGCTTACAATCTTTGTTTATTCTAAAGATTCCAACTAATCCTTTCTTGGGATTATCCTCAAAATCATAGCTCCTGCCATCATCAATATAGAGCTCCCCTTCAGCAGCACTTGACTTGTTCAAGGCAATCACCTAAGAAATAAAGTGGAAGGTGTTGGATGTATGTTAATATATCGCAAAATAGATTACATGCAACTCAAGTGGAAGCTTGCACCATACTTATATAATAGAAATATGCCAAGTTTGTAATGGTTTAGATAAAAAAGGACAGAAAGGGAGCATCACAGAGCAGCCTCAACTACAAGCAGATGCTGGTTATTTACAACAGATGACGCCGAAAGAATGGTAACATGTTTATACATGCAAACTATGAACAGTCAATTTATGGTAGGGTCTCTCCATTTACTACCAAAAGGTTTTTTAACTGCACTCAGACATTCACAGACTACTAGTCGATACTGAATCATCTACAACACCCCTCTATCCACATGTTATATCCAACATGAGGATAGGTTGTATTGAGAGAGAAAGGGCACCCTGATGCATGAAGCTCTTGCTATGCATGGGGTCCAAGGAAGGACATACCACATTGTGCCTATAGCATGATACAACCTTATCCTACTTTCGGTAAAAGGTTACTTCCACGACTTGAACTTTCGACCACTTTTGCCATTGCACCAAGTGATGGAAGGCTGTTTCCACAATCCAAACCCATGACCTCCAGAACTTTCCTATATTTAGTGATGGGGAAAACCATGAAATAGTAAAGAGATGGCAAACCTCTTATTATAGAGGAAGTTAGGATGAAAGGATAGCAAGAGGTCTTTGTACTAAATGCTTTTGGGAAATTCACCCATATAGATTTATGGAGCATCATTGAGATGGGATTAATATGAAAAATCATGCAAATTGGACAAGCATAAGGTAATCTTTTTAATAGGTTTTATATAACTTAGAATAAACAAAGAATAAACAAAAGTATAAGGTAATCTTTTTAGTAGGTTTTAGTATCTTCAGTTCCTCCTTCAAATCGCATAAGTTTACACCTAGATTACCTTGGAACCATGAGGGATAATCCAAACACTGGAGAGGATGCGTTAATCCCGATCTTCCAAAACCCAAGTCTTAGGTGGCACCTATCTTAACCTCTCTTTCAATAAACAAAAGGTAGGTTACCTGCATAGGTTAGCAAAACCCTATCTTTGTGTGAAACACATGCTATCTCTCCCTTCAACCCTCCGACAAAGAAAACTCAAACAAAGGACAATCCAAGTTACGCAAATGCCATTCTAGATTTCCTAACCTACAACATATGAAAAAAAAAAAAAAACAAGAAAGAAATGCTTGTGAATCGTTTGTTAGCAAGAATGGATCTCTCGATCCCTTATTTGGCAAGTAGAACTTCGGAACATATTAACGACAGAATTGGGCTCTAGCATGGATTAGTTCCACCTCAAGAATAGAATTAATAATATCTTCCATTCCTCATAGAAACTCGTCTAATATCTCGAGCTGACATTCATACCACCCGAACACCAAGAAGCTCCTAATTCCTGTGACAATCCCATGATCCTAATCCCTGTAAGTAAATTCTAGCTTAGGTTGTGCACATGATGATCTCGAAAGCCTTGCGCAGCTTGACCTCACATCTTACATGTGAGATGTGGGCCTTAGGACAAGGGGAATAAGACAAAATTAAGGAATAAAACAAAATAGGGAGGGGATAGATTTTTGGGTGAATTTATTTGTAGACATCTAGTCATTCTAGAGAAGCACCATCCAGAATGTTTTTATGAGTTTCCGCACCAGAAAATCTGACTTGTTTGCTTGAGAAGTTTCAATAGCCCACCAATGCATAGTAAAGCAATGTTGAGCAGTGTAGACGTCCATTCGAATTCTATCCTATACTTACTCAAAGATGATCTCTAGCGGGGAACTCAATTTTTCCAGGGTTTTAGGTTATTTAAAAAAGAGAGAGAGAAGAAGATAGTAGTGGTAGTAGTAGTTGGGAGAGGTAGCTGCAGTCACGTACCTGGCGTAGGGGTAGAGTCCTCTTGTTCCTATGCAGCCAATCCACAAGGAGCACAAATTGAAATAAAACAAGGGAAAAATAAGCCATTTCATCTCTTCTGGAAAGGAAAGAAACTGAAAAATAAGGGAAAAATTACTTCTATGAAATAAAACAAGCCATTTCATTGGTAAAGTAGGCCTTCGTTGGGAGTGCAATAATGGATCTCAATAATTGAAGAAAACCAAAGCAGCTATCAGGATTATCGGAAACCCAAAGATAACCATGATAATTTAAAGCGATTCCATTTAGAAGACCACAAGGATTATATGAAAGAGCAAACCTTAAACATAAATTATTTATAATTTTGTTGCACTTCATGACTGCATTCTTGAACAACCTCCTATTTTTGTGTTTACAATAAAAAAATTCATCAAACATAAAGATTAAAAAATGGATGCTTTAACTTGAAACTAAAGAAAAGATGTACCAACCGAGATTCAAACCTGGGTCTGTACCGTGAAAGGGTACTATTCTATCACTAAACCATTGGTACCATTCAAGTTTCATGAACCTCAATTAATACAAACTAGGAGTGGTCAGAAAATAAATAATATTCAACATAAATCCAGTTTAAATGAAGGGTAATATACACTTTCTTCTAGGTTAATGGCTGCGTTCTTGAAGTGTCCTTTTTTTTTCTTTAATCTCAACCAAGTAGGTGTTTAGATCCACTTTAAAAGTAGGTGTTTCTTTGCCACGAGGGGGGTAGGATAAGCAGTGGAATTGAAATGATTGGTATGGCGGGTTATCATGATTGGTGTGGGGATGTTTGTAAGCGTTTCTATTTGGAAGTTAAAAGGGTTATCATGTTGGGTTAACCTATGACTATTTGAAATTCAACTTAAAGTATTATCATGTTTGTGCAGTGAGATAATCACAGCTTGCTTTGTTTTTGTGAGATGAGATGGTAAGGGTTAACCTACAAGGTAACTTATCACGCATCAAGCATGGGATAAGTTATCCCAGGTTGGCCCCTTGTAACCCAAATTAATCCAGTCTGGCAACCAAACTAGGTTACCCCCATTTTGAAGGGATAACCCACCAAACAAACTAGACCTTAGGGTTGATTTTTCAGTGATGAATGAAGGAGAATTAAATGCATGTTTTTTAGAAGAAGAAGAAGAAGAAGAAGAATCAAGTTAGCTGCCACATACCCCATATTCGGATACTAAGGATCCCAGCTGCACTCTCTGTAAAAGTATTTGTTTGCTGGCTAGCCATTAAAGGCAATGGAAAGTGTAAAAACAAATAAACAAAAAGTTAATGAAATGCTAAAGCATAATCATTAAAGCATCAATTATTCTTTGAAAAAAAAAAACTTGTAGTAACTAGAAAAAAGGAAAATAAAATCAGCAAGTAGCTAGGATTCTCAAGTGTCCTGCACTTTACTTAAAACCTAAGCAACCACTGATTGAATCACTAAGCAGGGTATGCAAAACTTGAAATAAGGCATCATATGTGAAATCATCTTTCACAAGTCAATGAGGGATCATTTTTGAACACCAGATTTCACTAAAAAATTAGAGTTCTTGTATTTTTTTATAAAATGACATCATCTACGAAATTTGTACATTTGAGAAGCAGGAAAATGGCATCTCTGTGTCCCAAATATATTAGTACAAACCTTCACTATTACCAGACATGCGAGAAAAGTGAGTCCACAACAGCTAAAAAACAACAAAATAAGAAAACCCCATTTCTGACCCTCCTTAGGTAGCTGCAACGGTGCAAGACCCAACATTTCATTAACTATTAATTATTAAAAATATTTAACAAAGAGAGGATAACATTGACAAGCACTTACACAATTCCTTGTGGTGCCAAACCAATATATTCCAATCACAGTCCACACCCACAAGAAAGGATATTGCCAGAAGGTACAATAATACAATTATGTATAGAATACATGTCTCAAAATTTTTGAGCTAATTTCAGATTTTTAATGAAAGAAACAAGGTGAAGAAGCAAAAGGTTTGAAACGTCATACCTGACACATTTTATCATGTGGTGAACTAGATGAAAGTTGAAGCAGAGTTCATTGGATTAGGGGGCAGTTAGCATTTGGTGTGGTTGTTAGAGTTTGTTGGAGTAGCAACAAAGCTTGAAATTAATTTTGCAAAGTCCATATTCATCACTTTTTGAATGTTTAAAGTGGAGGCATTAGAAGTCGGGCACTGTTGGTGCGAAAAATCCATCGCAAAAAGATTGAGTTTGGAAAACACGTCGTCGTAGCGTGAATTGTGAGAAAAATCCATCAACAGATAATTTTATCCAAAACTTAAAAGGAATTCCGGGTTGAACACAGGGAGGTAGACGTTTGATAAAAAATTGAGTTTGATTTGTTGTCATGAAGCAGATTAGTTGGTCGAATTAAATCTAAACTAGCTATCTACTTAAAGAATAATTAATTGAAGAGAGAGAGAATAATACAAATAAAGACAAAATAGAGATAAAATAAACATGGATTTCATAACCACAGAGTAATGTTCATTACAACTAATCACTACACCATAAAGATGGAAATATTACAACTAGAAAGCGGTAAATCTACTCTAGAAAGCAGTAAAGAGAAGGGAGGTAAGAAATTATCTTCCTCGACGATTGCTTGGAGGATAAGCTACGTTGATCAAGTGCCCGGAAGAACATGGTGAGATGCTAGACAAAGGAGAATGACGACGGAGAACAGGGCAGGGTGATGTCGTAGTGGGATCTGCTTCCTGACCGACGATGAGAAGACAATCGCGGGATGCTCTATGAAGGAGGTGAGAAGATGGAAAATTATTTTTGTAACTCTAATGGAGCATCTCGGGTTTGGGACCAGCTCGTAGAGCCTTTGAGGGGGTGAGAGAAGAGAGGAAGGGATGAAGAATTCGAGTGGTAGGGCTCTCCTTTTATAGTTGTAGGGATTGAGGGCAATTTGGTCATTTTATGCTTTAAAACATTAATCTAGGGTCTTTAGTGACGGATTTAAGTGTCACTAAAGACCCTAAACATGGGCTTAGTGCACGTGCACCTGCCGCCTTCTCTCCTTCTTCCTTCTTCAATGCACGCCCATGATCTCGCCATCTCAGTCGTCTGATCTCAAGATCGGACGACTTAAACGCACCACGCCTCATTGCGTGCCCGCGTCAGATCGAGCGTGCATGGCATGTTCGATGGCGTGTTCGTGATCTGGTGACACCATGTGGCCGCTCCTACCATCGTTCATCCTCGATCTAATGGTCGCAATTAGCCCGCACCCACTCGAGCCTTCAATTTGAGGCGTATGCGGTCTCGAATGCGCGACCTCCGCGTTGCCCACAGGTGCGTACTAACGCACCATTGGCTTGGATCGTCGCGTAGAGGAAATGGCCACCAGCTCTCTCAGCAGTTGGATCTTGATCTAATGGTTGAGATCAATCAATCGGATTTGAGGAGAGAGAGGCAGCAACTGGTCCTTGGGCTAGTTGGGTGGCTGAGATGGCGCCACATGGCGCCATCTTGATAGTCCATCTTCTATGTCTTGTAGATGGTGCCATAGATGTTGTATTGGATCGATTTTCACGTTGTTGGGTTGCAATTGGCAATCCAAACCCATCCGTGTGGTCAGATTTGTCATATGAAGTTCGGATTTACACCACCTGACCCCTTGACCTTAGATCTTTCTCGGACTGCATTTGATGCTACGAAAGTTTGATTGGGGCGATTTTGGAGTCGTTGAACTCTGATCGTCGCCCTGATCAGATCCGTACAGTTGGATCTTCAATTCGAGGTCCCGATTAAAATATTGCCCTGTTCCCTGATCATAAAAAAGAAATTAACCTAAAATTTATACAACCTAATCTAAATGCATGATGATGCATGTTATGCAATATTTATAATGTATGATGTAACTATATGCCTAAGAATGTGCATAAATAGATAGTTTACATGATATAAATGTACTTACATCAGGCACCTTTTAAATATGGGTCTTCCCTACATGCATTCATGGAGACATCAACCAAGAAGAAAAATACATTCATGGACCCACCAAACATGCAAGTGGGAGGTATCCATCTGGAGGGGATGTCATAGCAATTTATTTCTTTTGCCATGACATCTTTTTCCTGATAATAGCACAACGTTGTGGCCAACAAGTAATTATACTTTTAAGAGTACTATTTTCTCAATGCCTTTAAACTTTGACTCCTTGATTCCATTGAAGATACAACCAAATTGTTCAATCAAATAACAAACTTAATGCCTAAACCAACTAAGAAAATGAATTGATAACAGAATGCACTCTTTCTTAGAAAAACCATACCAAATAAAAAAGGGTATTCCAAAAAAAAAATCGTATAAGGATTGAACAGAATGTGTATTGCATAATCAAAGGAATTAGTCCAAAATGTTAAAGCATGTTGTCTTCCAAGTGTCAGTGAACAAAAATTGAGGTTGTCATATTAACAGCTGATTAGAAAACATCACAATTATCATTTTGCATATTGATAAGCAAAGCCAATAGAAGCTAAATATTGTTGACAATTCACATGTTTTTCATATTTTTCTGTTATTCACATGTTTTTCTGTTAATGGATTAATCAGAACATTAGAAGAATAGTGAAATTGCAAATGAATGCAAGATATCTAGCTTGCAAGTTTACCAATTAAATTCAAAGGATATATATCCCTGAAACGTCAATGGCCAAACCCTAGCACTAACTTGGGCATTTCGTCGAACATGTGGTGGGCATTAGTTTTTACAAATACAAGTAAAACAATAGCCTAGGCATCAATGGAAATAGAGTCACTTGGTGATGTTCTAAACAAATAAAAGAAAAAGGATGGAGCATTACAAGGGAAGGCGTGGAAGACTCACCAATTCCCCCTTCTAAACACTTCTGCACCCGAGTGAAACCATTGTCGTGGCTGTGAATACACAAAATGAAGAGACGATCATATCAGATTAGATAACTACAAGAGAAGGAGACGCACGAAGCTTGCCACAAAACCTATCCATAATTAATCCTAACTTTTGCTAGCAATTGAGAGAGATTGACACAAATAGCATCGAGATAGGCAGAGGTGCTGATGTCGAGGAGAACGAGAGATCACCGTCGGGTGAGTGTGTGAGTGCATGGAGAGGATTAAGGCATCTGGTAGCATTTGTGTCTGGCTAAGAAGGTGGGTGGTCAGTCGTAGTCGGCCATCGGAGGCACCATGTGGGGGGGTGAAGGGGGGTCACTCGTGGGAATGGGGGTTGTGCAGGTTTAGGGTTTCGAATGCAAAAGAAAAACAAAGAGATAAAGGAGGGGGAAAAAAAGGAGAAAAGAAAAGAAGCTCTTTAAGAAATTAGTGACAAATTAGGGAGACCTATAGTAACATTTTTAGAATGTTATTATAGTCTGCCCATCAGGGTAGGTTAATTTTTTTGTAGTGTGTGGATATTTAGCTATCATAATCTTATATCCTTAAGGAAGTATATTTTATTTTATCATCGAGTAAGAATCTTGATTTACTTATAATATTTAGCACAAGCAATCATGTATATGTATACATGCCTCAACAAGCAAGAACAATAAATATATCATGATATGCCATCTATTGCTAATTCAAAAATGAATCAAGTATCATAAGTCCATAATAAAATAAAAAACTCACATTTATAAGTATTCTTAGGTCATTAACAATAGAATAAAATTCTTAATTAATGCTACACTCCTTATTTGGGTCAAAACCAGCAATGCAAGTATAAGAGCACCTCAATTCACAATCATCAAGAATTACCTAATGGCATAATTGATAAATTCTATCAAATTCGTGCTAACAATGAGGTTCCAATTTTATTTCCCACTCCTATAGATTTTTTATCGAACTTTATAAATAGCCTATAAATCAAATGGTGTCTCTTTAATGAATAACTATTAGAGTACTTCAAATTTTGACTTGGTTTAGATTCATATATCTAGTATCTAGTATCTTTGAGTTTTCCATGAGTATTTAGTTATACCTACAAAGTGGCATAGCATATAAGACCCCAAGTGTTGTGCCTTCTCAAATAAGTCTCGACCTTATAGGACACCTTTCTTCTGGGTAAGCAGATGAAGCTCTTCACACTGAGAACACTCGATGCCACCGCGTGCTACATGAACCTTCGTGCCCCGCGAACACCTTCGCGATCTCCAAGGCATCCAACGCCCTAAATTTCCTCCAAAGACTCGACTTGCATAACCTAAAGGCACACACCTAACAGTATTAGACATCCAATATTAGTTCTGGAATTCTAGTACCTTTGCTAGACTTCTCACCAAGTACTTAGATGTCCGGAATGAGGTCTGGATGTCCAGGTGAGGGATTGGATGTCCCCTGTGCTACTTGGATGTCTATAGAAGCAGTAGCCAGCAGGATGTCCTGAATCAAGATGGAGAAGAGTGGTTGTGACCTTTTCTTTCTCTTTCTCCTATCTCTCTCTTGGTGGAGGGGATTTGTACACTTAATAGGGGTCATCAGGATTTCCCATTAGGCTTTAGGTGATATTTATAGGGATCCCTCTATTCCTAATATGATGGTAGCCATTGGATCAAATCTAATGGCTAGGGATTAATCCTAATTGACTTTTGAAATAATTCCCCTTTAATTAATTTGGAGATTTGAGTTTAAGTACCCAAAGGCATTTTAATTGCATCCAAGCCCTTGGATTAATATCGAATCATAGTTGGTCTAATTAAATGCCAAATCAAATACCAATTTAACTCCTTAAATAGATTTGATTTCTATTTAATTAGGAACCCATCAAAATCATTATTGGTTTCATCATGCCAATAATGAAGGGTTTAGGAATCAAGATTTATGGCACTACACCTCCCTCAGGTATTCCAAATATCTGTGAATCCTTCAAATTGGAAGACATATGTAACCATTAGGATCAAATCCCAGATTTATTGTCCATGTTATCATGGGTTACATAATTTTCATATTCTCCTTGTATTATTGGGATGAGAAGAAAAACTAGCTCCTTTTCCAAAGGACTGTCTTTTTTTCTTTCATGTATGGGTTTGATTAGGACCTGTACGGCCATGTATGGAATTTCATTCATCCCAATATATGTGGAGCGAGATCGTGTCTCCATTGGTGCCTTACAAGAAACTACATGCTCACTTGTTGCAATGTCATGCAAAATGCGTATACACGTAATTGAAAAGCAATGAAAGAAGAGTAAGCAAGAGATCGCTAAGCATGAAAGGGTCAAAGGTCAGAAGTGTTGAGGGAGGTTGACAACAAAGTGCCAGTGTTATGCTTAAACCGTTTCTATTACGTTAGGGTCCTAGTTTAGGAGTTCGTATTGTTTTCAGAGTTCATGTCCAATTTTGAAAATTTTGGTTCGTACGATATAATAGTCATAAAATCACCAAATTTTTTCTGGTAATTGAGATTGAAGTATATTTCTATTGTACTAAATTTTAGAGTATAACTCATATTTTATTTTTAAAAATTTGCAAACTGATAGGGATCAAACTGAATTTCAAAGCAAATATTTTCTGACTTTCCTTATTTTTTTTGAATGATATACACATCCAAATTGTGTGAAACAAGTTGTAGTAGTTGATAGTGCATTTCTTAATACAGCTAATTAAGGTTATTAGTCTTAATTAATTGTGTAATGTTGATAATTAGGTTAACTTGCTTAATTAATTTGTCGTTGTTAATTGTAGTAAAGGGCGTAAGATAATATAGTATTTAGAATTGTTCTTTTTAACTGGTTGAGTCTAGGTCATTTACTGAGAAGTATATTAGCTTATTTATTCACCACTTTTATTCTAAGTTATCTCTATGGTTAATTACTTATGTTAATTACTACTTTACTTAAGTTAATTACTTACTAACTACTTATACTTAGTTAATATCTTACACTACTCTATACTATAAGTTACTATACTACTATATACTTAACTAAGCTACTTAATTAATTAATGGTTTAATTAACTACTAATTACAAAATATGTTAACCACATGAACAATTGCATACAAAATTGAACATTAAGCTTGGCAATTATTCCATTTATGAAAGAAATTGTACAACAAAATGATATTACAATTAAAGCAAGAATGAAATGTTCAACAAATTGATACAATTTAAAGGCATTAAAAGAATGTTTAACACTAATACAAAATATGCCTTTTCTCTTTATCTTCATATGGCCTTTTGAACACTTAGCATATTTTCTCATCTTTCAGCCTTGACAACATCTCAACACTTAGCCAAATTTTGGCTTAGGAGCCCATTCTCTCTCACTTAGACCAAAAATTATGTTATTAATGGGCGAGCTCGGTCTGTTTGTAGGATCAACAGCCTTAATGGGCTGGATTAACCACTACTAGCTAGCGATCGAGACCTAGTTATTTTTAGGTCTAAGTGGGCATAGTTTTGGGCCATAGCAGGCCCACATTATCGCACAACTCCCAGCCCACATCATGCTCAAAGTATGCTCATATTACTCATTTCAGCGTGACAATCATGTCATGCGGATCGTTTTATTCGAAAGATCGATTTTGCGTTCCACCGATGTTATGCTAACATGGCCCTTCCTCCTTCACGCATAATAGCTCTAGGCTGAGATTTCATTAGTAGATTCCATGAAGCTTAGAGCTCCATATCGAGCGACCAAGGGCTCGATCGAAAGACCTTCAAATCCTCTATCTAATTGTAGTGTCAATTTGAGGAATGGATCTCATTTGATCCTTGAAATCAAGCCATGAACATGACTTGTTCACCATGATCTTCTGCTATGTTGCAGAAGTGAAATATAGGTTGAATGACCTATAGATCATTTAATCCTCACTATTGAGGATTCAGGAAGCTTCTGGGGGTCATTCCACATGGGTTGGGGAGTGTATTGAGGTCAGAGAATCTTTCGAAGCTCATCGAGCTTCAGAGCTCCAAGCTTGAAACACAAGATAAATTTCAGAGTGAAAAGATCCACCAGATATATTTAAGCATCTAATTGAATTTGGACCGATTTAGAAAGTGAAACAACTGATTTGAGTGAAATTTGGCAACAAAACTCAACAGAAACACACTAAGCTATTTTAGGTTCTAGTTGGAACCCAAACTGATCAGAAGTTGGATTCTTCGAAAAACCTCGATTAAACTCACTAAAATTAGTTCCAAATGACTCACGAACACCACAAGAACTCAATTAACCCCTTGAATTAGAGATTCAACCTCTAGAACCTCAAAATAGACCAAAGTTGACCTAAATCGAGTCAAGAGTTGACTTTAAAATCCAAAGCATCTCAAAACAAATTAAAGACCTAACTAGACAAAAATCATCCTGAGGAATCTGTTGTGCATCTGAATTTTGAGTTTTTAGCACTCTATAAGTGCTCTCGAGCTTCATCGTCGGAGGTCAAATGGAGAGTTGTTCGATAGAACAAACTATAGATCTTGAGACCTAAATAAATGTTTGAATGGATTCTATGAGGTCTTCTCATACTTATAGACCTAAATCCGAGCTCCAATCCTCAAAGAACACGTCTCCTTAGCTCTGCTAGAATGAGGAAGGTGATGATCGCTAGATCAAATCAATCATCAAAACACAAATCTAATTAATGGAATCTGATCCTCAACTCTAAAATAGGTGATCTGGAGCTTCTCAAGTTGTTCTAAGCTTTGTAGCTTGTGTTTGATGTCACCGTAGCTTGTTGGAGCTTTGATGAAGGCTAAAACTCACAATCGGAGAGTAAATCTCCATGAAACACTTTGAGAGTAGACTCAAAAGCTTCCTAAGGTTGCAAGAAACCTTAGAACCTTACAATTTAGTCAATAACAATCATACACAAAGATTAATCACAAAATGCTTTGAAGAAATGCTTTGAATTTGCATGAACTCAAGAAGAGGATTCCCACTCAATTGAGTGAGGGGAAACGTGTATTGAAGTGTGGCGATGGTCAGTGTGAATGAAATTAGTGAACTAACTCCTTCTGAGGTGCCATTGACAACAAGCTACGAAGGTTGAGTTGGATTGGGCATTTTACATGTAGATCAATTAGATGAAATTAAAGAGTGGAATGGGACCTTGTGAGAGGATTAAGCGACGGAGGGCCCTAATTAAATGTGACATTAGCTCTAAGACCTCTGCCATGGACAGTGGAGGTGCTTAGCTGTGTGTCACATGGATTAGGTGTGTAAGTGATCAAATGAGTGAGAAGGTGGAATGGAGTTGCGGTGAGGTAAGGAGTGTGAATAGGTGCTTAAGTGGATGGAAGAAGGTCCAGCGAGCCAGAATTGGCTCGCCGGAGTTGAGGAAGATGAAGATTCTATGCATTACACTAAACTACCTACCTAATTAACTAGCTAAATCTAATCTACACTAAAAACTAAGGCTATCTACGTGTTACTTGGAGAATATAGGCAAGAGATCTTTGTCGAGCTTCGTAAGAGGAGGAAATCAAAGGGTTAGGGAAGAGAGCTCTCCGACGAGAAATTGAAGCTAGGAGGAAGGAAGATGGCATGCTTTAGGCCCTGTCACAATCGCTGGAGAGGAAGAGGAGGTGAGAGAGGCAAGCTCCGCCGCTGGAGAAGCTTTGATGGATAGGTGAAGGTCACCGAAGGCTAGAACGAATAGCCTATCATTCGCTCAGTTTGGGGAAGAGGGATGGGGAGCCGACTAACTGAGATCAGAGGAGTGGAGGGGTATTTATAGGTGAAGGTCCTCAAAGGGGTGTGTCTGGACGGGAATACGTCTAGGTTCATGGAAACCACCGGCGTCTTCTCCAATGCTGGTGAGCTTACTTACCTAGGAAAGTTAGGTTTAAAGAATCATTCGGAATGGTGGATGAAAAGGTGGAGGTGAGAGGAGCTTGGACGCAATCTCTAAAGGTGGAATAACGTCGGATGGGTGGTCATCGTGAGGTATGGACACCAAATGTCATCAGCCGTCCAAGAAGAAGAAGAAGGGTTGAAGAAGGTCATGTACACAGGGACCTATACGTAGATATATAAGGACCTAATTGAAATAAAAAGCATTGAATTGAAATGGAAGTTAAGGGCAAAAGTGCAAATGATGGATTTGAAGGCTTATTTTAATTTATTTTTTTTTCAAATTTTATATATAATTATAAATAATGTAAATATAATATTTATGCCTTGAAATTACATTTTTGGCCCATTTTACCTATATTTATTAAAGTGATTAACTTAAATAGGTTAATTAACAACTTAGGTCATTACTTCATATATGTTATATTAAATACCTAATACATAGCTAAATGATTATGATTTAAGTCTGAATTATTAATTAAACTTAGATAAACATTAATTAACCTTAATTACATTATTTTAGCATATTTTCCAGGTCCCTACTATTTTACCTATATATTATAATTAACCCTGTATTAATGGTATTCTTTGGTAATTAGCTAGGGAAACAAGCTAATTAGTATTAATTAGGAGTCATGATGAGTCTCTCATCAGTAGTTCTCTCTTGAAACCTAGAATCTTCCATAAATTGATGAATTTTTTTTACGACCATAGATTTAGAGTCTAGTAGATTCATTAATTGGGAGTTTGTTAGGCCAGATTGTCCTGAGTTCTATTCAAAAATTCAAAAAAATTAGAAAAATGTTTCAAAAAATCCCAAAAAATATTAGTTAGCTTAGTTAGGTTAGAAAGCACTTAGACACCACTGCCTACATATGAAATGATCCGTACTCCCAATTCTACACTCTTATTCTACACTCCCAATTTTACATATACCATGATTTCACGATTAGTCACCAACAACAGGACCCAGTTTACCTCTAAGAAGTTTGAGGGCTTTTGTGCAAGTTGGGGAATCATACTGAAGTTTGCTTCAGCTGCTCACTCTCAAGCTACTTACCATCATGGCTCCTAATTAGCACTAATTAGCTAGTTTACTTAGCTAATTACCTAAGGACACACTAAATACAGGGTAATTATAATAGAGGGGTAAAATAGTAAGGACTGGTAAAATAAGTTTAAAATACATAATTAAAGTTCAATTAATATTAATAAAAATTTAATTAATAATTTGGACTCAAATTAATACTAATTAGCTATATACTAAGTATTTAATTTAACTTAATTTAATTAAAAACCTAAGTACTTAATTAATCCAATTAATATTATCATTTAAATAAATATAGCTAAAAAGGGAAAAAAACATAATTCCAAGGAATAAATATATTATTTACCTAATTTATAATAATATGTAAAAATTTAAAAAAGAAATAAATTAAAATAAGCCTTTAAATCCATGATTTACATTTATGCCCTTAACTATCATATCAATTGAGTCCTTTTTATAGCATTTAGGTCTTTTTCATTACATTTATACCCCTGTGCACATCACCCTCTTCAACCTCTTCTTCTTTAGTTTGAACGGCTGAGAGACGCCACTGTTCACAACTCTCAATCACCTTCAATTTGACATCCAATGCCACTTGCCATTGTCGTCCTAGTTAAGCTTACTACACTCTTTCAATCCGACGGCTCCGATCTCCATAAACTCAACAAACCCCGGCATGGTGACTTCACCATTGCCGAAGAAGACCACCTTGGTTTCGACACACCTAGACATTCATCCATCCAGATTCTTCCCCCTTCACCTAGTTCACCACCAAGAAATACCCCATCCCACCTCCGATTTCAGTTAGTCGGCTCCCTATCCCTTTTTCCCAATTGAGCACGATGATAGGCTATGCTCTCCGTCTGGAAACCTATTTCCCCTTCCTTGGAGCAGTTCTACTGAAGGAGCTCGTTGCCTCTTACCTGTTCTTCGTCACAAGAGTTGTGATAGAGCTCTTGTGTGTCTATCTCCCTCTCTATCTCGCTTCAAACCTTGCTAGAGTTTGCTTCGACTATGTTGGAGTTCTTCTTGTCTTCGCCGTACCAACGATGGAGTCCCTCACCCTTTCATTCAGGTAAAATGTAGATTAATCTTAGCTCTTAGTTTATAGTATTGTAGCGTAGTTAATTAGCATAGATAACTTAGTGTAATGCTTAGATTCCACTTCATCTTCTCCGTCTTCGATGAGGTCAAATCCGACCTCGCTGGACTTCGAATAACTTTTTACACAATTGATCACCTTTCTCATCACTCCACGATGATGTTCCACCTTCTAATTACATGATATATCACCTAATCGCCTAATCCACTCCACATCCACCTAAGGACTTCTGTTGTCCATGGTGGAAGCCGTAGAGCTTAAATCACATTCATTAGGGGCCCTCCACCACCTTATCATCATACAAGGGCCCTGTTCCACTTCTCAATTTTATAAATAATTAACTATACAAGAAACTCCTAAATCATTACCAGCCTTCTGATCTCGCTATCACTAGTGGCTCAGAAGGAGTTAGTTCACTAATTCCACGTACATACACCGTTGCCAGATCTTCTTGAGACTTTCCCCTCACTTAATTGAGTGAGAAGGCAATTCTTGAGTTTGTTCAAACTCAAGATTCTCAATCACTGAATTTCATGATTAGTCCTTGTGTTTGATCTTCAATTCTATCAATTTACGAGTTCTTGAGGTTTGTTATAACCTTAGGAACCTTTTAAGATAATTTTCAGTCTATTTATGGAGATTTGATGTCTAATTGTCTGAAATCAGCCTTCACTGAAGCTCCGGTGAGCTTCGACAAGTCAAAATCAGTGATTTAGCCTTCAAAATAACTTGCGAAGCTCCAAATCATTTCTTCTTGATATGAGGATCAAATTAGGCAATTGAAGTTGAGTTTTGAGGTTGATATCCTACTGTTGATCTTTGTCTTCTCCAACTCCAGTGGAGTTGGAGAGACTTGTTTCTTGAGGTTTAAAGCCTACAATTAGATTGATAAGCTTAAGAAGATCATTTAGAATCTATTCTAGGCTTAAATTAGGTCCAAGATACTCTGGTTTGGTTTGTCGACCAATACACGTTTTCACTATCGCGATGAGCTCGGCGGTACCTTAATGATGAGCAAAACTTAGTTTTGAAGTGTGGAATCAACTTCTAAGGTTGAATCTAGTCTTTTTGGATGGTTTATTTGATTGGAAATGATTTAATTCTCAAAGTCAAATATGAAGCTTCGTAGGTCAAACCCGACTCAATTCGAGGTTTTGGAGTTTGAATCTCTAATTTAAAGGTTTGTCAGAGTTTCTGTGAGTGTTGTGAATCTTTTGGAATTAATTAGAATGATTTTTATTGAGATTTAAGGTGAATTACATCTTCTGTACAGTTTGGGTTTAAACTGGAACCCATAGTTGTTTAAAGCATTTCTGTCGAGATTTCAAGCTAAAAATTGCCTAGATTAGTTAAGTTTCACTCTCTGAATCAATTCAGATTCAATCTTGATGCTTAAATCTATCTAAAGGACCTTTTCATTTTGAAATTTGAGTTCTGAGCTTCACCCCTGAACCTTTGAAGCTTTTGGAGTTTCTTCAGCTTCTCTTACCTTCCTTCCTTCCTTAATACCCGCGGAATAATCTCCTGAAGTTATTTGTAACCTTAAATGAAGATATTCTCTTGAGTCTAAGGTCATTTAGTCTTTAATTCAACTTTTGCAGCATACTTTGTGCATGGAAATAGTGCCATGTCCCTTCTCTAATCTTTGGATCACTTTTGATCCAAGCACCAAATTGGTGCTAAAATTGGAAAGTAGAATGCTAAAGCTCTCGATTGAGCTTTGAATCACCCTAAACAGAGGTCTAAGCTGGCTGGAATCTTCATTCGAAGGTCGACTGCCGATGACGCTGCGCTGAAGGAGAAGCTACTGAGAAGGTCCCACATCATGGAGACATATGTGCTGAGAGTTGAACAAAAGCAATCTTATGTGTTAGCACTTTAGTCATCAAGCGTTGGGCGCATCTTAGCATTTCTGACTTTATTGACAATATTAGTGTGCATGTGTGCATGTGGGCCCAGGTGTGGGCGTGGGTGTGTGCGAGCATTGTGGGCCTATTGGGCCTAATTAGCCAAAATTCACTAAAATCCACACTAAATGAACTAGGATTGGGTTTAAGTAGTGGTCGATCTGGTCCAGAGATGGGTTATAGATTTCGCGAAAAAACTCGGTTTGCCCACTAAATCAAATTTTTGGTTAAGTGTGAGGAAAGAGAGGGTTTAAATGTTAAAAATTGGTTAAGTGTGGAAGACATCTGAGTATATTGAGAGATGTTTGAGAGTAAAAGAAGAGTGGTTTGAGAAAAAAATGCTTGAGTGTTAGAGACTTAAAGAGAGAAAGCTGAGAGTTGAATGTTGTTAAGTGTGATGCTTAATAAAAAGGCATTTGTTTTGTAATGTAATTTTCTTTTTATGTCTTTATCTTTTGTACACATTTGTTGTAGTAATTGTAAACATTTCTTTTGCTATTCATTGTAAATATTTCATGTACACTTCATTCTTATAATGGAATAATTGCCATGTTTCCAAGTTTAATTTTAGATGCAATTGTTCATGAGCTTAACATATATTATAGTTATATAATTAATTAACATAAGTAATTAACTTTAGATAACTTAGACTAAAAAAATGGTGAATTGATTAAGTTTAAATGACTCACAGTGAATGACTTGGACTTAACAGGTTCAATGAATTTAAATCTAAAATGTAAGTTAGCTTAGCTCTATACTATAATTAACGACATCAATTTAACAAATAAAGTTAACCTAAGTCTTTTCTTTACGTGATTAATTAAGTCTAATAATCTTAATTAACTATGTTGTGAAATTAACGACCATTTTAATGGTGTCATTGCTGGGAGGAACTCATAGTTATATTCGCCATTAACATTTTAATTATTTGCATTGTACGTATTTCATTTCTAACTACTTGTTTTTGATTTGTTTTTGTCTTCTTTCAGGGATATCTTCACAGATATTTCTTAGGAAAAAGACAAGTTTCTATTTTTCCCACGTATTCGCTATACATACCCACTGTGTGATTTCTTTTCCTTAGTTTCTAGTTAGGTTTGCTTGTTGCATTTAGGTTAGAGAAATATAAAAAAAATTACAAAAATACATACTTCTTGACTAGCAGCAACATACTTTTAGGTATACACTCTTAGGAGTGCAAATACCTGCTAGTTCTCGTACTTACTTGAGATTTCAAAAACTCTCATTTGCGGAAACAGATTCGCAAAAAACATACATAGATCCCTATCTTTGGATTAATAAGCAAGATCACATATTTGATTGAAAAGACCTACAAAGCGGTCACATTTAATTCTTTCTATCATTTTAAAATGATTAACTTAAAAGAGGACTTATTAAAACTTGTGACATACTCTGATTGCAGAATTACATGCAAGTTTTTATCGCTATTGTCTGTTGCATATTATTGCGCACACGGCGCAATCACTAGAGTCACACGAGTCTTTATTTTCTACCTCTCCTCTTTGCACCTCTCTGGGCCTTGGTCGAAGAGCAACAAGTTCGTCTTACTACTAAAGCCCTGGGGAGCCTATAGTGAGAGATCTCGATCCTAGACCTTAACCTTCGAGCTTGTAGGATATGCACTGTCGTAGACACCTGTAGGATGCATATTTGTATTGATATGTTACTTGCTTGCATCTTTACATATTTTACATGTATTCTAGGTCTTCTTTTCCTTTGAAAAGAAGAAAACTAGCTTTTCGCACTATTTTTGGGTTTTGCTTACCGCTGTTTTACCATAGTGGTGTGAGTGTGCCTTTGCACATTGTTTCTGTTTATGAACGGGAGGCGATCGCTAAGATTGCCCCTCATTTCTCCTTTGACAGGTTTACCTAGATCAGTTGCATCTGAGAAACCAATTTTCCCGTCTACTTTCTCTGCATTTTTTGTGTTTGCTTCTATTATCAACCGCAAAACTAGAATCCTGAGATCCTTGCTTCTTCTGGCTAGGGGGAGATGCCGCCTTTCGATATTCACGAAGCACTCTTGAGCCAGAATCTGCAAATGCTCGAGCAGAACTGTTAAATCAATCTATTAACGGCTGCTCTTCAGAACCTTCAGGGTCGTCGACCTGAGGTGGGCCCTGATCCTCCTTCTCCTCATCCTTTACCTAGGCCTCTACTTTATGATTACTATAATCCATCCAACGCTCAGGTGGAGCCTAATGTTAGGATTCCCGTAGGGGAAAATGATCCAGAATTAAAGCCAAATATCATTAGTTTAATCCCACACTTTCATGGTCACACATCTGAGGATCCATTCCAACACATAGAAAATCTTAGGAATTTATCTCAAACTCTTGGCCTTCGAAATCAAAATTGGGAAATCCTACTTATGAAAATGTACTCCTTTAGTTTGAAAGACAAAGCCACTTATTGGTATCAACTCATGGACCGAACTCGAATCTGCACTCCTTGAGAAGTTCTTTCCTATAGGTCTCACCGTTGCCCTTAGGCGAGCTATCACTACCTTCACCCAGAATCAAGGAGAACCAATTCATGAAGCATGGGAGTGCTTTCATGAATTGCAAAGGAAATGCCCATATCACAACATCCCTCGTTGGCAACTTATGCACATCTTTTACTATGGATTGCAAGAGGGCGTTCGCAATTTGGTTGATGCCTCTTGTGAGGGAATTTCCTGAATCACGACGAAGAATCCACCTCAGAATTGTTTGAAGGGATGGCGGAAAACTCGATCAACATTGCCTCAACGTCACAATTCATGCGAGGAAACCCGCAACAAAACCCACACCAAAACCCACATCAAAATTCGCATCATAAGGGCATACATGAGATTGAGAACCTATTTAGTTCAAGGGATTTAGAGATTATAGTTGACAAACTAGACAAAGTCGACATTGTAGCGAAGCACCTCAACGAGGTTCGCAACACAATGAAGACTTTTACACCTCTATTCGCTACGTAGAATCCTGCACATTTCCCTATTTTGCAAATTCACAAGGAGAGGGAATTTGTGAATAATTTGGATTCGAGAGATCCTTCTTCCTTGGGTTTTCTCCTTACTCATTCACCTACCCAAGAAGGGACCTTTGTCTCATCATTCCTACCCTTCTCCCCAATCTCATATTTTCAGAAAACACGAGGAATCATTACAATCTTTACGCCATCGAGTAGAATGATTCTAGATCTAACCCATATTTAAATACCTATAACCCTGGATGGAGAAACCACCCAAATTTCTCTTGGGTTGATCATAACCAAAGACCTACCTATCAAAATTAGACTTGTCAAAACCCGCCTACGTTGTCTTCTCAGGAACCGAATGCAAGTCCCATTCATGCGAATATGAAGAATTACTCGTGGCCAAATAGAGATTCGCCGATTGATCAAATTTTGAGAGCTGTGACTGAGAGTCAATGACAGAATGCTGAAGCTCTCGTTGAGGTACAAAGATAATGTACGGCTGAAGTGGTTGATTTACGAAATCAAATATGCTTTTGGTTAAGTCTCGTTAGCCAAATACTCTTCCATCTCAGCTAGTTCTGAATCCTAGGAATCTGCCACATCCTAGGAATCAGGGCCAAGTTCACGTAGTTAATCAGGCCTTTGATGACCATGATGAGATGACCATATAAGGTGGTGGCTAGCCACCACCTGCCTATAGTTGGCGAAGTAAATGTCGTCGGATGGAAGAGTAACTCTTAACCCATGTAAGTGGAACATAAACGCCAGACAAAAAAGAATGAACATCCACTTAATGCGCTCGAGAGCAAAATCGACCCTCATATGCATTTCTATTTCCCACTAAAGCATTTATCCGCCTACAAAGGAGCAACGACCAACTATTGGGGGCAACAGGAGAGATAAAAATTTTTATTCTCACATAGATGCATTTGTGAGGGAGGAAAAATTTCTCTTATAGACTCAATTGAAAGAGGCCCACGTAGGTCAATCATAACCACGACTTGAAAACCTGCATGCTTGTTTGAGGGCTTATGAGTGAAGTATACTGACGTCTTGACTAAGGCAAGTGGATCAATCGCTTAAGAAAAGATGTATGGGCAACAAAGGCCATCCACTTGAGTTAGTCGGAAAGACATGGACTACCTAACTAGGAGGATAAGCTAGCTATGACTCAGTCGGTGACGACCTAGGTAGGAAGCCCCCCCCTTGGGATCTCAATAGAGGATTTCGGTAGGCTAGCTTGGCGATCAATCGAATGTCGAAGGCAAACCAACCTTACAGGCCCCCAAGAGACTGGTAGATGCCACTAACATAATCAAATTTGGTTGTGTCGAAATCAAAAGAACAAATAGGTTACTCCCGGATAACGTGTAAATATTACGGAAGGATAACCCCTTCCAACCTCGGTAACAAGATTTTGTCACTAGGAATTTCGGAGGGGAGACACTATAAAAGGACATGTAACACAAGGTGCAAAAAGAAAAACACACATTGTACTCTCTCTCTCTCCCCCTCTTCTACACTTAGTGGAACTTTACTAGGAGTTAAAAGTGGTGTTAAGAAATATAAAATTGGTGTTAATTTCTTCAATTGTATTTGCTTGTAGAGTGGTGTTAACACTAGTTTGTGTCTACTTGAATTTGTATTAAGTTGTGGTTTTAACTCTTGTAGCATTTACTTGATAGTGGTGTTAGGAATATAAAATATGAGGGTCGTTAGAGGCGTGAGTGGTGTATGATTTTAATACGGGTTTGGCTAACATCAGTTAAAATTGGTGTTAGACAAACCTGTGTTAAAGTGACTAAATCCGAGTTACCAGATGGGGGATTAAGTAGTCAAGCAAATGGAGGTTAACCCTCCTTTTGAGATGTTAAGTCCTAAGTAAACTAGACCTGAGGGTTAGATCCCTTTCTTAGATGTATATCGGTCAAGGGTGAAATTAGACTACCAATTCTTGTGTTCCATTGTGTGTGATTGTTTCGAATTTTATTGATTACATCCTCACCTCATCTAGGACCTAATATAGGAGTTTCTTGAGGATTCCCATCGGAATCCAATATAATATGCAGATCTGATCTTACCCTAAAAGGACACGTCCTTAATATTTCCAAAGGTTATCTTTTTGGAAAATTACAATGCAAAAACACCGATTACATAAAATAAATAAGATAAAACATTCCAATTTTCTTGTTGGATCACGTTCAAATGGTAAAATCCGACGACATCGGCGTAGACTCCACTTATGCTAATACCTACCACAGCTTTTTCTGGTATGATCTAACAGTCCACCTTGGAGCCTTCCGAGAAACTACACGCTCACCTGTTGCAGTGTCATTCAAAATGCACATACACGCAATTGAAAAGCAATGAAAGATGAGTAAGCAAGAGATCTGTATGCATGAAAGGGTCAAAGGTCAGAAGTGTGAGGGAGGTTCCCAGAAAAGTGCCAGCGTTACGCTTAGACCGTTTCTATTAAGATAGGAAACGCATCACATGAAGAGTGCAAGAAAGATTTCTTTCTTCTGATCCGTACATACCGTAGTCGACGGTGGATCTTGAAGCCGAGGTTGTCAAAAACGCGCGGTTGTGCAAGTTTCTAACCACGTTGCTTGCCGTGTCTGCCTTCGGCTTCATGTTTGGCTTTACTAGATTTGTCGATTGCTTGAGTTTCAATTGTTTTGCTTAAAATGTTCGGCGTGGTGGGAGGTTTCTCGCAGACGGACTATTTTTTTTCTTTTGTTGGCTCAACATTTTTTATTATAAGTTTGCAGAAAAACTTGATGAGTGCAACTAACCTCAAAAAAAAAAAAAAAAAAAAAAAGAAAAAGAAAGAAGATAAACTGATGATAACTAAACAATGTCCATCTTCTATCTTTACTTTTATTGGTTCTTAACTTGCGCTAACACAAGAAGCATGTCATCAAGAAAGAAGAGATACTCATTTTGATGGACGTGGAGACCGATGATCCTATGGGAGGAGCAAAACCTTTGAAAAATAGAACCGACACATTAAGACAAAGGGATATGCCTAACAGCAACCTATAGGAGTATCCCAGGTCAATGATGTCCATAGTTAGTGCTTAGCTAGCAACAAGATTTTGCAAATAGTTACTGCCATAAATGCAAATGAGGGAAGACATGAACAAAGGAACCTTGAATTAGGGATGTCAATTGCTCAGGTTTAGGTATGATTTGGCTGTACAAAATTAGCACCCATTTACCAATGCATTGTGCACTCCCTACTATTTACCCATTGACTCGTACCTATTTAACCATTCATTGCTCATTTATACATCATACCTCTTGAATTAGATGGATCATAGAGAAGAGAAGTGGAGGAAGTGAATTGAGAGAAGTGCTTAGCACATTTAGCCTGAGCTCAATGTTCAGATATTTATAGGGCAATTGACCTAATGCAACAGATTTTGTTATAACAGCCAATGCCAACTCTGCAGTAAATGTGGACTTACAGTGAGCTTTCTATTTCACCTTCCAAATTGAATGGTGACTGGAGACCTCGAGTTTGCTTTGTAGTGGTTGAAAGGTAGTAGTTGTTAAGGTTGTCAAAAAATTTCAGATTCGATATTCGTTTAGGTTCGTTTCGTGAAAAGTTCAATTTAGATTCGATTCGTAAATAATCGTAGCAAACCTAAACTTAATTTTAAGCTCGTTTAGTTAAACGAACCAAACTTAAACAAGGTAGATTTGTTTAGGTTCGATTCGTTAAAATTCGATATACACATATACACACAAAATCTCAAGTATATAGTATTGAATGATTTGTTGACTATTTTTTCAGTAAAGCACTCTTGAAAATAGAATTTCCTAAATTACATCCTCCTGAACTACGTTGCATGCATAGAGAATCAAATTAATTGTAACTAGATCCTGAGCCTCAATTCTTGTAAATAATTAGATAGTGGTATTTACGCATTACTTGCTTTTAGAGATGTCCTCAAAATATACTCTTTTATTTCAAGAATTATAAATTTAAATGTTTATCACATTTCTATCGTCTATACTACAATGCGAAATGATTTTTAAAACATGGTACAAGCACGTTACCAAGTCCTCCGTGGCATGTCCTTGAGCTCGGTGATATTTGCAATAAGGCCCTGAATCAACCTTTTTCTTGAAAGGCTTTGGCAAGGGTAGGAGGTCTTTATCGGTGGACCACACCTTCGCTAATACGTTCGCTTGGTTCACAACAAGGGGAGTGTTGTCGAAGACCATTGTTCCAACCTTTATTGGACCTTTCACTTCTTTGCTCCTAGAAGTTTGCCTTCTATTTGTTGAAGTGACCGCCTTCCCGAATGGATATAGGGATAGCCTCTCTTGGGGTCTTCTTCTTTTCAGGAGAATAGAGATCTTCCCCATATCCATTCGCCAATTGATTACGAGAGTGGAACGAATTGTCTTGTTCTACAAACCTCGTAGCTCAGTCCCCATAGTTCCACCATGTCTCTTAGCAGAAAATCATCAATGTTGTACTAGAACCTTTGAGTCAAGAGACCTGACTTGAAATACTGGAAGCAATGGCATCGTGAGGCTTTTTTACATTTGAAGTATTGAGTCCTAAACCGATCAAGATAGGATTGGAAAGGCTCAGCTTTTTGCTGCTGAATCTCTGACAGTCTCTCTGGGTTATCTATAACTCGCTACTATCCTACAAAATATTGGCAGAATTTGTTCGCCAATTCTTGGATGCAAGTAATTTGCCTTGTCGGTAGCTCATTGAACCATTCATGAGCCATGCTGGAGAGATATGACTGGAACACCCTGTTAGTTCAACCACTTGTATATAATATTTTGATGATTTTACAAAATGAAGAAAATGAAATAAAAAATAAAGCGTAGCATATTGTTTTCTCTATGTAATAACGTATTTGTAGGATTTCAAAAAGCTTTCTAAGATGGGAGATTAAAAGCGTGAAGACAAGTAGCATAAGTATTAGGTCTTAGGCTTTTTCATGTAAACTTTCAAAGGTTGTAATTTTCATTTTATTTGAGTCTAGAAATATTGTAAAGAGCCTCCAAACATAACCTATAAATAGCTAACTTAGGCTCTCTACACTTAGGATAAATTAGAAACAAAAACCCAACACTTATACTTTTATCATACGTCCAGGACAATGGTCAGACGTCTGATTTTCCAGTTTAAGACGTCTGACAAGTACCATAGATGTCTAATTTCCAAAAGTTCTGCCTTCGATTTGTCTCCTCATAAACATCAGTCGAAGCACTTCACTTTCAGACGACGATAACCTTACACAGACGTCTGATTCTTTGCCCAGACGTCTTCAGACTAACCGTTAGACTTAGCTTAGGCAAAAATCAATTTCCAGACGTCTTGACACACTTCCAGACGTCTGCCTTTGAACCATTGGCCATGATTTTCTGTGCGTATCTCTTTACGACCACATAATCTTTTGGCAGAAGAAGTAGGGAAGAGTATTTAGGTTTTCAGACGTCTGGTAATATCCTTAGATGTCCATAACGACGTCTGATCCTCTAAACCTAGAACCCTGTTTGGATCTGATGATAATAGGAACGAATCCACCCTTCATTAGACGTCCAATAACATAATCAGACGTCTTATGAGAAAATATCAGACGTCCTTCTTTTGATCCAATAGAGTCAGTTAAGGATGTCCTACAGTATTAGACGACCAGAGGTAAAATCAGATGTCCTATAAGACGTCTGATCCTATAATTAGACGTCTGATATTGCTGTCAGACTCATCATTGCCCTGATTTTGTGTGAATTTCGTCCTAAACTCTTGGGATTTGTCTCCAACGGCCAGAAGAGCTCTCCCAAGTGTTCTTGAAGGTTCTAAACTTTCCTATAAATAGACTACAACTCCTTTTAGGCAACACACACCTCTTGAGATACAATTCCATTAGAAAAATCTCTTGCTCACTACTCTAAGCTCCATCTTGCCCTTGTGCTGTGCTAATATTCTGATCAAAGGGCAAATCCGTACTCCCGGCTCACTCCGTTCTGCAAATCATCAGGGAGTTCTTTTCATGCTTAGTAGATAAGAAAGCAACTAAATTATTGGGGTGCTCTATAGGTGTTATTTTACTTCTTAATTTCTGTACTTTGGGTATCCAGCCTGTCAGGTCCCCGTCTCTTCATTTTGAAGGGAGAAACCTCCGTTTAGGGATCGGAGGTGGGATTTGTAATTAAGGTACACTACCCTCGTTTAAGTAGTGTGGTTAGTGGATTGATCACCTTGTGATCGAAAATCTTAAGTCAAGGGATTGACTTAGGTGGTGGTTTTCACCCATCTTGGGTTTCCACCTAAAAATAATTTAGTATATTGTGTGATTGGATTTTTTGTATTACAATATTCTATAATTTCATTATTCACCCCCCCTCTAGTGCAATTTCACACCCAATAGAGCAACCTGTCAAGACAGCTGTGGATAAACATTATCTGGCAATAGCTCCCGAAAAACCTGTTGGGGTCCACCATTCCATAATATTGTGCCATGACGGGTTGCTTAAATGTTTTCAGCAAAGGTGCGGTCATTACCTCTTTCGTGAAGGGGTATGTAGTGACGTAAGCTTGTGGGTGTATACTCCTCATCGCTCAGGTGACTTGACCGACGATCTCGAGCAAGGAGCCATCACCACTAGTTACCATGGGATGGGCCCTGGATTACTCTCTCGACACTCGCGAAGGTGGAGGGGGAGCTTGAGATGGGCCAGGAGGGACCTCCCCTTTCTAGCTACTAAGCTCATGTTTTAATTTCTCAAGCTATTTGCACAGGCGGGCGTTTTCATCCTCTACCATGCGACACCATTTCAATTGGTCATTGGTGGGACTAGAGCTCTAGGGCTCCTTCAGCTAAGCCTTACCACTTTCCTTAAGCATTCTGATTTCCTGAAGTTGGTCCACAACCAATTGATGTTCAGCCTTTAAGGATGCTAGTTTTGCCTCGTGTTCCTCCTCCTCCTGAATTTCAAGGAAGGGATTCCTGTAACGAGCGCGTGCCCCAGACGTCTTTTAAGACGTCTGGGAGGTGGGCCAGACGTCTTACCAGACGTCTGGGATCATTTCCAGACGTCTGGAAATCAGTTATTTTCGCACGAACGATTCGTCTGCGCGCCTGTGCGCGCAGACCCGCGATTCCTCTCTCTCTCTCTTTTTCCCTCTCTCTCTCTGCGGCTGCAGGCGACCTGCCACGCTCCTCTCTCCTCCTCGCGCGGCCTTAAAAGGCACGCCTCCCCTCCCGTCTCCACCGTCCCCTCCTTCTTCTCCTTCCTGTGCGCGAGAGCGAGCGAGCGTGAGGGCGGCAGCGGCGGCTGCAGTGAGCGCGGAGGAGGTGCGGCGTGTGAGGGCGGAGCTCTGCCGTGAGGGTGAGCTCGCCGGAGCGGCTTGGTCGGCCGGCGGAGGGCGCAGGGAGCGCGGAACGACGCTGAGAGGGACCTGCTGCAGTTTGAGCAGCAGGAGCGCGAGGTGCGACGCGGGCAGCATCGCGAGCAGAGTCCGGGTCGCGCCCTGATTCTGGAAAAATTTCCAGAATCAGACGTCTGGGTTGATAGGCAGACGGCGAGGACGACGTCTGGTAGCTCATACCGACGTCTGAAAGGTGTGTATTCCGCTTTCTTCTTCCTTCCTGTCGACCGACCGTACTAAGGGAGGGAGTTGGCTGTGCGTAGGTTCGCTGATTCGCAATCCTTTGCGAATCAGACGTCTGTAAGTTGTACCAGACGGCGGGAGTGACCTCCAGACGTCCGGGGTGACCATCGGACGTCTGGGAGCTCGGACAGACGTCCCCGCAGACTTCTGGACATCTGGGAAACCACGCTGAACAGGTAATTCTCTGATCCACTGTTTAAGACGTCTGGAAGAAGTTCCAGACGTCTGATTTTGCACAGTATCGTCTTTTTCGACCCGTTTAGGGCCCGTTCGGGCTCCGTTTTCCGCGATTCGAGTTGCGTTCTTTTCAGAATTAATTCCTCTACCCGTCTACAGTAGCTATACACTATTTTGAGACACTCCTTGTGTTTTATCCTTGTGATAGGACCTCGTTCAGTTGCAGTCTTGAGAGTCGCGGAGGCACGCGGGATTCCCGATCACGCCCCCATTACTCCCGTTGTACCTGGTAGAGTGGCTTAAGCTATTAAAATCTGTTAAAGTTTGGAACCTTAACTAGAATCTAGGTGTTGCATGAATCCTAGGGCTGGAAAATTAGATTGTATGATAGATCCTAGGATATGGCATGAATCCTAGGATGGAAAACTAGTGGAATGTATATACTGCAGTCTTGGAAAATGGAAAGAAATATAAAGCTGCCTGTAATTTGAATTAATAGCTGCCTGTTGTGAACAGCTAACGAGGTTGAGAACATGGATTGTAAGAATGTGAAACTGGGAAGTGAAACCTGGATCTTGAGTAAAAAGGATGGAACCCTACGGGGAAGTAGGAGTAGAACTCCTGGAAAGTGAATGGAATAGTTTTGGGGAAGTGAGCTGGCCCTTGAGTACGGAGTACCAAGGAGAGCGACTGTCCCCCTGTTTAGTGCAGAGCGGAGCTAGCTGCCCCAGGGACCCGGGGTTAGGACTGGCCACTCTGTACCGACTTGCTGGCCCTCGCGTACGTAGTACCGAGGAGAGCTACTAGTGTTAGGAGAGTACTAGCTACCCCACGGGCCCCGGGGTTCTGCTAGCCTCCTTCACCGACTTGTTAGGCCCACTAAGGCAAACCAGGGTAGTTAGGCGAGGGTGCGCAGACTGTGGAGGGGCAAGGCCTCGGTTTGGTTACTGTGGAGGGGTTGGACCCCTGTTACTGAGAGGGCTCTGCCCTGGTTCCGTGCTGTGCTTTGGGCGCACCCGTTAACGGAAACGACTGACCGCGTACCAGTGCGGGCTAGCTACCTGTGCGTTTATCGCACGTGCCGTAGTCACCGTTACGTCTGTTAGTGACCTTGGGGTGGTTGACTGAGGGTAGGATCACCACGGGGGACTCTCCCGGCCAGGAGAGCACCACGTGCTACTTCTACTTTTGGAAAAGACTGCAATCAAGATCGTTCCCACGAGGACATTCGAGATCAAGTAAAGGATCTGAGAAATAAATGAAATAGTGAGAAAATTGGAAGACGTGAATAAAGGAAGTAATAGAACATAACAGCTACTGTACACTCTACTATTGCCTTTAGTTAGTTTGCCACTCTACTCAGCGTTTTGCTGACGTGTTACACTCGTTACCTTTTTCAGGAGTAGGTGTTGAGCAGCCAGGGTCGGCGGCTGCAGAGGACGCTGGGCCGAGTAGGGTCCAGTAGAGTTTACCACAGTATTTTGTACCTCTTTTGTTTCTGTTCTAGTGAGTAGTTTTTGTTTCCGCTGTACTTTCTTTACCTGCAGTTCTTGTTATATGATAAATGTTGTTCTACTGTTGTGGTGGTACCTACTGTAGTAGTTTCTTTCCTTACTGCTGTACTTTCTTACTGTTAGTCATATTCATGCTGAATGTGGTTTATTTTACTACTCTTTTGGTTACTTCCTCGTTGGACGACTAGGTCTTGGGATTAGTCGAGTCGGTCCGGTTCTCGTGTCGTAGGGACTCGGGAACCGGGTCGTTACAATTCCCCTGAGGATTCTTAGGTTGAGAAGGCTCAGGTTGTCAGCTAGATTGAGCAGCCTTCTCCTTGCTAGGTCCGATGTCCTGGTGGCATCTCCTAGACACAAAAATGCTGGACTCAGCTGGGGTGGCTTTCTCGAGGTTAGCGCGGGAGGAATGACATGTTGTGGGAGCCATTGCTTAAATTCAGAGGTACGAAACAATATCAAGCGATAGCGTTTTCCACAGACAACGCCAATTGATCGAGGTCCTAAATTAGCTGGAGACTCGACTCAAGGAACTGATAAAGCAATCACATAGAAAATTGGTGACCTAGTTCCATCGAAAGAGGTGTATGTTTGGGTCAAGAGCAGTGCTCCCAATATTTCACTATGCTTTTCACAGATGGTACAATTGCTCTGGCTTTTTTCTCTCTCTAGTTGCGTAAAAAAATAAAGCTCTCTCATCTAGGTATTTATATTACAAAATCGCCTCACGCAATGGACCTCGCAATCTTTGCCACTTCTCCCGCTACGTGGCTATTAATAGCATTTAATTGGTTAATTGGCACGGACCGTTAGTGTTGACTTTGACGTAACTGTCATCTCTTCAAATACAACCAATTGGGTCAAATCAACTCGAATCCGCTAGGATGCTGAGATCCCGAGATCGGGTTGGATTCGGTGAACACATGATCTAGCCGAGTCTGCCATGATCCACCTGGATGTTGGGTAAACGGGTAGTTAGGTCCATCGAAACATTGAGCAACCAGACCTCTTGAGTATTGTGCGAAGTTTTACTTTGAGAGTGCTTTTTGCCCCTCATCCATGCGTTGGATTTTTTCTTTACTCTCTTAGATAATGAGAAAGAAGGCTTTGCTAAAAATTTTTTAGATTAAAATTGTTGAGTTTATTTTTTTTTATTCTTGTAATGAATAATGGAGTTGAATTTTTATTATTGAGACAGTTATATTTCATAAATTAGCCTTCAATATTTTCCTTATCTATTGGTTTACTATTTTGTTTGGATAGGCATGTTAAATTTCAATTAGTGTAATATATATAAATTAATGGATTAAATTGGAATATTTCTTTAAATTTAAGGGCTTTTATGTAAATTAGTAATATTTATTTCTTAGTAATGGATTAAGCTGTAAATAACTTAAATTTTATGTTAAAATTGACAATTATCATATTTTTAAAAATGTGTTGGATCAAATATGCAAAAAGGTTTCAATTCCATTCATCTCAATAAATGATCCTATCAAACAATTGAACAAAATTAGGTCCATCTTTAATAATTCCATTCATACAGTAATCCAAACAAAGAGATGGAATCAATTATTTCTTTCCATTCCTTGCCTCATTCCATTCTATACTTCATTTCATTTCATCTCCATTCCATTGCTACGAAACAAACTCGCTCAAAGAGACTAAGGTAGAGAATGGAATCCACTAAATGGTGCGAGGTCTAGTCCTTTTATAGAAAATGTGATTGAATGTAGGCCATTGGATCTTAATCAATGCCTAAGGAGTAGCCATCAAATCAAGATCAAAGTGGACCTTAGGATGGGCATCGAAGGGTTGGGGTGGGGGGGGGCACTATGAGGAGATTAAATGTAGGCCCTTGGTTAATGAATGAAAGGCTTGGAAGAAGTGTGGTGATGTGGAGTAATTAATTATTAACTAAGGTTTGAAATGGGCCATTGGATGGTAGATGTAGGGATGAGATTATACTAGGTTTTGGATAAGTTTTAGACTCATCATCTAGGCCATCAAAAGGAAGATCAAGGGGGGAAAACACACCATGGTGGCCAGCCATTAAGCTTCCAAGAGAAGCTTCCTTGGTTGGCCACATGAAATGGATAGGTTGTTTGCTTGCTATTTTTGGCAAAAGAGTTTGAGGCCTTAGGATTGTTGATCAATGATGGAGGTTTGTAGGTGGTTTTCCTAAAATAGGTTTAGGATATAGGTTTTGGATAAAAAGGTTGTCTTAAGGTCTAAATAGCGGAGGGTTTAGGAGGGTGCTATGTGTCTCCTTTTGTCTTTATTCTGCTCATTTGTCTTTGTTCCTTGAGCTTTGTCTTTATTCAGCTAAGTTCTTCATTTTTTTGCTTCCAAATGAGTTCTTATCCTCCAATAAGTGCTTCTCTATCTTCTTAGCTTGCTCAGTACCTACATTATTCACAAAGAAATCATAATTAGATGCAAGTTGAGCATAAAACATATGCATGAGCTAATTATGCATGTATTGTTAGAGTGCAATATATATACAACTTATATGCACCATGCTAGGATAAAATAGGTAAGTTATCATTAATGATTATGTATTTATCAGCCACACAATAGTCTGGTATTATTGTCAAGTGTGGATTACCATGAGCTTGTGAAGGCTATTACAACCAAATTAATGAGATTGTTGAGGTAGGCTTCCAATATAATTGTAGAGTGGTCTTGTTCAAGTGCGATTGGTTCGATATTTTTAACCAAGAAGGAGGTTACAACCTGAATAAAAAACATGGTATTATGAGCTTGAATTAGAATCATCGAGTCCATCGAAGAACTAAACCTTTTGCATTGGCATGTCAATTGAACAAGTCTTCTACATGGCTGATAATAGCAAAAGAGGGTGGATAATACCAATAAGATCAATACCTCATAATTCTGTGAAATTGCACAAGAAGAAGATGGGCAAGTAGATCCTAAAGCTTATCAAGAAATTCCACAAGTTAAAGAATTACCTTTGAATGCATTGGAGGACATTAATCTAATCATTTGTTCTTTATTTCTTTCAAATTTTGCATTCACTACACTTACAGAAGTATAATGAACATGCAGTCTATCTCTTAGATCATTGCATATTTTAACTATATGTACATAAGTCACTTTCAACTAGCACCGATGATATTGGTTGAGAACTAAAATCACTAGTGGGATATGTTAGTTTTGAACCAAATATCATCGGTGATATCCACTTTTCTTTGAGTTATTCCTTGCATTCCTGCGAAAGTCTGATCACGATAAGTCTACAACTTTGTGTCATTTATCTGGGTAGTCATGACATGATCTACTAGATCGTGGCGTGCTCGTCTCATTAGAGTGAACTCTCCCAAGTAACTAGTTGCCTACAATGGTTTCCACTAGGCTGCCTTGATCGTACCATTCCGTCTCTGTGCTTGAAGAGCTACTGATCGGATTGATGGCTTTCTACTAAGAGCATTTGCCACAATGTTCCTCTTACCTAGATGGTAAACAATGGAACAATTACAGTCCTTCAGGAGTTCTATCCAATGTCGCTGCTTCAAATTCTACTCTTTTTATCAAACAAGTACTTTAAACACTTATGATAAGTGTGAATCTCAATTGTCTCACCATATAAATAATGGTGCCAAATCTTCACGGCAAATACCATGGTTGTCAGATCCAAGTCGTGCATCGGATAATTCTCATGCGGCTTTAATTGCTTCGAAGCATAGGTGAACATGTGCCCATGCTGCATCAAAACACAGCCCAACCCCTGGTGTGAAGTATTTGTATACATCATGAATCTCCCACTGCTACCAGGGATGGTAAGCACAGGGGCCAATGTCAACTTTTCCTTAAGTATATGGAAACTTGCCTCGCAATCACTAGTCTAAACAAAGGGGGTATCCTCTCGTGTTAGCAGCGTCAACAAAAGGGCAATATGTGAAAATCCCTGAATAAACCATTGGTAATATCTTGCCAAGCCCAGAAAACTGCGTATGTTAGCAACAATCTTGGGTCGCTCCTGATCAAGAGTTTTTTGCTTGCAGAAATAATGTATCGGAAAAATTTGTCATCATAGTAAAATCACGTGGTGGAAAATCCTGAACAAAAATATTTCAATAAAACTAATCACGAAGAATTAGGTCATATCCATAGAGAGGCATAGACTAATAAATCACAAATATTTATCATTCCTTATCACAAATATGTCATCACAGTAAAATCACATGGTGGAAAATCCTGAACAAAAATATTTCAATAAAACTAACCACGAAGAGTTAGGTTGTATCCACAGAGAGGCATAGACAAATAAATCACAAATATTTATCATTCCTTATCACAAGAATGAGGCAAATATGATGTAAAATAAATTTGTCGCAAAGTTGTAGCATCAAATGAGATGAAAGTGGCTTGAATTGACATCAATGCGAAATAGAGAGATTCCGGAGGGCACACAAGCAAATTCACCTCAAATAATTTATCAGATAAATGAGAAGTGACAATGGCATTTTTCCTAAATATTAATAGAACCCAAACTGTAGCAAAATAGGGGACTTTCTCCCCTTTCCTTGTGTAAGGAGGAGAGGCCACAGATGGAGGCTCAGAGCTCAGAGGATGTTGAGGACGTGGAGAGGCTTCTGATGATGGTGCTTCGACGGTGGGAGGTGGCTAGAGTCGATCGTTAGAGAAGAAGAGACCACCGGCGGAGACGATGTCCACGGTCATGCATGGACTGCAGGGAGAGCGCCTGAAGGTGTGGGTGAGTTCGTGGCGTTGAGGTGAGTGTAGGGAAGTCGACGACACGGAGAATGGCATCCGTACAAGGTGGCTGCATGGAGGTGTTTGACACCGATGATGGGTTTCTTCGGGGGTGTCTGGAGGTTGAAGATGAAGAGGACGGGGAGTGACCGACCTGCTGTGGGGATGGCCCGCAGCTCGCACGCGACTGTGGCATCATGTTGGCGCGCACGACCGGTGGCTGAGGTCTGAAGGTGCTGTGGTTGCGGTCGTGGTTGAGAGGGTGTTGGGTTCCCTCCTTGGTTGCAATAGGTGGAGGAAGAAGGTGTTGCACTTGTTGAGGTAGGCCATGTGCAAGGGAGGTGCATGCAGGCAGTGGTGGAGGAAGAGGATGCACTGGTGGCATGTCAGGCAGAGTGCACGACGAGGGAACGATTGCATTCGTGCAGAGGAGAGGGAGTGCTGGGGGTGTTGGCGCATGGAGGAGAGGGGAAGGCGCAGTGATTGAGAGGTAGTTCAGATCTTCATACAGCTTGGAAGATTCCCGGATGACTTAACTGAACGAGAGGCAAGCAGTTGAAGGTTTTGATGGTGGCTCGCAATGGCGAAGTTGGGGGCGCGGTCGCGGTGGCTCACAGTGGTGGAGTTGGGCATGCGATGAATGAGCCATGGTGATGAATGACAAGGCGAGGTTGTCGCAGTTGCGGGTGTCGGTGTTGTCACCACCGACTGCGGTGATGGGAGTATGGTGGGCGAGATGCGGTGGTGGTTGTAGCGTCGATGGTGGAGGAGTTGCCTCCTCCCTTTGGAGAGGGAGAGAGTTGGAGAGGGCAAACCTCTCGTGGAGGGATGATTTTTTTCCGGTTCCTTCATGCCTGTTATATAAGAAAAACAAAACAAGAAAGCTCGTCATTTTATGTGACAAAAAAGGAAGAGTTTGAGAGAGATTTTAGGGAGAGGCATTCATGAGGGAGAGAGAGATACATCTAACCATTTGTTTCCCCTTTTATTATTTTTTCCTTTTCTTTGATTTTTTCTTTTTCCTTTTGCATGAGACTTCCAAAAAAAGGATTTCCATGGAAAATAATTCTAATCGAAAGTGGAGAATTTTTCCTTCCATGTGACAAATCAAATGGCCTTCCAAGTTGAGAAGGATTCTACCCAAATTACCCTTTCATAACGATGTAACGCATGAAATGATGATTTTTCCTCTTACATAATTTTGTTAATATAATGGATACTCTAAATTCACTTCTTATCTCAATGATCATGTACTTAGGCTTTAATTTTGTCCACTATAGTGGATCTATCAGCTCCCACTTTAGCACTACCTCAACCTTGGTAGGGTCAATAGAAATCCCTGCACTTGATATAACATGACCCAAGAATGCCACCTCTCGGAGCCAAAACTAGCATTTGCTGAATTTGGCATACACCTTGTGCTTCCTCAAGGGCTCTAGAAACAACCGGAGATGTTGCTCGTGTTGTGCCTCATTGCAGGAGTAGATGAAAATGTCACTAATAAACACCACGACAAAGTGGTTCAGATACGACCTAAAGATTTGGTTCATCAAATCCATGAACGCGACCAGAGCAATCGTTAGCTTGAACGGCATCACTAAGAACTCATAATGGCTGTAGCATGTCTTGAAGGCTGTCTTTGGTACGTCTCCTTCTTTGATTTTAAGTTGGTTGTAGCTTGATCGTAGAGTAACTTTGGAGAACACCGTGACCCCACGTAACTAGTCAAACAAGTCATCGTTTTGCAAAAGAGGATTTCTATTCTTGATGGTCACATTATTCAACTGTTGATAATTAATGCAAAGGTGTAAGGTGCCATCCTTCTTCTTTACAAATAACACAGGAGACCCCTCGGGTGAGGCACTAGGTCAGATAAACCCCTTCTTGAGTAGTTCTTGAAGCTGCGTCTTCAATTCCTTCAGCTCCATAGGAGCTATCTGGTATGGGGTGATCGATATTAGTTCTGTTCCAGGAATGAGCGAGATTTCAAACTTAATCACTCATTCAGGTGGAAGTCCTAGAAGGTTGTCTAGGAATATGTTGGCATATACTCGAACAATCGATATACTCCCTAACTACAACTTCTCTCCTAGGGTTGTAGCTACATAGGCAAGATATCTGTTACACCCATTCCTCAACAATCTTGCGGCCTGTAGTGATGAGATACACTTGACAGTTTGCCCTCTACTTAGCCATAAAACTCAAATTGTGGAACCCTTGGAATCGAGAACAACCTTCTTCTTGAAGCATTCGATCGAGGCATGATGCCCTGATAGCTAGTCCATATTGAGAATGGCATCAAAGTCCTCTGACTCGATTTCTAACAGGTCAGCTAATAACACGTAGCCCCTAATGCTCATCTCACAACCTCTGTAAACTGTCTCAGCTACCAACAATTACTCTGTCGGACCCTTGATAACTAAAGGCTTATCAAATAGTATTGGTCGTCACTTAAGTTTTGCGGCAAACTCAGGGGATATAAACGAATGGGATGCACCAGAATCAAATAGAGTAAAAGTCAATTACTAATCAATAGTAACCATACTTGCCATTACTGATGGGGAAGCATGTGTGTCCCTTACAAGTAGGGAAAATACTCATCTCATAGGTAGAGGTGTAGAAGAGTTGATCATGCTTTGAGTAGGCTGCTGTCCTTGGGTGGCCTCACCTCCTTGGAAGCACTGGGAGCCTCCACCACAAGTTTGATAAGTTCTAGCTACTCCCCATTCTAGTTGAAAGGCATCTCGGTCTGGGTCCCCATCTTAGTTGGGCAGTCCTTCTTGATGTGGCCCTGCTGACCACACTTGTAGCACAATCGCTGCTTCAATCCTGACTATGTTCGTCCTGTAGTCCCCTAATTCTGTGTCTGCATAGCGGGACGGAACTGGATGGATCTCGAGGCTGGGGTCAATGCCTATTGCTGAGAGGCCTGAGGTACAAAAGGTGGTGCTCTAAACAGGTGGTACCTTTGGTCCCTCCTCTTCTAAAATCTATTTTGAAAGTCCGACCTTTGCCTTAATCCCCCGCCAAAGCTCCTACAGGTCTTAGCATCACCCTGCTCATGCTTCATGGTCATGCCAACTACTTGGGCAAACATGTTTAATGGAAGTGTGTTCACGTACTTTCATATCTCTAGCCGAAGTCCCTAAATAAATGACTAGGACATGTGACATCAATCGTAATAAGAACACTATTGTTGGGTTTTTATCCCTGGCAATGGTGCCAAAAATATGATCGATGAAAACCTATTTGCATGATAAAACAGTGATTTAATTATGTCATTATTGTAGTATAGTCGTAATGCAAACAGATATCATGTCATTTTATTTATTTACATAATTTTTACTGGTTTATTCCAAGTTGTTCGCTAGGAGGCAGTTATTGATATACATTACTCTCTATGTTCCAAAAATGATCTTTTATTCAAAAAATGTCAATTATATATACAAAATGAATCAATGAATCAAGGAATGAATGAATGAGCTAATTTTGTACAAAAGAATCAATTAATGTTCACTACAATGCCTTGAACATATTTATAACTAATCAAGCATTAAAAATTAAGTAAAACTACTCTATGTTAGTTATGTATAATTATCTTAAATAATACCTAAGTATAGGTACAAAAATAATTACAATTATGTACTTAACTAAGTTACATTAACATATAATGTACCTATAGTGACATATAATGTACAAACAGTGATGGCTATAACTGTCACTAAAGAGGCCTTACAAAAATATATACATAATAAGGTAAACATATGTATACTAATTATACAACACACACACACGTATACATTACATATACACACTTTATTTATTTTACATGTACTTATACTATGTACTTATGCTATACATATTTACATATACATATGTACACTCCACAGCACACAATACACCTTACACTTACACAGCACTTAGTCTTTTAGGACACTTGGTCTCACACACGGTTCAACACTTAGCATTTTATTTTTAGGCACTTCTCACTCTTAACATGCTCTATGATGAGAGCCTCATCATGAGCCCTAACTAGCTCATATTGACCTAAGAAAGAGAATAAGAGCTCCTACATAACCTAGAGAAGGGCATAATTGAAGGAATAAGTGTTCTGAGAAGAAAACATGAAATAAAGGGTAAAACTACAATTTTATCATTGCAGTACATAAACGGGATTTCTCAGAGGCAAAACATAGGTCAAATGATCTGAATAAGATAAAAAGTGGGTTGGTTCAATCAGAAATGGGTTAATGTGCAGTCTAGGAATTAAATGACATTCTTTAACCTTAAAATAGACCCGCTTAATTTAACAAGGTTCTGGTCAATTTAAAAATCAACTTAATCCTCTAAAATTCATGGAAAAATATCTCCTAAGGTTTATAACCTTCAATTTGATCTTTGGAACCTATTTTAACCTAGATTAGGGTCCTAGCTCATTAATTGACCTAATTTGGGTTTTTATGCCGAAAGTTTAGTCAAACGTGGTCAAACCTAAAATCCAACTCCACCATTGGATTCCTTAGGTCAAAATTAGGTTTATACCAAATTTTGGACTTAAGGGGAGGTCATTTTGACCTACTTTGCAAAATAGTACACCCAAATTATATTTTGACCCCTATCTTTTGAAACCATTACACAAACCCCCCTAACTTCCTTGCCACTGTTACAAACAGGTCCCTCCACCATTAATGGGGAGAAATCCTTCTCCGGTGAGGAATGGAGGGGGAATACTCCCTGATTCCTCAGAGATCTCCTCCCAAATTTGGAAGGGTGATTCTTTGAGGAATTCCCTTCCATCTGAGCTCAATTTCAATCTTTGATTTGCATCCAATCTCTCGTGAGAACGCATGAGAGATTTGGATCTCTAACTACCTTCTTTCTCCGGCGAGAAGTCTGTGGTAGAAGGCTTGCCCTCCACGCACCAGAAGCTCGGCCAGCAACTATAAAAGGATCCCCGGTCCTCTACGAATCCTCAAGCTTGATTTGGCTGCAGACTCCCTCAGACTTCATCTCCCCTCTCTCCGGCCAAGTAGCTCGCAAGCTCCGACGATTTTTCCTCCTCCCTCTCATCGCTCTGCTGCCATACCAGCAGCAGGGTTCACTTCGCCTCGTTCTTCTACGTCACGTCGCACCAGTGCACGCCTTCCTGTCCTCCTCCTCATCGCCGTTATCTCCCCCTCAGGGTCGTCTTCTCCGATGATGGCACAAACGCGCCATCCATCTCCTCTGCCTCCCATTCGCTCCAAGTACTCCAGATAAGCTCCTCATCTTCCACTCTTTCCTTTCCCTCACTCTATTTCACAAACCACCCCTTGACTGCCACTGTCTGCTTGCATCTTCCCCATCTCCGGCCAACCTCCGGCGAGATGCATTCGTCACTCCACACCTCCACATGTCTCGCCACCAACCTCACAACCACTGCCACAGTCCACTGAACATCATCCACCCACTCACAGACCGCCTACACCACCACAAACGCCCTTCGACCTAACCCATAAATCCAGCCACAGAGCAACCTAGGCACGCACACCTAGGCCGCCCCGCGGCCTGCCACCTACTGCCTCACCTTTTCCGTGACACGGCAAAGGTTCTCCTGTGGTCTGATAGAGCTGCAAGGCTCCTTTTGTGTCGTGTAGGGTCGAGCTCCTGTCCGCCATTAGCAAGCACACGAGCTCGCTTGTTCTCCAGCTCCAGGTCACAAGCGTCAGGTTCCAGGCTTCCAGAATACGCGGATTGAGGGCGAGAGTGAGTCCAGCCTGATAGCAAGTGCCGTGAGACCTGCAGCTGCGTCGATTATGAAGTCACCCTCCTACAGGTGTCAGTAGAAGCGGGTGGGACTTTTAGTCCCACCTCGGTAAGTCGTAAGCTTTCTGAGTGGTTTAAGTGGATTTTGTGTTCTCTACTGTTTGCCTCAAAATCACTGGGGTGAGGTCCCTCGCCTCACCTATCATGCCTCGTCCATGACATATAACCCGCGGACCTGGCACCCGGATCTGGTTAACCCCTCCATGCACTCCTCGCTCACCTACCCATGCCGGTGTGCTTGGACCCGGGTGCGCGACCGACTCGATAACTTGGCTCTGGGAGAGAGTACTGAAGAGAGATACACAGAGAGAGAGATGCGCGGGAAGGGTAGGGGAATAGGTTTTGTTGTGTGGTGCTTGTGCAGGAAGAGGATGCTAAGGGAGGAAGAAGCGCAGCAAGAGAAGGAAGCAGGACTTAGCCACCGCAAGCGAAGAAGAAGAAAGATGCACTGTAGCAGAGGAGCGACAGACCAAGAGAAAGAAGAAGAAGAGAGAGATCAAGGGGCAGGCGAAGAGGAGAAGCAAGAATGAGCGGCCAAGCAAAGGAAGAGGAGGAAAAAAAGAAGGAAACTAAAGAAAAGACAAGGCCAGGACTTAGCTGCAGGAAGAGAATCGAGAAGAGAAAAAGCAAAGGAAAAAGAAGAGAAGTAGGAGCGGCTAAGGAAGAAAAAGAAAAGGAGAAACAAGAAACCATAGCTGCAGCAGAGCAAAGCAAACAAAAAAAGAGAAGATACTGAAGGCCAATTTTAAGACGTCTGATACAATATCAGACGTCCAATTCTTTTTGAGCACTCTTTCCATAACATTATCTTATCATTTTTGATGAACTAGTCATTACTTTTTATTAAAAGTTGTATTCTCAAGTTTTGGAATACTCAAATTGCTCCCTGTGTTCGACCTCGGATACTTTGATTTTCGAGTTATAAATTTTTATTTGTTTTCGCGGAGAGTTCATCTATATTATAATGAGATATCTGTTAAAACATGACCTAGCCATGTAAACATTTTGGTGCCGTTGTCGGGGAGCAACGGACACTTCTGAAACTTTTGATCACAACTTCTGATCCAATATTGACTTAATTCCTCTCCTTTATTGTGCTTGTCTCAGGGAAAGCAGAGAAACAAAAGAGTAGCTGCACAACAACCACACCAAGGAACAAGTAACTTTCATTGGCCCTCTCTCTTAATCCCCTCAAAGTCTGAAAAGGAAAAAAAACAAAGAAAAATCAACCTAGGGTTACCTGTTTCATACTTAGTAATTCATCGAAGTTGCCTGATTTTCATTTCAACACATCTTGAACTGCACATCCAACTAAGGTAACTAGGGCTAAAACTTTCTTGATTGAGCCCTAGATACCAATTTTTGAGGCAACTAAATTAGACCAACTAGAGCCAACCTAAGGATTGCAAAGCTAGGGTTTTTAGAGACACATCTTCTCTTAAACAAAGAAGCAAAAAATTTCAAAAAGAGGTGTGCCTAAGGCCTGTTTGAAAAGATCTATACAAGAGAAACCCTAAGCAAATTAGGCTCTTAATCCATTTGAACCCTAAAAGAAAGGACCTAAAAGCTCTCAAAGGAACAAGAGGTGAAGTTGATCCTTTGGGTCAACCAACCTTAAAATTAGGTCACTTTCTTTTCACTCAAAAGACCTAAAAGTTCAAGTGGAACCCTAAGCACCTTGATCTTAAGTAAACAAAAAAGGTAGACTTAAGAGGTCAAGGTCCCCATTCTGATCTACCTGGAATCTCAGTGACAAGAGAGGTCGGGTGGGAGAAATCCTGTAACTCGTGGGGACGCTCTACTGTATAGGGGTCTTTGCGAGACTCTCCCTCTCTGGTTGCCCAGGTACTTCTCAAGTGGATGACCTTTCTGACTAAGGGGTATCATCCGCCTCGAACCTCTATAGTCACCCAACAATTTTTGGGTGTCTCAATTGGGTCCAGCACCTTCTAATCTCATCACATCCTTCGATGCATGTTCGGTAGGAGGTCCTTAAGACCATCCTTAAGACCTCCTTTAGAAATTCATTCTCGCCAAGGCCAAGCCTCGACTCCCTTGTTTGTGCAGCAACCTCACCACATAAACCTTTCATCTGATTCAGAACCAAGTTTTCCTTCTTCTTCCATCATGGCACAACCCATTGAAGAAGAGAACAATTTTGAGCACCAGCTTCATTACCTAACTGATCTCTTCCAAAACTTTGTAAGCCCACCGCAGCGACCAATGATGCGAGATCACTATAATCCTTCTGCGGTGGCGATCGAGCCTCGAGTCTGAATCTTGGTTGGAGGTCCTGATTCTGAACTCAAGCCCAATATGATTCATGCCATACCAAAGTTTCATGGGCTTAACTCCAAGGATCCATTCCAACACATTAAACAACTCAAGCATCTGGCCCAGACCTTCAGGTCGGATCCACAAAATTGGGATATTCTGCTCATGAAAATGTTTTCTTTCTCTCAGGCTGCCCATTGGTATCAAACTCAGACTCGTCCGATCAACACATGGGATGAACTTCATTCTGAATTTTTGAAAAAGTTCTTTCCCATTGGCAGGACGAATGCCTTGCGCCATCAGATCACCCATTTCACTCAAAAAATGGGAGAACCTCTTCACGAAGCATGGGACCGATTCTTAGATCTCATGCGAAAGTGCCCCCATCATGGAGTTCCTAAATGGGAACAAGTCCAGTCTTTTTACCAGGGACTCCGTGAAGACATTCGATTATTCATCAATGCAATGTGCGGAGGAAACATCATGGGTCAACATGAGGACACAGTGTGGGAGATTCTCGAAAACATGTGCGAGAACTCCATCAATAATGACTCCATGGGCTTATTCGACAGGAAGAATGCCCGTGCATCAACGTATCTGAGAGGGGCACATGAGATGCAGGACCTGTCCACATCCGTCGACTTGGAACTGATGGCCAGTCGGTTGGACAAGGTTTCTATCATAGAGAAGAAGGTGGACGAGCTAGCTCGGCATTTGCAGTGAGCCACCTCTGCGCAGAACTCTTTTGCATGGCCACCTCTGGCGAGGGAAACTGTGCAAATCATCTATCACTAATCTTCTCAGGGGATGGACCCGTATCCACCCCTGTCTAACTCTCGGACCGGAGTGAGCTCCGATCCATTGTATTCGAGTTGGGGGAAATCTGAACCCTCATATTCTGACTTTCCTGAGGTTTCTCAGACCTGCAAGGACCTCGATGCCATCCAGAATGACCCATTCTCCAATACCTACAACCCTAGATGGCGAAATCATCCCAACTTTTAGTGGACGGGAAATTCTTAGACTCAAAGACCACCTTATCATCCTCGTCCACAAGCCCCTCGTCCATATCAGCCACATCAGCCTCGAGCCAATCCCACCTATCAATCCGGGCTAAACCAGGATCAAATGATTCTTATCCTTCAAGCACTGGCTGACATTCAAAAGACGAATGCGGCAATGCAAAAATAGCACAAGGACGAGATCACAGAGGTTCGCAATCAACTAGCCCAAATGGCAAATTCCCGCCAACCGGGCACCCTTCCTTCGCAACCTCTACCAAACCCAAATAACGTGCCGACCCAGAGGCAAGTTATGAACCAAAATTCAGGCCGCGCACATTTGATTTATCAGGCCCCTGCTGCTCCATCACCAGACGGGATAAAAGCTTCGACATCTTATGCGGGATTTCAGCAGCAGCCACCCCTCTTACCAAACCCAACCCAAAACCAAGCAGGATTAAACTCCGTAACAACTCGTAGTGGTAAAGCAACCCAAGACCCACATTATCCGAACCACTCCAAGCCTGGTAGTAGCCAAAACCCTAGGATAGTTATCCAGGATACCCCTGGCCCAGATCAAGAACCTGGACCTATTCTAGAGGAACCAACTAGGATTCCATTTCTTGAGGCCTTGACCAAAGGAAAAAGGATAACAAACCCGTGTCTCCCGAGGAGGATTTGGTCAAGCTCTTTGAATAGGTCTAGATAAACATCCCCTTGATAGATGCAATTTGCCACGTATCGGCTTACGTAAGATTCCTGAAAGACGTATGTACACCTAAACGTAAGCCGCGAACCAAGAGTGGGAATCCGATCGTACTGTCAGAGCAAGCCAGCTCTGTCATCTTGAGTAAACTCCCACCCAAGGCTAAAGACCCAGGAACTCCCCTGATTTCTTGTAAAATTGGTGAAACCCAATTTGACAGAGCCTTACTAGATCTAGGTGCCTCCATAAATCTAATACCTACATCCCTCCTTGACCACCTTGAAGAGTCTGAACTTAAACCGACTGAGGTGACGTTGCAGTTAGCCGATCGATCTATTAAGTCACCTAAAGGAATACTCGAGGATGTCATTGTTAGGGTACGGGATTTCTACTTCCCAGTGAATTTCATAGTTTTGGATATGGAAGCACCTAAGAACCCAAGGGACACACCAATCATATTAGGGAGACCTTTTTCGGCCACTGCTAGGGCCGACATAAACTGCAAAGAGGGCCAAATAGAATTAAAATTCGGGAATCAAACTCTGAAGATTGACATCTTTAAGGCCCAACAAGGGATTAATTGCGGGGTTATAGAGCAAATATGTGATATCAGAGCCGTGGTTGATGAATCGCATACAGAGGACAACCTGATTATCCCTGATCAACCACTAGAAGATCAAAACCGGTAAACAGAGGAGTGTGAACCTGATCTACACACACCCATGACTTCGACCCTTGTTCATGATACAAACCCCGAACCACCCGCTGCTACTGATAATCCTATCATGGAACTCAAGCCCCTTCCCGAGCATCTAAAGTATGTCTTTTTGGGTTCCAATCAGACGTTTCCTGTGATTATCAACTCCCGACTCACACCTGACCAGGAATCCCGTCTGATTACTGTTCTCCAGCAACATCGTAGAGCCATTGGATGGACTCTCGATGGCTTGACTGGCATAAGCCCCTTGTACTGCGCACATTGAATCTACACAGAAGAGGAGGCACGACCTTCACGAGAGATGCAGAGACGTTTAAACCCTAACCTGCAGGAGGTCGTGAAAAAAGAGATCATCAAGTGGTTAGATGCAGGGATCATCTACCCAATCTCCGACAGTCGTTGGGTGAGTCCAATACAGGTTGTGCCTAAGAAGGCCAGACTCACCATCATCACGACTGAAATCGGAGAAGTCATTCCTACCAGAATAGCTAACTTGTGGAGAGTCTGCATTGATTACAGAAGACTCAATTCCTCCATGAAGAAGGACCATTTCCCACTACCATTTATTGATCAAATCCTCGAGAAACTAGCGGGAAATAGGTTCTTCTATTTTCTTGATGGGTACTTTAGTTACATCCAGGTGGAAATCCATCCAGAAGACCAAGAAAAGACAACGTTCACTTGCCCCTTCAGGATGTACGCGTTTCGAAGGATGCCTTTCTGTTGAACGTCGGGTTGCTATGCTAACGTGTTTGGTTTTGAAAAAACCTGTCGTCGTAGTATGAAAGCAAAGAACTCCTGTTCAACAAATAAAATTTATACCGGAATGGAAATTCTGGGTCGAACACAGGGAGGCGGACGTTTGATTTAAAAACATGCATTTGTTTTATTTGTCACGAAGTAAATTAATTGATTAGAACTATCTAACTATTTACAATAAATAGAAGAAAGAGAGAGAATAAGAAAGAGAGAGAATATTACAAACAAAAACCAAAAAGAGATGTAGAATGAACATGGAATTTCATCATTAAAAAGATTGTTTGTTTCACTAAACATTATGACTAGAAAGCAGAAAATGATTACACTAGAAAGCAATAAATCTACTCTAGAAAGTAGTAAATCTACTCTAGAAAGCATTAAAAAGAATGGAGAGAGAAATATCCTCCTCGACGGTCGCTTGGAGGACGAGCCGGACGGGACGACGCTTGGATGAAGGAGGACGGAGTAGGACAAAGGAGGACGAAGCGGAAGAACGGGAATGGGGCAGCATGTCATCGTCGTCGTGGGATTCACTTCCGAAAGGGGGACAAAAAATTAACTTTATCTCGCGAGAAGCATCCTGGGTGTGGGACAAGCTTCTCTTGAGCTTTGGAGAGGGACATAAGAGAAGGAAGGGATGAGAATTTCATGTGGAGGGGGTCTCCTTTTATAGTTGCAAGGAGTGGGGGCAATTTGGTCATTACAACTCTAGAAACATTAAATCAGGGGTCTTTAGTGACGAATAAAACTGTCGCTAAAGCCCCATCGTGGGCGTAGTGGGGGTGCCCGCTCATCTTCCACGCCGCCCATGTTCAGCCACTCACGATCGGAAGGCTTAAGTTGTGCTACCGCCCACCTCCTTTGCGTGCCGGCCCGCGTGAGGCGCGACGTGCAATAGTGCGTGGGCGTTATCGAGCGCCTGCAGCCGCTCGATCGCGATCGAGCGGTCGTGGAGCCTGCTCACCCGTGCCTCAAATGTCACTCACGCAGGCTCGAACGTGCGTTGCCCGCTCGCGATAAGGCATTCGCCCGCTATGCTGCATCGTCGAGATGGTCGCGCGGATGTTTTGAGAGGTGCATGCTCATGGCCCTTGGATCAAGATCCAACGGCCCAGATTACACGTTGGATCTTCTTTGGAGAGGCAGCGGTGGTCTTGAGGGTCGGTTGGATGGCTGAGATGGCACCACGTGGCGCCATCTTGGCCGTCCATCTTCTGGATGATGTAGATGGTGCCACGGGTGTCGGATTGAGTCGATTTTCACGCTGTTAGGCTGCGATCGTCGATTCAAATCCATTCGTGCGGTCGGATTTGTTGTTTGAAGTGTGAATTCACACCATCTTGGCCCTTGATCTTCTAGGGTTCCCCGATCTCTATCTGATGCTACAGATGTCTGATTAGGGTGATCTTAGAGTCGTTGAACTCCAATCGTCGCCCTGATCACATCTGTACGTTTGGATCTTCTATCCAAGGTCCCGATAAAAAGTTTTCCCTGTCCCTAAACATAAAAGGAGACAATTAACCTCCATTTGATTCAAACTAATCTAAATGCAAGATAATGCATGTTATGTAATATTTATAGTATGCAATGCAATCCTATGCTTAAGAACATGCATAAATAGACATCTTAAGTAGTGTAAACATGTTTACATCACTTTTGGTGTCTACAATGCACCCGCAACCTTTCAGCGGTGCATGCTTGCCATATTCTCAGATATGGTAGGTGATTATTTGGAAGTCTTCATGGATGACTTTTCAATTTTTGGAACATCATTTGACGATTGCCTCCAACACTTGGTCCAAATACTCAGGCGATGCATCGATGTGAATTTGGTTCTTTCCTGGGAAAAGAGCCATTTCATGGTGCCTGAGGGAATTGTCCTAGGACATCTAATCTCGGAGAAAGGCATCCAAGTCGATCGAGCTAAGGTTAACTGATGAGAACCTCATCATGAATCCTAACTAGCATAATTTAATCTAAATAAAAGTGAAGAAGCTCTTACAAAACCTAAAGAGAGGCTTAACTCAGAGAATTCTAAGTTAAAGAATAAGACAAATCATAAGGGGTAAAACTGCAATTTCACCAATGCAGTGAGCAAACAGGGAAATTAAGGGTCTTAATGAAGGTCAAATGAGCTTAATAAGGAGAGAAGTGGGATGATCTGATCTGAAAAGGGTTATAGTAACTTCTAGGAATTAAATGACATTCTGTAACCCTAAAACAAACCTACTTTAAATCACGAGGTTCGAGGTAGAATAAAAATCAAATAAATCCTCTAAAATTCATGGAAAAGTTTTCCATAGGGTTTAGAACCTTCAATTTGACCTTTGCAACCTATTTTGACCTAAAATGAGAACCATGCCCAATTTATGACTTAAATTGGATTTTTGCGCAAATTGATCGGTCAAACATGGTCCAACCTAAAATCAAATTTCACCATTAAAATCCTTAGGTTCAAATTAGGTTGGTATAAAAATTTGGGCTTAAGAAAAGACCATCTTGATCGACTTTACAAATTGGTCCTCTTGAATTAATTTTTGACCCTTATCTTTTGAAACCATTGCAAAAGGCCCCCTAACTTTCTCGTCGTTCTTTGTAGAACAGTCCTACCTGCCATTTCTACGCAGCGCCATACCTCCGGCGACCTTGCACGGAGGATGGCGGCGCGCAGGGCAAGGCGCCTGTCCTCAGGAACGAGCGGGGGGTTCCCTACGTCGTCCTCTGTCACAGGGACCCTCCCCTGACCTCTGCAACCGACCATGCCTCTCGTGCGAATGCACGAAAGGCATGGGTGTCCATTTCCGACCATCTTCGGCTAGCACGGCACGTCGCCTCCTCAGTCCCCTCTCATTGCCAGTGCCTTTATAAGGAGCGGCAGGGTCTGTCGTCTCCTTCAAGCTACTTCTGGCGGAGAAAAACCCTACATTTCGTCTCTCCCCTCTCTGGTCAGAGAGCCCTACCTTCCGGCGATCCTCCCTCATCCTCCTCATCGCTCTGCTGCCATACCTGCAGTAGAGCCCACTCTGCCCCGTCGTCCCACGCCAGACCGCACCAGCTGGCGTCCTCAGATCTCCTCATCGTCGCCAATAACCCCCTCCTAGGCACCTTCGTCCCCAGCTCCAGCAGACACGAGTCGGACGCCTTCCTCTCCCTCTTCGTCGACTAAGTAGGTAGGAACCTTCCTCTCTCTCTCCCTTATATTTTCCCCTTCTTAATTTACCATTTTGAATCGCCGATCGCCACTGTCCATCACCACCTTCCCCATCTCCGGTCGCCATCTCCGGCGAGGTCGCTCCACCTCCACAGACCATTTCACCCCTCGTCGACAAGCCCAAAAGCTCCCCCTCACTCCACTCAAACATTTCCCCCACTCCATTCACCTCCCTTCACCTCTCGACCACCCCCCGAACACACCCATTTTCGCGCACATAGTCTGCCCTAGGCGCACCTCCACAGGCACAATCGCGCCTTGCCAACCCTCGCATTGCCTTTGCCACACTCTGGCGAGGCTCCCTGGGTTGTCTGATGTGGCCGTGAGGCTATCCTTCTGATTTCAGGTCTCTGCCTCCTCGCCGCCATTGATGAGCTGCTGAAGCTTCTTTGCAAGCAGCTCCAGGACCCCTCCAGCCCAGGCGTGAGCTCCAGGCAACGCAGGTTGCTTCCGCGAGTACGCCTAGGTTCGCGATTGGGGTCGCGAGCCCTCGGTGCTACCACAATTGGCAGTGCCCTCTCACCTATGGGCGCTCAGAGCAGAGGTGGGACTTTAGTCCCACCTCGTAAGTGTGTGGCCTCGCGCCCACACTTAAATTGATTTTGTGAATTAAGTTGTTCGCCTTCGATACATAGGGGTCAGGTCCCTCACCCACGCACGTAGCGTGCCACGCGCTCGCACCCGCCCTCGCCCGCGCTCACGCCCCGTGGGTCTGGGCCGAATTCGACTACCTGACCAAGCACTCCTCGCCCACCACCGCACGCCTGTGGGCCTGGTCCCGGGCGCGCAACCCGAACCCGATTACCCGACTCTGGGAGAGCTTTCCAAAGAGAGATTCAGAGAGAGAGAGATGCGGGGAAGGGGTAGGGGTAGGTTTTGCATTGATAGTTGTGTGTGCACGCAGGGAAGAAGGAAAAAGAAGGAAGAAGCAGGTGAAGGAAGAAGAAGAGAGGAGGAGGAGCAGTTGAAGACTTAGCCACACTGAGCAGCTGCTGAAGAAGAAAGGAAGGAGAGGAGCTGAAGGAGAAGAGAAGGAGCCGCACTGTAGCAAACGCACAGTTAAGCCTTCTGAATGTCGAGTCAGACGTCGGAGGGGCAGCAGCCAAAGTAGAAGAAGACAGGAAGGAGAAAGAAAGAAAGAAGAGGAACGGCCAGAGCAGAAGAAAAAGAAGAAGAAGAAAAGAAGGAAGAAGAAAGGAAGACTTAGCAGCTAAATCAGAAAGAAGGCAGAAGCCTCTGTAGCCGCATGGAAGAAGAGAAGAAAATCAGAGAGGAAGAAAGGAGAAAGAGAAAGGGTCACCACAACTGCAGCAAAGAAAAGAAGAGAGAAGAAGGTAGATTGAAGAAGAAAAGAACCAGCTGAAATTGAAGAAGAAAAGAGAAGAGGAAGAGAGAAGAAGAAGCCGAAAAAGAGAACTTTTGCTCCCTCTCTCTCTCTCTCTTATTCTTTTTGTAGCAGAATTGTGAACCTTTATGTTTCTAGAATTATAGTTGCTCCCTGAGTTCGACCTCGGGAAACTTGTCATTCAGAGTAAAAAATTGTATTAAACTGGTAACTGTTTTGTCATATACCACAATGACTCTAATAACCATAAAAGCGACAAGAACACGCAACCATTAACCTAATTTCCAAGCTCCCTATGCCTAGCTCGATTAAGGACGTCCGATCTTTTTTGGGGCACGTCGGTTTTTACCGTTGATTTATCCCTGATTTTTCAAAAATCGCGTACCCCCTGACTACTCTTGTCTCCAAGGATGTGCCTTTCGAAATCTCTAAGGAATGCACTCAAGCATTTGAGATCCTTCGTGACCAAGTCACCCAAGCACCGATCCTACAGTCCCCTGATTGGTCTCAACCCTTTGAGATCATGTGTGATGCATCTGACTTTGCTGTAGGTGCGGTTTTGGGGCAGAAAATTGACGGGAAACCTATGGTCATTTACTACGCTAGCAAAACACTGGACGAGGCTCAGCGTAACTACACGGTTACTGAGAAAGAGCTGCTAGCTATAGTATTTGCCCTAGAAAAATTTAGATCATACCTTCTGGGTTCCCGTGTTATCATATATTCGGATCACACAGCTGTGAGGCATCTCTTTGCAAAGAAGGACGCGAAACCTCGATTAATTCGATTGCAAGAATTTGACCTTGAGATTCACGACAAAGCGGGAAAGCAAAATGTGGTAGCTAATCACTTGTCCCACCTTCATTTTGAAATAATTGACCCTTCCAGACCCATCACAAAACACTTTCCTGATGAGCACCTCCTGACTATCAATACAGGGTTTCCATGGTTCGTAGATATAGTGAATTACCTGGCATCACATCAGATCCCGTCCGATTGGCCGAAGGCCAAGAATGACAAATTGCGTTCCAATGCCAAGTATTACTTGTGGGAAGACCCGTATCTATTCCGCATTGTTGCTGATCAAATAATTCGACGGTGTGTCACGGAAGTAGAAATCAAAGACATACTCTCCTTTTGCCATGACCAGGCATGCGGTGGACATTTCTCAGGACACAAAACAGCATCAAAAGTCCTCCAGTGTGGCTTTTACTGGCCCACAATTTTCAAGGATGCATAGGATCACTGTAAGGCATGTACCCGTTGCCAAACCTTGGGCAACATGAGCCATCGAGACATGATGCCTCTATAGCTGATCCTGGTGTGTGAAATTTTTGACATTTGGGGGATTGATTTTATGGGACCCTTCCCTATCTCGGATGGCTTTGAATACATCTTACTCGCCGTTGACTACGTGTCCAAATGGATAGAAGCCATTCCGACCCGAACCAATAATCATAAGGTTGTTATTAGATTCATTCATCAAAACATCTTCTCAAGGTTTGGGATCCCACGAGCAATAATTTCCGACGGAGGGACCCATTTTACAAACGTCAGTTCAGGTCACTGATGACCAAATATGGGGTGTCACATCGAATCTCTACTCCTTACCACCCCCAAACCAATGGTCTAGCTGAGCTATCAAACCGAGAGATCAAGAAAATCCTCCAGGTTACTGTTCGACCTGACAGGAAGGATTGGTCTTCTCGGCTTCCGGAAGCATTGTGGGCCTATAGGACCGCCCACAAGACCCAATTAGGTATGTCTCCCTTCAGATTGGTGTATAGGAAAGCATGTCACCTCCCCGTCGAATTGGAGCATAAAGCCTATTGGGCAGTATGGAATTGCAATTTAGATCTTTCTAATGCTGGAACCCATAGAAGGCTTCAAATAAGCGAGATCGATGAATTATGCCACGACGCGTATGGGAACTCGCAAATTTACAAAGAACGGGTTAAATCTTTTCATGACAAACACATTTCTAGAAAGATCTTTCATCCTGGTCAAAAAGTTTTACTCTTTGATGTCCGACTCAAATTATTCCCAAGAAAGCTACAATCTAAGTAGGTTGGACCCTACCTAGTCCGACAAATCTTTGGAAATGGAGCCATTGAAATCAGCCCAGTCAGCCACGATTCTGAACCCTTTGTTGTGAACGGTCAGAGACTCAAACCGTTCATTGACATGACCAATACAAATTTGGCAGAGTCATCCTTTACCCTCCATTCTCCTTGAGCTCATTGCACCCAGCCGATGGCGTAAAACTCAGCGCTTAACGGGATGCAACTCGTCATTCTTTGAAAAACCCGAAACCTTTTCTAACATTTCTACGCTGAATTCATATTGCACTTTAGGGTTCATCCATTAGAACAGCCGACTCCACCTCAGGTACCCCTAAGCGAGATTAGAAATCATTCGCAACAGTCACTTCGACCTGTTCGCCCACCCAACACGTGTCCTAATGCATGAACTAAGCTGAAATCGAACCCACCTAATTTACAATGGGGACATTGCAAATGGTAGGCATGGAGGGGTATGAAAGTGCAAAATGTCAGGAAAACTCATATGAAGAAAAAGTTTCTAACCCAAAAAAAAAAAATCTTGGAAAAGAAAAAGAACTGAGGAGGGGGGAGAGATAATTTTTGGGCTATACAAAATGAGAGGAGGAAAAAAGCATAATGCCAAAAAAGGAGCACAAAATGAAAAAAAAAGGTGGTCATTAGTAAAAGATTAAGGGATTAATTGAAGTTCTAGACCAGATCAAGAAAAGAGAAAAATAAAAGAAAAGTGCTAAGGAGACATAAAAAGAGATTAGTAGGAATGCTGATCTTAGGCCTTTTGGGCTAGACTCTTAGGCTTAAAAATTCATGTACCCGCTAAGATCTGGATAATTCTCAAGAGGTTGGGGAAAATGCGAAGCTTAAGTATTAGGTCTAAGGCTTAGGAAGTATTTGGCCTCGTTAACTGACCTTCACAAGTTGATTTGGACGAGTTCCCGACGCGGAGAGGTGGGAAATTCCCCTCGAAGATGCGTAACAACATATCATCTCCTCGATGCTTGTCTCTTAGGATATTTAAATATCCTACCAGAGGCATGTAAGCACTCTGCTGGTTCAGATACCATGGGCGGCATTATCTCAAAATGTTGATCACCAGGGTTTAGATTCGGCCATGGAATGCCATGGGCGGGATTATTTCGAAATCTCGAAAGCCAGGGTTCTGGGGGTTGTCATGGGCGGTGCTATCTCGAAGCATCGATTGCCAGGGACCCTTGAGGATTGATGATGGGGATGAGGAATCCGATACAGACCGTGTTTAGAAGCCAATCAAAAGCTAGAAATAAAAATAAAAGAGAGAGAAAGCTCTCCAAACAAATAAATCCTCTGTCTCTCTCTAACAAAAATGCACTGCAAACTGAACCTAGGCTAAAAATGTCTCAAGCACGGTGCTTTAACCATGGAATCCAACAAACCCTAGGATAGTTTCTGCAGGCCTTAAAAACCTTCGTGGAGGACTGAGGCTAAAGCAGGTTAGGTCCGGATGTTGGTTGATACTTGAGTACCTCTAGGTCTATTGTCAGCATTCTGACCTAATCACAAAAGAAAAAGAAAAGAACTTATCACAACTGATGATAGACACTGAGGGTCTAGAACAGAAGTTAAAACCTTGAAATTTTGCTAAGAGACTAGCAAAAGCTAGGCATGGGGGTATGATGAGAGCCTCATCATGAGCTCTAACTAGCTCATATTGACCTAAGAAAGAGAATAAGAGCTCCTACATAACCTAGAGAAGAGCTTAATTACATTTTGGCTCCTATCTTTTGAAAATCATTACACAAACCCCCCTAACTTCCTCGCCACTCTTACAAATAGCTCCCTCCACCATTAATGGGGAGAAATCCTTCTCCGGCGATGAATGGAGGGGGAATACTCCCTGATTCCTCAGAGATCTCCCAGATTTGGAAGGGAGATTCTCTAAGGAATTCCCTTCCATCTGAGCTCAATTGCAATCTTTGATTTGCATCCAATCTCTCGTGCGAACACATGAGAGATTTGGATCTCCAAGTACCTTCCTTCTCCGGTGAGAAGTCGGTGGTAGAAGGCTTGCCCTCCATGCACCAGAAGCTCGGCCAGCAACTATAAAAGGATCCCCGGTCCTCTACGAATCTCTCAAGCTTGATTTGGCCGCAGACTCCCTTAGATTTCATCTCCCCTCTCTCCGGCCAAGTAACCCGCAAGCTTCGGCGATTTTTCCTCCTCCTTCTCGTCGCTCTACTACCGTACCAGCAGCAGGGTTCACTTCGCTTCGTTCTTCTGCGTCACGCCGCACTAGCGCACGCCTTCCTGTCCTCCTCCTCGTCGCCATTATCTCCCCCTCAGGGCCGTCTTCTCCGACGATGGCACAAACGCATCGTTCGTATCCTCTGCCTCCCCTTTGCTCCAAGTACTCCAGATAAGCTCCTCGTCTTCCACTCTTTCCTTTCCCTCACTCTATTTCACAAAACACCCCTTGACTGCCACTGTCCGCCTGCATCTTCCCCATCTCCGGCTAACCTCTGGTGAGACGCATCCGTCACTCCACACCTCCACACGTCTCGCCACCAACCTCAAAACCACTGCCACAGTCCACTGAACATCATCCACCCACTCACAGACCGCCTACACCACCACAAATGCCTCCTGACCTAACCCATAAATCCAGCCACGGAGTGACCTAGGCACGCACGCCTAGGCCACCCCGTGGCCTGTCACCTATTGCCTCACCTTCATAGTGACACGACGAAGGTTCTCCTATGGTCTAATAGAGCTGCAAGGCTCCTTTTGTGTCGTGTAGGGTCGAGCTCCCGTTCGCCATTAGCAAGCACACGAGCTCGCTTGTTCTCCAGCTCCAGGTCACAAGCGTCAGGTTCCAGGCTTCCAGACTGCACGAATTGAGGGCAAGAGTGAGTCCAGCCTGATAGAAAGTGCTGCGAGACCTGTAGCTGCGTCGATTGTGAAGTCACTCTCCTGCAGGTGTCAACAGAAGCAGGTGGGACTTTTAGTCCCACCTTGGTAAGTCGTAAGCTTTCTGAGTGGTTTAAGTGGATTTTGTGTTCTCTGTTGTTTGCCTCGAAATCACTGGGGTGAGGTCCCTCGCCTTACCTATCATGCCTCGTCCGTGACATATAACCTGCGAACCTGGCACCCGGATCCGATTAACCCTCCGTGCCCTCCTCGCGCACCACACCCACGACGGTGCACCTGGACTCGGGTGTGTGACCGACCCGATAACCCAGCTCTGGGAGAGCGTATTGAAGAGAGATACATAGAGTGAGAGAGATGCTCGAGAAGGGTAGGGGAATAGGTTTTGTTGTATGGTGCTTGTGCAGGAAGAGGACGCTAAGGGAGGAAGAAGCGCAGCAAGAGAAGGAAGTAGGACTTAACCGCCGCAAGCGAAGAAGAAGAAAGACGCACTGTAGCAGAGGAGCGGCAGACCAAGAGAAAGAAGAAGATGAGAGAGATCAAGGGGCAGGCGAAGAGGAGAAGCAAGAACGAGCGGCCAAGCAAATGAAGAGGAGGAAGAAAAGGAAGAAGGAAACTAAAGAAAAGACAAGGCCAAGACTTAGCTGCAGGAAGAGAATCGAGAATAGAAAAAGCAAAGGAAAAAGAAGAGATGCAGGAGCAGCTAAGAAAGAAAAAGAAAAGGAGAAACAAGAAACCATAGCTGCAGCAGAGCAAAGCAAACAAAAAAAGGGAAGATACTGAAGGCCAATTTTAAGACATCTGATACAACATTAGACGTCCAATTCTTTTTGAGCACTCTTTCCATAACATTAGCCTGTCATTTTTGTTGAACTAGTCATTGCTTTTTATTAAAAGTTGTGTTCTCAAGTTTTGGAATACTCAAATTGCTCCCTATGTTCGACCTCGGATACTTTGATTTTTGAGTTATAAATTTTTATTTGTTTTCACGGAGAGTTCTTCTATATTACAATGAGATATCTGTTAAAACACGATCTAACTACGTAAACACTCTACAATTACAAAAATTTTGGTTTTTAATGGGCAAACCGATTCGGTTCGTGGGATACACAACACCCCTAGGGGTGGGACCAGACTGCTACTATGAACCGGTCCTAGTTTTATGATGTATATTTTTATCCAATTTCATTTGAGCCCAAACCAGGCCCATAGTAGGCCCAACACTGTGCATAGTTTCACCCCATGTCCAGCTCACCTAAACTGGACCCAGACCAGATAGGGCTCCCAGCTACTCTTGCTCAATATTTGCTCATAGATGCTCATAGGTGACAGAGAGATTCCCACTTGATTAAAGAGATAGCAATAAAATGATTTGTCATTGTAGTTGCATGGTGGAAAATCTTTCAATCAAAGATTAAAATAGATACCAATTTAAACCACAATAAAGATGTTGTATCCACAGGGAGTTACGAACGAGATAAACTCACAGATACATTGCATTTATGATCACAAATATTTTTCATAACCCATGCAGACATCATTGAGCAAATTGCATCTTATTCTAAAATATAAGTTATCGTAAATCGGTGAATATCAAGTACATGTAGGTAGAGAAAATCATCCATTAATATCGACAAATATTTCCTACTTCATTCATAGCATAGAGATAGCTACATGATATCAACAAGTAAGCATGCGCATAAGTCACCATGCATCTAAATATTTGTAAATGCCCAGTTGAGAACACCAATTAAGACCCACGTCCCTCTAAATAAATTAATCAATATTCCGCTGACGACAACTCCTCGCAGCAAAACATTAACTCGATTAAATGTTCAATAAAAAATAAGTGCATAGTGTTTGGTAATCAAAAAAATCAGAGAAAACAAATACCCCCTTCACTGTTGGAAAATAGGGGAGGAGTGCAGAGGGCTTGTATGCGTGTAAGGACGACTTGCCAGCTGCGAGCTTTGACGGAGGAGATCGGTAGGTGGAGGGGAACTCGAGGTGGTGACGGCATGGAGGATGGTGACCAGACGTGGTTGGTGGAGCTGTGGGATGCTCGGCAATGTTGGATGTTGAAATGACCCTTTCCTAGGGTTGTTTGACATTTTCGGGGTTCATAGTGGTTTTTGTGTAGTTTTAAACCCCTTAGGTTTTATTTTGGGGTTTTGATGGGGGAAAGGAACCCCACCACCATCACCCTACCTATGCCCCCTCTCCTCCCCCCTCACCCCTCACGCATGCCGCACCTCACCCCTATGCTATCTCCCCTCACTCCCCACCATGCCACTCCCTATCCTTCCCACCTCCTTATATACTGATGGGAACACCATCATGAGCCATAATTAGCTCAATTTGATCTGATTAAGTGAGTAAATGCTCCTACATAACTGCTAGAGGACTGTAATTCATTGCATAATCATTCTGAGAGAAAGATAAGAAATCTAGGTTAAAACAGCAATTTTACCATCATATCATGAATGCAGAATAACCACGGGTTTTCTTAGGGGTTAATTAAGGGTCAAATGATCTTAAAAGGCTAACAAGTGGGTTAGAACAGACAGAAAAGGGTTTGCACGTGTTTTGAGAATTAAATGACTTCTGAAACCCTAAAAATAGACCCGCTTAATTAATTGAGGTTCTGGTCAGGATAAAATTTACCTAAACCCTCTAAAATTCATAGAAAAATATTCTCTAGGGCTTAGTATCTTCAATTTGACCATCAGTACCCGTCTTGACCCAAAACAGAGTCTCAGACTGATATCTACCCTAATTTAGGTTTTTACGTAAATTACCCAATCAAACGTGGTCAAAACCAAAATCCAAATTAGCCATTAGATTTCTTAGGTTCAAATTAGGTTTGTACCAAAATTTGGGCCCAATCTGAGATTGTCTTGACCTAGTTTGCATTTTGGTCCTGTCTGATTCTTTTCTATCACATATATGCCCTTAACTTTTAAAATCCTTATAAAAAGGCCCTAAATTTGTCATCATTTTCACAAATAGGTACCTACCGCCATTAATCCTATTCCTACAAATGCTGGCGACCTAAAATTGGCAAGTTCTCCTTGATTCCTTGACGAATCTCTCTCAGATTTGAAAAGGAAGTTCGTCAAGGAGTTCCCTTCCTTTTGAGCCAATTCCCACACCCTAAAACCTTCCCAATATCTCATGCAAATGTATGAGAGATTAGGGTATCCTAAAAATCCCATCTCCGGCGGAGCTTTCCAAGCTTGGGAAGCTTGTTTCCTAAGCTCAAAACTACCTCCAAAGGCCTATAAAAAGACCTCTAGATAAGGTTGAACTTTCCATGCTCGAATTCGGCCTTGAACACCTCCAATTCCTTTCCTCTTTCTTGGCCAAATTGCTCCTCGACGTTCGGCGACCTCCTTTGTCTCTATTCTTCCTCCATTCGCAATACCGACGACGGAGCTACCTCATTTTCTTCCGCATCGAGCCGTACCTACCGACGCCCCTTTTGCCATCTTCCTTGTCGTTTCCTACCCATCGGAGTAGCTTCCTTCTCTAGCGTTGGCCATACTGCAACCGGTGCCATCTCCTCTCTCCATCGTTCGCTACCTCTCTTAGATGACTCCTCAACTTCTCCTCATCACACCAACATCTCTAACACATCGCTTTGACCTCACCAACGCCCTCCGTGACTCGATCTTCCAACTCGTCGGCAGACCTCTGACGAGCCCTAGCAGCCACCACACACACCTAAACGAGCTGCTACCACCTCCCATACCTTCGTTGTATCCACACGAGTAAAACCCCTCAAGAAATTGAGGGGATTACTTGTACAAACTCTCCCTCAAACACCGCCACCTTCACACGCACAGTCTAACTTCTCCCCACACACACGAACCATGCCACACCACGTCGACCCCTTCATCAAGTTTGTCGTGCTTCGACGATCGTTCCTGAGCTTTTTAACGTGGCCGAAAGGCCTTATTTGTGTTTTCAGATTCCAGGTCGCCACCGCCATTGACAAAGAGCTTTGAGAGTGCGTAAAGCTTGCTCTAGGACCGCCCAGCTCTAGGTCGCAGTCCCATGTGAAGTGAAACCCACCCAAGCAGACGCCCAGGTGATCAATTGGGGGCTCTGACTGCATTCCAGACCCCAATTAGACGAAGTACTAGCCATTGCAGTTATCCGCGAAGGAGCTCAATTCGCAAGCAAACACGCAGAGAAAAGGGACCGAATTTAGTCCCACCTTGGAAGATTTGGAAGCAGCGCTACCGCATAAGAGGAAAAAGTGATAGAGGCTTATCGCCTCAAATCACTTGGGGGGTGAGGTCCCTTGCACCCTCACTCGACCTCGTTCGTGACACTGCCCCTACGGATCTAGCCTGGTCCAACTACCCGCCTAAGCTATACACTCCTCGCTCACCACCCACTACCGGTGAGCCTGGACCCGAGTGCGCTCTAGGTCTGATTACCCATATACTCGGTACTGTTGAAGGCTCTAGGAGAGCGTGACCTAAGGAGAGAGAGAAAGGAGAGCATGCAGGGGTTAGGGGGGTTTTGCTCTCTGGAGAGTTGGCTGATACTTAGCCGGATTTGAAGACCCCTTCCCCCTCTGCGTGAAGAAGAGAAGGAAAAGAGCAGAGAAGGAAAGAAGAAAAGGAAGAGAAGGAAAAGATCAGTGAAAGAAGAGAAGCAGAAGAGGAACAGAAGCAGAGAAGAAGAAGAATAGAAGAAGAGCTGCAGAAGAGAAGAAGAGACTGAACTGAAGAAGAAGAAATTAGAGAAAGAAGAAGAAGCAGAGCACTGTTCATCAGACATTTAAGATGTTTGATTATTCAATCAGACTGTTGATTTGAGTTTATTTCATACATAGTTATTGAGTTCCAATTGCTATTTTTGTAGGGAGTAATTGGTGATTCAAATCACCATTTTAATCCATTCTTTTTGCAGTCTGACACTTGATATTATTTCCACATTATTCTGAATCAATTTCTGATTATAATTTCTTATCTCTATTGTTTAAAATTGCAATCTTGAGAATCGAATTTCTACTTGCTCCCAACGAATGACCTTAGACTTTTTGAGTATAAATTTTATCTGTTTTTCGTGAGATTTTGACTCTATTACAACGCAATGATTTAAAACCTGATTTTGAGCGAACAACATTTTGGCACCATTGTTGGGGAGCAACGCGCAATTCAGATCTATTGATTGCAATATCATATTTGGTACTAACTTGCTACATCTTTTTTTATTGTGATCTATTTCAGGGACTCATTAAAAGAAAATCAGCTGCACATCAACCACTCCAAGGGCAGGTAGAACACAAATCCAAATTTCTTCTAAGCCCCTGAGTCTGACAAAGCTAAAAGGGGAAAAAATCAATTAGGGCTACTTGCATTATATTCTTAGATTAATCATCAAGTTGCCTGATTTGATACATTCTATTTAGACAACATTCAAACCCTAATTTGTGCACCTACTTGAAGCTTAAGGTATCTAGGGCTATCACCTTCTTGTTTGAGCCCTAAGTACCATATTTGAACAAATTAAATTGGACCAATCAGAGCCAATTAAGGATTCCAGTTTAAGATTTTAGAGACACACTTGCTTAATCAAGAATTGATCTTTCCAAATAATGTGTTCCTAAGCCTTGATTGAATTGATCTATTCAAGCAAAACCCTAAAATCAGGCTCTTAATCTCATTTGAACATTAAAAGAGGGACCTAAAATTCTCAAAGGACAATATAGGTGAAGTTGACCCACCTTGTTGGGTTAACCAATCTTCAAATTAGGTCACTTTGCACAAAAACATCTTAAAAGTTTAAGTGAAATCATAAGTACCCTGCTCTTAATTAAAACTAGTAGACTTAAGAGGTCAACTCCCCACTCTGGTCTACCTAGATCATCAGTGATAAGAGAGGTCGGGTTTGGGAAACCCTGTAACTTATGGGGGTGCTCTACCGTGTAGGGGTCTTTGCAAGACTCTCCCTCTTTGGCTGCCTAGTTAATTCTTAGGTGGATGGCTTTCTGACTAAGGGGTATCATCCGCCTTGAACCTCTATAGTCATCCAAAAATTTTTGGGTGTCTTGATTGGGTCCATCACATTCTATCTCTCATCTAATCCATCGATGCATATTCAGGAGGAGGTCTCTAAGACCATCCTTGAGGCCTCCATTAGTTACTCATTTCCGTCGAGGCCAAGCCTCGACCTCCTTGTTTGTGCAACAACCCAATCCGATCGATATCTCTTCTAATTCATTTGAACCTAATTCTCCTTCATCTATCATCATGGAGTAATCGGTAGAAGAAAACAATCTTGAAAATTAGCTTCAGCACCTCAGTGATCTATTCCAAGCCTTTGTAAACCCACCGTAGCATCCTATGATGCGAGATCACTGCAATCCCGCTGCAGTGGCAATCGAACCTCGAGTACAAATCCCCGTTGGAGGTCCCGATACTGAACTCAAGCCCAACATGATTCATGCCATTCCCAAATTCCATGGGTGTAATTCCGAGGATCCTTTCCAGCATATCAAGCAACTCAAGCATCTGGCCCAGACCTTCGGGTCAGAAGCTCAAAATCTGGATGCTTTACTCATGAAAATGTTCTCCTCCTTTCTCATGGACAAGGTTGCTCATTGATACCAAACCCAAACACGTTCAATCAACACCTGGGCAGAACTTCAATCCGAGTTTCTGAGAAAGTTCTTCCCTGTTGGTCGGACAAATGCTTTACGACACCAGATCATGCATTTCACACAGCAAGTAGGAGAACCGCTTCACGAGGCATGGAATCATTTTCTGGATCTTAAGCGAAAGTGCCCCCACCACGGAGTTCCTAAATGGGAACAAGTTCAGTCTTTTTACCAGGGACTTCGTGAGGATATTTGATTATTTGTCAATGCGACTTGCGGAGGAAACATCATGGGTCAACACGAAGACACCATGTGGGAGATTCTCGAGAATATGTGTGAGAACTCCATCAATAATGAATCCATGGGCATGGTCGACCGGACGAATGCCCGTGCATTGATGAACCCAAAGGGAGCACATGAGATGCAGGGCCTATCCTCTTCCGTCAACTTGGAACTGATGGCAAGTCATCTGGACAAGGTCTTTATTATTGAGGAGAAGGTGGATGAGCTAACTCGACACTTGCAGCGAGCCACCTCTACCCAAAACCTATTCGCGCAACCGCCCTCTGGCAGGGAGGCTGTGCATAACATCTAGCATCGATCTTCTCAGGGGATGGACTTGTATCCAAACCCTGTCTGATTCTGGTTTCGGAGGAAACTCTGAACCCACCTATTCTAGTTGGGGGAACTCTGAACCCTTGTATTTTTACTTTTTCGAGGCTTCTTAGACTTACGAGGACCTCGATGCCATTCAGAATGATCCATTCTCAAACACCTACAACCCTAGATGGCGTAATCATCCTAATTTCACATTGTTAGGGAACAATCAAAATCAGAGACCTCAATATCAGCCTCGACCACAAGCTCCTCGTCCATATCAGCCGCCTCAGCCTCGGCCCAACCCAACTTATCAATCTAGGCTGACTCATGCAGATCAAATGACTCTTATCCTTCAGTCTCTGGCTGACATTTAGAAAATGAATGCGGCTATGCAAAAATAGCACAAAGATGAGATCACAGAGGTTCACAATCAACTTGCCCAGATGGCAAATCCCCACCAACCTGGTGCACTTCCTTCCCAACCTCTGCCAAATCCTAACAACATGTTGACCCAAAAACACATTGTAAACCAAATCCAAGGTCAAACATGTTATACCCAACCTGGTCCAATGACTCATACCTGCGTATTTTCTCCATCCACCTCAGCTGAGCCAAAACACACCATGACTTACCCAACACCACCTACCCACCATGATTGTGCTATGATCAATGTTATGAAACCCATCCTTAAAGATAGCCAATCTATTCCCTTATCCTAGGTCATATCTCACCTCCACACTAAAGGATTATCAGAAATTGATATAACAGGACCTTTAAGGAATGCACAAGTCACATTCCACTACTTGATATCTTTACTCTCAACCCTAACGCACCTGACGTACCCAGAAGAGAGATGAAAGAACAAACACTAGGAAAGGTAGTGCTATCTGAAAATATAAGTGCCATAATCCAAAACAGTCTAGCCACCCCATGGGGCTTGGGGTTAGGACTAGCCACCACCATACACCGACTCTTCTGAGCCCGTTGGGCAAACTGGGATAGTCGGATGAGGGTACGCGGACTGTGAGGGGCGAGACCCCTGTTCTAAGAGGGAAAGGCCCTGTGTTGTATGTTTGGGTGTACCCATTAGCGGAAACGACTGACCGCGTGCCAGTGTGGGGTAGCTACCTATGCGCTTATCACGCATGCCGTAGTCACTGCTACGTCGCGACCATGACCTCGGGGTAGTAGACCGGGTGTACGGTTACCACAGGGGACTCTTCTGGCCAGAAGAGTGCCACGTATACATCCTATATCATGGGAAAACTGCAAGCAAGATCGTTCCCTTAGGGAACAAGAAGATTGAGAAATGTTATGGAACTTATTTAGAATACTTGGAATAGAAAGACGATAATTGGGAATGGATGATAATAAATAACCTGTTAAATGCATGTTTAGTTAGCTGCCTGTTTACATTATACGTTTTAGCCACCACTCTACTCAGCATTAGCTGACCACAGAATTTATAACCTCTCTCAGGTCAGGGATTTGAGCAACCAGAGCCACCGGCTGCTGAGGGCGTTGGGCCTAGTCGAGCCCAGCTGTAGTTTCCTGCCATTTCTTTTACAGAGTTTTGTTAGTAGTGAGTACATGTAGCTCATGGTTGTATTCAGTTGTATGTTCTACTAGTTTCTATTGTGATGACTATGTTCTATACTTGTACTTTCCGCTGTATAATGTGAGATACTAATGGTTTGCTGTTTTCTTTCCTTTATTTTCATTCATATATTTTTCTACTTAGTTACATTTCTTATGTGGTTGTGGAATGATTATGGCATTTGGTTCTTTCTCATTGGATGACTGGGTCTTGGGGTTCGTCGAGATGAGCCATTCTTAGGTCCTATAGGGAGCTAGGAGCAGGTCGTGACAGATGCTTGGGGTGATGGTGGAACTTCAGGGGGCGGTTACGAGGACGTCGGTGCAGATGAGGTGGAGCAAGGTGTCACGCCGATGGTGGAACGGTGGATGAAGGTGGCATGGGATGAGTGGTGGTGGTGGGGAGATGTTGAGTTTCTTTGGAGAAGTTGCAGGGGGTGGCCGGTTGGAAGAAGATGAAGAAGAAGAAGAGGAGAGGGTGGGTGGAGGCTATGGTGTTGCTGGTTGATGCGTGGGATAGGGTGAGTTGGGTTAAGTGTGGGTGGCTTTGAATTGAAGGCGGCTGAGGGTGATGGAAGTTGTGGTTTGCGGTGAGGGGTGGGAAAGACAGATGGAGTTGGGTTGTTTTGAGGGAGATGGTGAACAGTGGAGAGATGTGGCATTGGTTTGGTTTTGGCGATGGTGAAGAAGGTGATAGATGATAGGCGCGGTTGTAGTGGTGGTCGTGTGCTGTCACCACACGGCCCTCGCGGTGGAGCTTGCAGTGAAGGTGGAAGATGGAGCCTACTTCAAATCACGGTGCACGCCATGTCCATGGTGTAGGTAGAGATCACGATGTAGGCAGGTTCCACAGTGGCGGAGATGGAGGAGGTCCCTGCAGGGAGAAAGAGATGATATCATGATGCTCGGGCGTGGTTGTTCTTTTAGAAAAGAAAATCCTGTAGTTGAGAGAAAAGGGAGGTTGAGGAGGTTGTTTCAACCGAACATCGGATTTTTCATGATAAAATCAAATTACATAATATAAATATGTATAAGTAGTATGTCAATAAATGATTCATGGAGCATATGTATGTCGAAACTTGAGTTTAATTAATATCTCAGTATATTATATGCTCGAAATCTAGTTCAATTTCCCTCTTAAATGTTCTTAGGCATAATAGCAGTCCCATAAATTGGACTTATTAAATACCTCCATGCCTAAGTTTTGCTAGTCCCTAGCAAAAGTGAAAAGTGATGGAAGTGATTAAAAGATTTCCTCTTTCCTTATTCTAAAAATTTAGAGATCCAGACAAATGTGAAGTGATAGTAGCCTGGGTAATGTATCAAAGTGAAATGCTAACTTATATCTAAAGTTCATACTTAACCCTTGGTAAAAATTTTATTAGGATAGGCAACTTCTTCTCTCGATGATAAAGTAGAAAATAATATGTAATTTGACTCTGGCTTTCTGGCTTAGGTAAGAGATACTGAGTCATATGGATTTATATTTAATGGATTACACTCATCTGATGTTACATATAGTCTAGTACTGTAGACTCTAAATCTCTAGACTATCAAATGAGTCACCCTAGAGACAGGCTAAAAACTGTGCTCTCTTTGCATTCCTTTGCGCTTACTCACTCTCTTTTCTTTTTCTTTTTCTTCTTTCTTTTCTGAGATCACATATCTTACCAGATTTTGTAAATGTACTCAATGTTTGGTGGCCTCGGATGGCATTCACACTTCAATTAGATTCCTAATAACCCAACAACTAAGTCAGAAGTCCTTAGCCAGTATTCGGGCGATCAGAAATACTCAAAAGATAGGTATGCATCAAATTCGGTGGATTGCAATGGGTGTTTTTGCTGTCTCAATGATATGGACGCCTGATAAAATTGACACCTAAGACAACTATAACTGAAACACTTTTTTTTTTTTTTACATATATGTTAACACGCACTCGATCGGGTTTTTGAGTAAGTCGCGTTGTAGTATAGTTGATCAAGCGTTGAAAACAAATAAGAATTTTATTACTCAAAAACATAAGTATCCGAGGTCGAACACAGGAAGTAAATGGAATCTATACACTAATCTTAATTATGTAATTTGAACACTTAAAGTTACTCAAAACCTAATTCAGAATATAATGCATGAGTTTATGAATTAAAATGTAACAAAAATGGAAGAGAAATTGAGAGGAATAGAATAAAAAGGTTGATTCTTTTCTTGGTTCTCTTCTTTAGCTTCTTCTTTCTTCTTTCTTTTCTTCTTTGGTTCTTCTCTTTCTTCTTTCTCTGACTTTCCTCTGCGTGTGTATGCCTTAGCTCCTTTTCTTCTTTTCTTCTTTGACTTTGGCCTTCTGCTTCTTCTTCCTTGCTGCCTTCTCCTTCCTTCTTTCCTTGTCCTTGGCTTCTTCTTCCTTTTCTCTGCCTTAGCCTTTTCTTCAGCCACACCTTCTTTGGCCACAGTGCTTTCCCTTTCCTTGTCTTCTTCTTCTGCCTTGATTCCTCCTGCCTTCTTCTTCCTTGGCTTCTGCCTTGTCTTTCTTCTTCTACCTTGCCTCTTGCTTTCCTTCTTTCTCTTTCTTCTTTAGCCGCACCTCTTCCTTCCTTCTCCTTCTTCTTCTTTGGTTCTCCTTCAAGTCCTCCTTAGCTTTTCTTGCCCTTAAGCTTTGGCTTCTCTGCCTTTACTGCTTCTTTCCTCAGCTTCTTCTTCCTTCTCCTTCTTTCCCTGCACAGTGAAGAGCAAAACCTACCCCTACCCTCCCCCACGTACACTCTCTCTCTATTTCACTCTTAGGTTCACTCTCCCAGAGCCAGTCGGGTAATCGGGTCGAGTTACACGTGCCTGGGTCCAGGCCCACCGGCGTGGGTGGTGCGCGAGGAGCGCGGGGGTATTCGGGTCGGTTAGCCAGGTCCGTGGGGGCATAGGTTGCGGACGAGGTGGGTAAGCGTGGGTGAGGGGACCTCACCCCGTGACTTGAGGCGATAAGCAGAGAACACAAATTCAAATTATCCTATGCACCTGCGCTGAGCGTTTCCAAGGTGGGACTAAAGTCCCACTTGCTTCTGCGCGCGCCCGTAGGTGATTTCTTCGCCTAATTGCCACTGCTGTGATCCCTCTCAAGGCCGTTCACTTGGTTGGATGAGTGTGCGAGTCCAACCCGCGCCACCTGGACCTGGAGACCTGGAGCGAAGCTTGCAAGCAAGCTTGCTTCGTGCTTCAATGGCGGCAGGGGGCCTAACCTAAAACTCATGAATATGGCCTTGCGGCCTCATTAGAGCACATGGGAAGCTTCGTCGTGTCACAGCGAAGGTGAGGCAGTGGGTGGCTGGCTGCGGGGCAGCTTAGGCATGCGTGCTTATGTTGCTCTGTGGCTGTGAAGGTGGGTTTGGCCAGGGGGCTTGTGAAGGGTATGGCGGTCAGTGGAGGGGCAGATGACGATCAGTGGATGATGGCGGAGGTGATGAGGGGTCTGGCAAGGCGTGTGGAAGTGTGGAGAGGTGGATGCGCCTTTGCCGGTGGTCGGCCGGAGATGGAGAAGGTGGTGGTTGTCTACAGTGTCGAGGGGGTAAAAGTAGAAATAAAGGAGGGAAAAATGAAGAGAAGTGGGAGAGGAAGAGTTCTAACCTAACTAAGTGGACGAAGGGGGATAGAAGAGCGGCTGGCCATACCTGCCGCTGCCGGAGAAGACGAGTCCAGTGGAGGGAGAACTTCGACGACGACGTTGCTGGAGGCACGCGCACGTGGGTATGGTGCGACGTGGAGGAAGGAGATGAAGATGGCTTTGCCATTGGTATTGTGGCAGAGTGACAAGAAGGAGGAGGATGAGTCACTGGAGCCTCCTAGATACTTGGCCGAAGGAGAAGGGAAGAATTTGGAGGTGGTTCTTCGACCAAGTCAAGTTGAAGATGTGCGGCTGGAGATAGGGGTCTCTTTATAGGTGCTGGAAGGGGCTCTTGTTCTTGGAAGACAAGCTTCCAAGTGTAAGAGTCTTCACCGGAGTAGGACTCAAGGAGATACCCAAATCATTTGAGCTTTTGCACGAGAGATTGTGTGCGAATCAAGTCATGGAAATGCATTCAGACGAAGGGGAATTCCTCAGAGAATCTCCCTTCCAAATCTGGGAGGAGATCTCTGAGGAATCAGGGAGCAATCCCCCTCAATTCCTCACCGGAGTAGGACTCCTTTGCTTTAATGGCAGAGGGACCTAATTGTAAGAGTGGAGAGGAAGTTAGGGGGTTCTGTGCAATGAATTTCAAAAGTTAGGGGTCAAAATGTAATTGGGTGGACTCTTTTGCAAAGTAGGTCAAGGTGACCTCCCCTTAGGTCCAAATTTTGGTACAAACCTAATTTAGACTTAAGGAATCCAATGGTAAAGTTGAATTTTAGGTTTGACTACGTTTGACTTAATATTTTACACAAAAACCTAAATCAGGTCAAATATCTAAATAGGACCCCTATCTAGGTTAAAATAGGTTCCAAAGGCCAATTTGAAGGTTCTAAACCCTAAGAGATATTTTTCCATGAATTTTAGAGGGATTAGCTGATTTTTATCCTGATCAGAACCTTGTTGAATTAAGTAGGTCTATTTTAGAGTTACAAGAAGTCATTTAATTCTTAGATTGCACATGAACCCATTTCTGACTGAACCAACCCATTTATCCTCTTATTAAGTCCATTTAACCTATGTTCAGCCTCTGAGAAATTTCGTTGATGTACTGTAATGGTAAAATTACAGTTTTACCCTTTATTTCATGTTTTCTTCTCAAAGCAGTTCTTCCTTGAATTAGGCCCTTCTCTAGGTTATGTAGGAGCTTTTATTCTCTTTCTTAGGTCAACATGAGCTAGTTAGGGATCATGATGATGTTCTCTTCATACCCCCATGCCTAGCTTTTGCTAGTCCCTTAGCAAAATTTTAAGGTTTTAACTTCTGTTCTAGACCATGAGTTTCTTTCACCAGTTATGATAAGTGCTTTCCTTTTTTTTGTGATTAGGTTAGAATGCCGACAGTAGGCCTAGAGGTACTCAAGTACCAACCAAAATCCGAACCTGAATAGCTTTAGCCTCGATCCTCCGCGAAGGTTTTTAAGGCCTGTAGGAACTATCCTAGGGTTTGTTGGACTCCACGGTTAAAGCACCCATGCTTGAGACATATTTTAGCCTTGGTTCAGCTTGTAGTGCGTTTTTGTAAGAGAGAGACAGAGGATTTATTTGTTTGGAGAGTTTTCTCTCTTTTCATTTTAATTCTAGATTCGGATTGGCTTCTCAACACGATTTGTATCGGATTCCTCGTCACCATCATCAATCCTCAAAGGTCCCTAGCAATCGATGTTTCGTGATAGCACCACCCATGACAACCCCCAGAACCCTGGCTTTCGAGATTTCGAGATAATCCCGCCCATGACATTCCGTGGCTGAATCCAGACCCTGGCAATCGATGCTTCATGATAGCACCGTCCATGGTATCTGAACCAGCAGAGTGCTTACATGCCCCCAGTAGGATATGTAAATATCCTAAGAGACAAGTATCGAGGAGACGATATGTTGCTATGCATCTTCAAGATGAATTTCCTGCCTCTCCGCGCCGGGAACTCGTCCAAATCAACTTATGTTGATTGGCCACTCCTAATCTAGGCAATTTTTTCAGAATACTTAAACGCTTTTGCGTGATTTTGATAGTTATGCGCACTAAACTAGACTGTGTATGGATTGGGGTGCTTAGGTTACCGAATCCCGCAAATCGAAGGTCAGTTAACAAGGTCGAATACTCCCTAAGCCTTAGACCTAATACTTAAGCTTCGCATTTTCCCCAACCTCTTGAGGATTATCCAAATCTTAGCGGGTACTTGAATTTTTAAGCCTAAGAGTCTAGCCCAAAAGGCATAAGATCAGCGTTCCTACTAATATCCTTTTGTGTCTCATTAGCACTTTTTTATTTTTCTCTTTTCCTTGATGTGGTGTAGAACTTCAGTTATTTCCTTGATCTCTTACTAATGACTATCTCTTTTTCATTTTTCATTTTGTGCTCCTTTTTTGTCATTTTGCTCTTTTCCTCATGTTTATGTGGTTTCAAAATTTTCCTCCCTCCATTTTTATAATTTTTCTATTTTTTTAGTATTTTTGACATATGTGAATTTTTTTTTTGAGAATTCCTTCTGACTTTTCTTAATTTGTATGTATGCACTTTACCACCCTCCATGCCTAAGTTTTGCAATATTCCATTATAAACGGAGTGTGTGAAACAGTGTTGGGTTCAGGGACTCAAAACAGGATATTTCGGGTGGGTGAATGGGTCGGGAATGACTTTTGCAGATGATTTCAAGCTCTGGTACGTGTACTAGAGGTGGAATTGACTAGTCTAAGGCTGAACTCAAGGTGCAATAGACGTGGAGTACAGATGGATAATCAGATGGATTTCAGGTTTTTGGAATGACGGGTTGCCTCCTGTTAAGCGCTAAATTCAATGCCTTTAGCCGAGTGGGAAATGGGATGGAGAGGGAGTGGTCAAATCAGCAAAATTTTGTAAAACAAGCACCTTGATTAAATGCCTGGTTGGTCCAACCAGGTGCTTGTTTAGATCAGTGGGTTGATGATGTAGCCCAAACCCTATTAATCTGGTGGGTTGATAGATGTAGATCAACAAATGTTGAACCCACGAAATGCAATGAAGCTCGGATAGATGCGGAAGTGAAGATTCAAGTTTTGGCTGAGTCGGATCAACCTGGTCAGAGTAGGGCTCCGAAAAATGATCAGTGAATGATGCGGAAACCCTACAGGGGTGATCAGAGAATGATGGATCATGTTTTTCAGTCTAATTAATGTTTAAAACCCGGTATAGATGTGGAGTTGAATCATCTGCAAACGGCTTAGTGAGAGGGGAATCAGAATAGAAATTGAGTCTAGTTGCGGGTCAGGGTAGAAGATGGGTTTTGATCGGTTCTGTATGTGTGGAAGAGGTGGCTTCCATGAGAATTGTGCATGAGGGCTCTTCTAGAAAGAAATGACAAGTGGTTTCATGTAGAGAGTCCTCATAGTAGCTTTCGAACTGAAAAGTGAATGCTTGAAGAGTGTCTATAGGATGAGTGAAATCTGAATCAAGAAAAGATTTGAATTCTAGGTTGTAATCACTCTCGTCATTTTCTGGTTTTGATTCTTGAGGATCGACAAGAAATGATACCATGTCACTGAAACCTGAACTTAAATCAGTGATCTTGGGAACCGGGACCTCAGAGTCAGAATCGGGGAATGAATCATGTGAGCTGAGGTTGTAGATTGGCTTGTTGTATTTAGGAAGCAGAGTCTCTCTGAAGTCATGGTAAGATTCGAAGTCGTTGGAGATATTGCAAAAATCACATTTTGAATGAGATTTAAGATCAAAGGTTCCACCATAGAATAAATCACATGATGTGGATTTAGCAGCCTGATTGGGGTCTAGCCTATATGTCAATTCTGAGCTCAAAAAGGTGTCCGTATTTGGTCTAGGCTCAAGTTCTAGGCTCGTGGGAAAGACCCAATTAAAACCCCACTCGTCCAACTCCTCAGTTTTTGTATAGTAGATTGGCGTGACTTCCGAAAAATCGATTTGTCTCTCTGAGGATGTTGGTGAGGGATATTCATCAAATAGAGGCCCAAAATCATATTCTTCATTGAAAATTTGATTTTCTTCAAACGGGTCTCGTAATCTTCCCAATAGGCTTCAGATCTAGATTCTAGGCTTAGGATGTGGGTTGAATCACTAGAATCTAGGTCCGAGTAGCCTTCGAAGGTCACCTTATCAGAATAAGGGGCGGGATTTACACCCTCGAGAGGTTCAGTGCTAATCTCACTATTGCAGGAGTTTTGGAATTCTAAGCTTGGGGATTTAGTGTCTAAGGTTGGCTCAACATTGTGTTCTCTTGCATTTTCCCAACCTAATTCAATATCAGGCATGTTGTATTCTATTTGGGTTGGGAGTCTACAACCACTCTGTGCCTCAACCCCGAGATCTGGGAAATCGGATTGATCCTCAACACTACTCCAAGATGGTTCATCATCTGTTTGGGGTATGTACGGGTATTGTTGATCAATAATTTGTTTCAATAATCTTATCATTTCTTCCCATTTTTCAAGATCATCTTGGTGTTGTTCCCAAAGTACAGGATTTGTCATGCATTGAAGGTACTCAAAATTGTGTAATTTTTCTATCTCAATGTATCCTGTTATGAGAATGTCTCAAGTTGATCCATTGGTGGCTTCTGTCAATAGCACTTTGGCACAGTTTATGATGAAGGTTGTGGTTGTTGGGACATTAACCTGAATGTCTTCTATTGGTGTTGAGGGTTTATATTCAATTCCATAGAAGTCAAGGGCATCCTCAACCATCCTATCTCTTATGGATCTCTGTGATTTAGGCTTTTTGAAAGGTAGTCCTAAGTAATTTGGCTGCATGTTTGGATCAACTGGTGGAATCAAGATGTAGAATCAGAATTTGGATCAAGATGTAGAATCAAGTTGTAAAGCGATTAAATCTGAATATAGAGTCCCACCGGAAGTGTATGTGTGTGCTCTAAAGAGAAGAGATGAGGGACTGGATGTGTTTTTAACCCAATTGAGGCACCCAAAGATGTTGGATGACTATGGAGGTTTGGGGCAGATGATACCCCTGGATCAGAAGGTCGTCCACCTGAGAATTACCTGGGTAGCCAGAGAGGGAGAGTCCCGCAAAGACCCCTACATGGTAGAGCATCCCCAAGGGTTACAGGGTTTCCCCTACCCGATCTCTCTTGTCACTGAGATTCCAGGTAGATCAGAATGAGGACCTTGACCTCTTAAGTCTACCACTTTTAAGACAAAAGGTGCTTAGGATTTTCACTTGAACTTTAGGTGTTTTGGTGTTGTGACCTAATTTGGAGGTTGGTTTACCCAAGGGATCAACTTCACTTGACCTACCCTAAAGATGGCAGAATGAGTCTAGGTCAAGACCTAGAAATTACCCTGATTTGACTCCCAGGTTATTAAGTCCAAGATTTTAAGATTCAAGTAGTTTTAGAGCTTAATTTTAGGGTTTGTCTTGCTTAGAACTCTTCAATCAAGGGCTTGGGTAGCACACTGATGCAGGTTGGGTTTATTTTCTTTTTATGCAAGCATGTGTGACTAGCACTCCAAAAACCCTACTGTTAAAACCCCAATTTGGTTCTATTTACAATCCTCTTTTCTTTTCAAAAAAAGTTCTCTTTGGACTTCAAAATAAGAAGTGTGTTGTCTGCGGAGATTAAGCGTGATTTCCACTAGGCACATGAATTTGTGGGGTTGGCTCTAAAAATCGCATCTACTTCAATAAGTCTTTGAAAAATTTTCGCAAAAATTAGGAAACTTTTGCCTTAAAGATGGTAATTACTATAAATAGAAGGCAATTGTTTCCTAATTGATTACTTCCTTTTTGTCTTCCCAAGATTAGAAGGTGGATTAGGGAAGAAGAGAGATTACCTGCCCTGGAGTGGTTGACTTGCGCAGACGATCTTCTTGTGAAATACATTGCAAGATCACAACAAAACAAAATAGGGAAAGTTAGTGTTCAAATATAGTCAAAAAGAATGCAAAGATTAGTGATAAATTGTGCATTGCTCCCCGGCAACTGCGCCAAAATGTTAACACGCACTCGATCGGGTTTTTGAGTAAGTCGCGTTGTAGTATAGTTGATCAAGCGTTGAAAACAAATAAGAATTTTATTACTCAAAAACATAAGTATCCGAGGTCGAACACAGGAAGTAAATGGAATCTATACACTAATCTTAATTATGTAATTTAAACACTTAAAGTTACTCAAAACCTAATTCAGAATATAATGCATGAGTTTATGAATTAAAATGTAACAAAAATGGAAGAGAAATTGAGAGGAATAGAATAAAAAGGTTGATTCTTTTCTTGGTTCTCTTCTTTAGCTTCTTCTTTCTTCTTTCTTTTCTTCTTTGGTTCTTCTCTTTCTTCTTTCTCTGACTTTCCTCTGCGTGTGTATGCCTTAGCTCCTTTTCTTCTTTTCTTCTTTGACTTTGGCCTTCTGCTTCTTCTTCCTTGCTGCCTTCTCCTTCCTTCTTTCCTTGTCCTTGGCTTCTTCTTCCTTTTCTCTGCCTTAGCCTTTTCTTCAGCCGCACCTTCTTTGGCCACAGTGCTTTCCCTTTCCTTGTCTTCTTCTTCTGCCTTGATTCCTCCTGCCTTCTTCTTCCTTGGCTTCTGCCTTGTCTTTCTTCTTCTACCTTGCCTCTTGCTTTCCTTCTTTCTCTTTCTTCTTTAGCCGCACCTCTTCCTTCCTTCTCCTTCTTCTTCTTTGGTTCTCCTTCAAGTCCTCCTTAGCTTTTCTTGCCCTTAAGCTTTGGCTTCTCTGCCTTTACTGCTTCTTTCCTCCTTAGCTTCTTCTTCCTTCTCCTTCTTTCCCTGCACAGCGAAGAGCAAAACCTACCCCTACCCTCCCCCACGTACACTCTCTCTCTATTTCACTCTTAGGTTCACTCTCCCAGAGCCAGCCAGGTAATTGGGTCGAGTTATGTGCGCCCGGGTCCAGGCTCATTGGCGTGGGTGGTGTGCGAGGAGTGCAGGGTTAATCGAGTCAGTTAGCTAGGTCCGCGATGGCATAGGTCGTGGATGAGGCGGGTAAGCGTGGGTGAGGGGACCTCACCCCATGACTTGAGGCGATAAGCAGAGAACACAAATTCAATTTATCCTACGCACCTGCGTTGAGCGTTTCCGAGGTGGGATAAAGTCCCACTCGCTTTTGCGTATGCCCACAGGTGATTTCTTCGCCTAATTGCCGCTGCTGTGATCCCTCTCAAGGCCTCTCACTTGGCTGGATAAGTGCGTGAGTCCAAACCGTGCCACTTGGACTTGGAGACTTGGAGGAAAGCGGCCTGGAGCGAAGCTTGCTAGCAAGCTTGTTTCGTGTTTCAATGGCGGCAGGGGGCCTGGCTTAAAACTCATGAATACGGCCTTGCGGCCTCATTAGAGCACATGGGAAGCTTTGTCATGTCACAGCGAAGGTGAGGCAGTGGGTGGCTGGTCGAGGGGTGGCCTATGCGTGCGTGCCTAGGTCGCTCTGTGGCCGTGAAGGTGGATTTGGTTGGGGGGTGCTTGTGAAGGGTATGGTGGTCAGTGGAGGGGTGGATGACGATTAGTGGATGATGGAGGAGGTGATGAGGGGTCTGGTGAGGCCTGTGGAAGTGCGGAGCGTTGGATGCGCCTTCACCGGTGGTCGGCCGGAGATGGAGAAGGTGGTGGTGGTCTGCGGCATCGAGGGGATAAAAGTAGAAATGACGGAGGAGTAAATGAAGAGAAGAGGGAGAGGAAGAGTTCTAACCTAACTAAGTGGACTAAGGGGGATAGAAGAGCGGCTGGCCGTACCTGCCGCCACCGGAGAAGACGAGTCCGGTGGAGGGAGAACGACGACGATGACGGGGCTAGAGGCGCGCGCGCGGGTATGGCACGACGCGGAGGAAGGAGATGAAGATATCTTTGCCACTGGTATTGTGGCAGAGCGACGAGAAGGAGGAGGATGAGTCGCCGGTGCCTCCTAGATACTTGGCCGGAGGAGAAGGGAAGAATTTGGAGGTGGTTCTCCGGCCAAGTCAAGCAAAAGATGTGCGACTGGAGATGAGGGTCTCTTTATAGGTGCTAGCAGGGGCTCTTGTGCTTGGAAGACAAGCTTTCAAACGCAAGAGTCCTCATCGGAGTAGGACTCAAGGAGATACCCAAATCTCTCAAGCTTTTGCACGAGAGATTGGGTGCGAATCAAGTCATGGAAATGCATTCAGACGAAGGGGAATTCCTCAGAGAATCTCCCTTCCAAATCTGGGAGGAGATCTTTGAGGAATCAGGGAGCAATCCCCCTTAATTCCTCGCTGGAGTAGGACTCCTCCGCTTTAATGGTGGAGGAACCTAATTGTAAGAGTGGCGAGGAAGTTAGGGGGTTCTGCACAATGAATTTCATAAGCTAGGGGTCAAAATGTAATTGGGTAGACTCTTTTGCAAAGTAGGTCAAGGTGACCTCCCCTTAGGTCCAAATTTTGGTACAAACCTAATTTAGAGCTAAGAAATCCAATGGTAAAGTTGAATTTTAGGTTTGACTACGTTTGACTGGATATTTTACACAAAAACTCAAATTAGGTCAAATATCTAGCTAGGACCCCTATCTAGGTCAAAATAGGTTTCAAAGGCCAATTTGAAGGTTCTAAACCCTAGGGGATATTTTTCCATGAATTTTAGAGGGTTTAGTTGATTTTTATCCTGACTAAAACCTTGTTGAATTAAGTGGTCTGTTTTAGGGTTACAAGAAGTCATTTAATTCTTAGATTGCACATGAACCCATTTCTGACTGAACCAACCCACTTTTTCTCTTATTAAGTCCATTTGACCTATGTTTAGCCTTTGAGAAGTCCCATTGATGTACTGCAATGGTAAAATTACAGTTTTTCCCTTTATTTCATATTTTCTTCTCAGAGCAGTTCTTCCTTGAATTAGACCCTTCTCTAGGTTATGTAGGAGCTTTTATTCTCTTTCTTAGGTCAACATGAGCTAGTTAGGATCATGATGATGTTCTCATCAATATATATATATATTCTTTCTATCTTCTTTTTTATATATATGTATCTATATATTTCTTTTCTTCTTCGTTTTCTCTCTCTCTCTGTTTTTTTTTTATAACTCCAACACAACACGATGAGGCATTATTAGGGATGATGATGGTCAAGAGGATATTGTGTGGCTTATTTGGTGAAAGTGCCTACTCTTGGCATCGGAAAAGAATGGATAGAACAAGCATATTTCTAACCTTTGACACCACTACCCTCCTTCAGCCGATGACTCTACGAAGGACGATCGTAACCATCTACCATAGTCATAGTTTTATTAGAACTCAATCTCTGTGTATCTGCCTTATTTGGTGACTCTCAGGAATTCACACAACATTCGCACGCAGGAATAGAGAATGAAAACTATGCCTAACTCTGAGGTATCATCATCTAATTATCTATAACTTAAGAGTCCTTGCACTAGACTTAGCGCACCAGTAGTCTCTCTACTTTCTCCTCAAATATTAGGTGGATCTAATAGAAGATAGTATGACTGACTCCTTTCAAACTGTCCAAGGATTCAACAGACTAAAAATGCTTATTGGTTTTCTACAAAGATCCATTACCTAGCCTACGTACAAGTGAAGTAACTGTACTGGATTCTAAACTTAGTAATAATTTAAGAAAAAAATCTTTAATGACACCTCCTCGATAAAGATATTTTGCTAGGGCTAACCAATTCAGCTCAAAAAAATAAAAGAGAGATTTTCTTTTTGTTTGCTAATAATGCACCTCCTTGACATAAATGAGACCTAAAATGAATTGAAATTAAGTAACTTAAGGCCTCAAAATTAGTTTTGATAGCTGAAACATCAGTTTAAAACTTCAATATATTTAGCACATCACATGAAAGGTATATGAACATTTAAACATGATTTTAACCTAGAATTTTCATTAAAAGCATTATTTGGACAGTTGCATACATTGAATGAGCTGACATTGAAATTAAGAACCATTACAAGACATTCAAAATTAGATTTAAAGTTACCAAATTATACATGAATGCTTGTTGTATAGTTCTAACATAACAAAACCCTATCAGCACCTTTCAGTTCTCAAATCAACTTCAAAATAAATCCAAACAGTGGTTGCAGCTAATGTTACAGTTCAGCAGATCAGGTATTGCTACTGCAGCTGAAATCTCAGCAGTCAATGTTGCTGCTAGATTAAGCCTTGAAGCATGATTTGATGTTCAGGAAGATCACCTCAGATCTGAAAAAAATAGATCTAAGGGCCATACACTCAGAAAACTTTATGTATTAGAATCAATCAAGATCAAACAGTAGACCAGAGCGATTAAACATTTGCTGATCAAATCTCTTCAGATTTGATTCAACTTTGCAAAATGAAGATTCAACTGTTGTAAATCTTCAAATAAAATTTGGGAATCACTGCAATCCACTTAGAGGTCAGAAAACCCTAAAATCTCTAATATGGTCTTTGCCTCACACTACAGACAGTGTGGAAATAAAGAACCATACCAGACCTTAAAATCAACCTCAAACAATCTCTAGACCTTCATCAAACCATTTTAGACCTAAACTAGTTCTTCATATGAGGATTAAAACAATTGGATGCATGAACACCTTGTCTCCCAAGTGGCTATTGATATGAGCATGCTCAGGTGATCTGAGCATCTAGAGGTCCTACACACCATTGGTTGGTGTTCAAGATGTCCAGGCGATGCTCTTAGACTCATCAGGTCATCACAAGAGCCTTAAAACAATGCATAAAAAACCTAGACTCCTGCTACCTCAGACAACTTCCAACAATAGTGAATTGAGTTAAAATTGGGCTTGAGAAAACACACTTGATTAAAATCCATTTCAATGAGTTCACCTTCATTGCCATTGGCTCAATTGAACTCTAAAACTGTCAATTTAGTCAATTAAACATAATTTAACTCGAATTGAACCATTGATCTGCAAATCAGGCGTGGAAATCAAAACCAAGGTAATTGAGTGAATCATCACAATTAACATAGGAGAGGGGGTCTTTGTGTATTTCTGGCATGAATGGGAGACCGCCCAGATGGATTTGGCACATATGGCAGGTCTGAGAACTATAGAGCTCCAAATCTACTATGGCTTAGATGGAGGGGTGTATTATGAATTAAAAACATCGAAGAAACAGTAGAAATGATCGCGAAATGAAGAGGAAGCTGTATGATCAAAGGATGGATGTGAAAACTTCTCAGATCAGAAGAGGTGGATCGGCATTAATCTATTCTGCTCCTATTCTAACTCTAATTAGTGAAAAATTGTATTCAAAACTATCTACATTACTCCTATTCTACTCTAGAAAGCATTAAATCTACTTAGAAAGCAGTAAAATCCTAGACTAATTGGAAGAATGGTACCTGTGAGAAGAACTGTAGCTGGTGGTTGTAGCGAAGAAGGAGGAAGGTACTCCAATGGAGGGAAAGCCTACAAGTGAAGCTCAAAGTTGCCCTTAGGAGTTACGTGATCCGTAGCGGCGAGGAGAGTTGGAGAAATGGATCTCCATCGCAGTAGTAATGGAACTGAGGCATGTCGAAATGAAAGTAGGGTTATTTAATTAGGTGATATTAGCGTCGAAATGGATATAGTGGAAGTGATTACCTACAAGCAAATCTACACTAGTTTATCAAAAATTTATTATCTTAGGCTAAATCAAATTTTAAGATGGTCACTTTTAGGCCAGGGTCAAACTCAGGGAGGCGAGTTTTGGAATAACTAGTTTCTATGCACTTCCTAAAATCACATCAATTCCTTTCTCTTATTATATTTTTTTGGTTTTTCTTGATTTTAGATTTTTTTTTTTGGATATTCTTGTCCTTGAGGTACACTCTCAACAGATGACCCTTGGCTACATGCCAAAATAGTTAGAAACGGTCTCGCCACACGTGAGACCGTGTACCTGCAGGTTAAGGATTATCTTTTATGTTTTATACTTTTTTTTATCTTTTCTTAATCAATAAAATAAAAGGGAATAAAAAAGAAAAGAAAATGTAGAATTGAAAAGCGAAAAAGTAAATGAATTGAAATACTTAGCTTATTTAAAGATATGTATAGATATATGTATAAGATACACATACATATATATATATATATATATATATATAGCTATATAATATATAATAAGAAGGTGAAATATTGAATCAAGGATTAAATGGGAATGCACCACAATGCAAGGTTAACCGTTGTCTTGAGAGACGCGATTAAGCTAACCATGTGCCGCGTGCGAGTGTGGAGCAGACGAGTGGGAGTGCGTGTGGAAGGCTTTGATGTGTGTGAATTTCGAAAATATATGCGCAACTGGTGTGAATATACCCATGATATAATGCGCGGAAAGTGAAATGGGCAGTATAGTGAATGGGACGATGTGTGTATGTATGTAGAGATGGAATGTATTTGTATATGTGTGTATAAATAAATATATATACATCTAATTATCTATATATATATATGTCTATATATATATGTATATATGTATATATATAGACATATATATACATATATATATATATATATGTATATATATATGTATATGTATATAAACATATATATGTATATATATAGATATATATATGTATAAATACATATAGATGCATATATATAAGTAAACTTGAAACCTGGAGCACGTGGCCTAAAGCTGGAAAGCAAGCAAGCTTGATGCTTGTTAATGGCGGATGAGGGCTCAACCCTGCACGACACAAAAGTAGCCTTGCAGCTCTATCAGACAACAGAAGAACCTTCGTCGTATCACGGCGAAGGTGAGGCAGGGGTTGGAGTGGCTCAGACCAGCCTAGGCGTGCGTGCCTAGGTCGGACTGTGACCGTGTGAGTGGGTTTATTCGGTGGAAGCGTGGAGTGCATGTGGTAGTCTGTGAGTGGGTGGAAAGTGTTCAGTGGTTGATGGAGAAGGTGAAGAGGTTGGTGGCGAGACATTTGGAGGTGTGGAGTGATGGATGCATCTCGTCGGAGGTCTGCTGGAGATGGAGAAGATGGCGGTGGACAGTGGTTGCAAGGGGTCAAAAAGGGAAATAGGAAGAGGGGAATTCAAGAGGGGATAGAGAGGAGTAAGTCTAACCTAATTAAGTGGATGAAGGGGGAGAGGTGGCGGCTGGCTGTATCTGCTGTCGCTGGAGAAGACGATGTCCAGTGGAGGGAGAGCGGCAACAACGAAGGGGCTGGAGATGCTCGCGCGGGTGTTGCGCGATGCGGAGGAAGATGGTGAGGGCGGCTCTTCCACTGGTATGGTGGGAGAGCGATGAGAAACAGGAGGGAGGCTCGTTGGAGCTCGCTGGACTACTTGACCGGAGGAGAAGAAGATGAAATTGGGGTGGATCTCTGGCCAAGTCGAGCTGAAGAGATGTGGTCGGAGGTGGTGGTGCTTTTATAGTCGCTGGCAGGGACTCTTGTGCTTGGAAGACAAGCTTCCAAGCACAAGAGACCTCGTCAGAGATGAAAACTATTGGAGACCCAAATCTCTCATGAGTTCGCACGAGAGATTGGGTGCAAATCAGATATTAGAACCACACTCAGATGGAAGGGAATTCCTCAGAGAATCTCCCTTCCAAATCTGGGAGATCTCTGGGGAATCAGAGAGTACTCCCCCTCTATTCCTCATCGGAGTAGGATTTCTCCCCATTAATGGTGGAGGGACCTATTTGTAAGAGTGGAGAGGAAGTTAGGGGGGTCTGTGCAATGGTTTACAAAAGATAGGGTCCAAAATGTAATTGGGTGTACTATTTTGCAAAGTAGGTCAAGATGACCTCCCCTTAGGTCCAAATTTTGGTAAAAACCTAATTTTTACCTAAGGAATCCAATGGTAAAGTTGGATTTTAGGTTTGGTCATGTTTCCCTGGATATTTTACACAAAAACCCAAATTAAGTCAATTAATGAGCTAGGACCCCCATCTAGGTCAAAATAAGTTCCAAAGGCCAATTTGAAGGTTCTAAACCCTAGGGGATATTTTTCCATGAATTTTAGAGGGTTTAATTGATTTTCATCCTAATCAGAACCTTGTTGAATTAAGCGGGTCTGTTTTAGGGTTACAGAATGTCATTTAATTCTTGGATTGCATAATAACCCATTTCTGACTGAACCAACCCACTTTTTATCTTATTCAGACCATTTGAACTATGTTTTGCCTCTGATAAATCCTGTTTATGTACTACAATGGTGAAATTGCAGTTTTAACCTTTATTTCATGTTTTCTTCTTAGAACACTTATTCCTTCAATTAAGCCCTTTTCTAGGTTATGTAGGAGCTCTTATTCTCTTTCTTAGGTCAAAATGAGCTAGTTAGGGCTCATGATGAGGCTCTCATCATACCCCTATTCCTAGTTTTTGTTAGTCCCTTAGCAAAACTTTAAGGTTTTAACTTTTGTTCTAGACCTTGAGTTTCTGTCACCAGTTATGATAAGTGCTTTTCTTCTTCTTTTGGTTAGGTTAAGAATGCTGACAATAGGCCTAGAGGTACTCAAGTACCAACCAAAATCTGGACTTGAGCCGCTTTAGCCTCAGTCCTCCGTGAAGGTTTTTAAGGCCCACAGAAACTATGCTAGGATTTGTTGGACTCCGCGGTTAAAGCACTCGTGCTTGAGACATTTTTAACCTAGGTTCAGTTTACAGTGTGTTTTTGTAAGAGAGAGACAGCGGATTTATTTATTTGGAGAGCTTTCTCTCTCTTTTCTTTTTATTTCTAGCTTCGGATTGGCTTCTCAACACGGTCTGTATCGGATTCCTCGTCCCCATCATCAATCCTCAAAGGTCCCTGACAATTGATGCTTCATGATAGCACCGCCCATGGCAACCCCCAAAACCCTGGCTTTCGAGATTTCAAGATAATCCTGCCCATGGCGTTCCATGGTCGAATCCAAACCCTAGCAATCGACATTTCGAGATAATGTCGCCCATGGTATTTGAACCAGCAGAGTGCTTACATGCCCCCGGTAGGATATTTAAATATCCTAAGAGACAAGCATCGAGGAGACGATATGTTGTTGCGCATCTTTGAGGGGAATTTCCCGCCCCTCCGTGCTGGGAACTCATCCAAATCAACTTGTGTTAATCGGCCGCTCCTAATCTAGGCGACTTTTTCAGAACATTGAAACGCTTTTTGCGTGATTTTGATATTTATGCGCACTGAACCAAACTGTGTGTGGATTGGGGTGCTTAGGTTACCGAATCCCGCAAATCGAAGGTCAGTTAACGAGGCCAAATACTTCCTAAGCCTTAGACCTAATACTTAAGCTTCGCATTTTCCCCAACCTCTTGAGGATTATCTAGATTTTAGCAGGTACGTAAATTTTTAAGCTTACGAGTCTAGCCCAGAAGGCCTAAGATCAGCGTTCTTGCTAATCTCTTTTTATGTCTCCTTATCACTTTTCTTTCATTTTTCTCTTTTCTTGATGTGGTCTAGAACTTCGGTTAATTCCTTAATCTCTTACTAATGACTATATCTTTTTCTTTTTCATTTTGTGCTCCTTTTTGTCATTTTGCTCTTTTTCTCCTCCTTATGATTATGTGGCTCACAAAATTTCCTCCCTCCATTTTTTTATTCTTTTCATAATTTTTCAATTTTTTTTTGTGTTTTTGACATATGTGAATTTTTTTGTGAGATTCCTTCTGACATTTTCTTGGTTCGGTATGTATGCACTTTGCCACCCCCCCATGCCTAAGTTTTGTAATGTCCTCATTGTAAATAGAGGGTGTGAAATAGTGTTGAGGTCAGGGATTGAGAACAGGATACATCGGGTGGGTGGATGGGTCAGAAATGACTGATGCGGATGATTTCAAGCTCTGGTATGTGTACCAGAGGCGGGATCAACTGTCTAAGGCTGAACTCAAGGTGCAATGGACGTGGAGTACAGACAGATAATCAGATGGGTCTCTATTTTTAGAATGACGGGTTGCCTCCCGTTAAGCGCTAAATTTAACGCCTTCAGCCGAGCGGAAAATGGGGTGGAGTGGGAGTGGTCAGATCAGCAAAATTTTGTAAAACAAGCACCTTGATTAAGAGCCTAGTTGGTCCAACCATGTGCTTGTTAAGATCAGTGGGTTGATGATGCAGCCCAAACCCAATCAGTCTGGTCGATTAATAGATGTAGATCAACAGATGCGGAACCCACCATATGTAATGTGGCTCGGATGGACATGGAAGTGAAAACTCGGGTTTAGGTTGAGTCGAATCAGCCTGGTCAGAGTAGGGTTCCGAAAAATAATTAGTGCATGGTGTGGAAACCCTACAAGGGTGATCAGAGAATGATGGATCATGTTTTTCAGTCTGATCGATACCCGATGCTCGGTATAGATGTGGAGTTGAATCATTTGCATACGGCTCAGTGAGAGGTGAATCAAAATAGAAATTGAGTCTGGTTGCGTGTCGGGGTAGAGAACAGGTTTTGATCAGTTCTGTATGTGTGAAAGAGGTGGCTTCGATGAGAATTGTGTATGGGGCTCTTCTAGAAAGGAATGACAAGTGGTCTTATGTAGAGAGTCCTCATAGTAGCTTTCAAAATCAAAAGCGAATGCCTGGAGAGTGTCTATGGGATACTGGAAATCGACATTGAGAAAAGATTTGTATTCTGGGTCGCAATCACTCTTGGCATTTGCTGGTTCTGATTCTTGAGGATCGAAAAGAAATGATTCCATGTTACTGGAACCTGAACTGAAATCAGTGATCTCGGGAATCGAGACCTCAGAAGCAGAGTTAGAGAATGAGTCATGTGAGCTGAGGTCGTAGATTGGCTTGCTATAATCAGGAAGCGGATTTTCTCTGATGTTATGGTCAGATTCGAAATCGTCGAAGAGTTTGCGGAAATCAAAATTTGAATGAGATTCAAGATTATGAGTTCCACCATAGAATAAATCATATGCTGTAGATTCAGCAGCCTGACTGGGGTCTAGCCTAGATGTCAATTCTGAGCTTAAAAAGGTGTCCTTATCTGGTAGAGGCTCAGGTTCCAAGCTGGTAGGATAGACCCAATTGAAACCCCACTCGTCTAACTCCTCAGTTTCTGTATCGTAAATTGGCATTACTTCTGAAAAATTGATTCGTTTCTCTAAGGATGTTGGTGAGGGATATTCATCAAATAGAGGCCCGAAATCATATTCTTCATTGAAAAATTGATCTTCCTCATATGGGGCCTTGAAATCTTCCCAATAGGTTTCAGATCTAGATTTTGGGCTTAGGATGTGGGTTAAATCACTAGAATCTAGGTCCGTATAACCTTCGAGGGTCACCTTATCAGAATAAGAGGCGGAATTTACACCCTCTAGAGGTTCATTTCTACTCTCATTATTGTAGGAGTTTTGGGATTCTAAGCCTGGTGATTCATGGTCTAGAGTTGGCTCAACATTGTGTTCTCCTGCAATTGGAGCTTCCCAACCTTCTTCAATATCAGGCACATTGTACTCCATCTGGGTTGGGAATCCACAACCATTTTGTGCCTCAAACCCGAGATCAGATTGATCCTCAATGTTGCCTCAAGATGGTTCATCCTCTGTTTGTGGCATATACGGGTATTTTTGGTTGATAATTTATTTTAATAATCTCATTATCTCTTCCTGTTTTTCGAGATCATCTTGGTGTTGCTCCCAAAGTAGAGGATTTGTCATGCATTGAAGGTATTCAAGATTGTGCAATTTTTCTATCTCAATGTATCCTGTGATGAGCATGTCCCAGGTTGATCCTTTTGTGGCTTCTGCCAATACCACTTGGGCACAAGTTATGATGAAGGTTGTGGTTGTTCCTTTTGTAGCTTCTGCCAATACCACTTGGGCACAAATTATGATGAAGGTTGTGGTTGTTAGGACATCAACCTGAATGTTTTCTACTGGTGTTGAGGTTTTGTCTTCTTTTCCATAGAATTTCAAGGCATCCTCAATCATCCTATCTCTCATGGATCTCCGATATTTAGGTCTCTTGAATGGTAGTCCTAAGTGGTTTGGCTGCATATTTGAATCAGGTGGTGGAATCAAGATGTAGAGTCAAGTTATGAAGCGACTAAATCTGAATAAAGAGTCCCACTGAAAATGTATGTGTGTGCTCTAAAGAGAAAAGATGAGGGACTGGAGATGTTTTTGACCCAATCGAGGCACCCAAAGACGTTTGGATGACTATGGAGGTTCGGGGTGCATGATACCCCTGGATCAGAAGGTCGTCCACCTGAGAATTACCTGGGTAGCCAGAGAGGGAGAGTCCCGCAAAGACCCCTACACGGTAGAGCATCCCCATGGGTTACAGGGTTTCCCAAACCCAACCTCTCTTGTCATCGAGATTCCAAGTAGACCAGAATGGGGGCCTTGACCTCTTAAGTCTACCACTTTTATTTCAAAGGTGCTTTAGGGTTTTCACTTGAACTTTATATGTTTTGATGTTGTGACCTAATTTGGAGGTTGGTTGACCCAAGGGGTCAACTTTACCTGACCTGTCCTAAAGATGGCAGAATGATTCTAGGCTTGGGACTTAGAGATCACCTTGATTTGACTCCCAATTTATTGGGTCCAACATTTTTTAAGATTCAAGTGTTGTTAGAGCTCAATTTTTAGGGTTTGTCTTGTTTAGATCTCTTCAATCAAGGGCTTGGGTAGCACACTGACGTGGGAGGGTTCATTTCCTTTTATATAGGCATGTGTGAACTAGCACTCCAAGACCCTACTGTAGAAACCCTAATTTGGTTCTATTTCCAATCCTCTTTTCTTCTTGAAAAAGGTTCTCTTTGGACTTAAAAGCAAGAAATGTGTTGTCCGCAGAGATTAAGTGTGATTTTTATTAGGCACAGGAATTTGTGGGGTAGGATCTAAAAAAATTGCTCCAACTTCAAGAAGATTTCAAAAATTTTCGTAAAATCAGGAAATGTTTGCCTTAAAGATGGTGATTACTATAGAAAGAAGGTAATTGATTCCTAAATTAATTGCTTCCTTTTGCCTTTCAAGGATTAGGGGATGGTTTAAGGAAGAAAAGAGATTACCTGCCCTGGAGTAGTTGACTTGTGGGAGGATCTTCTCATGAAATACCTTGCAAGATCACAACAAAGCAAAGTAGGGCAAGTTAGTGTTCAATATGATAAAAAAAAAAAGAATGCAGAGATTAGTGATAAATTGCGCGTTGCTCCCCGGTAACGGCGCGAAAATGTTGCAACGCTTTGTCAGGCTTTTAAGTCAGTCGCGTTGTAGTATAGGTGACCAAGTGTTGACAACAAATAAAAATTTATTACTCGAAAACCTAAGTATCCGGGTCGAACACAAGGAGCAAATGGAATTTATTCACTAATCTCAATAATGTAATTGAACACTTAGAGTTACTCAAAACTTAATTCAGAATATAAATGCAAGAATTTAAAAGTCAATTATAGCAAAAATAGAGAAATTGGACGTCTGATTCCCTGATCAGACGTCTTAAAAAGATATTTCTCTTTAAGCTTTTATTTCCTTCTCCTTCTTAAGTCTCTTGTCTGCTGTCTTTCTTTATCCTCTGTCTTGTGCTTTTGCCTTTCTCCTTCTCTTGCTATCTCTGCTTGTCTTCTTCTTTAGCCGTCCTTCTTAGCTTTGGCTTTCTTCCTTCTCTTTGGCACAGTGCCTTTCTCCTTCCTCTTCCTCTGCGGTCTTCTTCTTCTTTCTTTCTTCTTCCTTCTTTAGTCGCACCGCTGCTACAGTGCTGCTCCTTCCCTTTGCTTCTACCCTTCTTCCTTCTTTTTCTCTCTGCGGCTAAGTCTCAGCTTCACCTTGCCTTGATTTCCTTTGGCCTTTAGCTCTCCTCTAACTCTCTCTTTGGCCTTCCTTTCTCTTCCTTTCTGCGGCTAAGTGTCTTAGCTTCACCTCAGCTGCTCCTTCTTTCCTTAGCTCTGCTTCTTCCCTGCGCAACACCACGCAGCAAAACCTAACCCCTACCCTCCCTCGCGTCTCTCTCTCTATTTCTCTCTTCAGTACGCTCTCCCAGAGCCCGGTACTCGGGTCGGGTGCTTGCCTGGGTCCAGGCGCACCGGCGTGGGTGTGGTGCGCGAGGAGTGCTAGGTCAGGTTAGTCGGGTCGGGTGCTAGGTCCGCGGGGGAGTGTCGCGGATGAGGCGTGGCGAGTGAGGGTGAGGGACCTCACCCCTATGTGACTTGAGGCAAACAACATGAAACACAAATTCAATTTATGTTACGCGCCGCACTCTTACGTTCACGAGGTGGGACTAAATGTCCCACCCGCTTCTACTGGCACCTACAGGACGATGTCTTCACGCAATTGACGCAGCTGAAGGGTCTGCAGCTACGGCTCTCAGGCTGGATTCACGAACACACTCAACTGCACAGCTTGGGATCTTGAAACCTGGAGTGCGTGGCCTGAAGCTGGAAAGCAAGCAAGCTTGTATGCTTGTTAATGGCGGACGAGGGCTCGACCCTGCATGACACAAAAGTAGCCTTGCGGCTCTATCAATGTTAAGACCCGTGTTGTTTGAGCCTTTTAAGACATCTGGACTTTAGGTCAGACGTCTGTTAAGATTTCTGGACTGTGGTTCAGACGACTGGTCAGACATCTGGACACATTCCCAGACGTCTAAAAATTGAAAATCTTGGGTACGAACTCGCATCTGCGCTCGTGCTGCACGCAGATAGTACCCCTTGTCTTTTCCCTCCTCTCTCTTTCGCCCCAGCAAAACCCTAAACTCGACCTTATATAAGACCCCCCTTCCCCTCTCTCATTCTCCCCACACCAGCCCCTTCCCCTCTTCTTCTCCACTCCAGCGAGAGAGGCAAAGCAAGATCGTGACGAGCGGCATGAGAAGAAGAGGAGGAGTGGTGTGAAAAGGAGAGGAGGTGAACTCGCAAGCTCGCGTGGGAGCTCACCGGTAAGCGCACGGCCGGAGCGACACGTGCACGAGGCGGAGAAGTGCGTCGGGGAGGTCCTCCCTGACACTGCTGCAGCCGGAGCTACAGGTGAGAGGATGCGGCATGGCCACGCACGGCGCGAGAGCGTCGAAGCAGGTTCTAGTTCTGGGCTTTTCCCAGAATCAGACGTCTGGAGCCACATCCAGACGACGGAGCCGATGTCTGGAGGAGGTTCAAAACGCATGAGAAGGAAGTCTCGTGAAGGTACGTCCCTTTACGGATACGGCCATGCAGGCCGCTTCGCCGATACCTGTTTTTGCATGCCATTTTGAGAAGATCGGATATCTGTGTGCAGGATTCACTTCGAGAAGGCGCGGGACATGCCCTCCCTAGCTTTTCAGAGGTCTGGGTGACATACCAGACGATGGAAAGTGCTTCCAGATATCCGGAGAGGTGGTTAAACATCTGGAACTGGGTCCAGACGGTCCAAAAGAGTTCCTGGACGTCTGAGGATCGGCGTAGGGCTTGAGGTATGACACTGGACACTTTTAAGACGTTTGGAGGTTGTTCCAGACATCTAATTTGAGTTAGAAACACTATTTTTGACCCGTTTAGGGTCCGTTTGAGGTTCGTTTTTCGCAGATAGGATACCGATGTTTTCCGTATGATTTCCTCTACTTGTTAGAAGACTTTCTATACTATTATGAATATTCTCTTGTGATTGATCCTTGTGATAGGACCTCATTCCGTTGCGGGTTCGGGACTTGCTGAGGCACGTGAGCCTGCCGTTCAAGCCCCCACTAGTCCTGGGTTTACTAGTAGAGTGGCTTCCCCTTAATTTAATTAAAACCTAAATACATGTGTGGGATGAATGATTAGAACCTAGGATATGGCATGAATCCTAGGACGAGAAACCCTTGAAATGTCTGTAATGGATGACTGAATTGCAGTCTTGAATGAGTAGATAGAATGATAACAATTGCCTGTAAATAAATAACAGCTGCCTATGAAATGTAAAGTACTTGTACTAGCAAATTGTTGCATGTAAATTCTTGTTGTATACGTTAAATGACATAATATGAGCTGCATGTATATAAATTGAGAATGGTAATGTGAATGATGGAAATACGAGCTACCTATGTATAACCGATGTATGGAAATGTAAACAATTGAAATACAAGCTGCATATGTATATCCTAAGAATGGAAATAGAAATGATGAAACCTGGTATGGCTTGGCTTGAGGAATATGAGCATGAACCCTACGGGGAATTAGAAGTAGAGCTCCTGGAAATAAATGGAATGGATCTGGAAATGTGAGTGGGGAAGTGATCTGGCCCTTGAGTACGGAGTACCAAGGAGAGTGACTGTCCCCCTGTTTAGTGCAGAGCAGAGCTAGCCGCCCTTGGGTTGGGACATGGGGTTAGGATTGGCCACTCTGTACTAACTTCTTGGCCCTCGCATACATAGTACCGGGGAGAGCTACTAGTGTAAGGGAAGAGCTAGCCACCCTACACCGACTTGTTAGGCCCACTGGGCAAACCAGGATAGTCAGGCGAGGGTGCGCGGACTGTGGAGGGGTGAGACCCCTGTTTGGTTCTTAGGGGCTAGACCCCTGTTATTGAGAGGGCTAGGCCCTATATTGGTTCTGTGCTGTGCTTTGGGCACACCCGCTAATGGAAATGATTAACCACGTGCCAGTGCGAGGTAGCTACCCGTGCGCTTATCGCGCATGCCGTAGTCACCGTTACGTCTATCCGTGACCTTGGGGTGGTTGATTGGGTGTAGGATCACCACGAGGGACTCTCCTGGCCAGGAGAGTGCCACGTGTGCCTTCTACTCTTCGGAAAAGACTGCAATCAAGATTGTTCCCATGAGGAACATTCAAGATCAAGAAAGAAACCTGATAAATAAACCAAGTGATGGAAAAGAATAATTAGTAAAGAAAGTAAATGGAAAAACAACAGCTACCTGTCCATTGTTACTGCTTTAGTTAGTTGGTTGCCACTCTACTCGGTGTTCGCTGACTTTGTGTACTCATAACCCTTTTCAGGTCCAGGTGTTAAGTAGCCAGAGCCTACGGCTGCAGAGGGTGCTGGGCCTAGTAGAGCTCAGTAGCTGTAGCTTCCCTTGTTGTACTCTTTTGTAATAGTGAGTAGACTCTTGTACCTTTACGTTTGTACTCTTACATTCTGTACTTTATATTCTTGTACCTGGTTACTTTTCTACTATTGTGGTGGTGTGTACTGTAGTAGTTTTACTTCTTTACTGTTGTACTTTTGTTACTGTTAGTTGCTTAGCATAGTGAATGTGGTTTACTTTTCTACTTTTTGGTTACTTTCTCATTGGACGACTGGGTCTTGGGATCAGTGGAGTCGATCCGGTCTCGTGTCCTATAAGGATTTAGGAACCGGGTCGTAACAAGATGGTATAGAGCAAGGTCATCCCGAGAAGTGAACCAACTAGCTTAAGAATAACCAATTCACATGCTTGTGACTAGAGTAACCACCACAACGTACCTTTTGACATTTGTTCTGAGCTTCTTTTGCTGGATGTCCGTTGGAATTGACGTCTTCCTGTTCTGTTGTTCGCGTCTCCTTGCAGGAGATGCCTCGACATGGAGTCATTGAGGCCAGCGGACGCGACCGTGGATGAGGTTGGAGGGGCGGACGTGCTGAGCCCGATGTTTCAGTGGACCAACCACTCCTTCCGGGCATTCAGGCCCAGGACCTCGCCCAGCTGATACGGGAGATTGTGCGAGAGGAGCTCCACCCGCCTCCACGGGCACTTCTCCCTGGGGACGTGGAGGGGGAGTCCTCTGTGGGACCGTGAGATAGACGCAGCGCTGGACATGGGGGAGGGGGTGGTCCTCCACCGCCCCCACCGTCCTCTGACACTTCCGAGCACGAGCCGTCCCTGCCTGGAGGCGTGCCCATTTCCCCACTTCAGCGACATTACGAGCTTTTTGGATAGTTTCGGAAGTTGAAGCCCCCCTCCTTCAAGGGGGATGAGGACCCGACCGAGGTGGAGGACTGGCTCGAGCAGATCGAGAAGGTGTTTGACACCCTTCGCCCCCTGCGGAGTGCCACGTGGCCTTTGCCACGCACCAGCTGGAGAGTGCGGCACACAGGTGGTGGAGGGCGGTTAGAGGATAGGAGAGGGTAGAGCTAACATGGGACCAGTTTGTCACCCTCTTCTATGAGCAATACTTCCCACAGACGTGACTGGATTGGAGGAGGCGGGAGTTCCACACTCTCCGTCAAGGGACGACGACTGTGAGCGCGTATCGTACGTGTTTTCTGGAGCTGTCTTGTTTCGCTGCGACAGTTGTGGCTACTGAGGAGGAGCACCCGTGGAGGTTCACCGAGGGGCTCCGGCCTGCTATTCAGGGGTATGTCAAACCCCTGAAGCTGCCTATGTTCTCGAGAGTGGTAGAGGCAGCTATGACATATGAGGAGACCAACCCGGTCGCACGTGACACTGACAGCGGACGGAAGAGGCCCTACCAGCCAGACTACTCATAGGGTTGGCGAGAGAGGAGGCACGCGACGCCTGTAGGAGAGCCGTCACACTTTGCGGGGTCGTCAGTGGCCTTTGGGGGCCCCCGACAGGGGCCAGCTGCCAGCACTGGACCCCCGCCCAGCCGTCAGCAGGGACCTATCGAGGGCGGGAGTCAAGTTCCCCTTTGCTACCAGTGTGGCCAGCTAGGCCACATCAGGAGGGATTGCCCGTCTAGGGCTGGAGGTCAGCAGATGCTCCCCACACTGAGTGCTGGTGGACGAGTAGGAGGCCATGGTTCCTAGGTGCGTGGGGGAGGACAGTAGTCGAGGGGAGGGTATCGGCTAGCGATTACCCGTCCGACGCAGAGTGTGGCTTCTTCCGCACCGAGAGCTGAGGGGCGTATCAACGCCCTGACACACAGAGATGGCAGAGCTTCAGGTTCAATGGTGACAGGTATGGTTACAGTTTCCGGCAAACTAGTTTACACACTTTTTGATTCCAGCGCCACACACTCGTTTGTTGCTGCTAGTTTTGCGGTTAGCTTGGGACAGGACTGTGTGTTGTTAAAGGATCCTTTTGTGATCAGAGGTCTGGGTGGTCAGTTGTTTGTAGCTAAGGAGGTTTACATAGGCTGTGAGGTTAGTGTTGGGGGACACAGCCTCCCCGCTGATTTGATTGTGATATCGATGGAGGACTTTGGAGTGATTCTGGGGATGGACTGGCTGTTCGCGTACCATGCCTTGATGGACTATTTTGAGAGGAAGATCGTCTTCTCCATACCGGAGATGCCTTCTTTTGAGTTTCACGGATAGTCGGTGGACGGAGGCTTCAGGTGCATTTCTGCACTTCGGGTAGCGAGACTTTTGGGCCAGGGGTGTGAGGGCTTTCTGGATTCTGTAGTGGCAGAGCCCAGCCCCGTGGCAGACTTTCAGAGCATCTTAGTGGTTAGAGAGTACCCCGACGTGTTTCCAGAGGAGCTACCAGGTCTACTGCCTGTGCGTAAGATCGAGTTTGAGATCTCACTGGTACTGGGGACCAGCCCCATTTCTACAGCACCTTACAGGATGGCACCACTTGAGTTGCGAGAGCTCAAGTCTCAGTTGTAGGACCTTCTGGAGAAGGGCTTTGTGAGGCCCAGTGCGTCCACGTGGGGAGCCCCGGTATTATTTGTGAAGAAGAAAGATGGTACCCTATGCCTTTGTGTGGACTACAAACAGCTGAATAGGGTCACCATCAAGAGCAGGTATCCGCTGCCGAGGATTGATGACTTGTTTGACCAGTTGCGAGGTGCCATGATTTTCTTCAAGATAGACTTGAGGTCTGGTTACCACCAGTTGAGGATCAAGGAGACTGACGTCTCCAAGACAGCTTTCCGCACCCGGTACGAACACTACGAGTTTTTGGTCATGCCATTTAGGCTGACCAATGCCCCTGCTGCTTTCATGGATTTGATGAACTGGGTGTTCAGACCGTATCTGGATCAGTTTGTGGTAGTATTTATCGATGATGTGCTCATCTACTCGCGGGATCAGGCGCAGCATGGACAGCACTTGTGGATGGCCTTGGACACATTGAGACGACGTAGGCTGTATGCCAAATACAGCAAGTGCGAGTTCTGGTTGAGGCAGGTGACCTTCTTAGGTCATGTGATTTCAGGGGATGGCTTGGTTGTGGACCCAGCCAAGGTAGAGGCAGTGCTCAGGTGGGAGAGACCACGTACAGTGATAGAGATCCGTAGTTTCTTGGGACTGGCAGGCTCCTACCGGTGGTTTATCAGGGGTTTCTCACAGATTGCACGTCCGATGACACAGTTGACCCGGAAGGATGTGCCCTTTTCTTGGATAGACGCTTGTGAGCCGTGTTTTCAGGAGTTGAAGGAGAGGCTGACTTTGGCTCCTGTGCTTACCATCCCAGACAGCAGTGGCGGTTTTGTTGTGTACACAGACGCTTCGTTGCAGGGGTTAGGGGGTGTGCTCATGCGGCGGGGTCACGTTGTCGCTTGCACTTCGCGGCAACTGAAGCCCCATGAGCATGCTACCCTACCCACGACCTAGAGCTGGCAGCTGTCGTCTTCGTGCTGAAGACTTAGAGGCACTACCTATACGGTGAGACTTTTGAGATATTCATGGATCATAAAAGCCTCAAGTATTTATTTGATCAGAAGAAGCTTAACATAAGATAGAGACGTTGGTTAGAGCTCCTGAAGGACTATGACTATAGCATCTCCTACCATCCGGGGAAGGCCAACGTGGTGGCTGATGTCTTGAGCCGGAAGGCGCCCACCCACTTGTCCAGTTTATAGGCACAGAGTTGGGGCCTCATGGAGGAGATGGGCAGTTGGTGAGCCCTAGAGCTACTGGGGCACTGTGGGGCAGTGACTGTGACACGACATATGAGGCCAGAGCTGATAGACCGCATCATCACAGGACAGATGGCAGACCCGTACCTGCAGTCGTTGCGTGACATAGTACTGTCAGGGGACCCTGGAGACTTCTCCTTTACTGACGAGGTGCTGCGCATGAGGGGACGTTTGTGCGTTCCCAGAAGCGAGGAGTTGTTGAGGGAGCTCCTGACTGAGGCACACGGTTCTAGGTTCACCATACATCTCGGGAGCACAAAAATGTATCATGATCTGAGACGTGACTTTTGGTGGAGGGGGATGAAGTGGGATGTAGATGAGTTCGTGTAGCAGTGTTTGGTGTGCCAGCAGGTGAAGGTCGAGCATCAGAGGCCTGTAGTACCGTTGCAGCCACTTCCAGTGCCAGAGTGGAAGTGGGAGAGCATCACCATGGACTTGGTGGTGGGCTTGCCCGTTACCCAGCGAGGACACGACGCAGTCTAGGTGATTGTAGACAGATTGACGAAGACGACACGTTTCTTGCCAATCCGGGTCACCTTGGGACTAGCACAGTTGGTAGAGAGGTATATTCATGACGTGGTATGCCTGCATGGAGTTCCGCATGAGATTGTATCCGACCGGGATACCCGTTTTACATCCCAGTTTTGGGCTGAGTTTCAGCAGGCTTTGGGGACACGGTTGAGGTTCAGCACGGCGTACCAACCCCAGACGGACGGACAGTAGGAGAACACGATACAGATGCTTGAGGACCTTTTGCGTGCCTGTGTTCTGGACTGGACGGGCTCTTGGGAGGATCACTTACCCCTGTCAGAGTTTGCATATAATAATAGTTATCACTTGAGCATCGGCATGGCACCCTACGAGACTCTGTACGGACGGAGGTGTACTACACCCTTGAGTTGGGTTGAGGTGGGGACCAAGTGGGAGGTTGGCCCCAAGCTATTCTGGTAGAGTCAGGAGGTGGTTGAGCAGATTCACAGATGACTTCGCACTGTCAGGAGCAGACAGAAGAGTTATGCCGATCGGAAGTGCAGAGAGGTGCAGTTCGATGTTGGGGATCACGTCTTTCTACACGTTTGACCCATGAAGGGCCTGCAGCATTTTGGGGTGACAGGGAAGCTCGCGTCGAGGTTTGTGGGGCCCTTTGAGGTCCTGGAGCATGTAGGACCCATTGCTTACAGGCTTGCCCTTCCTCCCCAGCTTTCTGGTGTGAACGACGTGTTCCACGTGTCCAACCTCAGGAAGTACGTCACCGATCCTAGTCATGTTCTGAGCCATGAGAGTGTCGAGGTGGGTGACGACCTGACCTACCCCAAGCGACCAGTGCAGATACTAGACAGACCCGTCTGAAGTTTGAGACGGAAGCAGGTACCCCTGGTGAAGGTCTTGTGGAGGAGCCAGAGGTACGAGGAGGCTACCTGGGAGCCTGAGGCGGCGATGCGAGAGCGGTGCCCAGAGCTTTTTGAGGGTACATCTTTTCAGACTGGCTTCGATCCTCTTTAAGTTTGTTATGCGTATATTGTTCATTTTCCACACTCTAGCTAGCTCAAGTTTCGGGGACGAAACTTCCTTTGAGTTTGTTATGATGTTAAGACCCGTGTTGTTTAAGCCTTTTAAGACGTCTGGACTTTAGGTCAGACGTCTGGACTGTGGTTCAATCGTCTGGTCAGACGTCTAGACACATTCCCAGACGTCTCAAAATCGAAAATCTTGGGATGAATTCGCGTCTGCGTGCGTGCTGCGTGCAGATAGTATCCCTCATCTTTTCCCTCCTTCTTCTCTCTCTTCCACACCAGCAAAACCCTAAACCCAACCTTATATAAGACCCCCCTTCCCCTCTCTCGTTCTCCCCACACCAGCCCCTTCCCCTCTTCTTCCCCACTCGAGCGAGAGAGGTAGAGCAAGCGAGAGCGTGAGGAGCAGCGTGAGAAGGAGAGGAGGTGAACTCGCAAGCTCGCGTGGGAGCCCACCGGTGAGCGCACAGCCGGAGCGATGCATGCACGAGGTGGAGGAGTGCGTCGGGGAGGTCCTCCCTGACACTGCTGCAACTGGAGTTGCAGGCGAGAGGACGCGGTGCGGCCACGCGCGGCCCGAGAGGGCGGAAGCAGGTTCTGGTTATGGATTTTTCCCAAAATCAGACGTCTGGAGCGATGTCCAGACGACATAGCCGACGTTTGGAGGAGGTTCCAGACATTTGAGGAGGAAGTCTCGTGAAGGTATGTCCCTTTGCGGATGCGGCCATGCAGGCAGCTTCGCCAATACCCCTTTTTGCATGCCGTTTTGAGAAGATCGGATATCTGCGTGCAGGATTCGCTTTGGGAAGGCGTGGGACATGCCCTCCCATGCATTTCAGAGTTCTGGGCAACATACCAGACGACGGGAAGAGCTACCAGACATCCGGATAGGTGGTCGAGGGCACGGCAAAGGTGAGGCGGGGGTCGGCGTGGCTTAGACCGGACTAGGTGTGCGTGCCTAGGTCGGATTATGACTGTGTGAGTGGGTTTGTTCGGTGGAAGTGTGGTGTGCGTGTGGTGGTCTGTGAGTGGGTGGAAAGTGTTCAGTGGTCGATGGAGGAGGTGAAGAGGTTGGTGGTGAGACGTGTGGAGTGATGGATGCGTCTCGCCGGAGGTCGGCCGGAGATGGAGAAGATGGTGGTGGACAGTGGTTGCGAGGGGTCAAAAAGGGAAATAGGAAGAAGGGAATTCAAGAGGGGATAGAGAGGAGTAAGTTTAACCTAATTAAGTGGACGAAGGTGGAGAAGTGGCGGCTGGCTTTATCTGCTGTCGCTGGAGAAGACGGTGTCCAGTGGGGGGGAGAGCGGCGACGACGAAGGGGTTGGAGGAGCTTGCGCGGGTGTTGCGCGATGCGGAGGAAGATGGTGAGGGCGGCTCTGCCACTGGTATGGTGGCAGAGCGACGAGAAACAGGAGGGAGGCTCGTCGGAGCTCGCTGGACTACTTGACCAGAGGAGAAGATGAAATTGGGGTGGATCTCTGGCCAAGTCGAGCTGAAGAGATGTGGCCGGAGGTGGTGGTGCTTTTATAGTCACTGGCAGGGACTCTTATGTTTGGAAGATAAGCTTCCAAGCACAAGAGACCTTGCCAGAGATGGAAACTCTTGGAGACCCAAGTCTCTCGTGCGTTTGCACGAGAGATTGGGTGCGAATCTGAGATTAGGACCACGCTCAGATGGAAGGGAATTCCTCAGAGAACTCCCTTCCAAATCTGGGAGGAGATCTCTGAGGAATCAGAGAGTACTCCCCCTCCATTCCTTGCCGGGGTAAGATTTCTCCCCATTAATGGAGGAGGGACCTATTTGTAAGAGTGGCGAGGAAGTTAGGGGGTCTGTGCAATGGTTTTCAAAAGATAGGGGTCAAAATGTAATTGGGTGTACTATTTTGCAAAGTAGGTCAAGATGACCTCCCCTTAGGTAAAAATTTTGGTACAAACCTAATTTTGACCTAAGGAATCCAATGGTGAAGTTGGATTTTAGTTTTGATCATATTTGACTGGACATTTTGCATGAAAACCCAAATTAGGTTAATTAATGAGCTAGGACCCCGATCTAGGTCAAAACAAGTTCCAAAGGCTAATTTGAAGGTTATAAACCATAGGGGATATTTCTCCATGAATTTTAGAGGGTTTAATTGATTTTTATTTTGACCATAACCTTGTTGAATTAAGCGGATCTGTTTTAGGGTTACAGAATGTCATTTAATTCTTAGATTGCATAATAACCCATTTTTGACTGAACCAACCCACTTTTTATCTTATTCAGACCATTTGACCTATGTTTTGCCTCTGAGAAATATTATTTATGTACTGCAATGGTGAAATTATAGTTTTAACCTTTATTTCATGTTTTCTTCTTAGAACACTTATTCCTTGAATTAAGCCCTTGTCTAGGTTATATAGGAGCTCTTATTCTCTTTCGTAGGTCAAAATGAGCTAGTTAGGGCTCATGATGAGGCTCTCATCAGCGATCCAATACTCCCATAAAGCGTCAATCTGCTTATTGGACCAATCCTTACGGTCAGGTCGAACCATTTTTTGGAGGATTTGCTTGATCTATCGGTTTGACACCTCAGCTTGGTCGTTCGTTTGAGGATGATATGGAGAAGAGATATGGTGGTGGACTCCATATTTCCTCAAAAGTGCCCGGAAAGATGAATGGGTGAAATGACTTCCTCCATCCAAAATAATGGCTCGAGGGATCCCAAAGCGCACAAAGATGTAGTCTTTGACCAATTTGGTGGTAATGACATGGTTAGCATGGCGCGTGGGAATAGCCTCAATACATTTTGAGACATAATAAATGGCAACAAGGATGTACTCGAAACCGTTGGATGGTCGAAAGGGACCCATTAAATCGATTTCCCAAATGTCAAAAATTTCTGTATCTAGGATGGGTTGCAAGGGAATCATGTCGCGACGTGACATTGACCCTAGAGACTGGCACCTAGTGCAACGCTTAGCGTAATTGTGTGCATCCTGATGAAGGGAGGGCCAAAAGAATCTGCATTGCAACACCTTGGTTGCAGTTTTCCTCTTGGAAAAATGGCCTCCATAGGCTTGATCATGGCAAAAAGATAGCACACTGGGGACTATCCCTCTCTATTACAAAAATGCATTGCAAATTGAACCTGTACTAACCATGTTACAAGCACGGGTTCTTTAACCGTTGGATCCAACAAACCTTAGGTTAGTTTTTGTGGGCCGTAGAAACCTTCGCGGTAGGTTGAGGCTAAAGCTGATTAGGTCTAGATCTTGATTGGTACTTGGGTACCTTTAGGCCTATTATTAGCATTTTGATATAGTTTCTAAAAGGAAGAAAGAATTAGGACTTTGAACATCAAGGCATGGTCTAGAATTTGTGTTAATTCAGTGAGATTTTGTTAAGGGACTAGCAAAAGTTAGGCATGGGGGTATGATGATGACATTAGCATCAACCACATCTAGCATTATTTAGTCATATTCCATCATTAAATGCTCCTACATAACTGTCAGAAGACAGCAATGCACAGAAGACAGTAATTCATTACACATCATTTCTAAGAGAATAACAAGAAACCAGGGTTAAAACTACAATTTTACCATCCTATCATGAATGTAGAATAACCGAAGAGTTTCTGAGGCATTAATTAAAATTAAAATGTTCATAAATGTCTAATAAGTGGGTCCTTGCAGACAGAAATAGGTTTTCATGCATTTCAAGAATTAAATGACACCTGAAACCCTAAAAATAGCCCTGCTTAATTCATCGAGGTTCTGGTTAGGATAAAATTTACTTAAACCCTCTAAAAATCATAGGAAAATATTCTCTATGATTTAGCATCTTTGAATTAACCATTAGAACCCGTTCTGACCTAAAATAAAGTCACAGACAGACTATTGCCCTAATTTGGGTTTTTACATAAATTACCTATTTAAACGAGATCAAAACCAAAATCCAACTTCACCATTGGATTCCTTGGGTTCAAATTAGGTTTGTATCAAAATTTGAGCCCAATATGAGATCATTTCGACCTAGTTTGCATTTTAATCCAAATCTGACTCTTATTATCCCAAATAACCTCTCAACTTTTGCATTTATTACAAAAAGCCCCTATCTTTTTTGTCACTCTTTCCAAATAGGTCCTTCCACCATTTTCGTGAAGAAATCCTACTCCAGCGAGCTTCGTTTGGCAAGAACTTGTTGATTACTTGACGAATACCTTTCAAAATTGAAAGCGAGATTCGTCAAATAATTGCCTTCTTTTCAAACCTATTCGTGGGCTCCAATTCTTTCCCAATCTCTCATGCGGACGCATGAGAGATGTGGGTATCCTTCTCCGGAAAGCCTACCAAGCTTGAAAGCTTGGTCTCCAAGCTTTAAACCCTTTCCCATGGCCTATAAAAGGAGTAGGGGCAAGAACCCTAGCCCCTTAGCTAGGTTTGGTCTAAAAAATCTTCCCTTTTCCCTATCTTCGGCCTCCTCTGACCTATTCTTTGGCGGTCCACCTCATTCTCCTTTGTCCGCACCTCCAACCGTCAAATTGGAGGCACAGTTGTCCTCCCCTCCTTCCTTCGACGGTGGCCGGCCAAAGCCCCGTTGATTTCGAACTTTCCTCGCCGCCGTCTCCCTCAATGGAGAACTTCTCTTCCACAGCACCGGCGAGCCACAACCGGTGCCCTTTCCTCCCTTTCGCCCAATTAAATTAGGTCAATTAGGTTTAGCTAGATCCCAAGTTCTTTTCCCCTCTTCAAAACCCCCAATCGACCCTTAACTACACTACCATCCATCATCGTCCTCATCTCTGGCTGCACCTCTGGCGAGGTCGTCCGCTCACTACACCCATCCATCCACCTCGCCAACACTCCCACGAGCTCTGCCATCACCTCACGATCAAAACCCCTCTCTGATTTTGCCATTCCACCCACCTAAATCGCCCACCGAACTCACCCATGTTCACACTCCTCCTCCTCCGACACACCACCATACGCACCTTCACGCTACGAGACCGCCACCACCATCTTCGTTGTGCATAGGAGAAGCCTTTGAACCATCTGGCTGGGGCTTTCAAGCCTGTATTCGTGATCACAGGTTCTCGCCGTTCTCCGCTGCCATGGAGTATCTCTGATAGTGTGTCTTCGAGCTCTAGGTCGCGCATGCTCTAGGTAACATCCCCAGGTTACACGGAAACATCTCAAGACCACTCTCAGGTGGTCAATTGAATTTTCCACCACCTACTGCTACTCCAATTGAGGAAGACTCCTCTGCTGCAGATGCGCGAAGAAGAGGGTGGGACTTAGTCCCACCTCGTGAAGAGAAATGGTGGTAGCGTTTATTACATTTTTGTGCCTTAAGCTCTTCGCCTCCAACCATGGGGTAAGGTCCCACTTCACCCACACACTCGACCTAACCCAACCTATGCCTACTCACTCCTCGCTCATCACCACCCCCGGTGAGCCTGGACCTGGGTGCACGCGATCCGATTACCCAGCTATCTAAGAGAGAAAGAGGAGAAGAAAGAGAGAGAGAAAACACGGGGAAAGGGGGAGTTTTTTCTCTGTGAAGAAGTGTCCCTGTGTGACACTTAGCCACAGAAGAGGTGGTTTCCCTTGTGCTGCAAAGGGAAGAAAAAGAAGCTAAGGAGAAGAAAGGAAAGGCCTGTGCATGTGGAAGGAAGGAAAGCTAAGGGAAGAAAGAAGAAAAGAAGGCCAAAGGAAAAAGAGAGAAGAAAAGAACAAAAGAAAGAAGAACACAAGAAGAAGAAGAAACACTGTAGAAACGACATTTAAGTCGTCTGATTGTAAAATCAGACGTCTGATTTACTGTTCATTCATTTGGTTCTCTCCAATAATTGCTATATATGTGTTAGACTAATAATTGGTGATCCAAATCACCATTATTTTGTCTAGATTTCTTTTTGTCTCTTCAAATACTTATGCTATACATTGAATATTAGCCTTTAAGTAATTAATTGTGCTCATTTATATTATTTGTTGAGATTAGTGCCTGAATGCAATACTTGCTCCCTGTGTTCGACCTCAGACTTCAATTCGAGTAATAAATTCTATTTGTTGACGAGCGATTTTTGTTCATACTACAACGTATCAATCTTAAATAATGATTTCGTGCGTAAAATATTTTAGAGTCATTGCTGGGGAGCAATGCGCAATTCACCGCTATTCTTTGCTTTATCTGATTATATTTGAGTACTAACTTTCCCTATTTGTTTCTTGTGATTTTGTGAGGTACTTCACGAGGGGATCTTCCATGCAATCAGCCACTCTCAGGATAGGTAATCTCTGGTCTTCCTTAATCAACCTCTTAATCTTGGGAAGATAAAAAAGGAAACAATCAATTGGGAATCATTTGCCTTATTTTCATAGTAAATAATCATTTACAAAGGCAAGTTTCCTGATTTGCAAAAAATTTTCATATTTGATTGAAGTTTGAAACGATTTTGTTTAAAAATCCCTACCCTATTTCCTATACCTATTAGGGATTACGCTTAAGTTCTAAGCATCTTGGACTACTCACCTTTTTGTTTGAAGTTCAAGGTGTACATCTTGAGATTTAATTAGACTTGAAATAGAGCCAACTAGGGTTTCTACATTAGGATTTGAAGTGTTAGAACACATTTTTCTGCAGTAAGAGAATAAGCCCTCCCTCATTTGTGTGCTACCCAAGCCCCTGTGTGAAAAGATCTAATCAAGAAAAATTCTAAAAATCAGGCTCTAAGATTCACTTGAACTCTAAAATTGTGGACCTAATAACCTGAGAGTCAATTCAAGGTGATTTCTAGGTCTTGACCTAGATTTCATTTTGTAGATTCCCTTACTCGGAGGGGGTGAGATTAGCGTGACGTAAAAGATGCGGAATTAAAAATATAATAATCTCACAAAATAACAATCACACAATTAGTACAAGTATTTTTAGGTGAAAACCTAACCTGGTTGAAAACCATCACCTAACCCTCTCGAGTTAGGATTTTCCGATTAACCAAGTTGATCAAATCCACTAACGTACTACTTAAACGAGGGTAGTACAACCTCAATTACAACCATGCTACTTTATACGAGGGTAGCGTACCTCAAACCCCTTCTCTTCACGAGAAGGATTTTGTCTCACGAAGGAGATGGGAATTCGCAATGCGAATACCCAACCAAATAACAAAGTAACAAATACAAGAAGAGTCCCATAAAGCCAACAAAATAATTCTTAAACTTAGCTTCTATAGGTATTAGGATTCTTCCCTTTGCTTGGAAGTGCATCAACGACGCGAATGTGTGAACTACGCAATGGCACAACGGCGCTCTCGTGATCACGGAGGGAGAGTAGGTGCGCAATTGGGTTGAAGCTCTCTAGATGTAGAACAAGTCTTGGAGAGCACGAGCTTTCTTCTTAAGATCAAAATAGATAAAATGATGTGAAAGTATGTTGCTTGGTGTATCTTTGAATGGCAAGGGTTCTCCTCCATTTATAGAGGCCCTAGGAAGGCTTTGGAAGGCCTTGGAAGGCTTTCATAGCCGTTGGGTACAACCTCTAAGAGAATCAAGTCAGAATCAGGATCAATCATGACTCTAGCAGGGTTATTAGATGTCTGATCCTGGCATCAGATATCTGGAAAACTCGTTTAAGACGTCTGGGAACAAAGTTAGCCATCTGATTTTAGGCGGGTTTCCTTCCTAACTTGAATCAGACCTAAATAGGGTTCTAGTGAATTATCATTAGACGACATACAGGATGTCTGGCACTAATTCTGAACGTTTGGAAACCTATTTTTCTGTGGAAATGGATTCCCAAGGGAGTGCAACAGCTAGAAAATCTCTGAGAAGAGATTTTGGGTCAGCCGAGGCACAACGGTCATGTATCAAATGTCTGGGATCCTCTACGGATGTCTGATACAAGGCTAACGATCATATTCTCAATATTTACTAAGGCAGCCAATGTTTCACTAATTGGACGTCTAGCAAATTCATCAGACGTCTTCTAAGATGTTTGGACTAAGGTCTGGACGTCTGATTTCATCAGACAGAACTAACAAAGTCCAGCCTTAATAATCGGACGTCTGAGTCAGCAGTTAGACGCCTTAAAAGTTTTTATCAGACATCTAAAATTCAGATTAGACGTCTCAAAAGGCTGTCTGAACCCTATTTTGGTTTTCTAAGTTCTCTATAGAAAACCTAAGTATCCTAGGGTTGTGCAAGTGTTCCTAGGATTACTGTGAGGGTTCTTTGAGGCTCTTTGACATGAATCTAAGAAACAAAAATAAAGAGCAACAAAAGAAACGAAAATATATAGTACAAAGGAAAGAAAATCTATCTTATTCTTCATCTCCTTCCATCTTCAAGCTATCGCTCCTCACGAAGCTTCTTTGTTCTCCATCAAGCTCCTCCAATCCACTATGGATGCGAGCTCGAACACCGTCTAACCACGTCTCCATTTGCAATTAACCTAAAATCTAAGACTTCAAGTGCAAATGTTAAATGACACGTGTTTTGTTATCATCAAAATAAACGATCACGGTGCTCTAGCACCAACACATTTTGCCATCTTTAGGACAAGTCAGGTAAAGTTGACCTACTTTGTGGACCAACCAACCTCCAAATTAGGTCACAAGTCAAATTAACTTCTAATCAAGTGAAATCCAAGGCACAAATCAGGACTTAAAATTGGTAAACTTAAGGTCTTAAGTTCGTACATTCCAGTCTACTTGGAACCGCAGTGACAATAAAGGTTGGGTGGAGGAAACCATGTAATCCGTGGGGACGCTCTACTGTGTAGAGGTCTTTGCAGGGCTCTCCCTTCCTGGTTTCCCAGGTATTTCTCGAGTGTGCGAATTTCTGATTTAGAGGTATCATCTGCCTTGAAATTACCATAATCATCCAAAAATCTTTGGGTGCCTCGATTGGGTCCAAAAAACATCTAGTCCCTCATCTATTCTTTAGAGGATACACACATCATCATAGGAATCTCTTCCAGATCTAATCAACTTTAATCTAACTTGAGTTTGATTCTTTATTCCGATCCACCACCTGATTCGAAAATGCAACCTAACATGTTACTAGACCCATTTGAGGATATGCTGGTTAATGTGTCAAACACAACAAATTTCATTGCAGAACAGGCACAATGGATTTTGACACAACTAGAAAATGGTTTAACTTGGAATGTTCTCATGCCAAGATACCAGGAAATTGAGAGATGGCATAATGGTGAGTATATCTTATGTAGATTTAAGCCATCACTGTGGAAAATACACCAAGATGACCTCGAAAGAAGAGACAAGATGATGCAGATGTTAAAACGTGTTATTGATCAGAGACATCAATACATCCCTGAGACATCTTGGGGTAATCAGCATAATTTCCCAAATCCCAGGTTTGAGGATCAAGGTTATTATGGACCCCCCCACCCAAATGGAATTTGATTCAAATTACATACAGATTGACATGCCTGATCTTGAGATGGGTTGGGAGGATCCAATTACAGGTGTTCCCGATTCCAAACCGGCCCTAGGTAACTAGGAAGCTGGTCCATCGAGCTTAGATTTCCTAGCCACCTGTGATAATAAGATTGAGTCAGAACCTCTCGAGGGAATTCCGTCCCTTGTTTTGATAAGGTGACTCTCAAGAACAATTCTAACATCCCTGTAGAGCCCAACCTAGATTCTAGTGATTCAATCCACACCCTTAACCTAGAATCTAGATTTGAGCCTTATCAGGATGATTACAAGGCCTCGTGTGATACAAGTCAGATTTTGAATCCAGAATACGATTCAGGGCTCGTATTTGATGAGTACACCTCTTCAGACTCCTTAGAGATATAGATTGATTTTTCGAAAGTCTACGATTCAGAAACTGAGGAGCTGGAAGAGTTGGGTTTTGATTGGGTCTTCCCTACAAGCCAAGAACCCAAGCCTATACCTACTAGGGACACCTTCTTAAGCTTGGAATTTGATATTAGGTTAGATCCAAGTCAAGTTACTAATTCTACACCCCTTGATTTATTCCGTGGTGGAACCTCTGATCCTGAATCAGATTCAGAACACGATCTTTGTATGTTCTCCGACGATTTCGAATCTTACTCTGACATCAAAGAACTATTATTTCCTAATGAATTCAAACCAGTTTACGACCTCAGCGACCATAGGCCGTCTTTTGATTCTGATGCTGAGGGCAATGATTTGAAAGAAAACACCTCTTCTACTCCATATACTAAACCTTCTAAAACCTGCTTTCAACCCCGACCAGCCACAGGACTCAATTTTTACTCTGATTCTCTTCTCAATGATCTGTAATTCTTCATCTTTTAATTGGGTTTCGGATATTGATCATACTACAAATCATGCCTCATCCTTCTCTGATCACCCTCGTGGGGATCTCACATCCTCCATAGATCCATTCTCTTTTAAAGATCCCTACTCTTACCAGGTTGATTACACTTAGCCAAACCCTGGATTTACATTTCCACATCTTTTCAAGTTTCAAAGTATCTGGTGGGCACCACATCTACTAATTCACATCCATCAACCCATCAAACTGATTGGGTTTGGGTTGCATCATCAGCCTATCAATCTGAACAAGCACCTGGTTGGACCAACCAGGCTTTTGATCAAGGTGTTTGTTCTACAAACTTCGACTGAGTTGACCACTCCTTCTCCATGACCACTTTCTGCTCGGCTGAAGGCATTGAATTTAATGCTTAATGGGAGGTAACCTGTCATTTCAAAAACCTGAGACCCTTCTGATTATCCTTTTGAGCTTCATGTCTACTGCACTCTGAGTTTAGTTTTAGAATAGTCAACTCCACCTCTAGTACTCGTACCAGAGCTTGAAATCGTCCGCAACAGTCATCCCGACCCATTCGCCCACCCATTTATCCTGTTCTAATCCCTGAACCACACTAATTTCATACCCTCTAGTTTATAATGAGGACATTGCAAAACTTAGGCATGGGGGGTGTTATAGTGCAAACACATAAAAATTCAAACTTCTGAAGGGTTCTCACAAAAAATTACATATTCCAAAAAAAATCAAAAAAAATGAAGAAAAAATAAGAAAAATGGAGAAAGGAGAGGAAATTTTGAGAGGATTAATCGCATATCATTCTTGAGGAAAAAGAGGAAGTGATTTTAAATGTTAAAAAGGAGCTACAATTTGAAACAAAAAGATTAGTCATTAGTAAAAGAGTATGGAATCTACTTAAGTTCTAGACCAAATCAAAAGAAAAAAATTAAGTCCTAGAATAACAGAGAGATAAAGAGATTAGTATAAGTGCTGATTTAGGCCTCTTGGGCTTGTTTTAGGGCTTAAAAATTCATGTATCTGTTAAGATCTGGATAATCCTCAGGAGGTTGAGGAAAATGCAAAGCTTATGTATTAGGTCTAAGGCTTAGGGATTATTCAGCCTCATTAACTGACCTTTGGTTTGTGGGACTCGGTAACCTAAGCACCCTAATCCACACACTGTCTAGTTCAGTGCGCTTAATAAAATCATGCAAATGCGTTAATTCTATTCTGAAAAAGTTACCTCAATTAGGAGTGGCTTATCAACACAAGTTGATTTGGACGAATTCCCGACGTAGAGAGGTGGGAAGTTCCCCTTAAAAATGAGCAATAACATATCGTCTCCTCGATGCTTGTCTCCTAGGATAACTAAATATCCTACTGGGGGCACGTAAGCACCTTGTGTTGGTTCAGGTGCCATGGGTGGGATTATCCCGAAATGTCGATTGCCAGGGCCTGAATTTAACTACAGAACACCATGGGGGGCATTATCCCGAAATGTCAAAAGCCAGAGTTCTGGGGGTTGCCATGGGCGGTGCTATCTTGAATCATCGAATGCCAGGGACCCTGCGAGGATTGATGGTGGGAACAAGGAATCCGATACAGACCACGTTTTTGAGCCAATTCGAAGTTAGAAATAAAGAAAAAGAGAGAAACTCTCCAAAAGTACAAGAATTCTTATATGCCTCTCTCTTACAAAAATGCACTGTAAACTGAACCTGGACTAACCATGTTACAAGCACGGGTGCTTTAACCGTGGGATCTAATAAACCTCAGGTTAGTTTCTGTGGGCCTTAGAAACCTTCGTGGCAGACTGATTCTAAAGCTGGTCAGGTCTGGATCTTGATTGGTACTTGAGTACCTCTAGTCCTATTATTAGTATTTTGATCTAGTTTCTAAAAAGAAGAAAGAATCAGGACTTTGAACATCAAGGCATGGTCTAGAATTTGAGTTAATTATGTGAGATTTTGCTATGGGACTAGCAAAAGTTAGGCATGGCGGTATGATGATGACATCATCATCAGCCACATCTAGCTTTAGTTAGTCATATTCCATTATTAAATGCTCCTACATAACTGCCAGAAGACAGAAATTCATTGCACATCCTTTTTAAGAGAATAACAAGAAACTAGGGTTAAAACTATAATTTTACCATCCTATCATGAATGCAGAATAACTGAAGAGTTAAATGTTCATAAATGTTTAATAAGTTGGTCCTTGCAGACAGAAAAAGATTTTCACGCATTTCAAGAATTAAATAACATTTAAAACCCTAAAAATAACCCTGCTTAATTCACTGAGGTTCTAGTTAGGATAAAATTCACTTAAACCCTCAAAAAATCATAGGAAAATATTCTCTAGGGTTTAACATCTTTGAATTGACCATCAAAACCCGTTCTGACCCAAAATAGAGTCACAGACAGACTATTACCCTAGTTTGGATTTTTACATAAAGTATCCAGTCAAACGAGGTTAAAACCAAAATCCAACTTCACCATTAGATTCCTTGGGTTCAAATTAGGTTTGTATCAAAATTTGAGCCCAATCTGAGATCATTTCAACCTAGTTTGCATTTTAGTCCAAGTCTGACTCTTATTATCCCAAATAGCCCCCTGACTTTTGAATTTATTACAAAAATCCCCCTATCTTTGTTGTCACTCTTTGCAAATAGGTCCTTCCACCATTTTCGTGAAGAAATCCTACTCCGACAAGCTTCGTTTGTCAAGAACTTGTTGATTACTAGACGAATCCCTCTCAAAATTGAAAGGGAGATTCGTCAAGTAATTGCCTTCCTATCAAACCTATTCGTGGGCTCCAATTCTTTCCCAATCTCTCATGTGAAGGCATGAGATATGTGGGTATCCTTCTCTGGAAAGCCTACCAAGCTTGAAAGCTTAGTCTCCAAGCTTAAAACCCCTTCCCATGTCCTATAAAAGGAGCAGGGGCAAGAACCCTAGACCCTTAGCTAGGTTTGGCCTCAAAAATCTTCCCTTTTCCCTATCTCCGGCCTCCTATGACCTACACTCTTGCGGTTCTCCTCATTCTCCTTCGTCTGCACCTCCAACCGTCAAATTGGAGGCACAGCTGTCCTCCCCTCCTTCCTCTGACGGTGGTCAGCCAAAGGCCCATCAATTTTGAACTTTCCTCGCCAACGTCTCCCTCAACGGAGAAATTCTCTTCCACGGTGCCGGCGAGCCACAACTGGTGTCCTTTCCTCCCTTTTGTCCAATTAAGTTAGGTCAATTATGTTTAGCTAGGTCCCTAAGTTCTTTTCCCCTCTTCAAAACCCCCAATGGACCCTCGACTGCACTGCCATCCATCATTGTCCCCATCTCCGGCCGCACCTCTGGCGAGGTCATCCACTCGCTACATGATGAGAAGCTCATCATGGTCTCTAATTACCCCTAATTAACTAGTCTTCCTAGTTAATTAGCTAGAAATATGTAAATATATGGGTTAATTATTAAATAAGGGATAAATAGTAAAGGACCTTAAAATAAGTTTAAAATGCTATATTATCATCCAATTAGTATTATAAATAATTTAATTAATAATTGGACTCAAAATATTATTAATAATTCATCTAATTAATGTGTTAACTAACTTAAGTATAATATATACCTAAGTATGTAATAACTTAAGTAACATTACTTAATTAAATAAATTAATCTAAAAAGGTAAAAAATGCAAATTCAAGGTCTAAATATAATAACTGCCTTATTTATAATCATATATAAAAAGTTGAAAAAGATTTAAATTAAAATAAACCTTGAAAACCTGAGTTTACATTTTAGTCCTTTTGCTTTATTTCAATCAGGTCCTTATTCTTCATTTAGGTCCTCAACTTTCACTACGAACATGTCCCTAAAACTTCTTCTTCTTTCCTTCTTCAACATTCTGGACGGCTGATGACAGGAGGTGCGTCCACCGCCTGATCACCGCACATCCGACGTCATTCCTTCTTCTCCAAGCTCCTGGAGCTTGTGCTCACCATCTCCTTTTCATCCATCGGTCTGGATGAAGCTATAATCCTATTTTAGGGCTGGAGATAACCTCACCGACGTCAGAGAAGATGCCGGGGTTATTCCCCTCCTAGCCTTTTCTTCGTCCAGATTCCACCTCCATCTCAGCCGCCGTCACCTATAAATACCCCTCCACACCCTCGATTTTCACCAAGTTAGCTCCCTTCCCTCTTCTTCATTGAGCTAACCCGATAGGCTATTCTCTCTAAACTCCGATGATCTTCCTCCGCTTCATCCGTCTTCCTCCATCCATCTTTGATAGCTCTGGATCTCTGCCAAAGTCAGCTGAGTCTGCTGACGCATCGTTGACTAGGAGCTCCTCTGCTTCACATCACAACCGCTCGCCGGACTCTTTCGTCAACCCTCTGATTTCCTCCTCCGTTATGAGCCATTGACGGAGATCTCCTATCCCCTTCGTCCATGTAATAGTAGGTTAGGTAAGTAGTTTAGTTAGGATAGTTAGCTAGGTAGATTAGGTAGTTGTAATGTTAGTTTTTCACTCGTCTTCCTCAGCTCCGGCGAGCTCCTTGAGCTTGTTAGGAGCAATTCTTTTGTCTTTTTAAGTCACCGTTCACCTTCTTACACCTCTCATGAACATTTCTATAGTCTTTAATTACTTAATTGATCATCTAATCGACTAAACCACCTTCACCTCCACCAACTGCTCCTGCTGTCCATGGCAGCAGTAGTTGAGCTATTTCCACCTTCACTGGGTCCTCCACCATTTATTCATCACCTAAGGGCCCCAATCCTCACTTTAATTTAAGTAATTACCCCCTATAAGTTAAACGTCCAATTTTAATTAAGCTCCTGAGCTCGCTGTCAATGGTTGCTCAGGAGAAGTTCAAATCATTAATTAACTACATATTTACCATTGCAAATGCATTTTGACTTGTTTTCTCCACTCAATTGAGTGGGAAAACAAGTCCTGAGCCTAATCAAACTCAAAACTTGTCTAAAATGAATTCGTTGTTTAATCTTTACTTTAATGAACAATTGATGAAATTAATTTGTTCCTGAGGTTCCTTGTGACCTCAGGAAGCTTTTTGAATCATTAAAGGAACAATTTCACAACATCTGTATAGTTTCACCTTTTTCTGGACTCACCGGAGCTCTGGCGAGCTCCGGCGAGTCAAACAAGCTCTTCACCCTGTAGAACTTAGTGTGAAGCTCTAGATCAACGATTTGAGGTTTAATGATCATGCTGAGACATTTTAATTGAGGTTTTAGTGCTTGGAGCTTCTGTTAGGTCTTCATCTTCTCCAACTCCGGCAGAGTTGGAGATGTCTGACAGTTAGGTTTCAGTCGCATTTAAATGGTATAAAAGCTGCAGTGCCTTTCCCTGAGACCATTCCTATGAATTACTCACTATAACAAACCTTGGTTTGTCTTGATGAACAAACTCCTCTTCAAGCTCAGGCAACAAGCCTGGAACCCTAGGAACCTTAGTTGAATCATCTTTCTAAGGGTCTGAATCTGTTCCTGAAGTTAAAGAGAAGATGTTTAAGGCCTTAATTTCCTTTGAAATAGTTAAACTCAGAAAGTCAAAATTTGAGGCTAATTGGTCAAACTAAAGTTTGATCTTTGGATTTTGGATTCAAACAGACAAATTGATGAGTTTAATTTGTTGCTGAGATGTTTGTAAATGATTTAGATGAGATTTGAATGAGCTCTGATCAACTTTATGGTAGAATTTGATTTCTTTCAATTTGGGTTGTTTTTGAACCCAAACTGACGACAGTGGATTTTTGATGAGATTTTAATGGAAAATCTTCCCAGACAGATTCATAACAACCTTTAGAGGTTGTTTGAATTGATTAATTAGGTATTTAGTTGTCTGTAGGAACTTTCAGAGTTTAAATCACAGTTCTGAAGCTCCTTGGAGAAGCTTTTAGCTTCTGCACCTTCCCTGAAGCTCCTTAAAGCTTAGTTCCTTCATCAATAGCCACGGAATCAACCTCTGAACCTCTTCAATACCTCATTTGGAAGTCAAAAGACCTTCTGTAAGACTTTAGAGCCATAACTTCATTCTGTAGGCCAGTTTGAACGTAGTCAACCCAGGTCCTTCGCCCTTCAAATAGAAGAGCTTAACCTCTCCTGAGTATCAAATTGACACTTCAATCGTGTAGAACAACTCAAGAGCTTTCCAACAAGCTTTATTTGCTTGGAATGGAGCTATGAGCTAGCTAGAATCATCATTTGAAGTTTGGTCTGGGAGGGTGAAACTTAGTCCCACCTCGACAAGACTGGAGCGGCCACATGGGTATAAAACTTATTTGTGATAAGAGCTTCTCAGTTGACAGCGCACGGCGCAAGGAAACAACTGAGCATTGGGTGTGTGTGTGGGCGCGTGCAGTGCACGTGCCCGGGTGTGTGTGCACCTGTGGGCGTATGAGTGTGGACCCGTGAGGGCATGTGCATGGGCCTGGGAGGCTGTGAGCTGGATGGGCTCGAGACTATGTGAACCGGAAATAAACCAAAACTAAATAAAACTAGGCTTGGACCTAGTAGGGTCTGGTCCCACCTTGAGAGGGGTGCTGTGTATCTTCGATCGATCCAAGCCGCCAATAAGAAAACCTAATTTTTGGTTCAAAGAGTTAGATCGGTTCGGTTCAAAGAATGCTAAGGTTCAGAAGAGAAGGAGGAGAAAGAGAGAGCTCGTAGAGATAAGGGAAGGTTGAACAGGCAAGTGCTAAAAAGAAAAGGCAGAGAAGGAAGAAAAGAAAGAAGGAAAATAAGATACGTAAAAGAAAGAGATCGAGAAAGATTAAGGAAAAGATTAAGAAGAAGATTAAGAAATAAGTAAAAAGAAAAGAGAAAGAGAAAAAGGTAAAAGAAGAAGAAGAGAAAGAAAGAGGCTGTAGACAAAGGAGAAATTCATGGTTTAATTTCTTGCATATTATTCATTCCTTTTGAGCTTAATGTTGTAATAAGTCATATTTCCATTAGAATTACTTTTTCTTGCCTTAATCACTTGAAATAAAAAGAAATAAACATGTTTACTTGTTGTTAAAGAAGATCATTTGTGTAAATGTGTTTTCTTATGAAATTTTGCATATTCTTTTAATTTGAAATCATTAAGCAAAATTCATGTTCATAAAATAAATTTAATTATACTCTCTATAAGTAGCTTAGACTTAATGGTGAATTCTAATTAAGTTATACCTCCCAACAAACAACCTGGACTCAACAAGTTAAAAGAAATAAAATCTAAAATGTTAGGTTAACTTGATCCTATACTACTTAATCGACACAAATTCAAGTTAACCTAAGTTACTTTCTTATGCACATAATTAAGCACAATTAAATTAATTAATTGTGTTGAGAAGGATGACCAACACTACACCCATCCATCCACCTCGCCAACACTCCCACGAGCTCCGCCATCACCTCACGATCAAAACCCCTTTCCTGTTTTGTCATTCCACGCACCCAAACTGGCCACCGAACTCACCAACCTTCACGCTCCTCCGACACACCACCATATGCACCTTCACGCTACAAGATCGCCACTACCATCTTCTCATGCTTGGGTGAAGCCTTTGAACCATCTGATTGGGGCTTTCAAGCCCGTATTCATGATCGCAGGTTCTCGTCGTTCTCCACCATCGCGGAGTATCTCCGACAGTGTTCTTCGATCTTTAGGTCATGCACGCCCCAGGTGACATCCCCAGGCTATGCGGAAACATCTCAAGACCACTCCCAGGTGGTCAATTGAAGGTGCCACCACCTACTGCTACTCCAATTAAGGAAGACTCCTCTGCTGCAGATGCATGAAGAAGAGGGTGGGACTTAGTCCCACCTCGTGAAGAGAAGTGGTGGTAGTGTTATTACGTTTTTGTGCTTTAGGCTCTTTGCCTCCAACCACAGGGTGAGGTCCCACTTCACCCGTACACTCGACTTGACCCGACCTATGCCTACTCACTCCTCGATCATCACCACCCCTAGTGAGCCTGGACCCGGGTGCGTGCGATCCGATTACCCGGCTATTTGAGAGAGAAAGGGGAGAAGAAAGAGAGAGAAAATGCGGGGAAAGGGGGGGTTTTTGCTCTCTGAAGAAGTGTCCCTGTGTGACACTTAGCCTCAGAAGAGGTGGTTTCCCTTGTGCTACAAAAGGAAGAAAAAGAAGCTAAGGAGAAGAATGGAAAGGCCTGTGTGTCTGGAAGGAAGAAAGGAAAGCTAAGAGAAGAAAGAAGAAGAGAAGGCCAAAGGAAAAAGAGAGAAGAAAAGAACAAAAGAAAGAAGAATAGAAGAAGAAGAAGAAACACTGTAGAAACGACATTTAAGTTGTCTGATTGTAAAATCAGATGTTTGATTTACTGTTCATTCATTTGGTTCTCTCCATTAATTGCTATATATGTGTTAGACTAATAATTAGTGATCCAAATCACCATTATTTTGTCTAGATTTCTTTTTGTCTCTTCATATACTCATGCTATACATTGAATATTAGCCTTTGAGTAATTAATTGTGCTCATTTATATTATTTGTTGAGATTAGTGTGTGAATGTAATATTTGCTTCCTATGTTCGACCACGGACTTCAATTAGAGTAATAAATTCTATTTGTTAACGAGCGATTTTCGTTTGTACTACAACGTTTCATTCTTAAACATCGATTTCGTGTGTACAACACCTTCTCCCTTTTTTGAGTGGTGTATTTAATTTGTTTCGATTCGAGTTCGCCACTCGATTTCTTTACTTCAACGATCTTGATTTATATTTTTGAAAACTAAAATAACGTGATCAGAGAGCCCCAATGATCAACATTTGGGAACAAGGTCCCAGTGTGGAATGTCGCTTCCGCCTGATTTGACAGGAAAGAAAGGGCACTCCAATCTTCAAGGGGGTAGACCAGAGGTGAGCAGCCTAAATATGACTCAAACCACGAGTTATAAGAAGCGGAGTGGACCTCATCAGGGGTCTAGTCAGGAAGAGATAAGGGTAAGGAAAGGGATGGAGAAATGTCACAGTAAAGGTTAGTCAGGTGATTGTAATTTTCCAGGGGTTCACTACAGCAATTTGAATAGGTCCCTACTAATCTGACACACGCACTGACAGCCATGTCATCGTCAGACATGTCATCCTCGATAATATCACAATCAAAATTCTTGGTGGCCTTAAAAATGTTAAGTTTGAGCTTTTCAGAGCCTAGGGCAATTTCGATGCAGCCTAATTCACAATCAATATGGGCGCGGGCTGTGGCCAAGAAAGGTCTTTCGAGGATTATCGGATAATCAGAAAGTGAATCAGGAACTTTCATATCTAATACAAGAAAGTCAACAGGGAAATAGAGATTGTTGACCCTAACCACCACGTCTTCCACTACACCCTGCGGAATTTTGACAGAGCAATCTGCCAATTGCAATGTAATAGGGGTGGGTTTCAGATTTCCCAGTGCAAATTTCTGGAACATGATGGTCGATACAAGGCTGATGGAAGATCCTAAATCCAGCAAGGCACGATCAAAATTGCAGCCTTTGATGCTGCATGAAATGAGAGGGGTGCCTGGATCATTTTGCTTTTGTGGTAATTTTGATAGTATAGCAGAACTCACATGAGGCAAGAGAACCACTGGGTTTTTAGTTTTCTTTTGCTATCGCCTAGGTGTAGTGTAGTCTTTAAAGAAACGAGCGATAGTCGAGATGTAGTCGATCGCCTCTAACAAGGGAACCTTGATCTCAACATCCTTGAATAGATCACGCAGATTATCAAAGTTTTGCATGTTCTTTTTCTTGCCTTTTGGCTCCCTTAGTAGAGCCTCAGGGAATGGGATCGACTTTGGCACCAGTTTGGGCGTGTCGTCCTCATGAGAATGCAGAGCACAACCTAAATGAGATGACGATGAAGAAGATGGGACTAGATTAGGTCGAGGTGGATCGACAGTCTGTTTACCACTCCTTATACTAAGCGCATTGGACATCGTAGGTCCAGTGGGATCATAAGGTGGAGGAGGGTTCACAACAAGGACATAGAGTTGATGTGTTGTTGAGGGATTAGCTTAAAATCCTGGTGGAGTACTCAGAGCTTGCAGAATCTGAAGAACCTGCCCCTGAGAAGGTCGTACCTATTGTTGCGGACCACGAGGTACAAAATTTTGTGGGTTTGGGACAGGTTGGGCAGGAAGAGTGCCTTGAGATCGAGTCATCATGCATAATTGACTAATCTCAGCATTCTGCTGTGCCAATTGGTGTTAAAGAGAAGTTATGTTTTCTTCATGGCGCTTTGACATTTCCGTCATCATTCACATCCGTTTGAGGTGCACAAGGGTCTGGTGATGGATTTGTCGAAGAATTATATTGGGCCATTGGGATGACGGGTGTGGACGGTTGCATTGGTCCACCAGCAGGGTTTTAGCGTTGAGGATTGTTGGACCATGCGAAGTTTGGATGGTTGCGTTACCCTGGGTTATAGGTAGCAGAATGTGGGTTGTTCCTCAAGGTGCACACATCTTCGAATTCAGAAGAAGAGTGTCTATCCGCTCTGAATTGGGTTTAAAAATCATTGCGTTGCAGTATAGTTCGAATCAGCGTGAAAAATAAATAATATTTATACTCGAAAGAAATCCGAGGTCGTTCGCTGGGAGCAAGTGGCAATTCAATCCCAAAATCACAATTCTAAATAAAAGATATGAGCGATTATATCAATATTGATTCAAAATGATATATCACCAAATTACCCTACAATGTTAAGCTTTGCAAGCTACTTAAAGTAACAGAATTATATAAGCTAAGCAAATCTCAATTTAACCAACAGAACCAAGGTATTAGCAAATATCTGACGACAGAATAGGCGCTCAGACTCCTTAACAGAGGTGAAGGCTTCTTCTTCAAGTTCTCTTCTTCTTTCTTCTCTTTCTCTCTTCTTCCTCCTCCTTATGCTTCGGAGAAGGCTCAGCACAAGGCTCAGGTCTCGCAAGGGTTGAGAAGAGAGCGATAGAGCAAAATCCCCCCCTTCCCCCCCTCTCTTCTCTTTTTCTCTTCTTCCTCCCTTAGACCAAGCAAATTAGACTTGATCCGGGTATCCAGGTAAACGGACCAAGCCTAGACCCATGAGGTGTGAGCGTGGGCGAGGGCGTGCATGCACACGTGGAGAGGGTCCTCACCCCGTGCTTACTGAGGCAATGGGGCTAAGGCACAAATTCCTTTTATATCCACGCGCCACTTCGTTAGCTACCGATGTGGCACTAAAGGCGGTGCCCTTCTACGCATGTGCTGCTACAGTGATGAGATCTCCAATTGGAGCAGTTGCTAAGGACGACGCCTTCAATTGGCGCCCTATGACCCTTCCTGGAAATGTTCCGTGATGCCTGGGATGGTTACCTGGAGCTGCAGGTGCTGAAGAAGGCTTCAAGCAAGCTTGAAGCTTACCTGCTAATGGCAGCCGGAGCTCGACACCTGAAACAAGCAAAATGGGCTTTTGGCCCTATCAGAAGCATTCAGCAGGATCGTCAGGAATCGACGAGTGTGACGGTGGCGGTGATTTTGTGTGTGAGGGCGTGTGAAGACCGTACGACCTTGGAGCAGAGGTGCAGTGAGTGTGGTGTTCGGGAGGCCTATAGAGAGGCCAATCGAGTGAACAACTAGAGGGCTTTTACTCTCTAGAAGGTGGTGATGCTAATGGGTGTGATAGCAGTGAGATTTTGAGCGGTGTGGTGGCGTGTAGGTGTCGCTGAAGTGGAGGAAGGTGCCGGCATTGAGGGAGAATCGATGGTCGTGCGTGTGTTGCAAGAGTGGGAAAATAATGTAGAGAGGAAAAGGGAGAGATAGAGGGACTTAGGGACGAGGTAGAGGGGCGGAGGCAATCGGTGGTGGTAGACCGGTGTCGGAGAAGGAGAAGAGATCGACGAGGTGGCGATGTCGACTAAGGTCGAGGCATGACCTCTCTTTGACCTGAGAGGTTCACGAGGATGAGGGGAAGCTAGTCGGCCATCCAATTTGATGGTTGGACGGTCGGAGGAGAAGAGGGGAGAGGAGTCCCTGGCGCTAAGTTCGAAGGTGGCCGGAGATGGAGTAGAGGAGGATTTCTAAGGCCAAAACTTACTAAAGAGGTCGGCTTGACCTCTGGGATCCATTTATAGGCCTCGAGGAGGGGTTTCAAGCTTGGAAACAAGCTTGCAAACTCCATGATTCTCACACACGTTTGACATGCGTACCTTCAAAAGGTTCGCATGAGGATTTGGGAAAGACGTAAAGCCCAAGGAATGGTTCAAATGGAAGGTAACTTCCCAAGGAATCTTCGATTCAAATTTGGGTGAGATTGATTGAGAATCAAGCAAGAAATCCTCGCTCGAAACTTAATGGTGAAGATTCAACCTTCCAAAAACGGTGTGAGGACCTACGTGCAAGGAAGATGACAAAAGATAGGGACCTTTTTGAAAGGATTTTGAAAGTTAGGGGTATGTGTGTGAGAGAAAAGACTTAGACATGACCGAATTGCAAACTAGGTCAAGATGATCTCAGACTAGGTCCACATTTTGGTACAAACTTAATTTAGACCTAAGGAATCCAATGGTGAAGTTATATTTAGGTTTTGACCTAGTTTGATTGGGTAATTTATGCAAAAACCTAGATTAGGGCAAATGTCTATCTAGGACTCTATGTTAGGTCAAGACGGGTACTGATAGCAAATTGAAGGTACCACACCCTAGAGAATATTTTTATATGAATTTTAGAGGGTTTAGATGAATTTTATCCTGACCAGAACTTCAGTAAATTAAGTAGGTCTATTTTTAGGGTTTTAGAAGTCATTTAATTCTCAAAACATGTGAAAACCCTTTTCTGTCTGTTTTAACCACTTATTAGACTTTTAGGACCATTTAACCCTTTTTTAACCCATGATTGTACTGCAATTGATATATACTCTTAAAATTGCAGTTTTAACCATGTTTCTTGTCTTTCTCTCTAAATGATTATGTAGTGAATTATGGCCTTCTGACGGTTATGTAGGAGCATTTAATGACTTAATCATATCAAATTGAGGTAGTTATGGCTCATGATGGTGTTCCCATTAATGAGTCCACATATGGTAATGCATCTGAGTACATGGAGGCTTTTTCCTCCATGTTGTAATAGTAGCTAGCAAAAGCCAGATCTACATTACTTACCGAGTCACTTGGCGCAATGCTCGGCAAGGATGGGGTAGATTGTGCGGGATTACTAGAGATCAACCTGACTTGGGAAGGATTGGGTTTGTGATGTGGTGGAGTTGAAGTGTGAGCCACAGAACGGGTGCAATTGGCGAAGAATTTGTCCAGCTTCTTGTGAACGAGGGAGTGTGCAACTAAATTTAAATCAGTGGATGACTGGGAAGATCGCGTGTCAACCTCGTGTGCTCCAATACGAGGTGCGTTGGTTCAATTAAGGTGACAATGGAAGCGTTCATAGAATTCTCACTCATGTTTTCAAAAAGTTCAAACGCTCCATCCTCATCTTTATTTATGAAATTCTCTCTGCAGGAAGTGTCCGCAATCTGCCTCAAAGTTTCATTTAGACCATAATAGAAGATCTGGGCTACATGTCACTTAGGCAAACCATGGCGTAGACATTTCCTGAGGAGTCATTATACCTTTCCTAGGCCTCATGAATCTACTTGCCGTTTTGTTGCATGAAAGAAGTTATAGCACGACAAAGTGCATTGATGCACCCGATTGGGAAGAATTTCTTGAGAAACGTTGTACGCATCTCTTCCCAAAAGTGGAGGGGTTTCCTAATGGTGTGCAAACATTGTGCTACTTTGTCCCGTAACGAAAACAGGAACATTTGCATGAGGATGACATGTAACCCAATGTTTCTTAGTTTAATCATTTCAGCTAAATGGGTTAAGTCCTCCAAGTGAAGAAAAGGGTCTTCACTGGTAAGTCCATGATAATGGAAGTTGATTAGGCCAATTACGTTCGATTTTAGTTCAAAACCCTCCCCGCCCATGGGGACACGAATCTGCCCAAGGGTCTCTGTCGCAGCGGGATTCTGGTATGAGCTAAAAGACCTGGGCTCCTCCTATTCAGGTGGATTTTGCATTTCCTCCAATGTTTCCCTAATGGCATCAATCTATTCAGTATACAATGCCATTTGGGCTTAGAGGCAGGTTAATGGGTCGACGGCTCTGAAAGTTCCCTACTTGGAGGGGTGAGATCAGCGTGACAAAAAAGAATGCGGAATTGAAAATATAAACAATCTCACAAAAATAAGCAATCACAAAATGTACACAGGAATTTTTAGGTGGAAACCCAAACCGGGTGAAAACCACCACCTAACCCTCTCGAGTTAGGATTTTCCGATCAACCTAGTTGATCAAATCCACTAAACCGAATCACTTAAAACGAGGGTGATTCAACCTCAATACAACCACGCTACAAGTACGAGGGTAGCGTTCCTCAACCCCTTCTCTCCACGAGAAGGATTTTGTCCCACGAAGGAGACGGGAATTCGCAAAGCGAATACCCAACCAAAATAACAAAGATAAAATAAAACAACAGGTCCTATAGAGCCAACAAAGTAATAAACCTAAGCTTCTATAGAAATAGGAAACTCCCCTTTGCAAGGAGTGCGTCGACGATGACGCGGGTGCGTGAGCCACGCAACGGCGCAATGTCGCTCTCGTAGACAACGGCGGGAGAGCGGGTGCGCGAAGGGAATGATGCTCTCAAGATGTAGAACTTGAGCTTAGAGAGCAAGAGCTTCTTGGACACAAGAGAGTGGAAGTATGTTGCTTAAGTGTGTCTTGTGTTTTTCTAAGTGTGTTTTGTGTTGCAAGGGTTCCCCTCTATTTATAGAGGCCTTAGGAAGGCTTTGGAAGGCTTAAGAAAGGTTCTATAGCCGTTGGGTGCAAAGCCCAAGAGAATCAGGCCGAAATCAGGATAATGATTACATTTGACAGGGTTATCAGACGTCTAACTCTGGCATCAAACGTCTGGAAGGCCACTTTAAGACATCTGATTCCAAGGTTAAACGTCTGATTCTATGCGGGTTTCTCCCTGACTTGAATCAGATCTAAACAGGGTTTCTGCGCAAGTCCATCAGACGACATACAGGACGTCTGGTACTATGTCTGGACGTCTGGAAACCTACTTTTACTGTGGGAATTGATTTCCAAACGTTGCAACGGCTAGAAAATCTCTGAGAAGAGATTTTGGGTCAGCCGAGGCAAAACGGTCATTTATCAGACGTCTGGAAAGTCCTATGGACGTCTGATAAGGCTCTAACGGTCATAATCTTGAGTGTTTTCTAAGCCAGCCAACGGTCCACTAATTGGACGTCTGGCAAAGTCATCAGACGTCTCCTAAGACGTCTGGTCTAAGGTCTGGACGTCTGAATTCATCAGACAGAACTAACTATGTCCAGCCTAACAGTTATCAGACGTCTGAAACAACAGTCAGACGTCTTAAAATGCTTTATCAGACGTCTGATTTTGTAATTAGACGTCTGGAAGTGCTGTTTGAACCCTATATTGGTTTTCTAAGTATTCTACATAAAACCTAAGTATCCTAGGGTTGTGCCGGTGTTCCTAGGACTACTGTTAGGGTTCTTTGAGGCTCTTTAACATAATTTTCTAAGGAAAATAAAGAGCAAGAAAGATAAAGATAAAAGTACATGAAAGGATTAAAAAGAATCTATCCTATTCTTCTTGTCTTCTATCTTCAATCCGTCGCTCCACGCGAACCTCCTCTGTTTTCCGTCAAGCTCCTCCAATCCGTCCTGGATGCGAGCTTGAGTTCCGTCTAAACACGTCCACATTTGCAATTGACCTGAAATCTAGGACTCAAATTGCAAATGTTAAATAACATGTGTTTTTTTATCATCAAAACAAATGATCGTGGTGCTCTAGCACCAACAATCTCCCCCTTTTTGATGATGACAAAATCGTAAATAATAATGCATAAAAATCCTCCCCCTTTTTGACATTATCAAAAAGGTTTGATTTATTTTAAATTTCCTATAACTCCCCCTTAAAACATGCTCTTCTATGAATTTTAACAAAGGTGATATCCTCCCCCTTTTTATAACAACAAGATAGCTATTATTTTTCTCCCCCTTACTAAAGGAAATTTAGCTAACTTGTATCTCCCCCTTTAAAAATTGACAATTAGCTCATCATTTTTTAACTCCCCCTATCTAAATGCTTATGATAAAAAGATAGGGTTAAGAATTTTACCTCACCTACCATGGCCAATAAAATGGCCCGAATGGCGGTGGTGGATGCCACATCGGATGGGGCTCCCATCCGTAGCTTGGAGGCCCGGGCATTTGCGCCGGTCTCCAATCTGGTGGTCGACGTGCGGCGGGTCCGTTGCTTGTTTGCCGTCTCGTCGGTCTTCTTGTTCTCCTCCTTGGTCTACTCCTTGGTTCTCCCAACTTGAGTTGACCAGCTTTGAGCTTGTAGGTCCAGTCCTTTATGTTGTAATTATCCCTGAACCCTACAAAACAAGATTCTAATTCTTTTTTCGGTATCCAAGTGGGCTTGGATCCGGATTTGTTAGAAGGTCTCCTTGATGGAGATCCTTTCTCAACCTTAGGGCTATAAAAATCATCTACTTTATTGATTAGTTTGTTAGAGTTTTCCCTAAGACATGCAATTTCTTTTTCTATAGTATTCATCTTAGTCTTTAAATCAGAAATTTCTAACTTAAGACTATCATTTTCCTCAATCAACTTATTATTTTCATTGATGAGGTTATGATTTTCTAATAACAGGTTATTATCCTTAGCACTAGTTTCTATGTCCTTAAGTTGTTTTTCTAACCTATCATTTTCAGATTTAAGAAAACTAAGGTTCTTTTTAATACTTTTGTTTTCTATTTTAAGTGATTTACTAATCTCAAAAAGTTCATTAAATGCTTCTTGAAGATCGAGATTTACCTCGTTGTCTGAGTCGCTTTCGCTTTCACTTTCTCCAATTGCCATGAAACCAAGGCACGTGGTTTCCTTCTCCCCGAGATCTTCTTCCGAGCTCGTCTCCTCATGAGTGCCTTACAACCTCCTCCATATCTCGTGGGCGGTGGTGCACTCTTGGATTCGTTCGAATTCTTTTGGACTCAATGCGCAATACAAGGCATTCATTGCCTTTGCGTTGAGTGAGAGCTCTAGAATCTGCACCTGCGAGTAGCCTCCTTGGGGTCGCTTCGGGATCTCGTATGGGGTTTCGCAACATCCCCATACCTCGAATTCATTGGCTTGGAGCCACGTCTTCATCCTCAGCTTCCAGTAGCTGTAGTTGTTCCCGTCAAAGTAGGGCGGACGGGTTGTGGACTGCCCCTCGGAAAATTTGATCGCTGATGTGCTTCCCTCCATTTGATCTCTTGCCAGGTGTTACTCCGATCTCGCAAGACCTGCTCTGATACCAATTGAAAATTCCCTTACTTGGAGGGGTGAGATCAGCGTGACAAAGAAAATGCGGACTTGAAAGCAATATAAGCAATCACAAACTGTACACAGGTATTTTTAGGTGGAAACCCAAACCGGGTGAAAACCACCACCTAACCCTCTCGAGTTAGGATTTTCCGATCAACCTAGTTGATCAAATCCACTAACCGAATCACTTTAAACGAGGGTGATTCAACCTCAGTACAACCACGCTACAAGTACGAGGGTAGCGTTCCTCAACCCCTTCTCTCCACGAGAAGGATTTTGTCCCACGAAGGAGACGGGAATTCGCAAAGCGAATACCCAACCAAAAGACAAAGATAAAAGAAACAATAGTCCTATAGAGCCAACAAAATAATTAAACCTAGCTTCTATAGGAAATAGGAAACTCCCCTTTGCAAGGAGTGCGTCGACGATGACGCGGTGCATGTGCCACGCGATGGCGCTACGTCGCTCTCGTTAACAACGCCGGGAGAGCGGGTGCGCAACGACTTGAATGCTCTCAAGAAAATGGAGCTTGAGCTTGGAGAGCAAGAGAGTCTTTTCTTTGGACACAAAAGGTTTGAAAGTGTATTGCAAGGTGTGTGTCTTAGTGTGTATAAGTGTGTTTGTGTTACAAAGGTTCCCCTCTATTTATAGAGGCCTTAGGAAGGCTTTGGAAGGCTTGGAAAAGCTTCCATAGCCGTTGGGTGCAAAGCCCAAGAGAATCAGGCCGAAATCAGGACAATGATTGCATTTGACAGGGTTATCAGACGTCTAATTCTGGCATCAGACGTCTGGAAGGCCACTTTAAGACGTCTGATTCCAAGGTCAGACGTCTGATTCTATGCGGGTTTCTCCCTGACTTGGATCAGATCTAAACAGGGTTTTTGTGCAAGTCCATCAGACGACATGCAGGACGTCTGGCACTATGTCTGGACGTCCGGAAACCTACTTTTACTGTGGGAATTGATTTCCAAACGTTGCAACGGCTAGAAAATCTCTGAGAAGAGATTTTGGGTCAGCCGAGGCAAAACGGTCATTTATCAGACGTCTGGAAAGTCCTATGGACGTCTGATAAGGCTCTAACGATCATAAATTGCCGTGCTTGCTAAGTTAGCCAACGGTCCACTATCTGGACGTCTGGCAAGTCCATCTGACGTCCTCTAAGACGTCTGGACTAAGGTCTGGACATCTGATTTCATCAGACAGAAAACTAAGTCCAGCCTAAAAGGTTATCAGACGTCTGAAACAACAGTCAGACGTCTTAAAATACTTTATCAGACGTCTGATTTGGGAATTAGACGTCTGGAAGTGCTGTTTGAACCCTATATTGGTTTTCTAAGTATTCTACAGAAAACCTAAGTATCCTAGGGTTGTGCCGGTGTTCCTAGGACTACTGTTAGGGTTATTTGAGGCTCTTTAACATGAAATATCTAAGGAAATAAAGAGCAACAAAAGAAACAAAAAATACAAGTACAAAAGAAGGAAATCTATCCTATTCTTCATTTCCTTCCATCTTCAATCTTTCGCTCCACGCGAACCTCCTCTGTTTTCCGTCAAGCTCTTCCAATCCGTCCTGGATGCGAGCTCGAACTCCGTCTAAACACGTCCTCATTTGCAATTGACCTGAAATCTAGGACTCAAATTGCAAATGTTAAATAACACGTGTTTTGTTATCATCAAAACAAATGATCGTGGTGCTCTAGCACCAACAAAAAATTCTTCGTAGGATTTCTGGGGCGAGTGGATTAAAATCAACTATTTGATTCCTTTCATCACCTCCACCACCCTTGATTTCCCACACTTTCGCGTGCGAAAAAATCCAAGAATCCTGATTCTTGGGTATTTAGTGACGTGAAGTTTTCCTTGAGGCGAATTAAAATTGATTGTTTGCCACACCTCTTCTCCTCATTTATTCGCATTCAGGATCCACATTTTGGTTGGGGAGTCTTGGAGTTGATTTGACTCCAACCCTACCACGATCTTATTCTTTGACCCTTGATTTGATCCTAAATTCCAACCCTAACATATTCATTGTCATTTTTCATTACTCTGGTGGTTGTGTGGATTTCTGTTGTGGTGATTAGGAGTGCATTGTTTGGCTCCCTTTCAAATTGAATTAAAATTGATTTGTGCATCCACACTTAGAAACTTCCATTTAAGGGGCCCATTGCATTGTAGCATGCATTCACTAAATTAAGTTGAAGGAGGGTTATTTGGGAACAAAGAACTTGTATTCTTAAAAACCTGGAGATTGGTTGAATTGGTAACTCATTTGAATCTTAAAAGCAATACTACCTAAAGAGAAGAATTCTAAGAGCCATTCACCATCTAAAACTTCAATTCCGAGAGAGCTCCCCGTTGCATGCTTCTTTTACACACATATCAATCAATGCACTTGGGCATTACCTGTATACAACGCCTTCACATTCCAAAGCACTTATATCCTAAGCCTCTTAATCTAATTGGTAGTAACTTGACCCTATCAAGATTTAGAGGTCTAACTACCTACATGTAGCACCTATGTGCCAGTATAGGTTCCCACGTGCTATCGAGTATCTAAGACTGGGGCAAACAGCCTTTCAATCTGGCTCAGTGGTTCCACGGTGCTCATATTCGATTCTGTAGGTTGCGATGGTAGGTAACTTAAATCTTTATGTCTTAGGGGCATATTTAGAGATTAGGACCTTGATAGAATTGATTTGTTATCAAGTGCACCTATTCGGCGTCATCTCTCTTATCCTCTTCTCTTTTCTCATCACCCCAATTCTTCTTTCAGCAGTGCATGTTTGGGAGGAGGTCACAAAACCCAGAACTTGTTGAATTGTTTGATAACTCTAGAAGGGAAGAATCTAGTGAATCCTCCTCCTCTGTGAACATGGCTGCTCGCCTACCCCTAAATCCCGAAGGGGGAAATCACCCCCTCCCAATCCACCAGGTGGTGGTGGAGCCTGTTGGTGCTAGAGCACCACGATCATTTGTTTTGATGATAACAAAACACGTGTTATTTAACATTTGCAATTTGAGTCCTAGATTTCAGGTCAATTGCAAATGTGGACGTGTTTAGACGGAACTCAAGCTCGCATCCAGGACGGATTGGAGGAGCTTGACGGAAAACAGAGGAGGTTCGCGTGGAGCGACAGATTGAAGATAGAAGACAAGAAGAATAGGATAGATTCTTTTTAATCCTTTCATGTACTTTTATCTTTATCTTTCTTGCTCTTTATTTTCCTTAGAAAATTATGTTAAAGAGCCTCAAAGAACCCTAACAGTAGTCCTAGGAACACCGGCACAACCCTAGGATACTTAGGTTTTATGTAGAATACTTAGAAAACCAATATAGGGTTCAAACAGCACTTCCAGACGTCTAATTACAAAATCAGACGTCTGATAAAGCATTTTAAGACGTCTGACTGTTGTTTCAGACGTCTGATAACTGTTAGGCTGGACATAGTTAGTTCTGTCTGATGAATTCAGACGTCCAGACCTTAGACCAGACGTCTTAGGAGACGTCTGATGACTTTGCCAGACGTCCAATTAGTGGACAGTTGGCTGGCTTAGAAAACACTCAAGATTATGACCGTTAGAGCCTTATCAGACGTCCATAGGACTTTCCAGACGTCTGATAAATGACCGTTTTGCCTTGGCTGACCCAAAATCTCTTCTCAGAGATTTTCTAGCCGTTGCAACGTTTGGAAATCAATTCCCACAGTAAAAGTAGGTTTCCAGACGTCCAGACATAGTACCAGACGTCCTGTATGTCGTCTGATGGACTTGCGCAGAAACCCTGTTTAGATCTGATTCAAGTCAGGGAGAAACCCGCATAGAATCAGACGTCTGACCTTGGAATCAGACATCGTAAAGTGGCCTTCCAGACGTCTGATGCCAGAGTTAGACGTCTGATAACCCTGTCAAATGTAATCATTGTCCTGATTTCGGCCTGATTCTCTTGGGCTTTGCACCCAACGGCTATAGAACCTTTTTTAAGCCTTCCAAAGCCTTCCTAAGGCCTCTATAAATAGAGGGGAACCCTTGCAACACAAAACACACTTAGAAAAACACAAGACACACTTAAGCAACATACTTCCACTCTCTTGTGTCCAAGAAGCTCTTGCTCTCTAAGCTCAAGTTCTACATCTTGAGAGCATCATTCCCTTCGCGCACCCGCTCTCCCGCCGTTGTCTACGAGAGCGACATTGCGCCGTTGCGTGGCTCACGCACCCGCGTCATCGTCGACGCACTCCTTGCAAAGGGGAGTTTCCTATTTCCTATAGAAGCTTAGGTTTATTACTTTGTTGGCTCTATAGGACTTGTTGTTTTATTTTATCTTTGTTATTTTGGTTGGGTATTCGCTTTGCGAATTCCCGTCTCCTTCGTGGGACAAAATCCTTCTCGTGGAGAGAAGGGGTTGAGGAACGCTACCCTCGTACTTGTAGCGTGGTTGTATTGAGGTTGAATCACCCTCGTTTTAAGTGATTCGGTTTAGTGGATTTGATCAACTAGGTTGATCGGAAAATCCTAACTCGAGAGGGTTAGGTGGTGGTTTTCACCCGGTTTGGGTTTCCACCTAAAAATTCCTGTGTACATTTTGTGATTGCTTATTTTTGTGAGATTGTTTATATTTTCAATTCCGCATTCTTTTTTGTCACGCTGATCTCACCCCTCCAAGTAGGGAACTTTCAATTGGTATCAGAGCAGGTCTCGCATTTTCGGCGTTACAAACCGGCGAGGATCTAAATATGGAGGGAAAAGCATTCGTGTGCACCGAAGGACACGACACCTCGCGACCACCATACTTTGCAGGTATAGATTTCATTTATTGGAAAAATCGTATGACTATGTGGTTGCAGACCAACGACTTCCGGGTGTGGAAAAAATGTGAATCCGCATTTGTGATTCCCAAGAAACCCGCAAGAGGTTACTCAGAAGATTAGGTTCGAAATCTCAACCTCAACGCAAAGGCAATGAATGCCTTGTATTGCGCGTTGAGTCCGAAAGAATTCGAACGAATCCAAGAGTGCACCACCGCTCACGAGATATGGAGGAGGTTGGAAGGCACTCATGAGGAGACGAGTTCGGAAGAAGATCTCGGAGAGAAGGAAACCACGTGCCTTGGTTTCATGGCAATCGGAGAAAGCAACATCGACAGTGAAAGCGACTCCGACAATGAGGTAAACCTGGATTTACAAGATGCTTTTAATGAGCTTTTTGAAGTTAGTAAATCACTTAGAATCGAAAACAAAAGCATTAAAAAGAATCTTAGTTTTCTTAGAAATGAAAATGATAGGTTAGAAATAAAACTTAAGGATCTAGAAGCTAGTCCTAAAAATGATAACCTATTATTAGAAAATCAAAACCTCATCAATGAAAATAATAAATTGATTGAGGAAAATAATAGTCTAAAGTTAGAAATTTTTGATTTAAAGACTAAGATGCAAATTATAGAAAGAGAAATTGCATGTCTTAGGGAAAATTCTAACAAATTAATCAACAAAGTAGATAAGTTTTATAGCCCTAAGGTTGAGAAAGGATCTCCGTCAAGGAGACCCGCTAACAGATTCGGATCCAAGCTCACTTGGATACCGAAAAAGGAATTAGAATCTTGTTTTGTAGGTTTCAGGGATGACTACAACACAAAAGACTGGACCTACAAGCTCAAGGCTGGTCAACTCGAATTGGGAGAACCAAGGAGTAGACCAAGGAGGAGAACAAGAAGACCGACGAGACGGCGAACAAACGACGGACCCGCCGCACGTCGACCACCAAATTGGAGACCGGCGCCAATGCCCGGGCCTCCAAGCTACGGATGGGAGCCCCATCCGATGTGGCATCCACCACCACCATTCGGGCCATTTTATTGGCCATGGTAGGTGAGGTAAAATTCTTAACCCTATCTTTTTATAAGCATTTAGATAGGGGGAGTTAAAAATTAATGAGCTAATTGTCAATTTTTAAGGGGGAGATATAAGGTAGCTAAATTTCCTTTAGAAAGGGGGAGAAAAATAATAGCTATCTCATTATTACAAAAAGGGGGAGGACATTACCTTTGTCAAAAGAAACTCATAGAAGAGTATGTTTTAAGGGGGAGTTATAGGAAATGTAAAACCAATTAAACCTTTTTGATAATGTCAAAAAGGGGGAGGTTTTTTTTCTGCATTATTATTTACAATTTTGTCATCATCAAAAGGGGGGAGATTGTTGGTGCTAGAGCACCACGATCATTTGTTTTGATGATAACAAAACACGTGTTATTTAACATTTGCAATTTGAGTCCTAGATTTCAGGTCAATTGCAAATGAGGACGTGTTTAGACGGAGTTCGAGCTCGCATCCAGGACGGATTGGAAGAGCTTGACGGAAAACAGAGGAGGTTCGCGTGGAGCGAAAGATTGAAGATGGAAGGAAATGAAGAATATGATAGATTTCCTTCTTTTGTACTTGTATTTTTTGTTTCTTTTGTTGCTCTTTATTTCCTTAGATATTTCATGTTAAAGAGCCTCAAATAACCCTAACAGTAGTCCTAGGAACACCGGCACAACCCTAGGATACTTAGGTTTTCTGTAGAATACTTAGAAAACCAATATAGGGTTCAAACAGCACTTCCAGACGTCTAATTCCCAAATCAGACGTCTGATAAAGTATTTTAAGACGTCTGACTGTTGTTTCAGACGTCTGATAACCTTTTAGGCTGGACTTAGTTTTCTGTCTGATGAAATCAGACGTCCAGACCTTAGTCCAGACGTCTTAGAGGACGTCTGATGGACTTGCCAGACGTCCAGATAGTGGACCGTTGGCTAACTTAGCAAGCACGGCAGTTTATGACCGTTAGAGCCTTATCAGACGTCCATAGGACTTTCCAGACGTCTGATAAATGATCGTTTTGCCTCGGCTGACCCAAAATCTCTTCTCAGAGATTTTCTAGCCGTTGCAACGTTTGGAAATCAATTCCCACAGTAAAAGTAGGTTTCCGGACGTCCAGACATAGTGCCAGACGTCCTGCATGTCGTCTGATGGACTTGCACAAAAACCCTGTTTAGATCTGATCCAAGTCAGGGAGAAACCCGCATAGAATCAGACGTCTGACCTTGGAATCAGACGTCTTAAAGTGGCCTTCCAGACGTCTGATGCCAGAATTAGACGTCTGATAACCCTGTCAAATGCAATCATTGTCCTGATTTCGGCCTGATTCTCTTGGGCTTTGCACCCAACGGCTATGGAAGCTTTTCCAAGCCTTCCAAAGCCTTCCTAAGGCCTCTATAAATAGAGGGGAACCTTTGTAACACAAACACACTTATACACACTAAGACACACACCTTGCAATACACTTTCAAACCTTTTGTGTCCAAAGAAAAGACTCTCTTGCTCTCCAAGCTCAAGCTCCATTTTCTTGAGAGCATTCAAGTCGTTGCGCACCCGCTCTCCTGGCATTGTTAACGAGAGCGACGTAGCGCCATCGCGTGGCACACGCACCGCGTCATCGTCGACGCACTCCTTGCAAAGGGGAGTTTCCTATTTCCTATAGAAGCTAGGTTTAATTATTTTGTTGGCTCTATAGGACTATTATTTCTTTTATCTTTGTCTTTTGGTTGGGTATTCGCTTTGCGAATTCCCGTCTCCTTCGTGGGACAAAATCCTTCTCGTGGAGAGAAGGGGTTGAGGAACGCTACCCTCGTACTTGTAGCGTGGTTGTACTGAGGTTGAATCACCCTCGTTTAAAGTGATTCGGTTAGTGGATTTGATCAACTAGGTTGATCGGAAAATCCTAACTCGAGAGGGTTAGGTGGTGGTTTTCACCCGGTTTGGGTTTCCACCTAAAAATACCTGTGTACATTTTGTGATTGCTTATATTGCTTTCAATTCCGCATTTTCTTTGTCACGCTGATCTCACCCCTCCAAGTAAGGGAACTTTCATTTTTTAGGGTTATTTATTTTTTTTTTATCTTTAATGTGATAAGATAACCTAAATTGCTAAGAGGAAGGACACCTACCTCCTCAGCAACATGTGCAAAGATCCAAGCGGTGCTGACAACTTCACGCCCTCACTCCCACCTTGGTCTTGCCCACATCTCTGACCTCCTCTGCATGTCTCCTCCTCGCAACAGGTCCACTTGCACAAAAACAAACAAAAACACTCATGAAGAGATGGGTGGAAGAAGAGATAAAGGAAAAGAGTAGAAACCGACTCCAGATGGTGTCTCCTCGGCAATGGTGCCAGAAAACTTATGTCGAAATGTGTGTAGGGTTATTTAATTAGGTAATATTAGCGTCGAAATGGATATAGTGGAAGTGATTACCTACAAGCGAATCTACACTAGTTTATCAAAAATTTATTGTCCTAGGTTAAATCAAATTTTAAGATAGTCACTTTTAGGCCAAGGCTAAACTCAAGGAAGCGGGTTTTGGAATTAACCAGTTTCTACGCACTTCCTAAAATCACATTAATTCCTTTTGCTTATTATATTTTTTTGGTTTTTCTTGATTTTAGATTTTTTTTTTGATATTCTTGTCCTTGAGGTACACCCTCAACATATGGTCCTTGGCTAAACTAGTCAGAAATGGTCTCACCACATGCAAGACTGTGTACCTACAGATCAAGGATTATCTTTGTATTTTATACTTTTTTTGTCTTTACTTAATCAATAAAATAAAAGAGAATATAAAAGAAAAGAAAATGCAGAACTGAAATGCGAAAAAGGAAATGAATTTAAATACTTAGCTTATATATATATGAAACTATATAATATATAATAAGAAGGTGAAATATTGAATCAAGGATACAATGGGAATGTAGCACAATGCTAGGTTAACCATCGTCTAGAGAGATGCGATTAACCTAGCTATGTGCCGCGTAAGAGTGTGGAGCGGATGTGTTGGAGTGTGTGTGGAGGGCTTTGATGTGTGCGAATATCGAGGATATATGCGCAACTGGTGCGAATATATTCGTGATATAATGCGTGGAAAGGGAAATGTGCAATATAGTGAATGGGACGATGTGTGTATGTATGTATAGATGGAATGTATTTGTATATACCTGCATAAATAAATAAATATATATGTATGTATGTATATATCTAATTATATTTATATATATATTTGTATATATAAGTATGTATATATATATGAGTATATGTATATATATATATGCAGTGAGTGTGAATATATATGTGTGTGTGTCTGTGGGTGCGTGTGTATAAATATATGTATATGTGTATGCGGGTGTGTATGAGTGTGTGTGGCAGTGAGTGAATGGGTATGTATATGTGTGTTTCTATGCATATGTGAGGGAGTGCACGTGAGTGGATGTGTGAGGCTGAGGGAGCGCAGGGGGGCATGCGGTTCGTGTGACGACACGGATGAGTGTGAGGCTGAGTGGGTGAAATTGGCTAGAGGCAGTTGCGCTGAGGAGGGAGAGGGCGTGGTGATTGGCTAAGTGAGAAGCCTTCCGGTCATCGCGCGTGTGCGTGATTTCACTGGGAGAGATGAGCACTGTGCAAGGGTAAATGTACACTAGCTGACTCGAGAAACCACAGGCTGGGTTTCTCAGTTAGCCGGTGGACAGGGAGAGCGAAAGCATGTGGGCATGAGGCACAGAGAAGATGTGACCAGCTGGAAACGAGTGCACGTCAGCTCTGTCACCGGCTAAGTGAGGAACGACCAGTGACAAGCCGAGGAAAATGAACTGCAATGGACGCTACAGCATCTTCACAGAGCAAAATAGAGCAAAAACTTTCAGAGCTTTGCACTAATGGTGAACGAAATGAAGTAAACAAATAAAAATAGAAATAGAGAATCCACCACGCCTGCCTACTCATGAGGGAGCTAGGAGGTGGTGTACTCTCACCGTGGTGGTTGCAACCAACTGGAAAGACTCCTCTATTTTGTAGTGTTCCTCCCAACTTGTGAGAGGATATTGAGAGTGGAGGAGGGGAAGAGAGGGAGAGAGGAGAGCTCAGGTGGAGTGGCCTGTTGAGGAGTGGCTGTGTGTGCATGAGAGAATATGAGTATGTGCCTCTGTAGGAGGGGGAGGTGGATTACTGTTGGTGGAGGTGGAACTGACAGCCGATGGAAGGGGGAAATGGAGAGGGTTATATAGGTGACGGGTGAGGAAATGAGGGTAGCCGGTGGGGTTAAATGCCATTAGGGATATTTTTTTAGAGGGGGATATTTTGGGATTTTTATAAGTAGGCACTTAGGGTGTTATGAAAATTAATGTAAGTGGTGTTAGGTGTTGTTAGGTGGAATAAGTGGTGGAATATGAAGGGATAAAATGAGTGAAATGGGGGTTCAATCTCTCTCTCTATCTTCCTCTCAAGAAAATGCACAAATGCAAAGATTTACATAATGCATACATAACTACCTAATCAAAATGCGTAACATTAGGAAATAGCATAAGATAGCCTAATTACAAGCGTGTATTGCTGCGCAATCACACCCCCATGCCTATCTTTTGCTAGTCCATAGCAAAACACTTATTTAATAGTAAGGTAGTATTGTTTAGAAGTGATCTTAAGTTGAAGATTTTTCTAAAGCAATATTTGATGATAACGTCATCATCAACCATATCTTGCTTTAATTAGTCATAATCCATTGCTAAATGCTCCTATATAATCGCTAGAGGACCATAATTCATTACATATCCATTTTGAGAGAAATGCATTAAAATAAGGGTAAATATGTAATTTTAACATAATATCTTAACTGCAGAGCAATCACGAGGTTTCCCTGGGGTTTATTAAAGGTCAAATGGTCATAAGTGTCTAATAGGTGGGTTCATGCAAGACAGAAACGGGTTTTCATGTATTTCGAGAATTAGTGGACATCTGAAATCCTAACAATAGATACGCTTAATTAACTGAGGTTCTGGTCGGGATAAAATTCGCCTAAACCTTCTTAAAATCATAGAAAAATATTCTCTAAGGTTTGGTATCCTTGATTTGACCTTCTGAACCCAATTTGACCTAAACAGAGTCTCAGTTGGACAATTGCCCTAATTTAGGTTTCTGCGCAAATTACTCAGTCAAACTTGGTCAAAACCAAAATCAAACTTCACTATTAGATTTCGTGGGTCTAAATTAGGTTTTTACACAAATTTAGGCCCAATCAGAGATCACCTTGACCTAGTTTGCATTTCAGTCCAGATACTTTTTTTATCACACAATGACACTTAACTCTTTGAATTCTTTACAAATAGGCCCCTAGATTTTTCATCTTCTTCATAGTTTGATCCTCGCACCATTTTTGGAAACTCAGACCTTCACTGTCAAGATTCGAGCGAGGATTCCCCACTCGATTCTCAATCAATCACTTTAAAATTTGAAAGGGAGATTCCTTGAGGAATTCCCTTCCAAATGAGACCATTTATGAATCCTAAAATTCTCTAGATTCCTCATGCGAACTCTTTGAAACCACATGTATCCAACTTGCGCAAAAAACTTGGAGTTCGCAACCTTATTTCCAAGCTTGGAACTTCTCCTCGGGGCCTATAAAAGAACCCTAATCAAGTTCCTTACCTCCTTAGCTTGGTTTGGACCGATTCTCCACCTTCTTCTCCTCTCTCTAGCCAATCCCTTCGCAAGCTCCAGCGAGGTCCTTGTTCTACATTCTTCATCGGCCGTCACAAACTATAGCTGGCTGGTCTACCCTCTTCAAGCTCCTCCGTCGCTTGCAATTCCAGCGAGGGCTGTCATCCCCTCTCTTCCTCGTCATTCTCCCTCATCGGAGGCCCTCCCTTCCACAACACCGGCCACACCATACTCGGCGTCCTTCCTATCCCTTTCGTCCCTTAAAGTAGGTAGTTAGGTCCCTTTAGAGTCTAAGGTTAGTTTTTCCTATCCAAAAACCAAAAAGAACCCCTCGACGTCTACATTTGCCATCGTCTTCCTCCACTTCGACCACCTCTCTGGCGAGGTCATTCGCTCACCACACACCTCCGCACGCCTCGCCAACACTCCTAAAAGCTCTGCTGTTCCACCACGACCAAAAGCCTTCTCCTATTTTGCCATTCCATCCACCCAAACTCTCCGTCGACCAACCCATCATTCGCACTCCATCTTTGAGTTCATCACACCTCTACGCTCCACCAAACTCCACAAGACCACCGCCAATGCACTCCACACTCTACAGCGAAGCTCCTCAAGTAATTTAACATTTTCGAGAGGTTGTTCTTTGGTATTTCAGGTATACACCATCACTCTGCCGCTGCGTCATTATCGCCGACATCATTCTTCGTGTTCTAAGCCATGCGAGCTCCAGGCGCGACCCCCAGGTAGTGCGGAATCAGCCCAAGACCACTCCCAGGTGGTCAATTGAAGACCACATCACCTGCAGCTGCTGCAATTGGAAAGACTTCCTTGCTGCATGAGCATGTGAAGAACGTCCCACATCGTTCGTGGAAGAGAGACCGTGCATGCATAAATTGAATTTGTGATAGTGCTTCATTGCCTCCAAACAAGAGGTGAGGTCCCCTTCACATCTGCACACAGACCTAACCCACCTATCACTCGTCGGTTGCAACCCCACACACGCAGCCCTGGACCTGGTTACGCATACTCGAATACCCGATAAGCCTAGTTTGAGAGAAGAGGAAGGGAAGGAAGGAAAGAGAGAGAAAGTGGGAGAGGGGTGGGTTTTGCTCCTTGGTGCAGTTGTGTGACACTTAGTCGTTGGGAAGAAAGGAAGAGAAGAAGAGAAGAGCTATGGGAAGAAAGGAAGAGAAGGCTTTGTGAAGAAGAAGACTTGAAAGAAGAAGAAGGGACCGTGTTAGAGAAGAGAAAGGAAAGGCAGCTGAAGAGAAGAGGAAGTTAAGGCAGAGAAGAAGAACTGAAGACAAGGTCAGAGGAAAAGAAGAAAAGATCAGAGGAAAAGCACTGTAGCAGGCGACATTTTAATCATCTAACTTGATATCTAGATGTCTGATCACTGTTCATTTATTTCATATTCAGAATAGTTGATATATATGTGCTTAGGCTAATAATTGGTGATTTAAATCACCATTATTTTATTCTAGGTATCTTTTTGTCATAGTTAACTCTTGATATACTCATGTTTTTATTGAATATCATATTTAAGTAGTAATTATTCATGAAATGTCATTATTCTTGGCTTATTCCTATGCTCATTTATACATTTATTAAAGATTAACGCACGAATTCTATATTTGCTCCCTATGTTCCACCTCGGACTTCTTTTAGATATTCGAGTTATAAATATTATTTGTTGAGAGTTCTATTTAGGAGATTTTACTACAACGAGACACACTTAAATTCCTCTCTAGACCCCTCCAACATTTTGGCACCATTGCCGGGGAGCAACGCCCAATTCACCGCTATTCTCTATTTTATTTGATTATTTGAGCACTAACTTGCCCTGTTTGATTTCTGGTGATTTTGCGAGGTACATCACGAGGTGATCTTCCGCACAAAACAAGCCACTCCCAGGGCAGGTAATCTCTCTTCTTCCCTAATCTCCTAATCCTTGGAAGAGAAAAAAGGAAACAAATCAATTAGGAACTACCTGCCTTATTTTCTTAGTAAATTATCATTAAAGAGGCAAGTTTCCTGATTTGCAAAAAAATCAATATCTGATTGAAGCTTGATGCGATTCTATTTAGAAATCTCGATCTTGATTTCCTGTACCTACTAGGGATTATGCTTAATTTCTAATGTTCTTAGACAACGCACTTCTTGTTTGAAGTCCAAGAAAAACAACTTAAGATCAAATTGGACTTGGAATAGAGCCAATTAAGGTTTTTAACATTAGGGTTTGAAGTGTTAGTACACATTTTCCCGCATTAAAGAGAATAAACCCTCCCGCATTTGTGTGCTACCCAAGCCTCTGTATGAAAAGATCTAATCAAGAAGAACCCTAAAAATCAGGCTCTAATTTCACTTGAACCTTTAAAATTGTAGACCTAATAACCTAAGAGTCAATTCAGGGTGATTTTTGGGTTTTGACCTAGATTTCATTCTGCCATCTTTAGGACAGGTCAGGTGAAGTTGACCTACATTGTAGGCTAATCAACCTCCAAATTAGGTCACCAGTCAAATCAACTTCTAATCAAGTGAAATTCAAGGCACTAATTAGGTTATAATTGGTACACTTAAAGTCTTAAGTTCGTACATTCCGGTCTACTTGGAGTCGCAGTGACATGGATGGTCGGGTGGGGGAAACCCTGTAACCCGTGGGGACGCTCTACCATGTAGGGGTTTTGCAAGGCTCTCCCTTCCTGGCTGCCCAGGTATTTCTCAGGTGTGCAAATTTCTGATTCAGAGGTACCATCCACCTCGAAACAGCCTTAGTCATCCAAAAATCTTTGGGTGCCTTGATTGATTGGGTCCAAATAACATTCACTCCCTCATCTTCTCTAGAGCACATACACAGGAAGGTCCTTAGGTTTTTAACCTAAGGGGCCTCATTAGATCTTCTTGGGAATTTCTTTCTAATCTGATCAACTTCAATCTGAACCTAAGTTTGATTCTCCATCTTGATTCCATCACCTGATTTGAAAATGCAACTTGGTAATCTAGGAAGACTATTTAGGAAACCTGAGTCCCAAATGAGCATGAAAGAAAAGATGATTGAGGATGCTTATGGACACCACGAGGAATATTGTAAAAGGGACATTCAGGATAAATTTAAGAAAACTATGGACCAAATTTAGAACCATATGGAGATAATATGGATATGACTAAACCACGGTTCAACCCGGGATGATCTCTTAGCAGAACACATTGAATTGGTGAAATTCCACAACAACGATTGTCTGCAATATTGGTCAAATCCTTTAGTTTCGGAAGAACTCTAGATTTTTTTAGAAAAATGGGGAGAATTGCTGAATAGGTTATATAAATCCATTGATAAAAAATACTCGTCAGAAGTTAACAAAACATCTTGGTGTGATTCTAGTGATCAACCTAATTTCCCAAATCCTGGGTTTCATGATCATAGTTGTTATGAACCCCTAACCCGAATGAATTTATATTCAAACTTCATAACAATTGACATACCTGATTTTGATGAGGGTTAGGAGGATCCAATTGCAGGTGTTCCCAATTCTGAATCGGCCCTAGGAAACTAGAAAGCTGGTCCATCAAGCTTAGATTTCCCCGACACCTATGATAATGAGCTTAAAACAAAACTTCTTGAGAATGTAAATCCCGAGTCTTATCCTGTTAAGGTGATTCTCGAGAATGATTCTGACATCCCTCTAGAGCCCAACCTAGATCTTAGTGACCCAATGCCTACCTTTAACCTAGAATCTAGATCTGAGTCGAATGTGGATGAGTATGAGGCCCCATGTGATGAAATACAGATTTCAAATTTGAAATATGATTTAGGGCCTGTATTTGATGAATACACCTCTCCAACCTCCTAAGAGATGCAAATTGATTTTTCGGAAGTCACTCCGATTTATGATACAGAAACTGAGTTGGAAGAGTTGGGAATCGAGTGTGCCTACCCTAACAGCCTAGAACTCGAGCCGATGCTTAATCAGGACACCTTTTTAAGCTCGAAATCTGAAAATAGGTTAGATCAAAGTCTGGTTGCTGATTCTACACATCTTGATTCTCTCTGTGGTGGAACTCCTGATCTAGAATCAGATTTGGAAACTTATTCTCGCAAATTCTTTGATGATTTCAAATCCTACTCTGATTTCGGAGAACCTTTGTTTCCTAACAACTATGAACCAGTTTATGACCTCAGCATCGATGATCTGTTCTTTGACTCTGACTTTGAGGTCCCTGATCTCGAGATCATTGATTCAAAATCAGGTTTCATTGAGATGGAATCATTCCTTTTTATCCACAAGAATCAGAAACAATAAGTGCCAAGAGTGCCTACAATCTAGAGTTTGAATCTTTTCTTTACTCAGATTTTCATGTCTTCAAGAATTTACTTTTAATTTTGATGGGCAGTATGAGGACTCTCTAGATGAACCTACTTTTGAATCCTTTCTAGAGGAGCCCTTAACACATATAGTTCTCAAGGAAGCCACCTCTTCAAATCCACATACAAAACCTTCTCGAATCCAATCCCAACCCCGACCCGCAACTAGAATCAACCTCTACTCTGATTCTTGATGGCGAGATTTACGCTTAATTAAGATGATTGCAATAAAAAGATGTGTCGTTGATGTATTTTATGTGATGGAAATCTCGTATCAAAAATTCATTAAATCTAAACATAATGATTAGGATGTCATATCCACAAGGAGGAATAAATGCAATAAATTCATGAATATTTGCCTTTGTATCTGCCCAATCAGTACGAGAGACATGCTTACGTTCGAGGAGAAATAAAGCGAAAAGAAGGAAACACACAATAACTAGAGAATGTAAGGTTATGGGTGCAGTTTTTCCTCAATAAAATATTTATTATAAGATGTGATCCTTAGTGGCATCTCATGTAATTTCCAACGGTATTCGTACGAGAGAGGAATGATCTAAAGCTGAGTCACAATTTGACGCAATCGAAAGTGAAAAATATGCACTAAATAATAACGAGAAAGTATAAGTGCTCTGATGTAATTTCACCTCAATATAATATTCAAAAATTAAAAATAAAATCCGTGGAAATGGCATCAAATTTAAATCCTAATAGAACCTGAAACAGAGGATTCTTTGCCTCGTGCGTGCGCGAAGAAGAGGCCGCGGTCGGGCATGCGGAGCTTGGAAGAGGTTGGCCATGATGAGGGCTACATGTGGGTGGAGAGAGCGCATCGAACGGTGTTTGGAGTTGGCACCAACGACGAGGAGGACCGACGACGGTAGCGGTGGCTCGCTGGCATGCGTGTGCTACTGTCGGCCTGTTAGAGGGCAAGGCTGCCCTCGTGGGGTAGAGGCGAGGTCATTGGCACCGATAGCGCGAAGCTTCGAGGTTCGTGGATGTGGCTACAAGGAGGAACACGCCGATGTTGGGTTCTTTTGGGGAAGACGATGAATAGTGATTGGAGAGGAGGTGCTCGCATGCATGCGCACGCGAGGAGAATGGCCGTGCGTGGCTGCTGGAGGCTTGTGCACGCGAGGAGGATGAAGGTGACGCTGCAGCCTGTTGCACGAGGGGATGCTACGTGGATGGCACACGCGTGGTTGGTGGCCGAGTGGTTGGGTTCCTGTTGGGTTGCAGGGAACGGTGGTGGAGAAGGTAGGTTGAAGAAGAAGGAGATGAAGGGAAGAACAGAGGAGTTGACAGTGGGCGTTGATGATGGTGGTTGCGAACGTGCACATTGTCACCGTGCACAGGAGATTGAGGGTGGGCAGAGGAAGATGGAGCCTACTTCAGATCACAGTGCACGCCTTGTCCATGGTGTGCACATGAGGAGCACAGTGGAGAGCTTATTTCACGATGGTGGCGAGGGAGAGAATCTCCGCCAGGGGGGAGAAGATATCCAGAGCCTACATGCGGTGGGATTCCTTTTATAAATCTTCTACCATCGACTCTCCTTTGATCTATTGCGTTTCCGAAGGACTCGGCCTTCTTCAACAACTTAACGGCAGTAGCGAGGCGGTGGGTAAATGATGTGTTGAGGCTGGCGAGGAGGTTGCGCACATGGAGGTAGAGATGGCTAAGATGTGGTGCATCTAGGAATTATTGCACACATCTACCTGCATAACATAAGGATATGCGTTGAGTCATATCTCTTCTATAGGATAATTTAATATCTAATTATAAATAATTAAAGTCTAAGAAAATGTTTGTAAAATGTACTTAGACAATTAAATGGTCAATTAAATTGGACTCATCAAATACCCTCATGCCTAAGTTTTGTTAGTCCCTAGTAAAAGTGAAAAATGATGGAAGTAACCAAAAGCTTTCTTCTTTTCTTATTCCAAAAATTTAAAGATCCAGATAAATGTGAAGTGACAGCAGCCCAAGTAACAGATCAAATTGAAAAGCCAACTTACATTTGAAGTTCGTACTTAACCCTTGATAAACATTTTACCGGAATAGAAAACTACTTCCTTCGAGGATAAAGTAGAAAATAATCTATAATTTGACCTTGGCTTTCTGGCTTAGGTAGGAGATAGAGAGTTAAATAGATTTGTATTTGGTGGCTCACACTCATCTAGTGCTACATGTAGTCTAGTATTGCAGAGTCTAAATCTCTAAACTATCAAACGAGTCAACCCAGAGAAAGGCTAAAAAATGTGCTCTCTTAATGTTCCTTTGCGCTCACTCGCACTTTCTTTTCTTTTTCCCTTTCTTCTTTCTTTTCTGAGATCACATATCTTACCAGATTTTGTACATGTACTCAATGATTGGTGGCCTCACCTGGAATTCACACTTTAATTAAAGTTCTAATAACCCTACAACCAAGTTAGAAGTCTTCAACCAGTATTCGGGCGATTAGAAATACTGAAAAATAGGTATGGGTCATATTTGGTGCATCGCAATGGGTGTTTTTATTGCCTTAATGATATGGATACCTGATAGAATTGACACCTAAGACAGTTATAACTCGAACACATTTTTTTTCTTTATATATATATATTCTTTCTTTTTTCTCTCTCTTTTTTTATATATATTTCATTTCTTCTTTTTCTCTCTTTTCCTTCCTTTTTTTTTCTTTTTTTCTTTTTCTTTCTCTTTTTCATAACTCAACACAACACGACGCAGACTTTTATTCATGAGGCATTATTAGAGATGATGATGGTCAAGAGGATATTGTGTGGCTTATTTGGTGGATGTGCCTACTCTTGGCATTGGGAAAGGATGGATAGGACAAGCGTATTTTTAACCATTGACACCACTACCCTCCTTCAGCCGAGGATTCTATGAAGGACAGTTATAGCCATCTACCAGTCATAGTTTTATTAAAACTCAATCTCTATGTATTTGCCTTATTTGGTGACTCTTAGGAATTCACACAATGTTTGCACATAGGAACAAAGAATGAAAACTATGCTTAACTCTGAGGTATCATCATCTAATTATCCAGAACTTGAGAGTCCTTGCAATAGACTTAGTGCACCAGTAGTCTCTCTACTCTCCTCACAAATAATAGGTGGATCTAATAGAAGGTAGTTTGCTTGACTCCCTTCAAACTGCCCAAGGATTTAGCAGACTAAAAATGCTTATTGGTTTTCCACAAAGATCCATTACCCGATCTATGTGCAAGTGAATGTATTGGATTCTAAACTCTAAAGCAATTAAAGAAGAAAATCTTCAATGACACCTCCTTGATAAAGAAGTTTTGCTAGGGCTAACCAATTCAGCTCAAGATTTTTTTTTACTAATGCACCTAACCTAAATGCATGAATACTGCCTAAAAGTGCAAAATGCACCCCCCATGCCTAAATCCTACAATGTCCTCATTGTAAAATTAAAACAGGGGGAGAAAGGAAGGAAATCACCTGATGAAGGCATTATTCAGGACATTGCGTTGCCTCCCAACAAGCACTGCATTTTCTGTCGGCAGCCAGACTTATAGGGAACCTGTAAGTCTGGTTCCAAACAGAAAGAGCTAGGCCCTAAAAATATGCGTAACGCAGGCCTAGAAAACAGGTAGTCACGGATGTTGGCGAGCTGATGATGTAGCGTGATTCCAAATGCTTGCCAAAAGATATGAAAATAGAGAACCTCATAGGCTACCTGGGGAGGTCTAGGAATAACAAAAGGAACATGAAAAGGGACCTCCCGAAATGGAATAAGTGGAGGATAACTAGGGCCCTCCAAAGTAGGAAGCGTTTTAAAAGATATAATCATAAGTACGTCAAACCCTTGAATGGCAAGAGTAAAAGTACAAGCATCAATCCAACTCTCCATTCTACCTAAGGGTGTACTGGCCTGATATGCTCCCCAAAAAGAATGTATGTGAGCAAAGACCTAAGCCAAGGATTGGTTAGGGAGTGTATGGCTTGTCTGTGGTGTTGGGCGATGGTGGCGACCTTCCCCTATAGTTTTATTATTTCGTCGTAGTATAGTATAGAGAGGTGATTACCAGTTTAATACAATTTGTTACTCGGAAATAAAGAGTTCCCGAGGTCGAACTCAGGGAGCAAACTGTATTCTAGAGATACAAATTCTTATTACAAAAATAAAGAGAGAGAGAGAATTTGTTGGCTTTTCTTCTTTTCTCTTTGCTTCTCCTCTTCTTCCTTCTCAGATCTTCTGCTCTCTTCCTTTGTTCTTCTTCTTTATCTGCAGTGGTGATGTTCTTCTTCTTCTTTCAGCTGTTTCTGCTCGTCTCTTCCTTTTTCTTCTGCAAATCTTCTCGTGCTCTTCTTCTTCTTTCAGTTCTTCCCTTGGCCTCTCTGTGTTCTCCTCTGCCTCGCCTTCCTTCTCCTTCTTTGCCTTCAGGACGTCGTCTGATTTTCCAATCAGACGACTTAAACCGCCGTTGCTACAGTGCTTCTCCTTCCTTCAGCTTTCGTCGTCCTTCTTCTCTTTCGCCTGTGCCTGCACACTTCAAAGCTCTCGTCAACGGGCAAAAACCTATTCTACCCTTCCCCCCCGCGTTTCTCTCTCACAGAAGTCGCTCTTAGGAAAGCTCTCCCAGAGCTGCCGGGTAGTCGGGTACGGGTCGCGCCCGGGTCCAGGCCCATCGGCGTGCATGGTGGGCGAGGAGTACAGGTCAGTCTAAGTCGGGTCGGGCCAAGTCCGCGGGGCGTGGCCGCGGACGAGGTCGGGTCGAGCGAGTGAGTGAGAGGGACCTCACCCCGTGCTCAGGAGGCAACAAGCATAAGGCACTTTTTGCCTTTATGCGGGCGCGCTCCTCTGAAAGGTTACGAGGTGGGACTAAATGTCCCACCCCAATTTGGGTGCCTGCGCGGAGGAAGCAGCGGCAGTCGAGGCGAAGCGCGACGGCTTCGCGCGAGAGCTTCGACTCGACTGCAGCCTGGTACTTCGCGAAGACGCCTCACACTGTCTGGGAGCGTGACCTGGGTGTGGCGCACCTGGGGCAGCAGGTGAAGAAGCTGCTTCGCTTCAACAATGGCGGCGGCGAGCGCAGGTACCTGCCCACAGAGAAACGGCCTCTCGGCCCAATCAGAAACGCGGAGGACCTTCGCCGTGGCACGGCGAAGGTGGTCGGGGGGTGTGTAGGCGGCGGGGCGGAGCCTAAGGGCTGCCCTAGGTCGGACTGTGGGTCGGGAGATGGGTTTGTTCGGTGGAGTTGCAGAGGGTGATTTGGGGGAAGTGGAAGGGTGGAGGTTGATCAGGGTGAGGAGGCGGAGGTTCTGCGGTGATCGGCGAGCCGTGTGGGTTGCTGGAGTGATGGGAGCGGGTCGCCGGAGCAGGGGCCGGAGGTGGAGAAGGTGAGGGCGATTGCTCGGATCGGGGTAACAGTAAAGATGTAAAATGAGGAAAAGGAAGAGGGGAGAAAGAGGAGTTCTACCTACTTAGCAGGACGAGGAGGGGCCGGAGCGGGCGACAGTCGTATCGACTGTCGCCAGAGAAGAAGATGCCCAGGGGAAGGGGCGGCGGCGAGCAGAGGGCCGGAGAGGCGCCAGCTGGGTGCGGCGTGGCGCGGGAAGAGCGAGGGAGAGCAACCCTGTAGCTGGTAGTGCGGCAGAGCGACGAGGAGGAAGAGGGGAGGCCGCCGGAGCTGGAGGGCTTCCTGTCGGAGTGGGAAGAGAGGAAGTGGGGGTCTTTCTCCGTCAGGACCGAGCTCCCTCGAACGGTGGAGCGACGGGGGGTACTTATAGGGTAGAATCAGAGAGGAGGGCGGAGGGAGACAACGTGTCTCCCTCACCGGAGGACGCCGGAGATGGAGACCCATACTGTCCGTGCGTTCGCACGGCCGGTATGGTGGGTTGGAGCGACTAGGGGGGTGTCCCTGCGACGGCTGACGACGCAGGGCACCCCCGGTTTACTTGCCAGACCCTCCCCCTTACCCTGCACGGCGCCATGCTCCGCGCAAGGTCGCCGGAGCATGGTGCTGGTCAGGTTTTGGCAGGAGGGACCTGAATGCAAAGAACGAAGGAGAGTTAGGGGCAGAAATGTGAGGGTTCAAAAGTTGAGGGCCAAAAAGTAAATATATGAGGACCAAAGTGCAAAGTTAGTCAAGAAGGTTTCTTTTTAGGCTCAAGTTTTTATACATGACTAATTAGGACCTAAGGAATTTGATGGTGAATTTTATTTCTAGATTAAACCTTGTTTGACCGGTCAATTTACGTAAAAACCCGAATTAAGTTATTAATTGGGCATGGTTCTCAATGTAGGTCAAAATGGGTTCTGAAGGCCAAATTGAAGGTTCTAAACCCTAGAGATTATTTTTCTATGAATTTTAGAGGGTTTATTCTATTTTTACTTTGCCTCAAACCTCGTGAATTGAAGTGGGTTTATTTTAAGGTTACAGATTATCATTTAGTTCCTTGGAATTGCTGTAGCCCCTATCAGATCATCTCATCCCACTTTTATTCTTATTAGGTTGCTTTGACCTATGTTTGGACCCTGAATTACCCTGTATGCAGATTATACTGGTAAAATTGCATTTTTACCCCTTATGACTCGTTTTCTCCTTAAACTCAGAATTCTCTGAGTTAAGCCTTTCCTTGAGTTATGTAGGAGCTTTTATCCTTTGTATTAGGTCAAAATGAGCTAGTTATGGCTCATGATGAGGTTCTCATCATACCCCCATGCCTAGCTTTTGCTATTCCCTTAGCAAAAACTTAAGGTTTCAACCCTTGTTCTAGACCATGAAGTTCTTAATAGCTTTAGATAAGTGCTTTTTCATTTGAGCTTAGATTAGGTTAGAATGCTGACCATAGGCCTAAAAGGTACTCTAGTACCAATCAAGATCCAAATCTGTCTAGCCTTAGCCTCAGTCCTTAGCAAAGGTTTTTAAGGCCCACAAGAACTAACCTAAGGTTTATTGGACTTTGTGGTTAAAGCACCCGTGCTTGAAATGATTTTAGCCCTGGCTCAGTTCGCAGTGCATTTTGTAAGAGAGAGATAGAAAGTTATTCTGTTTGGAGAGTTTTCTCTCTCTTTTTCTTTTTAGTTCTAGCCTAGGATTGGCTTTTCAACACGGTCTGTATCAGATTCCTTGCTCCCATCATCAATCCTCAAGGGTTCCTGGTAATCGATGCTTCGAGATAGCACCGCCCATGGCAACCCCCGGAACCCTGGCTATTGAGATTTCGAGATAATCCCATCCATGGTGTTCCGTGGCCGAATCCAGACCCTGGCAATTGACACTTCGAGATAATGCCATCCATGGAATCTGAATCAGCAGAGTGCTTACATGCCCCCAGTAGGATATGTAAATATCCTAAGAGACAAGCACCGAGGAGATGATATTTTGTTACGCATCTTCGAGGGGATTTCCCTCCTCTCCGCGCTGGGAACTCGTCCAAATCAACTTGTGTTGATCGGCCGCTCCTACTCTAGGTGTTATTTTCAGAATTTTGTGACGCTTCTGCGTGATTTTGATTTTTACGCTTACTGAACCAGGCTGTGTGTGAGGTTAGGGTGCTTAGGTTACTGAGTCCCGTAAACCAAAAATTAGTTAATGAGGCCAAATACTTCCTAAGCCTTAGACCTAATACTTCAGCTTTTCATTTTCCTCAACCTCTTGAGGAATGTCTAGATCTTAATGGGTACTAAGAGTCTATTCAAGAATGCCTAAGGTTTGCGTTCTTACTAATCTCATTATGCACTTTTCAGTTATTTTCTTGAATGAGGTCTAGAACTTAGGTTAATTCCTTAGTTCCTTGCTAATGACTATCACCTTTTCTCATAATTTTGTGCTCCTTTTTCATTTTGTTTCTTTTCTCCTTGTCCTTCACAAAATTTCCTTCTCCTTTTTTCCTTTTATTTTTTTTCGAAAAATTTTTAATTTTTATGGTGTTTTTGGCATATGTGAATGTTTTTGTTTGAAACATTTTCTTACAAGTTTTGCACTTTCATCCCCCCATGCCTAAGATTTGCAATGTCCTCATTGTAACCTAGGGGGTTTTTATTTAACTTAGTTCATTCCTTAAGACAGAAATTTGGATGAGTGAATGGGTCGGGTTGAATTTTTGCGGACGATTTCTAATCCCAGATGCAAGCATCTGAGGTGGGGTCGGCTGTCTACAAGGGTGAACCTTAAGTGCAAAAAGGTGTCAGAAAAAGTTTTGGATTTTTAGGAAAATGACGGGTTGCCTCCCGTTAAGCGCTGAGTTTTACGCCATCGGCTGGGCGCAATAAGCTCAAGGGGAATGGAGGATATAAGATGCTTCAGCCAAATCAGTAGAAGTTACATCAATGAACGGCTTGAGTCTCTGACCGTTCACGATGAAAGGTTCAGAATCGTGGCTGAGTGGACTGATTTCGATTGCTCCATTTCCAAAAACCTGTCGGACCAAATATGGTCCGACCCACTTGGATCTCAGTTTTCCTGGGAAGAGTTTTAGTCGGGCATCAAAGAGTAGGACCTTTTGACCAGGATGAAAGATCTTTCTCGAGATGTGTTTGTCGTGGAAGGCTTTAACCCGCTCCTTGTAGATTTGCGAGTTCTCGTACGCGTCTAGGCGTAATTCATCGATCTCACTGATTTGGAGTTTTCTGTGGGTCCCAGCCTTGGAAAGATCTAGATTACAGTTCCGTACTACCCAATAGGCTTTATGCTCCAGTTCTACGGGAAGGTGGCATGCCTTTCCGTACACCAGTCTAAAGGGAGACATGCCCAATTGGGTCTTGTGGGCGGTCCTATAGGCCCACAATGCTTCCGGAAGTCGGGACGACCAGTCCTTCCTGTCAGGTCGAACAGTGACTTGCAGGATTTTCTTGATTTCCCGATTAGACAGCTCAGCTAGACCATTAGTTTGGGGGTGGTAAGGAGTAGAGATTCGGTGAGACACCCCGTATTTGGTCATCAGTGACCTAAACTGAGCATTTGTGAAATGGTTCCCCCCATCAGAGATTATTGCACGAGGAATCCCGAACCTTGAGAAAATGTTTTGATGAATGAATTTGAGAACGATTTTGTGATCACAGGTTCGGGTCGGTATGGCTTCGATCCATTTGGACACGTAGTCCACAGCCAACAGAATGTATTCGAAACCATCCGAAACAGGAAATGGGCCCATAAAATCAATCCCCCAAACATCAAAGATTTCGCATACTAGAATCGGTTGCATAGGCATCATGTCGCGATGGCTCATGTTGCCCAAAGTCTGGCAACGACTGCATGCCTTGCAGTGACTGTACGCGTCTTTGAACAGTGTGGGCCAGTAAAAGCCGCACTGGAGGACTTTTGATGCGGTTTTATGCCCGGCGAAATGGCCACCGCATGCCTGGTCATGGCAGAAAGAGAGGATATTGTTGAATTCCTCTTCCGGGACACATCTCCGGATGATCTGATCAGCACCTATGCGGAAGAGGTACGGGTCTTCCCAAATGTAATACTTGGCATCGGAGCGTAATTTGTCCTTCTTGGCCTTCGGCCAATCAGACGGGATCTGATGAGATGCCAAGTAATTTACTACATTAGCAAACCATGGAAGGCTAGTACCAATAGTCAGCAGGTGCTCATCGGGAAAATGCTCAGTGATGGGTCCGGAAGGGTCAATTATTTCAGAAGGAAGACGGGACAAGTGATCAGCTACCACATTTTGCTTTCCCGCTTTGTCGCGAATCTCAAGGTCAAATTCTTGCAACAGCAAGATCCATCGGATTAATCGAGGTTTCGCGTCCTTCTTTGCAAGGAGATGCCTCACAGCTGTGTGATCCGAGTATATGATGACACGGGAACCCAGAAGGTACGATCTGAATTTTTCTAGGGCAAATACTACAGCTAGTAGCTCTTTCTCAGTAACCGTATAGTTACGCTGAGCCTCATCGAGTGTTTTGCTGGCGTAGTAAATGACCACAGGTTTCTCGTCAATTTTCTGCCCCAAAACCGCTCCTACAGCGAAGTCGGATGCATCGCACATGATCTCAAAGGGTTGAGACCAATCAGGGGACTGTAGGATCGGGGCTTGGGTGACTCGGTCACGCAGGATTTCAAATGCTTGAGTGCATTCCTTGGAAATTTTGAAAGGAACATCCTTGGAGAGAAGAGTGGTCAGGGGGCGCGCGATTTTTGAAAAATCAGGGATAAATCGTCGATAAAAATCGACATGCCCTAAAAAGGAACGGATGTCCCTGATCGAGCTAGGCATAGGAAGGTGAGAAATCAGATCAACCTTAGCTCGATCCACTTGGATACCTTTTTCCGAAATTGAGTGTCCCAGGACAATTCCCTCAGGCACCATGAAATGGCTCTTTTCCCAGGAAAGAACCAAATTCACATCAATGCACCGCCTGAGTATCTGGACCAAGTGTTGGAGGCAATCGTCGAATGATGCTCTGAAAACTGAAAAGTCATCCATGAAGACTTCCAGATAATCACCTACCATATCTGAGAATATGGCAAGCATGCATCGCTGAAAAGTAGCGGGTGCATTGCAAAGACCGAAAGGCATCCTTCGGAAAGCGTATGTTCCGAAGGGGCAGGTGAACGTGATCTTTTCTTGGTCCTCAGGATGGATTGCCACCTGGTTATAACCGGAGTACCCGTCAAGAAAGCAGAAGAACCTATTTCCCGCAAGTTTTTTGAGAATTTGATCAATGAAGGGTAGTGGGAAATGATCCTTCTTCGTGGAGGAATTGAGTCGGCGGTAATCTATACAGACTCTCCACGAGTTGGCTAATCGAGTAGGAATGATTTCTCCGGTCTCAGTCGTTATAGTGGTGAGTCCTGCCTTCTTGGGCACGACCTGAATTGGGCTCACCCAACGACTATCGGAGATCGGGTAGATGATTCCGGCATCTAACCACTTGATGATCTCCTTTTTCACGACCTCCTGCAGATTGGGGTTTAAGCGTCTCTGCATTTCACGAGAAGGTCGTGTGCCCTCTTCTGAATAGATATGATGAGTACAATAAGAGGGACTTATTCCAGTCAAATCATCGAGAGTCCACCCGATGGCTCTGCGATGTTGCTGGAGGACAACAATCAGACGGGATTCCTGTTCAGGACTGAGGTTGGAATTGATAATCACAGGAAGGGTCTGATTAGAACCCAAAAAGATGTATTTCAAGTGAGCAGGAAGGGGTTTCAGTTCGAGGATGGGGTTATCAGCAGCAGCGGGTGGTTCAGTATAGATGTGAGGTTCAAGGGTGGGAGTTACTGGGTTGTTCATATCTGGATTCGACTCCTCTGTTTGCGGGTTAAGATCCTTCTGTGGTTGATGAGGCATAATCGAGTTATTCTGGAAGTGTGATTCATCAACCAAAGTCCTGATGTCACAAATTTGTTCGATGACTCCGCAATTAATTCCTTGTTGGGCCTTAAATATATCAATTTTCAGTGTTTGATCTCCAAACTTAAGCTCTATTTGGCCCTCCTCACAGCTGATGTTGGCTCTCGCAGTAGCCAAGAAAGGTCTCCCTAGAATGATTGGTGTATCCCTAGGGTTCTCAGGTGCGTCCATATCTAAGACTATAAAGTCCACTGGGAAATAGAAATCCCGCACTCTTACGATAACATCCTCGAGAATCCCTTTTGGTGACTTTATAGATCGATCTGCTAATTGTAATGTCACCTCGGTTGGTTTTAGCTCAGATTCTTCTAGATGGTCAAGTAAGGATGTGGGTATCAGGTTTATGGATGCACCCAAGTCTAACAATGCTCTATCAAATTGGGTACCACCTATCTTGCAGGAAATCAGGGGAGTACCAGGATCTTTTGCCTTGGGTGGGAGTCTACTGAGGATTACAGAGCTGGCTTGCTCTGACAGAACAATTGGGCTCCCTCCCTTGGTTCGTGGCTTACGCTGGGGTGTACATATATTCTTTAGAAATCGTGCGTAAGCTGGTATGTGGCGGATTGCATCCATCAAGGGGATGTTTATGTGGACCTGCTCGAAGAGCTTGACCAGGTCCTCCTCAGGGGCCACGGGTTTGGTGGTCTTCTTTCCCTTTGTCAAGGCCTCGGGAAACGGGATCTTGGTTGGTTCTTCTAGGATAGGTCCAGGTTGTGGATCCGGGACAGTGGTATCTTGGATAACTATCCTAGGGTCATGGTTATCAGGCTTGGAGTGGTTTGGATAATGCGGGTCTTGAGTTGTTTTACCACTACGTGTTGTTACAGAATTTAATCCAGCCTGATTTTGGTTTGGGTTTGGTAAGAGGAGTGGCTGCTGCTGAAATCCCGCATAAGAAGTTGAAGCTTCCATCTCGTCTGGAGATGGAGCAGTTGGGGCCTGATAAATCCATTGTGCGTGGCCTAAATTTGGATTCATAACGTGCTTCTGGGTTGGCACGTTATTCGTGTTAGGAAGAGGTTGGGAAGGGAGTGTGCCTGGCTGGCGAGAATTTGCCAACTGGGCCAGTTGAGTTTTAACCTCTGTAAGTTCGTCCTTGTGCTGTTTTTGAATAGCCGCATTCGTTCTTTGAATGTCAGCCAGAGTCTGAAGGATTAGGGACATTTGATCCTGATTTGGCCCTGATGGATAAGTAGGGTTGGGCCGAGGCTGAGGCGGCTGGTAATGACGAGAGGGCTGTGGGCGGGACTGAAAAGGTGGTCTTTGGGTTTGGGAATTTCCCGCCCACTGAAAATTGGGATGGTTTCGCCATCCAGGGTTGTAAGTGTTGGAGAATGGGTCGTTCTGGATGGCGTTGAGGTCCTCGCAGGTCTGAGGAACCTCTTGAGAATCAGGGAAAGGGGGAATGGAGTTCCCCAGGCTGGTGTAGAAAGGATAGGATGATCCTCCGATCCGAGAATCAGATGGGGATGGATATGGATCCATCCTAGGGGAAGATCGATGGAGGATGTTTTGCACAGTCTCCTGTGTGGAAGGAGGTTGTGCAAAGGAGTTACGCGCGGAGGTGGCTCACTGCAAGTGCTGAGTCAGCTCATCCACCTTCTTCTCAATGATTGAGACCTTGTCCAATCGACTGGCCATTAATTCCAGGTCGACTGATGCGGACAGGCCCTGCGTCTCATGTGCTCCCTTAAGATTCGTCGCTGCGCGGGTATTCGTCCTGTCGAATAATCCCATGGAGTCATTGTTGATGGAGTTCTCACACATGTTTTCGAGAATCTCCCATACGGTGTCTTCATGTTGACCCATGATGTTTCCTCCGCAAGTTGCATTGAAGAAAAGGCGGATGTCCTCACGGAGTCCCTTGTAAAAAGATTGGACTTGTTCCCATTTAGGAACTCCGTGATGGGGGCACTTTCTCATGAGATCCTGAAAACGATCCCATGCCTCATGGAGAGGTTCTCCTGATTGTTGAGTGAAGTGTGTAATCTGATGGCGCAAGGCGTTGGTCCGACCAACGGGAAAAAACTTTTTCAAAAACTCGGGTTGAAGTTCTTCCCAAGTGTTGATCGGCCGGGTCTGAGTTTGATACCAATGGGCGGCCTTGTCCATAAGAGAAAAGGAGAACATCTTCATGAGAAGAATATCCCGATTTTGCGCATCTGACCCAAAAGTGTGGGCCAGATGCTTTAGCTGTTTGATGTGCTGGAAGGGATCTTCAGAATTAAGCCCATGGAATTTAGGTATAGCATGAATCATGTTGGGCTTTAATTCGGAATCAGGTCCTCCAGTCGGGATTCTGACTCGAGGCTCAATGGCCACCGCAGCAGGATTGTAGTGGTCCCGCATCATAGGACGCTGTGGTGGGTGCACGAAGTTTTGGAAGAGGTCATTGAGTCGCTGGAGCTGGTGCTCCAGATTATTTTCTTCCTCAACTGGCTGAGCCATGATGGGGGAAGAAGAAGAACTTGGTTCTGAATCAGAAGAGAGAATAATGTGAGGGTGTTGATGCACAAACACGGGCGTCGAGGCTTGGCCTTGACGAGAGAGAATTTCTAAAGGAGGTCTTAAGGGTGGTCTTAAGGACCTCCTTCCGTACATGCACTGTTGGAAGAGATGAGTTTAGAAGGTGCTGGACCCAATCAAGACACCCAAAAATGTGTTGGGTGACTATAGAGGTGCGGGGCAGATGGACCCCTTGATCAGAAAGATCATCCACCTGAGAATTACCTGGGCAGCCAGAGAGGGAGAGTCCCGCAAAGACCCCTACACGGTAGAGCATCCCCACAGGTTACAGGGTTTCCCCCACCCGACCTCTCTTGTCACTGCGATTCCAGGTAGACCAGAATGGGGATCTTGACCTCTTAAGTCTACCAATTTTTATTTTAAGATCAGGGTGCTTAAGGTTTCACTTGAACTTTAGTCTTTTAAGTGCAAAGAGTGACCTAATTTAAGGTTGGTTGACCCAAGGGGTCAACTTTACCTCTTGTTTCCTTTGAGAGCTTTTAGGTCTTGTCTTTTAGGGTTCAAGTGTTTAGAGAGCCAATTGTTTTAGGTTTTCTTTGAATAGGTATTTTCAGACAAGGGCTTGGGCACACTTCATTTGGTTTTCTCAATTCTTGCTTAAGGAGTGTGTCTCTAAATCCCTAGTGTTGGATCCTAGGTTGGCTCTACTTGGTCCAGTTAACTCTTTGTTGGGTAATTAGGGCTCAAGCAAGAATGTGTTAGCCCTTAAATATCCTTAATAGTGTGCAGGAGTAATGGGTTGAAAACATGCAACTTTTTATGGTTACTAAGTATGGAAGACAGGTTAGCCCTATATTGCTTGTTCTTTTCTTTTCTTCCTCTTTAGAGTTTAGGGGTTAATAGCGAGAGGAAAAAAAAATTTACCTGTCCTCGGAGTGGTTGTCGTGCGGTTGCTTGTCTTCTTGATTTCCTGTAGCTGCACAAAAGAGAGGAGATTATCAGAAACTAAAAAGAAACAGGAATGTTTACCTCTAGAATAGCCGTTGCTCCCCGGCAACGGCGCCAAAAACTGGTGGCGACCTTCCTCTATAGTTTTATTATTTCGTCGTAGTATAGTATAGAGAGGTGATTACCAGTTTAATACAATTTGTTACTCGAAAATAAAGAGTTCCCGAGGTCGAACTCAGGGAGAAAACTGTATTCTAGAGATACAAATTCTTATTACAAAAATAAAGAGAGAGAGAGAATTTGTTGGCTTTTCTTCTTTTCTCTTTGCTTCTCCTCTTCTTCCTTCTCAGATCTTCTGCTCTCTTCCTTTGTTCTTCTTCTTTATCTGCAGTGGTGATGTTCTTCTTCTTCTTTCAACTGTTTCTGCTCGTCTCTTCCTTTTTCTTCTGCAGATCTTCTCGTGCTCTTCTTCTTCTTTCAGTTCTTCCCTTGGCCTCTCTGTGTTCTCCTCTGCCTCGCCTTCCTTCTCCTTCTTTGCCTTCAGGACGTCGTCTGATTTTCCAATCAGACGACTTAAACCGCCGCTGCTATAGTGCTCCTCCTTCCTTCAGCTTTCGTCGTCCTTCTTCTCTTTCGCCTGTGCCTGCACACTTCAAAGCTCTCGTCAGCGGGCAAAAACCTATTCTACCATTCCCCCCCGCGTTTCTCTCTCACAGAAGTCGCTCTTAGGAAAGCTCTCCCAGAGCTGCCGGGTAGTCGGGTACGGGTCGCGCCCGGGTCCAGGCCCACCGGCGTGCGTGGTGGGCGAGGAATACAGGTCAGTCTAAGTCGGGTCGGGCCAGGTCCGCGGGGGGTGGTCGCGGACGAGGCCGGGTCGAGCGAGTGAGTGAGAGGGACCTCACCCCGTGCTCAGGAGGCAACAAGCATAAGGCACTTTTTGCCTTTATGCGGGCGCGCTCCTCTGAAAGGTTACGAGGTGGGACTAAATGTCCCACCCCAATTTGGGTGCCTGCGCGGAGGAAGCAGCGGCAGTCGAGGCGAAGCGCGGCGGCTTCGCGCGAGAGCTTCGACTCGACTGCAGCCTGGTACTTCGCGAAGATGCCTCGCACTGTCTGGGAGCGTGACCTGGGCGTGGCGCACCTGGGGCAGCAGGTGAAGAAGCTGCTTCGCTTCAACAATGGCGGCGGCGAGCGCAGGTACCTGCCCACAGAGAAACGGCCTCTCGGCCCAATCAGAAACGTGGAGGACCTTCGCCGTGGCATGGCGAAGGTGGTCGGGGGGTGTGTAGGCGGCGGGGCGGAGTCTAAGGGCTGCCCTAGGTCGGACTGTGGGTCGGGAGATGGGTTTGTTCGGTGGAGTTGCAGAGGGTGATTTGGCGGAAGTGGAAGGGCGGAGGTTGATTAGGGTGAGGAGGCGGAGGTTCTGCGGTGGTCGGCGAGTCGTGTGGGTTGCTGGAGTGATGGGAGCGGGTCGCCGGAGCAGGGGCCGGAGGTGAAGAAGGTGAGGGCGATTGGTCGGATCGGGGTAACAGTAAAGATGTAAAATGAGGAAAAGGAAGAGGGGAGAAAGAGGAGGAGTTCTACCTACTTAGCAGGACGAGGAGGGGCCGGAGCGGGCGACAGTCGTATCGACTGTCGCCGGAGAAGAAGATGCCCAGGGGAAGGGGCGGCGGCGAGCAGAGGGCCGGAGAGGCGCCAGCTGGGTGCGGCGTGGCGCGGGAAGAGCGAGGGAGAGCAACCCTGCAGCTGGTAGTGCGGCAGAGCGACGAGGAGGAAGAGGGGAGGCCGCCGGAGCTGGAGGGCTTCCTGTCGAAGTGGGAAGAGAGGAAGTGGGGGTCTTTCTCCGTCAGGACCGAGCTCCCTCGAACGGTGGAGCGACGGGGGGTACTTATAGGGTAGAATCAGAGAGGAGGGCGGAGGGAGACGACGTGTCTCCCTCGCCGGAGGACGCCGGAGATGGAGACCCATACCGTCCGTGCGTTCGCACGGCCGGTATGGTGGGTTGCAGCGACCAGGGGGGTGTCCCTGCGACGGCTGACGACGCAGGGCACCCCCGGTTTACTTGCCAGACCCTCCCCCTTACCCTGCACGGCGCCATGCTCCGCGCAAGGTCGCCGGAGCATGGTGCTGGTCAGGTTTTGGCGGGAGGGACCTGAATGCAAAGAACGAAGGAGAGTTAGGGGCAGAAATGTGAGGGTTCAAAAGTTGAGGGCCAAAAAGTAAATATATGAGGACCAAAGTGCAAAGTTGGTCAAGAAGGTTTCTTCTTAGGCTCAAGTTTTTATACATGACTAATTAGGACCTAAGGAATTTGATGGTGAATTTTATTTCTAGATTAAACCTTGTTTGACAGGTCAATTTACGCAAAAACCTGAATTAAGTTATTAATTGGGCATGGTTCTCAATGTAGGTCAAAATGGGTTCTGAAGGCCAAATTGAAGGTTATAAACCCTAGAGATTATTTTTCTATGAATTTTAGAGGGTTTATTCTATTTTTACTTTGCCTCGAACCTCGTGAATTGAAGTGGGTTTGTTTCAAGGTTACAGATTATCATTTAGTTCCTTGGAATTACTGTAGCCCCTGTCAGATCATCTCATCCCACTTTTATTCTTATTAGGTTGCTTTGACCTATGTTTGGACCCTGAATTACCATGTATGCAGATTATACTGGTAAAATTGCATTTTTACCCCTTATGACTCGTTTTCTCCTTAAACTCAGAATTCTCTGAGTTAAGCCTTTCCTTGAGTTATGTAGGAGCTTTTATCCTTTGTACTAGGTCAAAATGAGCTAGTTATGGCTCATGATGAGGTTCGTTAAGTCCAAGGAGGGCTTTGTTTATGTCAAGTCCAACAATTCAGATTCTGTATTATTCTCCCTAACAGTTGCAGAAAAATTCACATCACCCTACCTATAATTAATGATTTCCTTAAGAATCAGAGTCATATTTTCACCTTTTGGTATATGTGAATCAATGGTGGACTCCAAATCAAATTTCTTTGATGGTAGGGTCAAAGCAACAGAATCATTATCATTAATTTCATCCTCGGATTCTTTTGGTTCACTTAAATTTTTGTTGGGGTGTATATGTGACTCACCAGTAAAGAGAGGAGTTGCGTTAGTATCCTCAATTATTTCTGAAGGAGGATCAGTCTTAACGTTTCGAAGTAAGCCTATATCACTCAATTCTTTATTCTTCTTGGGGCATAAATCCTCAATTGATGTGTATTGTCCCCGAGAGTCTCCCCTAGGCTTCTCACTATTGTGTTCATTCTCCTCCAATATCAACTCATGATTTTATGGAGGATGACTCTCAAAATCAAAAGAAGGGAGGAATCTGGATTTCACCAGATCATTTATATCCTCAGGGGGTAAGTCATCGAATAACACATAATCCCCCTATGGTTCACTCCAAACTCTAAGGCCAGGTTCCTCCATTGGGTCATCATCCTCCTCTAGAATAGACTCTTTGTATCCCTGAGACCAAAATTGATCCAATTCATCCTCCATTCCCTTAGGGTCACCTACAATAGGTATATGTAAATCCTCAGGATGTTGCATGGGAGGTGTTGGCTCACTAGGTGGAGGATCAAGATTAGGCTCACTAAGGGTAGAATGGGTTTCCACCACATGATCAATCGGGGAAGTGATATGACTAGCACAACCTTGACTTGGGTCATCAGGGGTAAGAAAAATACTTTCAACCGGGTCAAGGTCCTTAGATGGTACCATCTTCTCTTCCTTTTGACCCCAATATAGCTTGGGTGGATAATCACTAGGATCGCTCTCCTCTAGAGGCCGTGTCTCATGGGGATTGTTTAAATGATAGCTACTACTCAAAATGGAATCCCTGTTGTCATTGGTTTGCTCAGAATTATTTTAATGATCAATGTTGTACGGGTAGGGATCAGAATCAATAATAGGAAGGTAGCTAAGTTGACTAATTTCCTCATTCAGTCGTTGATTATTCCTCAACATCTCTCCCAGAGACTCCATCATTTCTTTTTGTTGGTTTTTCATTTCTATCATAAAAGAGGAGAGGCTACTGCTATCAGATTGAGGAGGATAATCAATCTCAAGCTCTGGTTGCCTAGGGGTATCGGTCCAACCTTGATAAGGAAAATCATGAAGGGTAGGAGGGTTGGGTATTTTCAAATTAGAAAATTCAACCCCTAGGCTCTGCTTAAAAGTGGGAGTCATCAGGCTAGTACTCCCAGGATAGGAATAGGATTGATCCCATGAATTGTCATTGTACCCATCAAAGGATGGATACGCTCAGGGTGTGGGATTCTAGTTAAAATGATAGGAGTACGAATAGTCCATTTCTTTCAATCAAATGGTTTAACTCTCTTAGGACTTAGATAGATTAAAAATAGAAACTTCCTAGAGAGCTCTATCACGCACACACCAAGTAAACACAAGGCAAGAGGTATTTTGTTGAATTAAAGCATTTTAAGCCCTCTTCCAACCTTTCTAGCTTGGCCAAATGGAGTCAAGGCAATATTTCTCCATTCCCACGTAAGTGGTATAAGAGAAGTGAGGCACTTGAGATTCCTGGTCAAAGGCTGCTAAGGAGGTTGAGGTTGCTTTTAATTCTTTTGGGTGACCAATTAAGTTGTCAATCAATTACGCACCTTAAATTGACCTTCGAGTTCCCTAGAGCGTACATTTTGTTGCAATGATATTCTCAAATGCTCAAGTAAAAAGGTACTCCAAGGATGGAACCAAGGGATGAGAGTAGGGTGAACCTTTCCTTTGAGGCGGTGTGTTAGCGGTGTCTCTTAACTACCCTTGAATTCCTTTATAGGGTGTCCCCCTCCTTAGAGTATCAAATCACTTGGGCAAAAGTTAATACCACCGTCACAAAGCGAGATAGGAGGGTTTGCAACGATAAAGAGATCGATGCCTATAGCCTTAAGGGTTCAAGTCCTAGTGCAGTGCCTATAGTGAGTGCTTGGTGCAGGAAGTGTGCATCACACCGTGAAAAGTGATTTTTCTTTTGAAAATCGCAATCAAGTTATTCAAACACTTCCTGTATCTTTTACTTTTCTTTCAAGAAGTAATGTAATCACTTGATTAATCTTTTCAAATCAGCTTAAGTGGTCTTCTTAAATTATGTCCAAATGCAATGCATGTACAAATAACTAATGCACAAGAAAAGACGTACCTTCAACTCTCTTCAATGCAGGATGTTTGCAATGTAGAAAGAAAAACTAGATGCTGCTCAAACAATCCTAGATTGTCGCCCTATAAATATGTAGCTTCTAGTAGGCAGTTCAATTTCTTTTTTCTTTTTTCTTTTTTTTTTATGAAAATAAGCAAACAAACCTAATCTAATTTAACTAACTAACGTGCAATTCAAAGAATTCCAATAAACCTATAATCCAAATAAAATGAGAACACACTCATGAAAAGACGCTCCCGCATACAATAGTGATAAGCAATAAAAGCACTAGGAATAGGTTCCCAAAAATGCCCAACAAGTGTCCAAAAAAAAAAAAGAAATTTAGTGTCTAATGTCTATCTAGCCTGATCTAAATCTAAAGGAGGCAAACATGTCTTCAGTCACCAATCCTCCTTCCATGCACATGGAATCAATACCCACATGCTCCTGTTGCTGTCCTCTAGGTGGCATCAAGGTCCAGCAAAAGTATCGCCTCCGCTGCGTGCTCCTTCTCATGAATGTACCTCTCACAGAAGAATAGAGAATGGTCAGATAAATGCGTACCTCAAAATAACTAGAAATAAATCAGGTGAACCTATTGCATCTGTTGCCTCCCCAGCAACGGCACCATTTGATGATGAGATTTACGCTTAATTAAGATGATTGCAATAAAAAGATGTGCCGTTGATGTATTTTACGTGGTGAAAATCTCATATCAAAAATTCATTAAATCTAACCACAATGATTAGGATGTCATATCCACAGGGAGGAATAGATGCAATAAATTTACGAATATTTCCCTTTGTATCTGCCCAATCAGTGCAAGAGACGTGCTTACGTTTGAGGCGAAATAAGGCTAAAAGAAGGAAACACACAATAACTAGAGAATGTAAGGTTATGGATGCAGTTTTTCCTCAATAAAATATTTATTAAAAGATGTGATCATTAGTAGCATCTCATGTAATTTCCAACGGTATTCGTATGAGGAATGATGCAAATCTAAGTCACAATTTGATGCAATCGAAAGTGAAAAATATACACTAAATAATAATGAGAAAGTATAAGTGCTCTGATGTAATTTCACCTCAATATAATATTCAAAAATTAAAAATAAAATCGGTGGCAATGGCATCAAATGTAAATACTAATAGAACCCGAAACAGAGGAATTCTTTGCCTCATGCATGCGCGAGGAAGAGGCCGTGATCAGGCGTGCAGAGCTCGGAAGAGGTTGGCTGCGACGAGGGATTTGCATGGGTGGAGATAGCGTGTCGAACGGTGTTTGGAGTTGGCGCCGGCGACAAGGAGGATCGGTGATGGTGGCGGCGGCTCGCCGGCGCGCGTGGGCTACTGTCAGCCTGTTAGAGGGCTAGGTTGTCCTCGTAGGGTCGAGGCGAGGTCATTTACGCTGATGGCACGAAGCTTCGAGGTCCGTGGATGTGGCTGTGAGGAGGAGGAACACGTCAACGTTGGGTTCTTTCGGGGAAGATGATGAATAGTGATTGGAGAGGAGGTGCTCACATGTACGCGCGCACAAGGAGAATGGCCATGTGTGGCTAATGGAGGCTTGCGTGCGCGAGGAGGATGAAGGTGACGCTACGGCCTGTTGCACGAGGGGGTACTACATGGATGGTGGCCATGTGGTTGGGTTCCTGTGGGGTTGTAGGGAACGGTGGTGGAGAAGGTAGGTTGAAGAAGGAGATGAAGGGAAGAACGAAGAAGGAGTTGATAGTGGGCGTTGATGATGGTGGTTGCGAATGTGCACGCTGTCACCATGCACAAGAGATCAAGGGTGGGTAGAGGAAGAAGATGGAGCCTGCTTTAGATCACGGTGCACGCCTTGTCCATGGTGTGTGCATGAGGAGCACAGTGGAGAGCTTGTTTCATGGTGGTGTGAGGGAGAGAATCCCCGCCAGGGGGGAGAAGATATCTAGAGCCTGCACGCGGTGGGAGTCCTTTTATAAATCTTTTGTTGTCGACTCTCCTTTGATCTGTTGCGTTTCCGGAGGACTCGGCCTTGTCCAACAGCTTAACGGCACTAGCGAGGCGGTGGGGAAATGATGTGTTGAGGCCGGCGAGGAGGTTGCACACATGGAGGTAGAGACGACTAAGGTGTGGTGCATCTAGGAATTATTGTACACATCTACCTGCATAACATAAGGATATGCATTAAGTCATATCTCTTCTATAGGATAATTTAATTTCTAATTATAAATAATTAAACTCTAAGAAAATGTTTGTAAAATGAACTTGACAATTAAATGGTCCATTAAATTGGACTCATCAATTCTCCTCTCGATGATCCGGTCGCATATGATTCTCCATGTTTTGATCGGGTTTTAGACATCGATCAGACTACTAATCACGTCCCATCTTTCTCTAATCACTCTTATAGGGTTCCTACATCCTCCACAGACTCTTTTTCATTTGAGGATCTCTACTCTGACCAGGCTGATTGGAATAAGCTAAACCCGCGATTCTTACTGCCACATCCGTTTGAACTTCAAGGTATCTTTTGGGCTCCACATCTCTTGATCCACATCCATCAACCTACCAGATTGATTGGGTTTGAGCTACATCATCAGCTTGTTGATCTGAACAAGCACCTGGTTGGACCAACCAGGCTATTGATCAAGGTGCTTGCTCTACAAATTTCTTCTGATTTGACCACTCCTCCATGATCATCTTCTGCTTGACTGAAGGCATTGAATTTAGCACTTAACGGGAGGCAACTCGTCATTCCAAAAACCTAAGACCCTTCTGATTATCTTTTTAAGCTTCACATCTATTGCACTTAGAGTTAAGTGTTAAAACAACTGACTCCACCTTTGATATTCGTATCAAAGCTTGAAATCATCCTCAACAATCATCCCGACTCGTTCACCCACCCTTTTTACTCTATTTTAACTTATGAACCCAATTGATTTCATACCCTTCGATTTACAATGAGGACATTGCAAAACTTAGGCATGGGGGGGTGTTAAAGTGTAAACACATAAAAATTCAAGTTTCTGAAGGGTACTCACAAAAAAATTGCTCATTCAAAAAACCAAAAAAGTAAAAATTGAAAAAGCAAAAAAATGGAGAAAGGGGAGGAAATTTTGTGAGCTTAATTGCATATCATTCTTGAGGAGGACAAGAGGAGGTGATTCAAAATGTCAAAAAGGAGCTATAATTTGAAACAAAAAAGGGACAGTCATTAGTAAATGATTATGGAGTCTACTTAAGTTCTAAACCAAATTAAAAGAAAAAATTAAGTCCTAGAATAACAGAGAGATAGAGATTAGCATGAGTGTTGATCTTAGGCCTCTTGGGCTTGTTTTAGGGCTTAAACATTCAAGTATTCATTAAGATCCGGATAATCCTCAAGAGGTTGAGAAAAATGCGAAGCTTACGTATTAGGTTTAAGGCGTAGGGATTATTCAGCCTCGTTAACTGACCTCTGGTTTTATGGGACTTGGTAACCTAAACACCCTGATCCACACACAAGTCTGGTTCAGTGAGCTTAATAATCAAAATCATGCAAAAGTGTTTATTCTGTTCTGAAAAAGTTGCCTAAATTAGGAGAGGCTTATAAACACAAGTTGATTTAGACGAGTTCCCGATGTAGAAAGGTAGGAAATTCCCCTCGAAGATGCACAATAACATACCGTCTCCTTGGTGCTTGTCTCCTAGGATATCTAAATATTCTATTGGGGGCATGTAAGCACCTTGTGTTGGTTCAGGTGCCATGGGCGGGATTATCCCAAAATGTTGATCCCAAGGCCTGAATTTAGCTACAGAACACCATGGGTGGCACTATCTCGAAGTGTCGAAAGCCATGATTTTAGGGGTTGCCATGGGCGGTGCTATCCTGAAGCAACGATTGCCAGGGACCCTTCGAGGATTGATGGTGGGAACCAGGAATCTAATACAGACCGTGTTCTTGAGCCAATCCAAAGCTAGAAATGAAGAAAAGAAAAAGAGAGAGAAAACTCTCCAAAAATGCAGAGAAATTCTTCTACCCCTCTCTACAAAAATGCACAGCAAACTGAACCTAGACTAACCATGTTACAAGCATGGGTGCTTTAACCGCCGGATCCAACAAACCTTCGGATAGTTTCTATGGACCTTAGAAACCTTTGCGGCAGATTGAGGTGAAAGTTGGTTAGGTCTGGATCTTGGTTGGTACTTGAGTACCTCTAGGCCTATTATTAGCATTCTGACCTAATTTCTAAAAAGAAGAATAAATCAGGACTTTGAACATTAAGGCATGATCTAGAATGCGAATTAATTCCATAAGATTTTGCTAAGAGACTAGCAAAAGTTAGGCCTGGGGGTATGATGATAACATCATCATCAGCCATATCTAGCTTTAATTAGTCATAATTCATTGCTAAATTCTCCTACATTACCGCCAGAAGACCATAATTCATTGCATATCCATTTTGAGAGAAATTCATTAAAATAGGGGTAAATCTATAGTTTTAATAGAATATCCTAATTACAGAGCTATCACTGGATTTCCCAAGGGTTTAGTAAAGGTCAAATGATCATAAGTGTCTAATAAGTGGTTTCATGCAAGACAAATGGGTTTTCACACGTTTCGAGAATTAATGGATATCTAAAATCCTAAAAACAGACTCGCTTAATTAACTGAGGTTCTGGTTGGGATAAAGTTCACTTAAACCTTCTTAAAATCATAGAAAAATATTTTCTAAGATTTGGTATCCTTGATTTGACCATCTGAACCTAATTTGACCTAAAACAGAGTCTTAGGTAGACAGTTGCCCTAATTTGTGTTTCTGTGCAAATTACCCAGTCAAACTTGATCAAAATCAAAATCTAGCTTTACCATCATATTTCTTGAGTCTAAATTAGGTTTATATCAAAATTTGGGCCCAATCAGAGATCGCCTTGACCTAGTTTGCATTTTATCTAGATAGACTCTTTTTATCACACAATGGCCTTTAACTTGTTAAATTCTTTACAAATAGGCCCCTAGGTTTTTTTCTTCTTCTTTACAGTTTGGTCCTCATGCCATTTTTGGAAACTCAGACCTTCACCATCGAGATTCAAGCAAGGATTCGTTGCTCAATTCTCAATCAATCACTTCCAAATTTTAAAGGGAGATTTCTTGAAGAATTCCCTTCCAAATGAAACCATTCATGAATCCTAAAATTCTCTAGATTCCTCATGCGAACTCTTTGAAACCACATGTATCTGGCTTGCACGAAAAGCTTGGAGTTCGCAAGCTCATTTCCAAGCTTGAAACTCCTCCTTAGGGCCTATAAAAGAACCATGATCAAGTTCCTTACCTCCTTAGCTTGGTTTGGACTAGTTCTCCACCTACTTCTCGTTTCTCCGGCCAATCCCTCCGCAAGCTCCAGTGAGCTCCATGTTCTACATTCTTTGCCGGCTGATCTACCCTCCTCATGCTCCTTTACCGCTCGCAATACCAGCGAGGGCCATCTTCCCCTCTCTTCCTCGCCATTCTCCCTCGTCGGAGGCCCTTCCTTCCACGATGCCGGCCACACCATACCTGATGTCCTTCCTATCCCTTTCATCCCTTAAAGTAGGTAGTTAGGTCCCTTTAGAGTCTTAGGTTAGTTTTCCCTATCTAAAAACCAAAAAGAACCCCTCGACACCGACATTCGCCATCGTCTTCCTCCGCTCCAACCACCTCTCTGACGAGGTCATTCGCTCACCACACACCTCCGCACACCTCGCCAACACTCCCAAAAGCTCCGCCGTTCCACCACGACCAAAAGCCCTCTCCTATTTCACCATTCGATCCTCCCAAACTCTCCATTGACCAACCCATCATCCGCACTCCATCTCCGACTTCATCACACCTCTACGCTCCACCAAACTCCACAAGACCACCACCAATGCACTCCACGCTCTACTGTGAAGCTCCTGAAGTAATTTAACGTGGCCAAGAGGCTATTCTTTGGTATTTCAGGTATACGCCATTGCTTCGCCGCTGCGCCATTATCGCCGACGTCGTTCTTCATGTTTTAAGCCACGTGAGCTCCAGACGCAACCCCCAGGCAATGCAGAATCAGCTTAGGACCACTCTCAGGTGGTCAATTGAAGATGACATCACCTGTAGCTGCTGCAATTGGAAAGACTTCCTTGCTGCAGGAGCATTCGAAGGACAAGGGAACGTTTAGTCATACATCGTTCATGGAAGAGAGACAACGCATGCATAGATTGAATTTGTGATAGTGCTTCATCGCCTCCAAACATGGGGTAAGGTCCCCTTCACACCCACACACATACTCGACCCTCCTATCACTCCTCGGTTACGACCCCACGCATGTAGCCCTGGACCTAGTTACGTATACCCGAATAACCAATAAGCCTGGTTTGGGAGAAGAGGAATGGAAGGAAGGAAAGAGAGAGAGAGTGGGGGAGGGGTGGGTTTTGCTCCTTGGTGCAACTGTGCGACACTTAGTCACTGGGAAGAAAGGAAGAGAAGGCTCTGTGAAGAAGAAGACTTGAAAGAAGAAGGGGTCGTGCCAGAGAAGAAAGGAAAGGTAGTAGAAGAGAAGAATAAGTTAAGGCAAAGAAGAAGAACAGAAGAAAAGATTAGAGGAAAAGCACTGTAGCAGGCGACATTTAAGTCGTCTGACTTGATATCCAGACGTCTGATCAATGTTCATTTATTTCATATTCAGAATAGTTGATATATACGTGCTTAGACTAATAATTGGTGATCTAAATCACCATATTTTGTTCTAGGTATCTTTTTGTTATAGTTAACTCTTGATATACTCATGTTTTTATTAAATATCAGATTTGAATAGTAATTATTCATTGAAATATCATTATTCTTGGCTTATTCCTGTGCTCATTTATACATTTATTAAAGATTAATGAGTGAATTCCATATTTGCTTCATGTGTTCGACCTCGGACTTCTTTTAGATATTCAAGTTATAAATATTATTTGTTGAGAGTTCTATTTAGGAGATTTTACTATAACGAGACACACTTAAACTCCTTTCTAGACCCTTCAACAATATTAATGTATTTATTAGTTGGACATTATGAGAACCAATTGCAAAGAAGACTACCAGAACCCAAGTTTTACATAACATGGACCATCTCTGGACTAACAAGGACTCTTGATATTTAAACCTTAGGTGTGATTTTCAAGACTCAGAGGGTTTTGCATAACTCAAAAGCTAAGAGGTTGTGGTTTGTGCTTAGTGGTTAATCAGATGAACATTAAGACTCAAGCCCGGGGTTTCATATCTTTTTAAGTTCAAGTTGGTCCTAGTTTCAGCTTATGTCTTTGGATTAACTCTAAAAAATGAGTAAAGACTCACCCAACTCTTATTGCGTTGTGGCTCAAAGAATATTTGGTGGAAATATGGTATTTGTAATGCACCCTGAAAAACATTTTGGTGGAAGAATTTACAGGAAGCTGGAGAACATACTGACTTATTCAAAAGAATGTCCCTTTTTTTCATTTCTTTTCTTCTTCTTTATCTTGTTCTTCTTCTTCTTCTTCTTCCTCTTCTTGTTGGTAAACGTCAGTATGTCTCTTACAACTTTATTTGGTAGAGCACACTTACTTGGTGGGTGAGAACTTAGGTGAAAGAGTTTCTCCTAAATACAAGACTACAAACTGGGATAAAAGTCTACCTACATGCACAGGTAAGGACTCCTCCTTCTCTAATGAACACAAGGGTTGGATCTTATGTTCATCTGATCTTTTCCGACTTTGTGTAATGTGAACCAAGGTTACTTAGAATCCCAAGCAAAAGCAAACCAAAAAATCCTATACTAGTGGCTCAGGTACAAGAACATGTCCTAAGTTAGGAGAGATCTTGGTCGATCTTGTCAATGCTCGAGTATATTAAGTACAAGAACATGTCCTAAGAACATGCCCTCTTGCTCATGTATGGACACCCAGTGGTGTGTTGCACTAGTCAGTTGAATAGTCATGAAAGGCACTCTGCAGTCCTCCAGTAGATGGATCGTATCGAAGGCCTTCTTTATCTATTGTAGCTAATCTTTCGCCCTTGTTGGATCATCATCCCCCTTGAAGGTTTGGGGCTTCAACTTACAGAACTCAATAAAGATCTGCCTGTACTTGTGTAGAGGGTTCGTCGACTTGTCCTTCGGTGGGGGAGGCTCAAGGATCTCCCCACTCTCCCCATAAGTGGGCACGTGTACGCTTAGAACCGAGTGTTACTCCGGGTTGCCTCCACCCCCTTCTCTCGCTTGCAGCACATGAGGCAGCCACTACTCCAGCATCTTAAAGAAGGTCTCCGTGAAGGCGTAGAACTGAGCGGCTAAGTCTGGAGCCTGTCGAGTGGGGTTGAGCTGTCGATCCCCATCAGTGTAGTTAGTCACATCGGTCTGCCTAGCCCTACACAGAGCCATCTCCCTTTGCATAATGAAAATAAATGTCAGTGATTATGAATGCGCAATCAGATCAGAGTGAGTGGAATTTCACTTGGGTATCGGTCAAATAGTGGATGAGTACCTATCATTTAATATAAAATGAATACCTATATAGCCTTTTCCGAGCTGTTCTAAGACTAGTGGGGTGACCTTGCTTTGATATCATCTGTGACGACTTGAGTCCAGCCAATCGATGAGACCCAAGTTGTTCGGTGCTAAAACCAAGCAATAAATCAAAACACAGGATTGCAGTCACCCAACACAACCATAGAACATGAATGGAAAAATATTCATTCATAATACATTAAATAAAAAAAAGTGTTGATAATTGAGATAAACTCCACCATAGAAAATAGGAAAATAAACTAAGTGCTTAAGTACTAATACAACCTCAAAAAAGATTACAAATAGAAAGAGTCTAGCAAATGGAACACAACTAAATGAGCAACATGCTCAACACAAACCGTCTCCCACAGTAGAGCTCGATCCCACAGTAGAAGAACCAATAGCAGCCACTACGCCTGGCTGCTCAACAATACCTGAGTACGGAACCTAAGGAACACATCAGTAAAAACTAAGCAGAATAGAAATAGTAACCAGGTATAGAACAATAACAGAGAGAGAATGCAAGAGAAAGAGTACTATTTTATTAGTTATTCCATTTATTAATCATCACATTATTATGTTCATTTCATACGTCAAACCCAACTTCTTATAGTAAAAAATCCGCTAATCAATACCTCATCCTGAGATGATTTTGTGTAACTTCTTGAGATATAAGACCAATATAAACTATCCTCTTAGCCAAAAAGGCAATTTATACCCATCGAGTCACCTCGATTTGTCATATGACGTGAACATCATATGTCGTGAACTCGTGCAAACGTTGTGCACATTGAACCATAGACAACTAATGTCCCACCCATTGGCTGAGAAAATAACTAACTCCAAACCCTCGAGCCTTACATCCCACTTTTCTAGCTGGCCGCTAAGCCTAACTAAAGAGTAGAAGGGAGGCTAGTAACTCCCTAAACCAACCCAAAATTGATCCAAAGGACTAAAGCCATGGGCAAAAATTGGCGAGTAACAGGGCTAACACCAATTATCCAACCTCTTAATCTTGACAAATCTATTATTATAAAATCTAAATTTTAATCCCAGATAATCGATTTAATAAGTTCCTCAAGTTGGCATTAATCAACCCAATTCAACCTGAATTCCCACCTTGATTCAAGCCTACATAAATAGAAAATTTTAGTAAAATTACTCTGCAAATTAGTATTAATTCCCCTTAATTTTCGTAGCAAAATAAGGCATTAATTGGTCTTTAAACCACCACCAAATCCCAGGTTTTAGTTTGATTCAATCCAATTAATCTCAAGTGCTAATTATCAAAGAATCAGCCACGTATTATGATTTAAAGTACTCAAAATCAGTAGCAAAAATTTCACAAGGATTTCAAACTCAGCGAAATGGGGAGAACCCTTGCTAACGAAAATATACGCAAAGAAATTTGCGGAAATGGGTCCAAAATACACTAAACGGATCAAAACAAAGGAAAATAGTAAACTATTGTACCTAACATCACCAAAGGGTCACAATGACTTTGAAAAGTTTTCAAGGAGTTTGGGAATGCATGCTAACTCTGTCTTGAAATCCTTGCACGCATTGGGTGGGTCCCCTAAGTAAGGGGCACCAAAAACTTGGTCGAAAAACCCATTAAAACACGTTTCTAATTTTTCACATAAGAAATAGTAATAAAAAAGTGAAATAAAAGTTACCAGTGCATAGTATGCATCGATATGATTCCAATGGTATCTTATTTGTCAACATTCGAGGTCAGGAAGGCCTTAAACCACTCAAAATAGCGTAAGGGGTTCCTGAACTACCCTAGACTGATCTGGTTCAACTGAACTGAACCACGTAGATGCTGCTACAGGACCCCTGCTTGCCAGCCACATGCCTACCATGTCCTCTATGCGCACCTTGCACGGACAAACTTCTCTCTTCTCTCACCTTTTCTTTTCTTCTTGTTTCTCTCTTATTTCTTCTTCTCTCTCCTCTATCTCAAAATTGGTGCAGCCAAAAGATGCAAATGACAATCCTAAACCCCAATTTAACCTTTTTATAGACCTTTAATTAGGATTAGGATTTGGGAAAGTCACTAATTATTCAAAATACTCTTATAAATTCGTTTATTTGCATTATAATCGTGTCTATCATGTTTTGAGCATAACTTGAGCTACACAATTTGGATTCGTGCAAAATAAGCATCATTGGAAAGTTCGTGACGAGAGAAATCCAATGACATGCTCTTTTGATGAGGTTTGACTAAGGATTGATCAAAAACACGTATTTCTTCACATTTTACTAATCGTTCACACTTACACCGAACCCAACACATGTCTACGAGTTCAAAATGACCCAAACCACTCCAAAATAACATGGGACCCGAATTTTAGGGCATTACGATATATATGTGTGTGTGCGCACATGCGCATGTGTAAATCAGATTGTATAGAATTGTAAGTTGGATTGGGTTTGTTAGACGTCAAACCCAACCTAACTCATTATAACTTTCACCTTAACTCAACCCAACCTATTTGGTTCGCAACTCCACTTGTACTCTTGTATGTGATCAACATGCAAGCAAATCCCCAAGGCATCTTCCTCCTTTATGTTGGTGCCATCGATTGCCTTCGTGTCCTTCACTGTCTTTAGCAACATCAATCGTACCCTCCTCCTTGATTGCATCGACTTCTTTAGTCACTTCATTATGCCCCTCCTTGTCTTCGATTTCCTTACTCACTTCATTTTGTTCCCTCCTCCAACTTAATAAATGTATTTTATTAACCAATAATAATTTAGCTTCCAACTCCATGATTCATTTTAGGATTGATTTGGAAACTATAGACGTTGCAATTGGAAAGCCTACTAACCCTTTAATTGTTCGCTTCAATAGTTGCACCCTCCCCATCCTTGACAAGACCTTAACACTCCAAGATCCAAGTTTTTGTATCACTTTATCAATTAGGCCATGATAGAACCCATATCTCCCAACCCCACCATGGAGAGGCGTGCCTAAATATTTGGATGAAAACTTCCCTTCCAACATTCCCAAATTTAAACACACCTCCATTTGATTAGGGGCTCTCTTCGATATGAGAACCCAGCTCTTATTTGCATTAAGTTGAAGTTTAGCCATCTCATCGAAAATGTCTAGTGTCATCCTTATTGCTTTTGCAGACTTAACATCCACCCAACTAAAAATAAGAATATCATCAGCAAATAAAAGGTGGGAGACAAACTCCATTCCATTCACTCTTGGAATGCTCAACCTACCTCCATCCACATGTACTTGTGTGATTAGTGATAACATGTTCAGAACCAAGGTAAATAGCATAGGTGATAACGGGTCCCCTTGGTGGAGAACCCTTGACATTTTTATTATTGACATGGGGGTGCCATTAACAAGAGGGGAAATGGACGTCCTTTTCCGTACACGATTGGATCCACCGGATCCATTTGTGATGAAAACCCACCTCCTCAAGTACACGGAAAAGGAAAGGTTTACTGAGCTTATCGTAGGCCTCAGATATATTGACCTTGATGCACGTGCACCTCTCGTCCCCAATGTTAAAGTTCCTCGGGAATTTCATCGCAAGGAGGGGATAATCACCCAATGTCCTTCCCTTGATGAACACCCGCTGGTACGACTCAATGAGTCGAGGGAGGATTGCAACAAGCCTTCTGGCCAGCAACTTCGCGATGACCTTACAGGGCATATTACAACACACAATCGATCTAAGGTCTGCCACCGACTGAACTCATGCCTCCTTGGGAATGAGAGTAAGGAACACGTGGTTCAGTTCCGCTACCATGCCACCTCCAGCCAAGAAGTGAATGACCTCATGGATGTCCGCTGCGACGATGTCCCAGCACTTTCTAAAGAAACCGACGTTGAATCCATCTGGTCCGGCACTTTGTCCACCACAATGGACCACACGGCCTCCTCTACCTCATTCCTTGTAACCGACCTAATGAGGAATTCCTTCTTGTCATGTGCGAGCCTGCATTTTACGGACAAGGAAATGGCCTCACTCCTCGCCTCCGCATCCCGATCCGCTATAAATGTCCCAGTGAAGTGGTGTACCACTGTCTCCCTTAACGCATCCACCTCATCCACCATTGATCCATCCCAGTAAATATTCGTTGCCCATACTTACAAAGATCAATAATATATTACAATGCAACGACACACCTGCATTTTACAGAAACAAGGACGCGTTTTTTGCCAAGAAAGCCACGAGGTGATGGACCCAAAATAAGCCCGTTTATTGGGGAAGAGAACAGCCGGTTTTCATTTTCACAGTATCCACGGCGATTTATTTATCCCCTTTAATCTCGAAGGTCCTTGGTAAGTGAAGTAATTTTATGGAATAAGTTGAAGGAGTAAAATAAATGATAGGGTAAATATATTTTGGTGTTTGGTTGATAGTAAAATAAGTGGAGGAATGAAGTAAAGTTATTCTACCTGAATTGTTTGGTAAGTGGAATAAGTGATGTAATAAAGTGGAGTTATTCCGTTTGGGTATTTAGTTATTGGAATAAAATGAGGAATAGAGTTGAGTTATTCGGGTTACGTGTTTAGTGAGCGGAATAAATTGGTGGAATAAGTAGTAGTTGATGTTATTTTATGTGGAGGAAATAAGGGTAATGGACGCTTTTTTCTCCCTTGTCCAATGTCATGGAGTTGGAGAAATGTGAGTTTTTTTCTCCCTTGTTGAGATGTGATCATATAGTAGTAAGTCATAAAAATTAAATTTTGGATATGATATAAAATTATAATGTTAAGCAGGCCCTTGTTAAGGTTCGACGATGTGGGGTTAGCCCACTTCTTCATTCTTGTACATGTGGTAGAAAAAGTACTTCTATAGTGGTTAATGTATATCGAAATTCTCATATATAACGGACTTGTAGCCATGGTAGAAAATTTATTCTCATATAGAGTGTGTTTTGGGTTGACATCCCCATTGTGGAAAAATGGGCTGAAGTTAGTTTACAGGGATAGATTTTTAGTTCAATGAACATGGGTTGATCAACATTTTTAAAATGTTGTAATTGAGAAGAAGTTAACATTGACATTGCATGAGAAGTAGCTAAAAATTATGGGAAGTAGTGACTTGTACGTACGTTATAGTTGTGTTTGTCACCACGTATAAATAATTCATACATGGTAATATGAAAATCATAATTTCTTTATTATTAATGCTTTGAATATATAATAATGTCCAAAATTGAAACATCCACATCAATGGAAGTGAAATGGGAAGACCGTAAGAAAAAATAAACTTTTGATTTCATTGGAAATAATATATATTTTACAAGTTGTCAAGAATGTACATGAAAAAATATTTACATCATGAGAAGAAATAGAAACGTCAATGTAATACATTATTTGAGAAATACAATAATTTCATCAACTTTGATAATCTTTAAGGAATGACATTACTTTACTTTTACATGGAACCTCCTTAAGAACTTCAAGTAGCATGCAGGTTGGGATTGCTTGTCAACTTAGAATGCACTGACCTTCAGCTTGCGCTTACGAATATACTGGTGTATGAGATAAAACATAAAGGTCGGATTGACCTGAAAATTGTGTGCTCAAAAGACCTCTCCAATAGAACATAGTTATCTGTGAGAGGTGTCATCATTGTGTAATGAGATGGAAATTTTTGTCAGTACGAGGTTTAAAACATGTGTAATAGTAAATGGTAACAAAAGCTCAGTGAGAATATAAAAAAAGAAGATGTCTTGAAGTAGTGCATGTCATGGCTACAATTATAAAGAAACGGAGTTGATTGTATAAAGGAACAAGTAAAATCAACACTAACAACAAAAGTTGGAATTCATATGGCGTAAGTATTTCCTAGCAATGTAAAACCACGGTTTGTGCAAAGATATGTTGAGCATAGCGAATACAATAGGGAAACCAAAACATCTACATATTTGGAAAAAACATTTGTGCCAATGATGCGATTCAAATAAATTTGGTAATTACTTAAAACGAACAATGGAAAAGGGTTTAAACAAGAAAGGAGCAAGTAAAAATAGAGAAAGTGGTTATATAAAGGAACGTAAACAGCTTTTCAAATAAAAGAACGTAAGTACAGAAGAACAACGAGGTACAAGTTATGCCAAGATGAAAGCCGTAGCACCTATTGTAGTACAACGACACCTGCATTTGCTATAAAAGATGCCAAGATGAAATTAATAAACCTATAAACCTGTAGCATTCTTACGAAGGAGAGATTATGTAAGAATAGGCGATCAGAACAAAAGCTAACACAAGGGGGAGGATATGAAATGTATCAATTCCGGCCAACACAAAGGGGAGGATATGAAATGTAAGATGCAAATATCAACAATCGATGCCCCTAGTGGACAAAACATTATCGACATGAGAGGAATTTCTCCACTTTCATGCATAGTTAGAAGAGAAATTACGGTAGTATGCAAACATAGAGAAGAGAACAGTAAGTGGGGAGAAAGGACAGAACTATTACCAGTTAATATGACAGCAGTAAGAGGAATATGCAATAACATAGCATTAGAGACAAGTAATGCAATAACACAACATAGAGATGATAAGTCAAAAATCATAAGAGTTGGCAAAATTGACATGATAGAAGTAAAGATAGGAGAGCAAGTCTACCAGATAGATGATAACATTAGGCCAATATAACAAACACAACAATGGGGAGATAATAGAATTGCTACCAGTTATATGCATAAAGAAGAGAAAAATCAAAATAGAACTCCAACATAATTAAGACAGCATTAGAGATTGGTCGAGAAATAATTTAAAACCAGTTAAATAAAATCTTATGAATGTCGAACAATATGAATTGAAAGAATATAGTGAATTCCTTGTACGGAAAATTGGAAAAGGGACTGCATACAAAAATAGCAAGTGGAAAAGGAAATAGCGGTTATAGAGTTATTTGACATAAGCATATTAACTATAAAGAAGGAAGATGAAACAAATGCATGTAACACATACAAGATATGAGACAAATGCGATAGACAATTGCGATTATAAAACCATTAAAGAATCTCATGAAATAGCATCCGACTTGAAAAGGAAATGGTCGAATATAGGAGCAGTTCTACATGTTTCATGATAAGAAATGGGAGATGACAGAAATTATAGCACTTGGTAGCATAAAAAGTTAACAAATTATAACAGTATGAGAACAATTAAAACACAACAGTAGAGAGTTCACAGAAGAACATAACTTTCATGTAAATATAGGAGACAAACCTGTACATTTGTCCTACATCAAAATCACAACTGTAGGGATAAGACATAAACTAAAACATTTTGATGCTTAATTAGGCAAACATAAAAAACACACTAGTATGGAAATGGTAAAAGTCCTAGCAATTTCAGCAGCAAGAGAACCATTTCTAGAATTGCCACATAATTCACACAACAGTAGGGATGATGAAAAATATAGTAGTTATCACCATCAGAATGTAGATATAGATGTCAATTTAGAGGATTGCAGTATACAATCATTTTATCATGGTCAACACCTATAGCAACTATAAAGAACGAGGAGACAGCATATGTTCAATGAGTCCATGTATGTACGTTTGATGTAGAAGGGGCAATTGCATATAAATTTTACATAAAGGAGGGGCATATGACAGACATATAGTATGGTAAAATAATGATCAAACTGAAACAACATCAAAGATAGGCAGTCATTAACTTCTACATAATGCAGAAAGAACTTGAAGACCATATCAGAATCCTCGCTTCGACATATGCAAATTTGAACATGCACACATAGACATGAGGTAAATTTTACTTAGATAGCAACATGGGAAATAAAGAATGTCTGTGTTTTATTGAATCTCGAATTTTCAATTAGACATGTACACATACACATTAGTTTTGAATGGAAACATGGCAGTATAGATAGACAGTAATGGAAATAGGGCAGTCACTACCTTAATTTCTGCAAATAAGATAGTAATGGAGACATGACAGTAATACCTGTGTTTTAATTTCAGAAGTAATGTAGCTACATGGTAGTGAAATCACAGCACAAAGTGCATTCTTCATGTTTCCAAACACTCATATTGAAATCATCACCATGAAATTTTTAAAGATTGATTGAAAATATAATTAAAGATTGAAACCAAGATGGCATGACATGGTGAGTAATGCAAGAATTTCATCATCAGTAATGCTAAAAGAATGAGACAGATTCAAGTTTCCAGAATTAAAGATTGAAACTAAGATGGCATGGCATTGCTAAGTAATGCAAAAATTTCATCATCAGTAATGCTAAAAGAAAGAGATAAATTCAACTTTCCAACATATTCATCCTCTAAAATATACTTGACAATTCTAGCATTATTCAGAGAATGAAAAAGTTAATTGAATTGGTGCTAAGCTCAGGTTGCTTCATATATAAATGATAACTATCATTAGATTAGAGTTTACTAGTTATGGATGGTAATTAATGTGTTGTATTTGTTTCTTGTTTGGTCGCATGGGGCTGCTGCAAAGCAGCCTTCCGCATCGTGCAAGCAATGAAATTTCACCTTGTATTTGTATTGCATGTGGTTGTTACAACGTAACCATCCGTGCCATGAGTACAAATATAATTATTTTGCTTACGTAGTTAGCATCATCATCTCCATCCTTAACTATCAAAAACTAATCCTCGATATAAGTAATAATTATAATAGAAGCTCTCATCATAGCCATCATTGCACTAAAGGGGGCATGGTCATATTAACATCCTGCGCATGAATGATTAGCCACAATGTAACAATAAATACATAACAGGATATAAATAAGTATGTGTGCATGAGTTAAAAAGTGAAAAAAGTTGTAACCAATATAACATGATGGGTACTTACGAAATAAAGTTTCTAGTACAATCGTAGAGGTTCATGATTAACTTCAAATATCATCGGCATAATTGAAGGTTCAACAACATAACTTAAGTGGGCAATTAGGTCGTATACCCACTAATTCAAAATCATCCCCACTAAAGTATATTGGGGGAAGCAGCGGTGTTGGAGCCACCTATCACAGCAATGAAGCTGTTGAACGGAAACCTTCGTTATTTGTAGGGAAAAAACTAAGAGGCTAAAAGGAAAAGCAACACTAGTACAAATACTTACATGGTTCCATTGACATGCATAATGTAATGGAATAAGTATGTAGGAATCCTCGTCCCATACCCAATCTTCAGAGTCCACCAACTGTCTAATAAGGAGATATGTATTATGATAATGAGCAAAGCACTTATAGAACCATTTTAGGCCAATGTGGTAATTGGTCTACTGGATAAATTCCTCCTGTGTCGTTTGCGAAGCAGCACGGGTGAAGTGTTTGCCTCCATATTGGCCCTCTTATTTCCTACGCAATAATGAATGAAGTATTAACCATTGATGCTCATTAGATAGGATGTCTTCCATACTCATGGTATGATACTGTCTATAGAGAAGAAAATGTTTCCATTTGTAATATGACAATAGTGACATATACTTGACAATTCTAGCATTATTCAGATTATGAAAAAGTTAATTCAATGCATAATTGGCTGGATGGCAGTAATTTGTGCTTGCTATATTTGAATCATATACGTGTTTGTATTCCCTCCTTTTTTTTAAGCATGATGTTGCTGCAACGCAACCTTCATAATCAAGCAATGAGCAATGGTGTGTTTAGTTCCTCTTGTTTTCACCTAAATAAAGCATCAAGGAGAACCCACTGATCCTCGCAGGTGAGTACGCAGTCCATTACCAATTACGAATAGTAACCATGAATAATTATTTACGACAAGACGAAAATAGAAAGCAAATGTCTTACTTAAGAAGATATGCTACATTGATGTGAACCTCATCATGAACCCTAACTAGCACAATCTAACCTAGATATGCAAGAAAAAGCTCCTACATAACTTATAGAAAGGCTTGACTCAGAGAATTCTGAGTTTGTGAAGAAAACAGGTCATAAGGGGTAAAAATGCAATTTCACCAACACAATCAGTAAACAGGGTAACTCAGGATCCAAACATAGGTCAAACTAACCTAATAAGAAGGAAAGTGGGATGATTTGATCCAACAAGGGCTACAGCAACTCCCAGGGAATTAAATGACATCCTGTAACCCTAAAACAAACCCACTTCAATTCATGAGGTTCGAGGCAAAGTAAAAATATACTAAACCCTCTAAAATTCATAGAAAAATAATCTCTAGGGTTTAGAACATTCAATTTGGCTTTGGGAACCTATTTTGACCTACATTGAGAACCATGCCCAATTAATGATTTAATTTGGGTTTTTACATAAATTTACTCGTCAAACAAGGTCTGATCTAGAAATAAAATTTACCATTAGAATCCTTAGGTCCTATTTATTCATGCATAGAAACTTGAGCTTAAGAAGAGACCTTCTTGACCGACTTTACATTTTGGTCCTCATCTATTACTTTTTGACCCTCAACTTTCGAAAGTCTTTCATTTTGGCCCCTAGATTCTTCGTCATTCTTTGCACTTAGGTCCTCCCTGCAAAACTCTGAGCAGCGCCATGCTCCGGCGACTTTGCGCGGAGCATGGCACCGCGCAGGGTGAGGGCGGCCCTCTACCCATTGAACCGGGTGTTCCCTGCGACGTCTGCTGTTGTAGGGACACCTCCATAACCTCTGCCATTGCCCACACCTTCCGTGTGAATGCACGGAAGGTATGGGTTGCTGCTCCGGCCATCCTCCAGCGAGGGAGGCACGTCGCCTCCCTGCGCCCACCCCTCCGCCTCCGCCTTTATAAAGACCTCCGTCGCCAGCAGAAGAGGGTAAGCTGTCTCTAACGAAGAATACCCCCCCTTCCTCCTCTCCAGCTCCGACAGACGGCCTGCAGCTTCCAACGACCAACTCCTCCTCCTCGTAGCTCTGTTGCCTTACCTGCAGTAGGTTCCCCTAACCCTTTCATCTGTGTCGCGCTGCACCCGCCGACACCCTTCGCTTGCCTCCTCGTCACCGTTCTCCCCTTCCAGGGCCTCTTCTTCCTCAGCTCCGGCAGGCATGAGCCGGTGGCTCCGCCCTTCCCCCTTCGTCCAGAACTTAGGTAAAATCTTCCTCTCCTCCTCCTTTAAATTTCCCCTCTATCAATTTATATTTTCGCGCCCCCACACACAACTTCCACCTCCACCTGCTCCGTCTCAGACCACCCTCTCCGGCGAGCCCATTCCACCTCCACAGACCTCATCACTCCTCGCCGATCACCTCAGAAGCTCCCCCTCACTCCACTCCACAGCTTCCCCCTTTTGATTTCCTACCACACGCCACCTAAAGACCCCCCTAACAAACCCATTTTCCTGACCACAGTCCGACCTAGGGCTGCCACCGTACACCGCTTCACGCCTCGCCACCACCCGCACGAGCTTCGCCGCACTCCAGCGAAGCTCCCTACATCTTCTGACTAGGCCGAAAGGCTGTATTTCTGTGATCAGGTCACCCCCCCTTCGGCGCCATTACTGCGCAGGTGGAGCTCCTTCACCTGCAGCTGCAGCCTCGATCTCGCCCAGGTGCTGGTCCCAGGTTGCGCGGAGTGTCTCCGCGAAGGCTCCCAAGGCTGCAGCTGGGACGAAAATCCTCCAGGCTACCCCAATTAGTCGCAAGCTCCTCACCTGCGTGCGCCGGTCTGGGAGGTGGGACTTTAGTCCCACCTAGGAAGCGCGCGGCTCAGCGTCCGCGCATAAATTGAAAAAGTGTTCGAGGCTCTTCGCCTTCGAACACAGGGGTCAGGTCCCTTACGCACGAGCGCCCCACGCGCTTGCCCTTGCCCGCGCTCACGCCCTACGGGTCTGGGCCGGATCCGGATACCCGACACTACGCACACCTCGCCCACCACCACACGCCGGTGGGCCTGGTCCCGGGCGCGACACCCGTACCTGAATACCCGGCTCTGGGAGAGCGATCCTATGAGAGAAATCTAAGAAAGAGAGAGACGCGGGGGAGGGTAGGGGTAGGTTTTGCTCTGACCAGCTGTGTGAGTGTGCAGGCAGAGAAGAAGAAGGAAGAAGGTGGCCGAAGCCTTGGCCGCTCAGGGCAAGGAAGAAGAAGAAGGACTGCGAGAAGAAGGAAAAAGATAGAGAAAGAAGAAGAAAACCGCAGGAGAAAGAAGAAGGAAAAAGAAAGAGGAGGAAGAAGAAGAAGCACAAGGGAAGCACTGTAGCAGATGCCACTTAAGCCGTCTGATTGAGAAATCAGACGACGGAAGAAGTTCTGCAGACAAAGAAGAAGAAGAGAAGGTGCCGTAGCTGAAAGCAAAGAAAAGAAGGAAGAAAAGAAAAAAAAGATAAAGAAGAAGAAGAACTGAAGAAGATCAAGCAAAGAGAAGAAAGACGAGAAGAGAAAGAAGAAGAAAAAAAAGACAAGAGAGAAAGAAGAGAAGAAGAAAAAGCCAAGAAACAAATCTACCTCTCTCTCTCTCTCTTATTTTTGTAATAAAAGCATTATACTTCTAGAATTCTAGTAGCTCCCTGAGTTCGACCTCGGGAAAAATATTTCCGAGTAAAATTGTAATAGTGGCAATGACTATCTGTAGTTCAACGACATTTCTATAACAAACAAAAAAAAACCTAGCTTCGGTCATACCGCCGCTATTTCATACATGGACATGGACATGCTATTGAATTGTCGAACCATCCTCTCGTAGCTTCTTTTGACACGACGAACCTCGAGCTCTATCTCAAGGTCACATACTCTCTCCAACAGCTCTACTATCTGGGACTCGTATGATATAACCTACAGCTGCAGCTTACGTGCTTCGTCATTCTTATTCTTCAGCCTATGCTGAAGATCTTCGAGGTGATCAGTCAGCCATTCAACATACTCATCCGATGCATTCCCCCTATGAAGAATACGTGAAAGCTCCCTCTTGGACCTCGCATGTAATGCAGCCAAGAAGGTGAACTCCTCATGGGAAGACTGTACCGTTGGCTCATGATCAAATGTCCAAACCCTGTAGCCACATCCCTATATTTTTAATGCCGGAGAATATAACTTTAGTTTTTTAGTTTTGACATTATTATCACGCTTGAATTGAAATGACCCGTTGTCTTTTTAGTGGCATAAGACGTCTGGAGTTTCAGTCAGACGTCTGGACACATGCCCGGACGATTGAAAGTAGGAAATATCATACTTCGCTTTGTGCTCTACACGCGAGCAGTGCGTAGAGGCTTCTCTCTCCTCCGCACCCCACTCCTAAACCCTAGCACCCACTCTATATAAACCCCCCCCTTCTCTTCTTCTTACCCCCTCACACCACTCAAGCCACCGCCACCTCCACTTTCTCCTTGTGACGACCACACCCCCTCCTATCTCTGCTGCAGTCGCGGTGAGGAAGGAGAGGAGTCGGCGAGGGAAAACGGGGAGAAGCGAGAGCGAGAGAGTGCGAGGGAGTGAGAGTAGAGGAGGAGGAAGATGGCTGCGGGAGCTCGGTGGAGCTCGAGGAGGAGTCGTGGGAGAAAGGAGGACGCTGACGAGGAGCTTCTCAAGCTCCTGTAGCTACTAGAGCTGCTACTACATCATCTGAGGGCGAAGGCGCGAGCGGAGCAAGCTACGTAGAGAGGTTCTGGTACTGGAATTTTTTCAATATCAGACGTCTGGAGTATGGTTCAGATGGCTAGCGAGGCACCAGGATGTCCGGAGCTGAGGCCGGATGTCTGAAAGCATAATATCGTGAGGTACGTACCTTCCTGCGCTGCTTTCTGCCATGCAGAAGATTTCAGCACAGGAGGTGTTGGGTTAAAAATGGGTCTGTGCTCTGCACGTAGGCACAAAGCGTCGAGAAGGAGTAGGGTACGCACTTCAAGGTGATTTTGGATGTCTGACCGCATTGTCAGACATTCGACAGCCCTTCCAGATGATTGGAAGGAGGGTGAGACGTCTAGAGCTACCCCCAGGCAGTCGCGGAGGGATCCAGACATCTGAGAATACCGCAAGAAACACAAGGTGAGATCTGACATCTTTTAAGACGTCTAGGACTAGTCCCAGATGTCTGATTTTGGTCAGTAACCGCGTTTTTGGCCTATTTAGGGTCCAAACGGTCCCAGACGTCTGATTTTGGTCAGTAACAGCATTTTTGGCCCATTTAGGGTCTAAACGGAATTGGATTTCCACAAACAAAGTAGCGTTGTTTTCCACTTGAGTTCCTCTATATGTTCGTGTTGAGTATCTACTATTTTGACCTTGTCTAATGTAAATTACTCGCTGGTACAGGTTGTTGGTGCTAGAGCACCACGATCATTTGTTTTGATGATAACAAAACACGTGTTATTTAACATTTGCAATTTGAGTCCTAGATTTCAGGTCAATTGCAAATGTGGACGTGTTTAGACGGAACTCGAGCTCGCATCCAGGACGGATTGGAGGAGCTTGACGGAAAACAGACGAGGTTCGCGTGGAGCGAAAGATTGGAGATGGAAGAGAAGAAGAATAGGATAGATTCTTTTTTATCCTTTCATGTATCTCTTGTATTTATTTTCTTGCTCTTTATTTTCCTTAGACATTATGTTAAAGAGCCTCAAAGTACCCTAACAGTAGTCCTAGGAACACCGGCACAACCCTACGATACATAGGTTTTCTGTAGAATACTTAGAAAACCAATATAGGGTTCAAACAGCATTTACAGACGTCTAATTCCCAAATCAGACGTCTGATAAAGAATTTTAAGACGTCTGACTGTTGTTTCAGACGTCTGATAACTGTTAGGCTGGACATAGTTAGTTCTGTCTGATGAAATCAGACGTCCAGACCTTAGACCAGACGTCTTAGGAGACGTCTGATGACTTTGCCAGACGTCCAGTTAGTGGACCGTTGGCTGGCTTAGAAAACACTGAAGATTATGACCGTTAGAGCCTTATCAGACGTCCATAGGACTTACCAGACGTCTGATAAATGACTGTTTTGCCTCGGCTGACCCAAAATCTCTTCTCAGAGATTTTCTAGCCGTTGCAACGTTTGGAAATCAATTCCCACAGTAAAAGTAGGTTTCCAGACGTCCAGACATAGTACTAGACGTCCTGTATGTCGTCTGATGGACTTGCACAAAAACCCTGTTTAGATCTGATTCAAGTCAGGGAGAAACCCGCATAGAATCAGACGTCTGATCTTCTAATCAGACGTCTTATAGTGAACTTCCAGACGTCTGATGATAGAATTAGACGTCTGATAAGCCTGTCAGAACAATGATTGTTCCTGATTTCGGGCTGATTCTCTTGGACTTTGTTCCCAACGGCTATAGAACCTTTCCTAAGCCTTCTAAAGCCTTCCTAAGGCCTCTATAAATAGAGGGGAACCTTTGTAACACAAAGAAAAAGAGACACACTTAGAAAAACAAGACACACACCTTGCAATACACTTTCAAACCTTTTGTGTCCAAAGAAAAGACTCTCTTGCTCTCCAAGCTCAAGCTCCATTTTCTTGAGAGCATTCAACCGTTGCGCACCCGCTCTCCCGCCGTAGATAACGAGAGCGACGTAGCGCCATCGCGTGGCACACGCACTGCGTCATCATCGACGCACTCCTTGCAAAGGGGAGTTTCCTATTTCCTATAGAAGCTAGGTTTAATTTTGTTGGCTCTATAGGACTGTTATTTTATTTTATCTTTGTATTTTGGTTGGGTATTCGCTTTGCGAATTCCCGTCTCCTTCGTGGGACAAAATCCTTCTCGTGGAGAGAAGGGGTTGAGGAACGCTACCCTCGTACTTGTAGCGTGGTTGTACTGAGGTTGAATCACCCTCGTTCAAAGTGATTCGTTTAGTGGATTTTGATCAACTTGGTTGATCGGAAAATCCTAACTCGAGAGGGTTAGGTGGTGGTTTTCACCCGATTTGGGTTTCCACCTAAAAATACCTGTGTACATTTTGTGATTGCTTAATTTCTTGTGATATTGCTTTATATATTTTCAATTCCGCATTTTTTTTGTCACGCTGATCTCACCCCTCCTAGTAGGGTAGAACCTTCAATTGGTATCAGAGCAGGTCTCGCATTTTCGGCGTTACAAACCGGCGAGGATCTAAACATGGAGGGAAGCTGTTCCACAAGCAGGATTTCCGAGGGGCAGTCCACAACCTGTCCGCCGTTCTTCGACGGGAGCAACTACCCCTACTGGAAGTTGCGGATGAAGACGTGGCTTCAAGCCACCGACTTCACAGTCTGGGCCATGTGCGAGACCCCCTTCGACATCCCAGAGAAACCCGCCAGAGGATACTCGCAGCAGCAGATCCGGGAGCTCTCTCTCAACGCGAAAACAATGAACGCGTTGTATTGCGCGCTCAGCTCGGAAGAATTCAACAGAATCTCGCAGTGCGCCACCGCATACGAGATTTGGCACACACTCGAGGTAACTCATGAAGGTACCTCTAAGGTAAAAACCTCAAAAATTAATTTACTTTCTCAAGAATTTGAATCTTTTTCAATGAAATCTAACGAGTCTTTAAGTGAGATGAACACTAGGTTCACTCTCATTGTAAATAACTTGAAAGCTTTAGGAAAGACTTTCATAAAGGGGGAGCTTCAAGGGAAGCTTCTTCGTTCCCTTGGACCGGAGTGGGAACAGAAAGTCACCGCCATCGAGGAGGTGAACGAAATGGAGGAGCTCAACATGGACGATCTCTTAGGCAATCTGATGGCCTACGAGACTAAGTTGAAGCAGAAGAAGAAGGATACACCGGAGCCTAAACCAAAGAAGACTCTCGCCTTCAGAGCCGCGTCGGATAGCGAGGTAAGTTCCGACGACGAAGACTTTAGAATTTTACTTAAAAATTTTTCCAAGTTTTGTAGGGAATTAAAGAAAGAGAAAAAGGAGAAGAAGGAAATCCCGAGACGTTGCTACCACTGCAACGGGAAAGGGCATCTGCGACCAGAATGCCCTCTTCTCAAAAAGGAGAAGAAGAAGGAAAAGGAGAAGAAATCTAAGAAGAAGGCGTTCCAAGCCACTTGGGACGATTCTAGCTCGGAGGAAGAAGAAGAAGAAAAGACCATAGAAGAAGAAACCGCTTGCTTCGGCTTCATGGCCAGAGGAAGCAACAGTGAAAGCGGAAGCGACTCCGACGACGAGGTAAATTTTGATTTACAAGAAGCTTTTAATGAATTATTCGAGATTAGTAAATCACTTAAAATAGAAAACAAAAGCATGAAGAAGAACCTTAGTTTTCTTAGAAGTGAAAATGATAGGTTAGAAATAAAGCTTAGGGACCTAGAAAGTAGCTCTAGTCCTAATAACCTGCTTTTAGAAAATAAAAATTTAATCAATGAAAATACTAAATTGATTGAGGAAAATAATAGTCTAAAATTAGAAATTTCAGATTTAAAGACTAAAATGAACATTATAGAAAAAGAAATTGCATGTCTTAGGGAAAATTCTAACAGATTAATCAACAAAGTAGATAAGTTTTATAGCCCTAAGGTTGAGAAAGGATCTCCATCAAGGAGACCTTCTAACAAATCCGGATCCAAGCTCACTTGGATACCAAAGAAAAAATTAGAATCTTGTTTTGTAGGGTTCAGGGATGACTACAACATAAAGGACTGGACCTACAAGCTCAAGGCTGGTCAACTTAAGTTGGGAGAACCAATGAGTAGACCAAGGAGGAGAAGAAGAAGACCGACGAGACGGCGAACAAATGACGGACCCGCCGCACGTCGACCACCAGATTGGAGACCGGCGCCGATGCCCGGGCCTCCAAGCTACGGATGGGAGCCCCATCCGATGTGGCATCCACCACCACCATTCGGGCCATTTTATTGGCCATGGTAGGTGAGGTAAAACCCTTTACCCTATCTTTTTATCATAAGCATTTAGATAGGGGGAGTTAAAAAAAAGGATGAGCTAATTGTCAATTTTTAAGGGGGAGATATAAGGTAGCTAAATTTCCTTTAGAAAGGGGGAGAAAAATAATAGCTATCGCATTGTTACAAAAAGGGGGAGAATATCACCTTTGTTAAAATAAATTCATAGAAGAGCATGTTTTAAGGGGGAGTTATAAGAAATGTAAAATCAATTAAACCTTTTTGATAATGTCAAAAAGGGGGAGAATTTTATGGATTATTATTTACAGTTTTGTCATCATCAAAAAGGGGGAGATTGTTGGTGCTAGAGCACCACGATCATTTGTTTTGATGATAACAAAACACGTGTTATTTAACATTTGCAATTTGAGTCCTAGATTTCAGGTCAATTGCAAATGTGGACGTGTTTAGACGGAACTCGAGCTCGCATCCAGGACGGATTGGAGGAGCTTGACGGAAAACAGACGAGGTTCGCGTGGAGCGAAAGATTGGAGATGGAAGAGAAGAAGAATAGGATAGATTCTTTTTTATCCTTTCATGTATCTCTTGTATTTATTTTCTTGCTCTTTATTTTCCTTAGACATTATGTTAAAGAGCCTCAAAGTACCCTAACAGTAGTCCTAGGAACACCGGCACAACCCTACGATACATAGGTTTTCTGTAGAATACTTAGAAAACCAATATAGGGTTCAAACAGCATTTACAGACGTCTAATTCCCAAATCAGACGTCTGATAAAGAATTTTAAGACGTCTGACTGTTGTTTCAGACGTCTGATAACTGTTAGGCTGGACATAGTTAGTTCTGTCTGATGAAATCAGACGTCCAGACCTTAGACCAGACGTCTTAGGAGACGTCTGATGACTTTGCCAGACGTCCAGTTAGTGGACCGTTGGCTGGCTTAGAAAACACTGAAGATTATGACCGTTAGAGCCTTATCAGACGTCCATAGGACTTACCAGACGTCTGATAAATGACCGTTTTGCCTCGGCTGACCCAAAATCTCTTCTCAGAGATTTTCTAGCCGTTGCAACGTTTGGAAATCAATTCCCACAGTAAAAGTAGGTTTCCAGACGTCCAGACATAGTACCAGACGTCCTGTATGTCGTCTGATGGACTTGCACAAAAACCCTGTTTAGATCTGATTCAAGTCAGGGAGAAACCCGCATAGAATCAGACGTCTGATCTTCTAATCAGACGTCTTATAGTGAACTTCCAGACGTCTGATGATAGAATTAGACGTCTGATAAGCCTGTCAGAACAATGATTGTTCCTGATTTCGGGCTGATTCTCTTGGACTTTGTTCCCAACGGCTATAGAACCTTTCCTAAGCCTTCTAAAGCCTTCCTAAGGCCTCTATAAATAGAGGGGAACCTTTGTAACACAAAGAAAAAGAGACACACTTAGAAAAACAAGACACACACCTTGCAATACACTTTCAAACCTTTTGTGTCCAAAGAAAAGACTCTCTTGCTCTCCAAGCTCAAGCTCCATTTTCTTGAGAGCATTCAACCGTTGCGCACCCGCTCTCCCGCCGTAGATAACGAGAGCGACGTAGCGCCATCGCGTGGCACACGCACTGCGTCATCATCGACGCACTCCTTGCAAAGGGGAGTTTCCTATTTCCTATAGAAGCTAGGTTTAATTTTGTTGGCTCTATAGGACTGTTATTTTATTTTATCTTTGTATTTTGGTTGGGTATTCGCTTTGCGAATTCCCGTCTCCTTCGTGGGACAAAATCCTTCTCGTGGAGAGAAGGGGTTGAGGAACGCTACCCTCGTACTTGTAGCGTGGTTGTACTGAGGTTGAATCACCCTCGTTCAAAGTGATTCGTTTAGTGGATTTTGATCAACTTGGTTGATCGGAAAATCCTAACTCGAGAGGGTTAGGTGGTGGTTTTCACCCGATTTGGGTTTCCACCTAAAAATACCTGTGTACATTTTGTGATTGCTTAATTTCTTGTGATATTGCTTTATATATTTTCAATTCCGCATTTTTTTTGTCACGCTGATCTCACCCCTCCTAGTAGGGTAGAACCTTCACAGGTTACTAGTCGGTGGTGTGTTCAGGGCCTGCGAAGACGATGAGATCTGTGACACAGGCCCCCATTCCTCCCGTGATACCCGGTAGAGTGGTTTAATTCAGCTGTTAATATTTAAATGAGAATGTACTTGTTTGGAATAATCGAATCGAACTCTAGGATGTGGAATGAACCCTAGGGTAGAAATGTATGAGCTTGTCTTGAGCTGTACTGTTTACCTGATGCATGTTTAAAATAAATTGCTAGCAAATGGTATTAGTGTAATTATGAGATGCATGTTAAAATACGAGTTGCCTGTATGTGAATGAATTATGAGATGCATGTTAGAATACGAGTTGCCTTAATGTGAATAAGAAAGTGAACGGTGAAACCACAAGTTGCCTGTAAATGATTGAGAATTAAATTGTGAAAACACAAGTTTCCTGTATATGGATGAGGAACGAGTTATGAAACCTAAGATCTGAATGTGGATAAATGAGACTAATGATGACCATGAACCCTACGGGGAATTAGGGGTAGAACTCCTGTGTATGAAAGGAAATCTGTAATGTAGACAGGAAGTGTGCTGGCCCTTGTGTACGCGGTACCAAGGAGAGCAACTGCCCCTTTTTAGTATAAAGCGGAGCTAGCCACCCTTGAGTTGAGACCTGAGGTTAGGATTGGCCACTCTACACCGACTCCTGTTGACCCTCGTGTACGTGGTACCAAGGTGTGCTACTAGTGTAGGGAGGGAGCTAGCCACCTGATGAGAGACTCATCATGATCTCTAATTACCCCTAATTAACTAGTCTTCCTAGTTAATTAGCTAAGGTTATGAATTTATAAGGGTTAATTATAGAATAAGGGATATTTAACAAAGGACCTTCAAAATAAGCTAAAAATGACATTTTATCATTCAATTAACATTATTAATAATTTAATTAATAATTAGACTCAAAATCCTATTAACCATTCCTTTAATTAATAAGTTAAGTAACTTAAACATGATGTATACCTAAGTATATAATAACTTAAGTAATTTTACTTAATCTAATAAATTAACTTAAAAAGGTCAAAAATGTAAATTCAAGGTGAAAACATAATATTTACCTTATTTACTAACATATATAAAAAGTTGAAAAAGATCTAAGTTAAAATAAACCTTCAAAACCTGAGTTTACATTTTGGTCCTTAAAATTCATTGCAATCGGGTCCTTAATTTTCACACAGGTCCTTAAGTTTCATTTCATTTAAGTCCCTTTCCTTCTTCTTCTTCTTCAGTCAAATGGACGGCTGGCGATGGAGAATCACACCACTGCACGATCACCACCCTACCGACATCACTCTTCTTTGTCCAAGCCCTTGCAGCTTGCACTCACTACCTCCTCTTCATCCACCGGTCTGGATTAGCTGGAAATCCTAATTTTCAGTGGAAGATAACCTCACCGTCATCGGAGACGACGCCGGAGGTTAAGCTCCTCAAGCTCCTTCTTTCGCCAGACCTCGCCACTCTCTTCAACGCCAACCACTATAAATACCCTCTTACCCCTTTGATTTAACTCAAGTTGGCTCCCTTCCCTCTTCTAACACTGTAGCTGACTTCGATAGGCTATTCGTCCAAAACTCTGGCGACTTTCCATCTCACTTTCCAAATTCCTCCATCCATTCTGATCAGCCGAGGAGATCCGCTGTGGTCTGCCACGTCTCTGGACACAGGTGCCGACCAAGGAATCCTCTGCTTCACCTCAAATCCGCCTGCTGGAGATCTTCCTCTACACCCTTTGATTTCATCGTCCGCTATGAACCTTCGGCAGAACCCTATTGACCTCTTCGTCCAGGTAACAGTAGATTAGTAGGAGTAGGAGTTGGTTAGCTTAGTTAGTTAGATAGTTAGTTAGATAGTTAGTTAGATTAGAGTAATTTTAGAATTTCAGTGTTCATCTTCTCCGACTCTAGTGAGCTCCTTGAGCTCGCCAGAGACTTAATTTCATCTTTTGAAATCATTGATCACCTTCTTCTTTCTCCCACGACCATTTCTAATCCACTTAATCACTTAATTGATCACTTAATCGCCTATTTCACCTTTCACCTCCACCGACTACTGTCACTATCCATGGTGATAGTATTAGGCTTAGATTCACCTTCATTTTGTCCATCATCATCTATTCATCACTTAGGGACCCTAATCGACACTTTAATATGTATAATTACCATATATAACTTAAACGTCCAATTTTTAATTAAACTCTTGAGCTCGCTGTCAATGGCCACTTAAGAGCAATTCAAATCCTTAATTATATATATATTTATCATCATAAATACTTGTTGACTTGTTTTAACCACTCAATTAAGTGGTAAAATAGGTCCTGAGCTTAATCCACATAGATCCTTTGAAAAATGAAATTCATTGTCAAACCTTTACTCTACTGAAATAATGGAAAATTAATTGAATTTTTGAGGTTCCCTTCAACCTCAGGAACCTTTTTAGATTAAAAATGGCACATTTTTACAATCTGTACACAATTTACATATTTTCTGGACTCACTGGAGCTCCGACGAGCTCCAGTGAGTCATTTTTGTTCTTCAGCCTGTGAAACTTGGGGAGAAGCTCCAGAATGATATAATATGGATCAGTGATTGTTTTGAGGAGGTTTATTTGAAGATTTAGTGTTTGGAGCTGTAGATTGAGGTTCATCTTCTCCAACTCCGACGGAGTTGGAGAAGTCTGACAAAGAGGTCTGAGGAGTATTTAAGGAACCTAGAAGCTTCAGTGTAGTGCACTGAAGCTGTTCATGACCTCATTCTACTGTAACAACTCTTAGATTCTTCTGATGAACAAAGTGATTTTGAAGCTCAGGAGACGAACCTGAAACCCTAATTTCTAGGGTCAGAACACTTATCTGAGAATCTGAATGAATTCCTGAGGTTGAAAGGATTCTAATTTAGGTTTTAATTTCACCTAAAGAGGTTTTAATCATAAAGTCAAATTTTTAAGTCTATCAGTCAAACCTGAGGAGGAAACTTTGCTTCTGAGCTCGAATTGAGGTATTGAGGAGTTTAAGTTGATTCTGAGATTCTATTGGAAAGTTTTAGAATGATCAAAGTGAGCTCAAACTTGTGATTTGGTGAAAGTTCAAACCTTGTCAGTTTGGGTTATTTTTGAACCCAAACTGACGACAGAGGCATTTTGTTGAGATTCAATCTTAAATCCTGCCCAGATAAGTCAATTTCAACCCTTAGAATCTATTTTAATCAGTTAGAAATGTTCTTAAGTGTTTGTTCATCTATTTTTAGGTTGTAATTGCGATCTCTGAAGCTTTCAGAGAAGCTTCAAGCTTCTCTACTGTTCCTGAAGGTCTTGAGAACTTAGAACCTATATCTGTAGCTGCAGAATCATTTGTATAAATTGTTTAGACCTTTAAATAAGAGAGAAAAGTCCATCTATGGACACTGTAAAGATTAACTCACTTTCCAGGCAATAAAAACCTGTAGGAACCCCTTATTTCACTCTTCAAATTGAAGAGAAAATCATCCTCTAAACTTAAAATTGACCCTACAACTGTGTAGATCTACCTTAGAGTTTTCCAACAAGCCTTGAATCACTTGGAATGGAGCTCTGAGCTAAGAGAAATCGTCGATTGAAGTTGGGTCTGGAGGGGGGAACATAGTCCCACATCAGTTAACTATGAGCACGTGCCTTGGAATAAAAGTGATTTGTTGTATAGGCCCTTCAGTCGTGAGCGCTCGGCGCACGGTTACCGATCTGATCATCTGAACATTCTGAGCATGTGCGTGTATGTGCGAGCATGTGTGCCTGCGGGTGTGCACCCGAATGGGTGTGAGCGATTGTGGCCCTGGGAGGGCGAGGCCTGGGAGGCAGTTGAGCTGGATTGTTTCAAAACTGTGAATCGAAAAATAAATCAAAATCGAACCCAATTGAAATCAAGCGAGGACCGAGTAGGGTCTGGTCCCACCCTGGTCCCAGGGTGCTGTGTATTCTCGAAAGGACCTCGCCGTAAATAAAATAATTTTTGGTTAAAAAGGAAAATAAACCCGATTCAGCTGAAGAATCAAAGGAAAAGCTAAGGTTAAGTGAAGAGCTAATGGATCTAAGGAAAGAAAGAAGAAGACTAAGGGAACTAAGAAGAAAGCTAAGCGAAGAGAAGAAGAGGTAGGAGCAGAAGAAGAGAGAAAAATTAAAGAGCTCGAGAGAGAATAAAAGATTAAAGGAAAAAAAAGAGAAAGAAAGAAAGAGAGAAGAAAGAGGCTGAAGAAGTAAAGAAAATAAATTGTTTTACTTGCATTATTTTAAATTTCTTTTTGTTCTTAAATGTTTTAATAAAGCATGTTTTTATAAAAGAACTCTTATTGCCTTAATTGGTTTGAAATAAAATAGAAAATTAACATGTTTACTTGTTAATAAAGTATATCATTTGAGTAAATGTGTTTTTCATATGGAATTTTGTATATTCTTTATAGTTTAAATCATTTGGCAAAATTCATGTTTCCATAATTAACTTAATATACCTCCTAAACTTAAAAAGAAAAATAAAGATAATTGGTGAATTTAGAAAGAATTATACCTCCCAGCGAACGACATGAACTCAACCAGTAAAAATTTCTAAAATGTTAGGTTAATTCGACCCTATACTACACAATCGAAACAATTTCGAGTTAACCTAAGTGACTTTTTCTACTCTTAATTAAGTAAAATTAACTTAATTACTAAGTTGAGTAAAGTGACCGATCACCACCCCATAGGGCCTAGGGTTAAGCTAGCCACCCTACACCGACTTTGTTAGGCCCTCTGGGCAAATCGGGGTAGTCGAACGAGGGTATGCGGACTGTGGAGGGGTGAGACCCCTGTTTGGTTCTGAGGGGCGAGACCCCTGTTTTGAGAGGGCAAGGCCCTATACTATTCCGTGCTGTACTTTGGGCGTACCCGTTAGTGGAAACGACTGACCGCGTGCCAGTGCGGGGTAGCTACCCATGCGCTTATCACGCATGCTGTTGTCGTCGCTACGTCTCGATAGTGACCTCGGGGTGGTTAACTGGATGTAGGACTACCGCGGGGGACTCTTTCGACCAGGAGAGCACCACGTGTACCTTCTACTTCACGGAAAAGACTGCAATCAAGATTGTTCCCACGAGGAATAAGCAAGATCAAGAAATACTTGGATACTTTGAGAAACAGATGAATCATAAACACATAATGAGATAAATAGAAATGAGAATAAAACCTGTTTGTTGTTTTTATTTTATTTGCACATAAATAATGTAAATACCACTCTACTCAACGATCGCTAACTATGTCTTTTCGTAACCCTGTTCAGGACCAGGTGTTGAGCAGCCTGAGTTTCCGATTGTAGAGGGAGCTAGGCCCGGCTGAGCCCAGCCATAGTAGTTCCTTTTCCAGTTCTTTGTTTCTCCTATAGTTGTGAGTACTAGACTTTAAATTACTATTCTCGTTACTTTCTGTTTCCTGTTGTTGTTGTGGTGGCATGTATTACTATTTTGAGACAACTGTTCTACTTTTGTTTACTGCTTTGTTCTTTCCTTCTGCTTAGTTATATTACATGTGTGAATGTGATTTATTTCCCTGCTTTTGGTTATTTCTCATTGGACGACTAGGTCTTGGGATTAGTCGAGGCGAGTCGGTCTCGGGTCCTGTAGGGATCCGGGAACCAGGTCGTAACATGAATGAAGCTATCAATTGAACTCACTCTGTTAATCCGAGGGTAGACATAATACAATCTCTACTGTATTGTCTCATCACTGCTAGTGTCATCCTCTAAAATAAGATTGCAAAGTTCACGGCAAGAGCATCTCCTACTGTGCCTTCAAAGGGGTCCACACCTTGGCACAATCTCCATTGACTATATTTTAATTGTCAAGATAAATCGAGAAATTAAGATGTTACTCATTAACAAAGAATTGACAACATGAAAGTAAAGCCTCACGATAACGCCATTGCCATTGAAATATATAACCATTCAATTACGTACAACATGTACTTAATAACATATTCGAAGAACATATATGAAATTAGTACATGATGAAGGCAAATATATATAAAACACTAGATAGGCCTATGACACCATGATAGAGTGAACATAACATGGTAGAAAAGCTGCAGAAGGAATGTGTTGGATGATGACTACTACAACAGCTTTGTTAACCTGACCAGCGGGGTCAACCTCAACAGCCAATAAGATAGTCTATAGGAGCATATGCATCAAGGTTATGGGTGGGATCATCCTCTACATCACGTTGATCTAACATGACTGTAATCAGTCCAAAGAAGTTCAGCAATTTGATCACGAATCGCAGAGCCAGCAGTTACAGCAGCATCATCAACCTCGCCTGAAGGGTCATCGTGATCGTCATCTACCTCTGATACCATGCTAAGCAATTCGTTGAACAACTCATCATTGGGCTCAAAATGACATAGGAAGTTGTGTAAGATGCAGGCTGCCATTACCATTCGACATTGATTCTTGAACTTGTCGAATGGTCATTGATCGAGTAATTTCCAACGACCTTTGAGGACACCAAATGTCTGCTCAACCACATTGCGTAGGGAAGCGTGGCGGTGATTGCATATCTGCTTCACATTCTGATACGCACAATTGTACTCCTTTAGATGATATGCAACACCTTTATATGGTGCCAGAAACCTATCGGTATTTGCATACCCAAGGTCAACCGAGTATCGTTTTGGCTTGTGGAACATGGAACTTGCCAACGTTGACGGCCCAATTGAGAACCCACATGTCAGTAGTAGAGCCCTTGAACCCGATGACAACATATACGAATTCCATATCGAAATTGACAGCGGCCATGACATTTTGAGATGGGTACTGATTCCAGCATTAAAACCAGGCTTGTTGATCATTCCGAACCATCGCCTTGATATGATAGCCATCAATGGCCCCGACGACATCCTACAAGGACAAAATCAAAAGTTCAAGATTTATCACTCCCTATAGTACGAAATTTGTAAATACCGATTGTTATGTATGTGCATACTCGAAAGTAAGGGTAGAACTTCAGGTTCCCCCTTATTTCATCAGGTATGGGTGCATCTGCTCTAGATAAGGTGATGAGATGACACTTCAATTTGATGATTTGTCTCATGAGTCGATTAACGTAACAACTTATAGTCTCCCTGAATGCTGAAACCTCTCCATTAGATGGCGATTAGACCCGCCATATCCCAAAATAGAAAGGAAAATTGTGACTTGCTCCTCTACCATCGTGTTGCATGTATTCTTAAGAGTTGTTCGTTCTTTCAACAAATCAACAAATGTGAAGAAGGCTTCCTTCATTATTCAGAATTCATCCTTACATCATTTTGGATTAGGGTGATACAAATGTCATGGATCCACAGGTGCCCAGTCATTAAGTTTGTGTTTTGAGTTATTTTTTACGGTTGTGATGGGTAGTAGTGCGCCATTACAACTACAAGTAACAACATCTCAACAATGGTCATCTCCTCCTCCTCAAAGTCGTCAACACTATCAGAAATGGAGCTGTCACTTGACGAATCAAATGAGTCTGAGGAACTATCCATGCTGTGTGGACTACTGCAGTTCGACATGCCTGAAATCTTAAAGGAACGAAATGACAGACTACTTCACAATAACGACATTTCTATTTCCTAATTGGTGTCACAATAACTTATACATGACGTAGACATTCAAATAAGATAAATGAAAGGATAACAACAAATCCCTCAGATTATGGAGGCAATGTACGATAAAGTGTTCAACATTAATACACATATCATGAACTAGAATAAAATAAGATAAAATCAGAAAATAAAAAGCTAGTTCGACTAAAAGCAACTACATGATATGAGATGATGGTCCTCTCCTAAACTGAAGATGAGAAGCTGCTGCTTCAATCAAAGGCCATAGCATATGATGATGCTACGCTCAACAATATAAGGAAACCCCGCAGGTAGCATCAACCCTGAATGACGCATTGCAACCAATCATAAAAAGTTTAAGTGTTATCAACAACATTCATAAAAATAGCCCAATTTCAACTTCGGGCTAAATGCTATGCAAGCAGGACTACATCAGAAGGGGATAGGAAGGACACGTGGTCGTTAACCATCTATAGGCAACGACCTATCTCCTTAGTTGTGCCGACCTTCTTCGGCTTGGTGATGTGGTGATCGACAATCTTCTTTACCAAGGAGTTCATCTCTTGTATGCCTTCTGGGGCAACATTTGTTGAAGTGGTTCGACACTTCTTACCACCACTAGAGGTGCCTTCGCCACTAACCCTCTTTCTCAAACTACCACTGGGGCTATCTCGTGGTGGAATACACTGTTGAGGGACATCATTATTAGTTTGAGTGGGAGAAGGGTATGTGGAAGGCAGATAAGCAAAATCCCCCTGATATGCGGAGGGTCCAGAAGAAAGGAGTTCCTCAAAGCTGAAGTTATGCTAATCAAAAGCATGATCGAATGCTGGAGCGGTATACTGACATGTCCGTTGAGATAGACACTCGACTGGCGGAATTGGGGGGATGTATGGAGCTGGAGTGCCGTCCTCCGATGAATTAGATAGACGATTAGATGACATCGCATGCTCCCCTGTAGCAATGTTATTCCCAATTATGTTGTTTATGTCATCGTAGAACGGAAATGCTTTACCCTTCAACTTCCACAGCTTTTGAGGTAGCTAAATGGAAGAATGAAATGGAATTACCTATTGCTAATTACCTAAGGAAAGTAATGATAGAAGGGAAAACAAGGGGAATAACGGAAGATACCTCCAACCAAACTTCAGGGGTTGGTGCTACAGGACACATGGTGGTTGGATCCATTCCCCAACCACTCATATTTAGGATCCAATGGTATGCAGGAAATTTCTTTTTCAAACCCCTCCACTTGTGGAGAAGCTTATGCTAGTCATAACCGAGATGTGTGTCCTGATCAAACTCAAGGACTATCTCTTGCCATCCATGTTTAGTGAATGATTCGCCCTCCCAATCACATTTACTTTTGTGGTGGTCTTTGAAAATGGGCATCAACTTCGAGTCCATTTCAAGGGTCTAGTTTTTAACCCTCTTTAACCTAACGAGTTGTTGATCGAGTTGTTGAGTGGCATCTCACGACTCTCCATGCATCGTTCCTCTCATTCTAGAAAAGTTGTGAGGGAAGTTAATGAACCACCAAGTAATGTATGAAGTTTTTTCAAGCAAACTAATGGATGTAAAACAATCTCACGTTTAAAAAAGAAAAAATATTATTGGGAAGATAACAACTTTAACATGTACCCCTTATAAATTGAACATGAAGTGGATTTCTTTACTAATAAACTTTATCATTTACAACTCTAATTCTTCCTATACAATTATCCACTACAAGAATATTGAGTATTCTCGACCGTTAATAACGGTCGCAAATGTTTAAATAACCATCGAGAAAAAGGGTCGAGGAATGTACAGCCACGATTGGGTTTTCTTGACCGTTATTAAATAATACGGTAAAAAAAAAGGTGCACCCCATTCGATGTTTGGTCAGTTCTCTCGCCAATTTTCAATGATCGGTAACGCTCTTTCCCGACCATTTAATGTCCACGGTTGTTGAAAGTATTTACTTTGAATGTTATTTAGACAGTCGAGTAAGAACGTATTTCCAACCGTTTGTTAATAACAATCAAAAATAATGATATTTTCGTCGGTTTACGGACGATCGATAATGTTAACTTTTTACGACATTTATTGAGTAACGGTTGAGAAAACTCGTTTTATAGACCATTTTAAACAGTTGAGAATGTTAACTGTTCTCGACACAGTTGGGAAAGTCATATTAGTGACCGTTTTAACAGTCGATAATATTAACAATTCTCGACCATATTTAAATAACGGTTGAGAATAATAAGGAAATTTTTTTTAAATATATTTAATTTATGTTAAAGACCTGGTAATAATGTCCTATTAAGAGTATAAATCAATTACACAACCTAAAAATTTATGCATTTAAAAAAAATAGAAGAAATGAAAATTAAAATTATATAAATAAAAATAACGTATGCAAAGTTCATTACACACGGTAATATATATAAAAAATATAATTATGCTGTGGCACCAACACCTCCAACACTGCTACCACCTAAATCGTCATCATGACGATATCTATACTGATGAAGGGATGGGTGATCAATTCTTCCCTTCTGAAGTAATGCAAGGAGCTCCTTGATAGTCTTGTTGGATTCCTTGGTTTGCTTCGCGTTGTCCCTGACCAATGTTGTCAGCTCCTCGATCCGGTGGTCCTTCTCCTCGTCTTTGCGACGTAATGCCGCAATCTCCTTCCTCATCTCCTGCACCTCAGCTAAACAAAATGATGCTCCCCTTCTCCCATACCACCCCGAGACGGTCTCGCTTCTCCCTGTGCTACGGATATACCTGCCATGCTCAGGTGGCATGACGGTCCAGTAGGCCTCCTCTGCTGTCAGTGGCTGTTGAATTGTACTGTAGTTTGCATCTTCAGGAGAATGCATTAAGTTGATCATATTATCCTGAAAGGTATTGAATTACGTTAAGTAATTTCATTTAATTATATAATTACGAAATAAAATAAAAGTATTGTATTCTTTTAACTTATGTGCCTCTGTTGGTATGTGTCGTGAAGCCACCCTCTATTTCCCTCTTCGCTCATCTTGCTATGAGTGGCCTCATATACTCTCATCTGATTAAGCTGGGCACCTCGATGCATGGCGGACTACAATAATTTGAAACAATTAATTTTAATAAATTAGAAATTTTTGTAAGGTTTAAAAGAAAATATTAATTAAAGATACTTATGTATATAGATTTCATCACGTTTATGCTTCTCCTACTCAGGACATGGGTCTTCGGTGGAGCCTTAACCCTATTTTCCTTATTTTTCTTTTCTTGCTCCTGAAAATGAAGGTACAATTTATTAACTTATAAAATGTTTAAATAAATGATAATATATGAAATACTTTTACCTGCGTCGCTGGATCATTCCAATGCTCGCACACTTCCTTCCAAATGTGCTGTTGTATCAAAAGAGGCGCATTATGTAATGCCTCACCATGATTCTTGTTCATATAATACTAAAAAATATAATTTTAATGTTAGAAATAATATTTGAATAGTGGTAAGGAAATAAAGAAATACGGTTAAAATTTATCTTTTACCTTATTCTTCATCTCCAATCTCCAATCTTTATGAATCTTCGTTGTGTGCTTGAGGATATATTTGGGGATGTTTGAATCATTGCCCCATTCGAACGTGGCCTACATTAGAAAAAGAACATAAATTGTTACATAATTTACACCTATATAAAGTAATTTACAAAAGTTTCTAGTTTTTACCAATTACCTTTAACTCTCGAATAAGCTGCCTTTTCAGCTCGTTTGGCACCTTCCTCCAATTGAAGTGGACAGTGGGATGATCGCCTTCGTCAGCGTACCTAGTCTGCTGACGAATGGAGGATAGTCCACTGCTTCCCCTGCTGGTATGATTCGCATTGAAATGCGGGCCCCATGCGGAATTCTCTCTAAGTCCCTATTCCACATGGGACCTCTCCCCCCATGTGCACCTATAAGACAAAATTATAACATAAAATTAAATAAAAAAGAAAAAAATTTGAGGACCTAACATTTACCAAACCTTAAATTCATACCTAAACTGCGGACGGGTGGTGGTTGTGCTGAACATCTCATCTGAGAAGGATCTGGGTCAGCTATCTGCTCTGGCTGATCATTTAATCTAGCATTCTCCTCATCAAATGAAGTACTATCCTCCTCCTCATCGGTGAGTGCATCCTCCTCGTAGTTAGAATCCTCCGTTGGGAGATTCGTTGGAGGAGGCATCAAACTCTTCCCCTTCCCCCTACCTCCCTTCCCCTGACTCTGGAAATATTGAGCTACATTTCCAGGCCTCAGAAACTGTTGGCGAGGTGCCTGGGGTAGAGGTTAAAGATGCTGGCAGTGAGCCTGAGGCTGAGACTGCTAGTGGGGGGTCTCAGGTTACTCTGGGGGGGCCTCAGGCTGCTGGGAGGCCTGAGCCTCCTCCCTTCTCCTCCTACTAGCTTTTTTCTTGAAAATAACTTGCGTAAAAATATAAAAAATAATCAGATATTTTTTTAAAAAAATTTGGCAACATTTCCCCTATATATTGTGATATTTCAAAAATTATATATGAAATAAGTATACAAATAATTGAAAATGAAATGAGTGTATATAAATGAAATAACCTTCCCTTTCTCTATTTCCCTCCCCTTCCTCTTTCTCCCATTCCATTTCCCCTTCCCTTACCCTCCCATTCCTCTTTCTTCTCCTTCTCTTTCTCCCTTTCTCCTTAACCTCCCCTTCCTCTTTCTCTTTCTCCCTTTCTTCCTTAGTTACCCTCCCCTTCTTATTTCCCCTCCTCTTTCTTCTCCTCTTTCCCCTTCCCTTACCCTACCCTTCTTTTTCTCCCTTTCTCCTTAACCTTCCCTTCTCTTTCTTTCTTTCTTCCTTAGTTACCATCCCCTTCTTATTTCCTCTCCTCTTTCTTCTCCTCTTTCCCCTTCCCTACCCTCCCCTTCTCTTTCTCCCTTTCTCCCTTACCTCCCCTTCTCTTTCTCTCTTCCTTCCTTAATTACCCTCCCCTTCTCTTTCTCTCTTCCTTCCTTAATTACCCTCCCCTTCTCTTTCTCCCTTTCTCCTTAACCTCCCCTTCTCTTTCTCCCTTTCTTCCTTAGTTACCCTCCCCTTCTTATTTCCTCTCCTCTTTCTTCTCCTCTTTCCCCTTCCCTTACCCTCCCCTTCTCTTTCTCCCTTTCTCCCTTACCTCCCCTTCTCCTCCTCTCTTCCTTAATTACCCTCCCTTTCTTATTTCCTCTCCTCTTTCTTCTCCTCTTTCTTCAACGTAAACATTCAAGATTAAAAAAAAAAAGCATCATTCCACATAAGAAATAAATCTAAGTGGGCACACCCCACAAAAAAAATAAATCTAAGTGGGCACACTACAAAAAAAATAAATCTAAGTGAGCACACCCCACACAAAAAATAAACCTAAGTGGGCACACCCCACTCTTAAAATAAACCTAAGTGGGCATACCACACATCTAACATGATAATAGCATTTTAAGAAAAAAGTAGTAAGAAACTCATCATAAAACAGTCGGTGCATAAACAGTAGGAGAATGCGAAGAACCTATATGAGAAGGCAATAAAAAAAATTTTCAGTTTTGATATATAAATGAATGTAACCTTTAATAAAAGATAAAACAATTTAAAGGCAAGAAGTAACCTTAAGTTGTGATTAAATCTGCAAGGACCCTCCTTTGTTCAGAACTTCTTTGAACAAAGGACAATGACACTTATGTCATGTTATAAAGACAACGTATCGTGCATGTATGTGAGGTATACATACACTCTGTATTGTCTGTTTAACATGATCATAAGTCTCGACGGGCTAGTATTTTGACACAATTATATCCCTCCCACAACCTGTTACTTAGGGGTTAGAATTCCTATTGTTTGTCATACCGTGCATATAAATTTATGCAAGTGTGTGTATCTACAAAGTTGTAATAAAAATTTCATAATCAAACATAAATATCAAATAATTCAAACAATTTTGGAACACAATTCAAATATGCAATTCAGTTTAGTTATTAAAAACACATGACCAGTGTCGTTTCAACATGTAACTACTTATGATAGTCAATGTGGTCATGAAGTGGCTAGTACTGTCCAAACATGAATTATACCATCTCACTCTGATTTAAAGTTCCAATTCTTCATCCAAAACACGTTTATAATCTCAAGAATCATTATGAATCATATTTGGACATTAACTAAAACCTCAGCACAATGAATGAATGACTAGAACTCATAAATCCCATCAGAACTGAGTAGCAAAACCAATAAATCTCTAATCGCACCCAATTAAATAAAAATCTCATTTCAAGTCATTGTAATTGCTCCTTGAATGATTTACAACTTTCATAGATTAATTCAATGCTCATTGAGTATCAGAAAATCTTGATTAATCCTACTATTCTCACTATAGATAGTAAGGAAGTAAGGATAACTCAGGTACTTAGATCAACTTCAAAACATATAGTTCTCATTACTAAGTGTCGCATGTATTCAGAAAAACACTTGGAACTCAATGAGAATCAAATTACAGCCTTATCGATCTTAAAACCCTAATTTAATCTATCCCTTAAGCTATAGATAGCTTGAAAGAATAAATCAAATCATAGAGTAAATTCAACTCAAATCAATCTTAGACCTCTGTTATAACATTTCAAACATCAATCAATCTTTGAATAACACATTAAACACTTTGGATTGAATTCAAATATTGCCCAAGTGGGCATTTGATTTATGGTCACCGTAATGATCTGATTCTCCAACTAGCCTGTACACTATTGATCCAAAGCCATTTCGTCGTTGCCATGGTCTCCAATCTATGTATTGGATTTTCCTTCGCCATGGCTACTAGGAAAAGATGAAAAATAATATCCAACATTAAAATTAGGTGTAAGCTCGATAAATAATAAAAATTCAATTACAACAGCTGAAGCCCATCACCATTATTCCAATCAAATAGGTAAAAACCCCATTCACTCGATCAAACCCATTACAACATTCATAATTAAATTTCTCAACTCTTTACATAATTAAATGAAGTATATAGTTAAATTGCATTCATAATTAAATTTCTAACCTAAGTAGTATATAAAAAAATTAAATTAACCTAAAATTAAATTTCTAACCCTAAGGGGGAAAATTGGGGTGATGGTGGTGGGAGGAGGAGAAGGGTGGTGGTATTGGTGGCAGGAGGAGGAAGTGGTGGTGGTGCCTAAAGTAGTCGTGGCCTAAGGTGGTGGTGGCGATGGCCGGCCGTGGAGGTGGGGGTGGTGGCGTGTAGGCGGCTGTGGAGGTGGGGGTGGTGGTAGACGAGGTAGTGGTGAGGTGTCATGGTGGCGGCGGCTGATAAGTCCACTTTTGTGAACTATTATTTAGCTTAAGTACTATTTAATTAATTGTTCTTAGTTGTTAATCAATTAAGGGTTATATGGCAATTCACCTTGACCTGCATTTAATTTTATGCTTCAATTTTTACATTTAATAGCATACTTTATGATAATATAATTTATTTGATAAACGCAGGTTAGGTGCAAGATCAAGAGTTAATTTCTACTTATATAAGACTTCTGGGACTTGGATTGGATGTATGGAATTATTAATTTCAAATCCGTGGCATCATATTTTTAAGATGTCTGATGCTCCATATAGAGTCTGATGGAGGAACCGGCCGTACTTATCTACCGTTCCAACCACTCGCGATCGTCGCGAGTAGTTGGAGATACTTGCGGCCGAAGGAAAAGGAGGAGAGTGGGGTTCAAAAAGAGGCAGCGTCCTCCGAGGATAGGGTGATCTTCCACCCCTTGCGGGGATCTTCTCCCTCTCACCACTGTGGAACAAATGCACTCTGTGTTTCAAGCTTGCACCGTGATCTCTGCGCCCTGCAACTTCCCTCCGCAAGTGCCTGCCCGCTTGCCAACTTCCAGCGACCCTCATCACCTTCCGCCCCCGCTGCATCAAGTGCTTACAGGCACCGCATCATCAGCCTGCCCACAACACTCCCGCGTGCCTCCTTCCTACAAGCAGACCGCAGCGCCCGCATGCCATCTCCCGCACCTTCTCTCCCGCTCACGCGCCTTCAAGCCAAGCACCATCAGCGCACCCTCAACAGAAGGTGCTCTCTACCCGCCTTCACCCCACAGCGCCCGCACAACCCAGCCACACGCAAGCGACCTTGCAGTGCCCGCAGACATCGCACCTCCAGTCGCGCCCTTGTGGCCAAGCGCAATGCGCAACTGTGCCGCGCACCACCCTGCAGCACGCACAACCCGCTCGCGCGCAAGCCACCCCAGACCGTAGTGCCACCAGCCATCCCACTGTTCATCTTCTTCCCCAAAAGAAGCCATCGCCGGCCGTCCACCTCCAAGTGTAGCCACCTCCACGTGCCACGAAGCTTCACTCCAACAGCGCCATCGACTTCGCCTTGCCCTCACAAGGCTGCCCACACTCGCGGCAGCCCTTCCCGCCGACCCTACGCTTCCTGCGCGCAAGCCACCGCCGACGGAATTCAAGGCTCCGACCAACCGCCGTCGGTCACCTCCATCGACAACACGACCACCAACACGTAGCCCACATCCCGGCCGATCGACTCCGAGCACCGCACCCCCAGCCGCGCCTTCTCCTCCGCAAGCGCGTGAGAGAACGAAAACACCTGTTTTGCTACAGTGATTAGTCCATTAATATTTACCTTAAATGCCATTGCGGAAGTTCCTATTCATTTATTTTATGCATTACATTATTGCGGTGAAATTGCTTAGTCCTCCTTCTACTTCACCTAAATTATGTGCACATATATATATCACATGAATGATTGAATGCATGGATTATGGAGAACAAGTTATGTTTTAAAAATTAGTATTTACGTTGCTTACCAGTATAGAGATCACTATGTTACATGTTATTATATTATGGTGAATTTGCATAATAGCACCTACATTCTTGATTAATTGGTTAAAACAAGCATTTAGGTGAGAAAAAGAAAAGCACGAAGTAGCATGCATATCTATTGAGTTTCCTGAATAAATGTGACACTATTTATTATTTTAAATAGTCTAATTCCTCCCTGTGGAGACGACCTAACTATTCGTAGTTAGATTCTGACAATTAAAATGTTTTTGAAAAGCGATTTTCTACCACGCGATTAAATACAACGATACATCATTATATGATAAAGATTTAAACGAAAACGGAGATCGCTCTTTCAAATGGCACCATTGCCGAGGAGGAAAAATGCCTATTAATTTTTCAGGAATTTTATGTTATTTTTATGCTATTTTAAAAGCTTTTCTGAACTACTAACTGTGGATTTTCTTCTGTGCAAAAACATGCGACGAATGCGACGGGCGCGTACGGCGGAGACGATCTTTTTGGTGGACCTTGACTCCACCTGGAGGATGACAACAGGAACACGTGGGCCTTGATCCCATGCATTTAGGCTTACGGAGAAGCCTATTTCTGATTTAGGTTGTTGGTCTTAGTTAGATTTAGTTAGATAGACATTAGAATTTAAATTACTGTCTTTTGGGCCCTTGTTGGGTATTTTTGGGAATATGTTCCCATTTATTTAGATTATAGGATTATTTGAATTATTTTAAACTGCATTTCAGTTAGTTAGTTTGATTAGGTCTGTTTGTTATTATTAATTAAAAAAAAAAAATTCGAACTGCCTGCTAGAAGCTGCATATCTATAGGATGATCATCTAGGACTGAATGAGTAGCATCTAGTTTATTTTTATTGCACTGCATTCATTATTGCACGAAGAAAGCTGGAGTAAGATACGTCTTCTCTTGAGCATTAATTACTTGTCATGCATATGCATTGAACCTAAATCTAAGACCACTAAAGTGCTTGAATAAAATTAATTCAATGGTCACTTTAAACAAATTGGGACTGTTAAGAGGTTGGACTTTAAAATCTGTGACTAAAAATTATGTGCAAAAGGATCCTGTTTGCGGAATTTCAAAAAAAAAAAAATCAAAACACGATCGTATGCTTGCACACTTGAGACACTGTGCACCTTACATAAGGTCACTAGATAAATTTCTACCTCTCCTCTTTTGCACCACAAGGGAAGTTAGTCGAAAATCAACAAGCCTATCCACCAAGTTACTTCGGTTCCTCGTGTGTGGGCTCGATTCGAGACTTCTATCCCTTGCGAATAGGTTATAGGCACCAGTGAATGTTGGCCTAGGAAGCGTAATTTTTGCAAAACTTGTTTGGCCACCAACTAAACATATAACTCTAAGACCTACAATCTACTAAAAACAGATCCCGTTGAATTTGCGTTTGCTTTGACATTAGAACTCTCTAGGAAGTTTTCTGCTAAATTTTGCTAAAGCCTAAGAGAGTTAAAATTGTTTTGCTTAAAGAAATGGATTATTCTTACTCCTGTCATTCAGATTATCAGAGTCAATACTTCCCATCTTTTAATCAGGATCCCATGCTCCGAGCGTATCCATCCTTTGATGGGTACATTGATAATTCATGGGATCATTCTCATTCTTACCCTGAGAATACTAGCTTGATAACTCCCACTTTTGAGCAGAGCCTAGGAGCAGGATTCTCCAATCCTGAAATCCCTACTTTCATGCAAACACCCAACCCTCCCACCCTTCATGATTTTCTGTATCGAGGTTGGACCGATACCCCTAGGCAACCAGAGCCTGAAATTGACTATCCTCCCCAACCTGATAATAGTAGCCTCTCCTCTTTTATGATAGAAATGTAAAAACAACAAAAGGAAATAATGGAATCAATGGGAGAGATGTTGAGGAATAGTCAACAATTAAATGAAGAAATAAGACAACTTAGCTCCACGGTTTCCAATAATCCTGATCCCTACCCATCCAATCATGATCATGAAAATAATTCTGAGGTACTTAATGACAATAGGCATCCAATTTCATGTAGCGATCACTTAGACTCTCCCAATGGGATGCAGACACTAGAGGACAACAATCATAGCGATTATCCACCTGAACTATATTGGAGTCAAAACCAAGGGAAGATTATTGTTCCTATCACTTCCCCTCTTGATTATTTGGTGGATTCCCATTCTACTCTTAGTGAGCCTACTCCTGACCCTCCACTTAGGGAATCAACACCCATCATTCAATATCCTGAGGATTCAAATGTACCTAATGAAGGTGACCCTAAGGGAATGGAGGATGATCAATTCTGGTCTCAGGGATATGACGAGTCTAATTCTGAAGATGAGGATATCCAAATAGAGGAATCTAGGCTGAAAATCTGGAGTGATTCACAGGAGAATTATTTATCATTTGAGGATTTACCTCCAGAGGGTAGAAATAATATGATTAATCTAGATTCCTTCTTTCTTTTGAGAGACATCCTCCATTAAAACAGGAGTTGATATTAGAGGAGGACGAACAAAATAATGAGAAGTCTATGGCAGACTCTCGGGGACAAAACACATCAATTAAGGATTTATACCCCGAGAAGAAAGACGAATTCAATGATATAGCCTTCCTCCAAAATATTAAGACTGATCCTCTTTTAGAAATAATTGAGGATACTGATCCAACTCCTAATGAATTACATATGCACCCCGACAAATATTCCAGTGAACCAAACGAATCTGGGGATGAGCTGAATGATAATGATTCTTACATTTTGACCCTGCCATCAAAAAGTTATAGTTTGGAGTCTACCCTTGATTCAAATATGACTCCGATCATTAATGCTAGGTAGGATAACTTGAAGTTGTCTACTACTGTTAGGGACTGTATACAATTCGAATCATTGTTGGAATTGGACCTAACACCTACTAAGCCCTCATTGAACTTAACCATTACCTTCCAACACTACAAACAACCCTTATACTCCCTTACCGATCCTTGGCTCAGATCTCTGCTCATGTACATTCTTGCTGGAGAATATATCAGGCTAGTACATCCTAGGGTAGAATGGCAAGTATGGATTGATGCTTGTACTTTTACTCTCGCCATTCAAGGGTTTGAACTAATAATGTGTATATCTTTTAAAACCTGTCCTGCTCTGGAGGATCCTTGTTATCCTCCACCTATTCCGTTTCGGGAGGTCCCTTTTCATATTTCGTTTATTATCCCTAGACCTCCCAAGGTAGCCAACGAGGTTTTTCGCTTTCATATCTTCTAGCGAGCATTTGGAATTACATTGCATCATTAGCTCACCAACATCCGTGGTTACCTATTTTCTAGGCCTGCACTGTTACGCATATTCTTAGGGCCTAACCTTTTCTGTTTGGAACAGGACTTACAGGTTCCTTATAAGTCTGGCTGCTGACAGAAAATGCAGCGCTTGTTGGGAGGCAACCCAGCAAATTATGTCAGGTGATATTTTTCCTTTCTCCTCCTGTTTTAATTTTACAATGGGGACATTGTAGGATTTAGGCATGGGGGAGTGCATTTGCATTTTAGGAAGTATTTATGCATTTAGGTTAGTATAAAAAAAAAAAAGAGCTGAATGGGTTAGTCCTTAGCAAAATACCTTTGTTATTAGAGGTTCTTCTTCTGGATTATTTCTTAAGTTTAGAATCCAGTGTATTTATTTCACGTGCACGTAGATTTGGTAATGGATCCTTGAGGAGAACCAATGAGCATTTGTTAGTCTACTGAACCCTTGGACAATTCATAGAGAGTCAAGCATACTATCTTCTAGTAAATCCACCTCATATTTGTGAGAAGAAGTAGAGAGATTACTGGTGCGCTAAGTCTAGTGCAAGGACTCTTAAGTTCTAGATAATTAGATGATGATACTTCAGAGTTAGGCGTAGTTTTCACTCTCTGTTCCTGGGTGCGTACTTTGAGTGAATTCCTGAGAGTCACCAAATAAGGCAAATACACAGAGATTGAGTCTTAATAAAGCTATAACTATGGTGGATGGTTATGACCATCCTTCATAGAGTCCTCAGCTGAAGGAGGGTAATAGTGTCAAAGGTCAGAAATACGCCTGTCCTATCCATTCTTTCCTAGTGCCGAGAATAGGTACTTCCACCAAATAAGCCACACAACTTCCTCTTGACTGTCATCATCCCTAATAATGCCTTGTAAATAAAAGTCTGTATCGTGTTGTGCTGATTAAAAAAGAAACAAAAACAAGAAGAAATTAGAAAAGAGAGAGAGAGAGAGAGAGAAAAGAAGAAGAAAAAGAAGAAACATAAAGAAGAAAAAGAAAAAAATAGTTATATTACAAAAAATAAAAAAGTCAAAGTTTCTAATGTTTCTGAGGCAACAGAACACCTATTGCGTTCCACCAAATATGACCCATACCTACCTTCTAGTATTTCTGATCTCCTGAATACTGGTTGAGGACTCTAACTTAGTTATAAAGTTATTAGGACTTTAATTGAAGTGTGGATGCCATGAGAGGCCACCAAATAGTGAGTACAATTTCTAAATCTGGCGAGATTCGTGATCTCAGAAAGAAAAAAAAGAGTGCCCAGGAACATTAAGAGAGCACAGTTATGTAGCCTCTCTCACAGTTGACTTGTCTAATAGTCTAGAGAGCTAGAGTCTACAGTACTAGACTATATGTAGCACCAATTGAGTGTGTGCCACCAAATACAAATCTATTCAATTTGATATCTCCTACCTAAGCCAAACGCCGGGGTCAAATTTCAGATTATCGTTTGCTTTATCCCCGAGGGAAGTGGTTGCCTATCTCGACAGAAATTTTTCCAAGGGTGATGTATGAAATCCCAATGCGAATCGGCTCTTTCACTTGGATCCGTTACCTAGGTTATCAGCACTTCACATTTGTTTGGATTTCTAAAGTTTTGATATAAGATCAGAAGAAGCCTTCTGATTACTTCTATTATTCATTTTTGCTAGGGACTAGCAAAACTTAGGCATGGGGGTATTGATAAGTCCACTTTTGTGAACTATTATTTAGCTTAAGTACTATTTAATTAATTGTTCTTAGTTGTTAATCAATTAAGGGTTATATGGCAATTCACCTTGACCTGCATTTAATTTTATGCTTCAATTTTTACATTTAATAGCATACTTTATGATAATATAATTTATTTGATAAATGCAGGTTAGGTGCAAGATCAAGAGTTAATTTTTACTTATATAAGACTTCTGGGACTTGGATTGGACGTCTGGAATTATTAATTTCAAATCCGTGGCATCATATTTTTAAGACGTCTGATGCTCCATATAGACGTCTGATGGAGGAACCAGCCGTACTTATCTACCGTTCCAACCACTCGCGATCGTTGCGAGTAGTTGGAGATACTTGCGGCCAAAGGAAAAGGAGGAGAGTGGGGTTCAAAAAGAGGCGGCGTCCTCCGAGGATAGGGTGATCTTCCTCCCCTGGCGGGGATCTTCTCCCTCTCACCACTATGGAACAAATGCACTCTGTGTTTCAAGCTTGCACCGTGATCTCTGCGCCCTGCAACTTCCCTCCGCAAGTGCCTGCCCGCTTGCCAAATTCCAGCGACCCTCATCACCTTCCGCCCCCGCCGCATCAAGTGCTTGCAGGCATCGCACCATCAGCCTGCCCACAACACGCCCGCGCGCCTCCTTCCTGCAAGCAGACCGCAGCGCCCACATGCCATCTCCCGCGCCTTCTCTCCCGCTCACGCGCCTTCAAGCCAAGCACATCAGCGCACCCTCAACAGCAGGCGCTCTCTACCCGCCTTCACCCCACAGCACCTGCACAACCCGGCCACACGCAAGTGACCTTGCAGTGCCCGCAGACACCGCACCTCCAGCCGCGCCCTTGTGGCCAAGCGCAGTGCGCAACTGCGCCGCGCACCACCCTGCAGCACGCACAACCCGCTCGCGCGCAAGCCACCCCAGACCGCAGCGCCACCAGCCATCCCACTGTTCATCTTCTTCCCCAAAAGAACCCATCGCCGGCCGTCCACCTCCAAGTGCAGCCACCTCCACGTGCCACGAAGCTTCACTCCAACAGCGCCATCGACTCTGCCTTGCCCTCACAAGGCTGCCCACACTCGCGGTAGCCCTTCCCGCCTACCCTACGCTTCCCGCGCGCAAGCCGCCACCGCCGGCATTCAAGGCTCCGACCGGCTGCCGCCGGTCACCTCCATCGACGACACGACCACCAACACGTAGCCCACATCTCGGCCGATCGACTCCGAGCACCGCACCCCCAGCCGCGCCTTCTCCTCCTCGTGCGCGTGAGAGAACGAAAACACCTATTTTGCTACAGTGATTAGTCCATTAATATTTACCTTAAATGCCATTGCGGAAGTTCCTATTCATTTATTTTATGCATTACATTATTGCGGTGAAATTGCTTAGTCCTCCTTCTACTTCACCTAAATTATGTGCACATATATATATCACATGAATGATTGAATGCATGGATTATGGAGAACAAGTTATGTTTTAGAAATTAGTATTTACGGTGCTTACCAGTATAGAGATCACTATGTTACATGTTATTATATTATGGTGAATTTGCATAATAGCACCTACATTCTTGATTAATTGGTTAAAACAAGCATTTAGGTGAGAAAAAGAAAAGCACGAAGTAGCATGCATATCTATTGAGTTTCCTGAATAAACGTGACACTATTTATTATTTTAAATAGTCTAATTCCTCCCTGTGGAGACGACCTAACTATTCGTGGTTAGATTCTGACAATTAAAATATTTTTGAAAAGCGATTTTCTACCACGCGATCAAATACAACGATACATCATTATATGATAAAGATTTAAACGAAAACGGAGATCGCTCTTTCAGCGGCGGCACGAGGAAGGGAAGGTGGTCATGGTGGTTTCGGTGGTCGCCATGGTGGCGTGGTGGAACGAGGAAGGGAAGGAGGGGCGACGAGCACTTACTGAGGAGTGGGGTCGTAGGATGACGTGGGGTGGGGGGGTCGCTGGTGAGAGGAGGACCCTTAGAGTTGACAGAGGAGGTCGGCAGCACTGTGAGTTTCTCTAGGGAAATGCTGTGGGTTTTTGCTGAAGGAAGGGGAAGAAAGAAAGGGGAAGGAGTCGGGGTTGCACTGTGTATTTTGTCCGTTTTTTCTCGACCATTCTAGATTCAACGGTCGAGAAATGCAATTGAAAATTATCTTTTTGCTGCCACGATTTTCGATGAGACTATCCTCGACCATTAATATGGAAACGGTAAAAAATAAAGATATTCTTGATCATTATAACTGGTCGACAATGGTGTCAACCAGATGACTTAATTATACTTGACTTTCTTGATCGTTATATATTCCATGGTCGAGGATTGTGTTTATCCTCAACCGTTAATGTAACAACGATCGAGTAAATTATTATTCTCGACCATTTATAACGGTCGAGAGTAGTCTCAACCATCCCGACTGTTTTACAAGTAAGAAAGTTAATGATGGGACTTTTGGCAACCGTTACTCTTATAACGATCGAGAATACTTTTTTTCTCGACCATTACTTAAACGGTCGAGAATTTCCATTGCGAACGGTGCTTTTTCTACTAGTGATCATTACTGTTATTCGATCATTCCTCTTATATCATGTGGAAGTACCACGTCACTTTATTATATCAATAAGGCTAACTACATTACCACAATGCACGAAAATTGAATAAATGATACTTATACCTTAGCTTCAAATACATTGGACAGAATAACCTTTCCATGCCAAAATAAGATAACAAAATCAATTGGACACAAGAAGATGGCTGACAGTATATTCAAAATGAACAACAAGATTCAACACATTAAAAAGTCAACATATGAATGGCAGATCAACTGCGTCAAAGTAATGAGCATCTCAGTTACGCATGTGGATAGAAATAACCCCCAACATAGAAAACCATAGAGCAACAATATACTTGTAATTATCCCTGGCAACTGTGGCAAAAAGTGATGCGAAAAATCACGTGATTTGTAATTAGAGTTTTTAAAGTAGTTGTAATATGTGAAATCGCATACGCTTTTAAATTTCTATTCCTAGATAGGGGAGTATCTAAGGTCATCCAAGGAGGCAAGTTTTCAAAAATTAAATCTCCTGCTTCGAAAATGGAATGCACCTTTCTTTTTGGTCTTTTTCAATATATCATTTTTATGCTTTTGAAATTAAGGCAACATGCGAAGTTGTTGGTGAGAAAAATTATTACACCTACTATGCTAATCTAAGTGACAAAAACTATCCTCTTTCTAAGCTCAACCTAGGCGTGTGGAGGCCTAGGTTAATTAGAAACGAGTGAAACTACACTAAAGATAAAACAAGATAATGTAATAAAAGGAGCGCATCAAGAAATCAAGGCAACTTCTTTTTTTTTTATATCAAAGGAAATTGTCTACTAGTAAATGAATGCTTCTACAAAAAACAAATTGAAAAACAAAATAAAAGACAAATTCTTTAGATGATGATGGTGATGAAGAGGATGAAGCTCTTCTTGCTCCAAGCCTGGTAGCTCCCGAGCTTGAAAAGAAGGTCTTCAACTCCTTCCTTCTATAGCTCCGCCAAGATGATGTTCTCCAAGGCAAACCCTTAAGGGGCGTGCCCTATGCTTCTCTCCAAGGGTGGACGTCCACCCTAAGTCCTTCTCCTTTGCCTGGCTGTCCTCCTTGAAGTAGAATAGCTCTCCTCCTTGGCGTGGCACAAGTTGAAGAGAGTAGGGAGAAGAAGGCACCAAAGGGGCGGGTGATGTGCCCCCTTAATCTTCTTCTCTACTCCTTCTTCTTGGCCATAGGTGTAGGTGGGTATAGGTAGAATAAAACACTAATGGAGGATGATCTTTATGTGGTGATATGGTGGGTTTATATAGAGGTGGAGAAGGGGGTAGTTGGTGTGAATAGGTGGAGAACTAGGATGGAGTTTGGTGGTGGTTATGGGTGGTTAGAATGATCCTAGGGCTAAGGTTAGTTGGTGCCACCTTAAAGGGTGTTAAGGGGGTGGTTATACTGGTGTTGGTGGCTTTTGGTGGTGGAGAGACAGCACCATTTTGGCACCAACCTAGGGTCTTCTAGAAGGGGGGTTAGGTGGATGGTGGAGATGGATTTAAGGGGAGATATGCGGTGGAGATGAAGGGGATTTTGGAGGGAAAAAGTGGCACCAAAATGGAGGTGGTTATGGTGGTTTTTGGTGCCAAAATGGTGGAGTCTTTTGGCTGTGATGATGGGGTGAGGAGGTGGCTAGGTGGTGGTGCCAACTTGGAGTAGGGTAGCTCACTTAGGTGAGCTTAGTTGGTGAAGCTAGCTAGGGTTGAGTTGAAGGTGGTGGATGGCCAAGGAGCTGGATGCTAGCTAAGCTAAGCTAAGCTAGCTATGGAGTAGAGGAGTAGGTAATGTGAGCTAGGGTTTGAAGAGAGGAGCTGAGGAGGAGAAGTCTGGAGCTTGAAATGGAGCTGGCAAGTGCTGAAGAGGCTGGCATGGAGCTACTCTAGCTGGCTTAGCTTGCTAGTTCTTTGCTAGCTGCTAAGCCAAGCTAAAGTGAGATGGCTTCTACCATAATGAGCTAAGGTGAGCTGGGTCTGGTGCTCTCGGAGAGGATCAAGCTGGTTGAAGCAGCTAAGGTAGCTTAGCTCAACTGAGTTGAGTTAAGCTGAATCCCCAGGAGAGGGACTTGAGCTTCCTAAGCTAGAATGAAGTCATCTTCAACTGGCTGGAGTTGAGTGGAGCTGGATGTAGTTGGACTTGAGCTAGGGTGAACTCTAGTCAGCTCAGCTGAGCTAGCTAGAGCTCCCTGTAGACTAATGGGAGCTGAGATGAGCTAGACTCAGCTAAGTTGAGCTGGATCTGAGCTGACCTGAGCTAGGGTGAGCTAAGATGAGCTCTCTTAAGCTGCCATTCAGCTGAGATGAGCTGAATGGAGCTAAGATAAGCTAACCCTAATTCAGGTGAGCTAAATTCTAGCTATGGTGAGCTGGATCAAGCTGAGTTCCAGCTGGTGAGAGCTTCTCCTTCACCAGTTGCCTTCCTGAGTGCTAGGGTACTAGGGATCTGACAATCTGTTTATCCCTAACACTCACAAAAACACATTAAAAACATAATAAAAAATGCAATACATGCCTAACCTAATTTATGCCTAAATGCAATCCAAAAACCCATTTGCGGAGCATAATCCTAAGAGCTATGTTTGTTTTAATGCATAAAAATAATGATAAACTGGCATTTATCAACAGTATATTCAAAATGAACAACAAGATTCAACACATTAAAAAGTTGACATATGAATGGCAGATCAACTGCATCAAAGTAATGAGCATCTCAGTTACGCACGTGGATAGAAATAATCCCCAACATAGAAAACCACAGAGCAACAATGTACTTGTATCAATTTCACAGCATTGTACAGTCAAACACAAAGTTCATATCAGTTACCTCCTCAACACTCGTCTTGTACATATCTACAACTAAAGACAAATATGCATTTCACTTAGGTTGAAATGTGAACAGATATAAGGTTCCAATTATGAAACAACGCAGCAAAAGTATGCTTATATAAATCTAAGAACTTGATAAACTTAAACAAACATGATCTGTTGGTGTTTGCTAACTCAAACCATTTCAAGTATTGTAAGATATTTGAAACAAACTAACAGATGTAAAACAATCTAACATTTCAAAAAGAAAAAATATTATTGGGAAGATAACAAGTTTGACATCTACCCCTTATAAATTGAACAGGAAGTGGATTTCTTTACTAATAAATTTTATCATTTACAACTCAAAATCTTCCTATACAATTATCATTACTGTTATTTGATCATTATTCTTATATCATGTGGAAGTACCATGTCACTTTACTATATTAGTAAGGCTAACTACCTTACCACAATGCATGAAAATTGAATAAATGATACTTAGACCTGAGCTTTAAATGCATTAGACAGAATAAGCTTTTCATGCCAAAAAAAGATAAACAAATCAATTGGATACAAGGAGATGGCTGACAGTATATTCAAAATGAACAACATCCAACACATTAAAATGTTGACATATGAATGGCAGATCAATTACATCAGAGAAATAACCATCTCAGTTACATTCAAATGTGTACAGAAATAATCCCCAACATAGAAAACCACGCAGCAACAATATACTTATATCAATTTCACAGCATTGTATAATCAAACACAGAGTTCATAAAAGTTACCTCCTCAACACTCTTCTCGTAAGCTTCCTGTGTTGATGCTTCATCTCCCGGAGGAGTCGATGACTCTCCAAAGGCCTATCACCTACAGTGTGATAACTAAAATGTTAATATATGGACTGTGGAGCATAAAGGAAGGTTAAGCTCCATGAGTACCCTCCTCTTCCTTCTCCTTAATGAAGGTTAGCAAGACCACCCAAGTGATAGCCTCAAAGAAAGAAGGCAACCACTTACATAGGCATTGCCTCCTCACATTCGTCAGTATTGATTGCCACTGGTAAGGGTTAATGCAGTCGATGTGAGAGGACGATGAGCTACAACTCCCTTCCATGCTCATAGAAGAGTAGTAGGCAATGGTGGTAGCCACAATGTATGGGCTACCAATCACTTCTTATGCTTGCCTCTCTCAGCCTAATATCCCAAAAATATTTCCAACAATCTCATGGGATGGGACAAAACAAGTAGGAATAGATCGTAGGAAGAGACCCAACACAACCACCACACTCAATCACACTTTTGAAGCATCTAGCATCCCACATAAAAGACATCATGCTTTACAACACTTACCAAACCTCAACGCCCTTTTCATAGCCAGACTTTCGAATTAAAGGATGCTGACATAAAGCTAGACAACAGCCAACACATCCCCAACTTTGGAAAAATCACCAACGTAACCCAAATCATCGAAGCAGGCAGTCAGGATAAATTGCAACAAACCCTTCCACTCGCTAAAGAAAACCCCCTCATCAAAGAAAATGTACATGCCACCATCCTCCCATGCAAAAACCCTACTTTCTCTCAAACTAAACAAACATGACGTAAGAAACCCTAATCGATGATTCCCAAATCATGAATAAACCACATTCAAATAGAGATCAAATAACACAAATATCATGATGACCTCGTGATCTAACAAAACCCTACACTTATCTTCAAAGTTACATTCACATCGACACCACATGAACGATCATCACCATCTCCTCCCCATTCGAAACCCCCGGTACCAAATGATGTAGCTGCAGCACAACGTACCGAGAGAGGGAGCCACCAGTTTCTTGCCTAAAATGGGCCATTAGGTTATCTCCGCTGTAATGACCCGATTCCCGAGTCCCTACGAGACACGAGAACCGGACCGACTCGATGAATCCTAAGACCTAGTCGTCCAACGAGGAAGTAACCAAAAAAGCAGTAAAATAAACCACATTCGGCATGAATATAACTAGCAGTAACAAAATAAAGCAGTAAGAAAAGGAACCACTATAGTATATACCACCACAACAGTAGAATAACATTTATAACATAACATGAACTACAAGTAAAGAAAAGTATAGAGAGTAACAAGAACTACTCACTACAGTGGAACAAAAAGGGCACAAAAGAACTATGGTAACTCTACTGGACCCTACTCGGCCCAGCGTCCTCTGCAGCCACTGACCCTGGCTGCTCAACACCTGGTCCTGAAAAGTAACGAGTGTAACACGTCAGCGAAACGCTGAGTAGAGTGGCAACTAAAACTAAGAAACAGTAGAGTGTACAGAAGCTGTTTTATTTTCTTTCTTCCTTTATTTACGTCTTTCTATTGTTTCATAGTTTATCTATTTCTCAGATCCTTCACTTGATCTCGAATGTTCCTCGTGGGAATGATCTTGATTGCAGTCTTTTCCGAAAAGTAGAAGTAACACGTGGTGCTCTCCTGGCCAGGAGAGTCTCCCGTGGTGATCCTACTCTCAGTCAACCACCCCAAGGTCGCCGACAGACGTAACGGTGACTACGGCACGCGCAATAAACACACGGGTAGCTACCCCACACTGGCACGTGGCCAGTCGTTTCCGTTAACGGGTGCGCCCAAAGCACAGCACGGAACCAGTATAGGGCAGAGCCCTCTCAGTAACAAGGGTCCAACCCCTCCACAGTAACCAAACAGGGGTCTTGCCCCTCCACAGTCCGCGCACCCTCTCCTGACTACCCTGGTTTGCCCAGTGGGCCTAACAAGTCGATGTAGGTGAGCTAGCAGAACCCCGGGACCCATGGGGTAGCTAGTACTCGCTCTACACTAGTAGCTCTCCTCAGTACTGTGTACACGAGGGCCAAAAAGTTGGTACAAAGTGGCCAGACCTAACCCCTTGTCCCTGGGGCGGCTGGCTCCGCTCTACACTAAGTAGGTAACAGGTACTTCCCCTGATACTATGTACCCAAGAGACAACACACTTCCACGTCTTTCTTTCTCAGTTCCATTTCATTCTCTTTCCAAGAGTTCTACTCCTAATTCCCCGTAGGGTTCCAGCTCTTTTAACTCAGCACATTCAGGTTTCACCCCTTTCAGTTTCACGTTCATACAACCCATATTCTCAATCATGTTCATTTATTCATAACAGGCAGCTGTTAAATCAATTTACAGGTAGCTATTATTTCCTTTCCACAGTTTCCAAGACTGCAATATCTCTATTCATTTCACTAGTTTTCCAGTCCTAGGATTCATGCCGTACCCTAGGATCTATCATTCAATCTAGTTTTCTAGCCCTAGGATTCATGTAATACCCTAGGATCTATCATTCAATCTGGTTTCTCATTCCTAGGATTTATGCAATGCCCTAGGTTCTATTAATTGTTCCATAATTGTAACAAATTATGTTAATAATTTTTAAAGCCACTCTACCAGCTACAACGGGAGTACTGGGGGCGTGGTCGGAAATCCCGCGCGCCTCCGCAACCCCCGAGACTGCAATGGAACGGGATCCTAACACAAGGATCAAACATAAGGAGTTTCTCAGAACAGTATATAATTAATGTAAATGGGTAGAGGATTTTATTTCGAAAAGAACGCAACTCGAAATGTGGAAAACGGACTTCGAACAGGCCCTAAACGGGTCGAAAACGACGAAACAGTTAAAAATCAGATGTCTGGAACCTCTTCCAGACGTCTTAAAAGGTGGTTCAGAGGATACCTTCGCTCTGTGTAATCCCTCAGACGTCCAGAAGCCCGCGGGGGCATCTGGCTTAGTTCCTAGACGTCCGATGGTCAACCCGGACATCTGGAACTCCTCTCCGTCGTCTGGCACTGTGGCCAGACATCCGATTCGCGTTGGATGGCGAGTCTCAGAACCTGCACGTATCCACTCCTCGCTCTCAGTACGACGGGTCGCAGAAAAGGAAGAAGGACGAAAATAACTTACTTGCCAGATGTCTGGACAGTCCTCCAGACGTCTTCACCATCGTCTTGTTGGAAGCCCTGTAACGACCCGATTCCCAAGTCCCTACGAGACACGAGAACCGGACCGACTCGACTAATCCCAAGACCTGGTCGTCCAATGAGGAAGTAACCAAAAGAGCAGTAAAATAAACCACATTCAGCATGAGTATAACTAACAGTAAGAAAATACAGCAGTAAGGAAAGAAACTACTACAGTATATACCACCACAACAGTAGAACAACATTCATAACATAATATGGAATTGCAGGTAAAGAAAAGTACAGCGGTAACAAGAACTACTCACTACAGTGGAACCAAAAAGAGGTACAAGAGAACAGTGGTAACTCTACTGTACCCTACTCGGCCCAGCGTCCTCTGCAGCCGCTGACCCTGGCTGCTCAACACCTGGTCCTGAAAGGTAACGAGTGTAACACGTCAGCAAAACGCTGAGTAGAGTGGCAACTAAAACGAAAGAAATAGTAGAGTGTACAGTAGCTGTTATGTTCTGTTACTTTCTTTAATTACGTCTTTCTATTGTCTCACAATTTATCTATTTCTCAGATCCTTCACTTGATCTCGAATGTTCCTCGTGGGAACGATCTTGATTGCAGTCTTTTCCGAACAGTAGAAGTAGCACGTGGTGCTCTCTTGGTCGGGAGAGTCCCCCGTGGTGATCCTACTCTCAGTCAACCACCCCAAGGTCACGGACAGGCGTAACGGTGACTACGGCACGCGCGATAAACTCACAGGTAGCTAACCCGCACTGGCACGCGGTTAGTCGTTTCCGTTAACGGATGCGCCCAAAACACAGCACGGAACCAGTACAGGGCAGAGCCCTCTCAGTAACAGGGGTCCAACCCCTCCACAGTAACCAAACAGGGGCCTTGCCCCTCCACAGTCTGCGTACCCTTGCCTGACTACCCTGGTTTGCCCAATGGGCCTAACAAGTCGGTGTAGGAGGCTAGCTGTAACGAACGCACGCCCCAGACGTCTTTTAAGACATTTGGGAGGTGGCCCAGACATCGGACCAGACGTCTGGGGTTACTTCCAGACGTCTTACCAGATGTCTGGGATCATTTCCAGACGTCTAGAAATCGGTTATTTTCGACATGCGCAGGTCGTCTGCGCGCCTGAGCGCGCAGACCGCATATTCGCTTCTGCGGCTGCAGATTCTCGCCGCTGTAGTCTCTCTCTCTCCTCCTCGCGTGGCCTTAAAAGGCCACGTGCTCTCTCCCGTCGCCTCCACCCCTTTCCTCTTCTCCTTCCAGAGCGCGAGAGCGGGCGCGGGGTTGCTGCGGCGGCAACGGTCGCAGTGAGCGCGGAGGGGGTGCTGCGTGCGAGAGCGGCGCTCCGCCATAAGGGCGAGCTCGCCGGGGCTGCCAGGGCCGACCGGCGGGGAGCGCAGCAGGTGCGGAATGACGCGGGAGGCCTGCTGCGGCTCGAGCAGCAGGGGCACAAGGTGCGACGCGGGCGGCGTCGCAAGCGGAGGGCGAGTCACGCCCTGGTTCTGGAAAAATTTCCAGAATCAGACGTCTGTGCTGATAACCAGACGGCGAGGTCGAAGTCTAGAAGACCATCCAGACGTCTGAAAGGTGAGTTCTTCCGTCTTCTTCCTTCCTGTCGACTGACCGTACTGAGAGAGAGAGTTGGGTGCGCGCAGGCTCGGTGATTCGCCATCCAACGCGAATCAGACGTCTGGCTGTAGTACCAGACGGCGAGAGCGACCTCCAGACGTCCGGGGTGACCATCGGACGTCTGGGAACTAGGCCAGACGTCCCCGCAGGCTTCTGGACGTCTGAGAAACCACGCAGAACAAGGTAATTCTCTGATCCACTTTTTAAGACGTCTGGAACTCTGATTTTGCACAGTGTCGTCGTTTTCGACCCGTTGAGGGCCCGTTCGGGTTCCGTTTTCCGCGTTTCGAGTTGCGTTCTTTCCGGAATTAAATCCTCTACCCATCTACAGTAGCTATACACTGTTTTGAGACACTCCTTGTGTTTGATCCTTGTGATAGGACCTCATTCCGTTGCAGTCTTGGGGGTCGTGGAGGCACGCGGGATTCCCGATCACGCCCCCATTACTCCCATCGTACCTGGTAGAGTGGCTTTTAAGTATAACCTGTTAAATTGTGGAATCATAAATAGAACCTAGGACATTGCATGAATCCTAGGAATGAGAAATAGATTGAATGGTAGATCCTAGGGTGTTGCATGAATCCTAGGGCTGGAAAACTAGATTGTATGATAGATCCTAGGATATGGCATGAATCCTAGGACGGGAAAACTAGTGGAATGTATGAATACTGTAGTCTTGGAAAATGTGGAAAGGAAATATAGCTGCCTGTAAATTCGTTTAAACAGCTGCCTGTTATGAATAAATGAACATGATTAAGAATATGGGTTGTATGAACGTGAAACTGGAATGGTGAAAGTGGAATGTTCTGAGTTAAAGAGCTGGAACCCTACGGGGAATTAGGAGTAGAACTCCTGGAAAGGGAATGGAAAAGAATTGGGGAAGTGAGCTGGCCCTTGAGTACGGAGTACCAAGGAGAGCGACTGTCCCCCTGTTTAGTGCAGAGCGGAGCCAGCCGCCCCAGGGACCCGAGGTTAGGACTGGCCACTCTGTACCGACTTGCTGGCCCTCGCGTATGTAGTACCGAGGAGAGCTACTAGTGTAGGGAGGTACTAGCTACCCCACGGGCCCCGGGGTTCTGCTAGCCTCCCACACCGACTTGTTAGGCCCGCTGGGGCAAACCAGGGTAGTCAGGCGAGGGTGCGCGGACTGTGGAGGGGCAAGGCCCCTGTTTGGTTACTGTGAAGGGGTTGGACCCCTGTTACTGAGAGGGATCTGCCCTGTACTGGTTCCGTGCTGTGCTTTGGGCGCACCCGTTAACGGAAACGACTGACCGCGTGCCAGTGCGGGTTAGTTACCCGTGCGTTTACCGCGCGTGCCGTAGTCACCATTACGTCTGTCAGTGACCTTGGGGTGGTTGACTGAGAGTAGGATCACCACGGGGGACTCTCCCGGCCAGGAGAGCACCACGTGCTACTTCTACTGTTCGGAAAAGACTGCAATCAAGATCGTTCCCACGAGGAACATTCGAGATCAAGTGAAAGATCTGAGAAATAGATAAATCGTGAGATAATTGAAAGACTTAAATAAAGAAAGTAACAGAACTTAACAGCTACTGTACACTCTACTGTTTCTTTAGTTTTAGTTGCCACTCTACTCAGCGTTTTGCTGACGTGTTACACTCGTTACCTTTCAGGACCAGGTGTTGAGCAGCCAGGGTCAGCGGCTGCAGAGGACGCTGGGCCGAGTAGGGTCCAGTAGAGTTACCACTGTTTCTTGTACCTCTTTTTGTTCCGTTATAGTGAGTAGTTCTTGTTTCCGCTGTACTTTTCTTTACCTGCAGTTCATATTTAGTTATGAATGTTGTTCTACTGTTGTGGTGGTATATACTGTAGTAGTTTCTTTCCTTACTACTGTATTTTCTTACTGTTAGTTATATTCATGTTGAATGTGGTTTATTTTACTGCTCTTTTGGTTACTTCCTCGTTGGACGACTAGGTCTTGGGATTAGTTGAGTCGGTCCAGTTCTCGTGTCTCGTAGGGGCTCGGGAACCGGGTCGTTACACTAGCAGAACCCCGAGGCCCGTGGGGTAGCTAGTACCTCCCTACACTAGTAGCTCTCCTCGGTACTACGTACACGAAGACCAGCAAGTTGGTACAAAGTGGCCAGTCCTAACCCCGGGTCCCTGGGGCGGCTAGCTCCGCTCTGCACTAAACAGGTACAGGTACTTCCCTTGGTACTACATACCCAAGAGACAGCACACTACCACGTCTTTCTTTCTCAGTTCCATTCCTTTCTCTTTCCAGGAGTTCCACTCCTAATTCCCCGTAGGGTTCCAGTTCTTTTAACTCAGTACATTCAGGTTTCACCTTCCTAGTTTCACATTCATACATCTCATATTCCTAGACATGCTCATTTATTCATAATAGGCAGCTGTTAAACCAATTTACAGGTAGCTATTATTTCCTTTCCACATTTTCCAAGACTGCAGTTATTCATACATTCCACTAGTTCTTCCCATCCTAGGATTCATGCCATACCTTAGGATCTATCATACAATCTAGTTTTCCAGCCCTAGGATTCATGCGACACCCTAGGATCTACCATTCATTCTCCTTTCTTATTCCTAGGATTCATGCAATGTCCTAGGTTCTATTTATGGTTCCATAATTAACAGATTATACTAATAAACTTAAAAGCCACTCTACCGGTTACAACAGGAGTACTGGGGGCGTGGTCGGGAATCCCGCGTGCCTCCGCAACCCCTGAGACTGCAACGGAACGGGGTCCTATCACAAGGATCAAACACAAGGAGTTTCTCAAAACAGTATACAACTACTGTAGACGGGTAGAGGATGTAATTCCGAAAAGCACACAACTCGAAACGCGGAAAACAGACTCCGAACGGGCCCTAAACGGGTCGAAAACGATGAAACAGTGCAAAATCAGACGTCTGGAACCTCTTCCAGACGTCTTAAAAGTGGATCAGAGGTTACCTTTGCTCTGTGTGGTCTCTCAGACGTCCAGAAGCCTGCAGGGCCGTCTGGCCTAGTTCCCAGACGTCCGATGGTCACCCCGGACATCTGGAAGTCGTTACCTTCGTCTGGCACTGCAGCCAGACGTCTGATTCACGTTGGATGCGAATCTCAGAACCTGCACGTACCCATTTCCTCTCTCTCTTAGTACGGTCAGTCAAAGAAGAGGAAGAAAGACGGAATAACTCACCTTTCAGACGTTTGGACAGTCCTCCAGACGTCCTCCCCGCCGTCTAGTTGTTAGCCCAGACGTCTGATTCTGGAGAAAATTCCAGAACCAGGGCGCGACTCGCCCTTCGCTCGCGACGCTCGCCCGCGCCGCGACTCGTCCGCCTGCTGCTCGAGCCGCAGTAGGCCTCCCGCGTCACCCCGCGTCCGCTGCTTCCCCCGCCGGCCGGCCCTAGCAGCCCCGGCGAGCTCGCCCTCACGGCCGAGCGCCTCTTCCCACACGCAGCACCTCCTCCCACGCTCACCGCGGCTGTCGCTGCCGCTGCTCACTCGCGCTCGCTCTCGCGCACCGGCTGGAAGGAGAAGAGGAAGGGCGGAGGTGACGGGAGTGAGGGGGAGGGCGTGGCCTTTTAAGGCCACGCGAGGAGGAGAGAGAGCGGGACAGAGGGCGCAGGAAGGAGAGGGAAAAAGAAGGAGAGAGAGATGCTCACAGGTCTGCGCGCTCAGGCGCGCAGACGAAACACGCATGCCGAAAATAACTGAATCCCAAACGTCTGGAAGGGGTTCCAGATGTCTGGTCAGACGTCTGGGACACCTCCCAGATGTCTTAAAAACGTCTGAAGCCGCGCGTTCGTAACAAGCCCAGACGTCTGATTCTGGAAAAACTTTCAAAATCATAGCTCGACTCGCTCTCCACTCGCGACGCACGGCCGCGCCGCGCCTCGTCCGCCTGCTGCTCGAGCTGCAGCAGCCCTCCCGCGTCACTCCACGCCTGCTGCTCCCTCGCCGGCCGGCTCTAGCTGGCCCAGCAAGCTCGAGCCCTCACGATCGAGCGTCTCCTCCCTCGCGCAACACCTCCTCCCACAACTCGCCGCGGCTGCCGCTGCCGCCGCTCGCTCGCTCTCGCACCGGCTGGAAGAAGGAGAAGAATGGAGTGGAGGAGATGAGAGTGAGGGAGAGGGCCTTATAAGGCCGCGCGGGGAGAGAGAGAGAGCGCAGCACTGCGCCTGCAGGAGGAGAGAGGGAAAAAGAGGGCGTTCGCAGGTTTGCGCGCGCAGGCGCACAAACGCAATCCTGCGTGCTGCAGAAATTAAAATCCCAGACATCTGGAAGGGGTTCCAGACGTCTTAAAAAGACGTCTTGAAACCGCGTTCGTAACATCCGCTAAGCAGAGTAACTTCATCGGGTTACAACTTATTCCACGGGCTTCGTGGAATAACTCTGCACCGGCTTAGCACCCCCTTCATCCGAAGCAAATATCCATCAGGTTAACTCCTCAAGTGCCACGTTATCTTAGTTAACCTGGGTACCAAATAGCACTGAAGGCCTAGTTTACGAAGGGAAGGGGGTTAACCCCTCTTTTTGGGAGTTAACCCCCGTTTACCTTGAAGGATAACTCAACCGCTCTTTTGGTTGCTAACCTGTGTTATCTTAACATCGGTTTGAAGAGGGGTTGGCCCAACCCCCCACTTAACCCCCAATCTCACTCTCTTACCCCTTGTTACATCACAAGATAATCCTCATTCCTAACCTATATTCAATAAACACTTTGCAAGTAAACAAAAATAATGATTAACTCATATTGCAACTTTATTAACATAGGTTAATTAACCTCCACCGTAAACTAACCCAGAGAGAATAGCTCACAACCCTCCAATCCCTACATCTGAAAGGACAAAAGGGCCCATGAGATCAGATGAAGGAAAACTGTCCACTAAAAGAAAATAAGCAGAACGAGAAGGGCACTTCTGTCCTCTAAAACCCCGAAACCCTAACACGCTGCTACATAAGATCGACACTCGCTTCTCCATAAGCCTCCCATCGCTGCGTCCGTCCCCTTTGTTCCTACGTCTCCTCATATCCTTGTTTAGTTCTTTTTCCATGGTTTTGTTCCATGTGATGAGATCGGATTGTTAATCTCACGACGGTCATCTGAGGCCCCCCTCGATCGGGACGCCGAGGTTGATTTCTATCCCTCTCTGATGGATCATTCCCTGTCTTTCTTTGTATACCTTTTTTTCCTTTCCCCTTGCATCAAATTTCGATTTCGGATGTGGTTTTTGCTGCAATGATGCGATTAGAGTGCGGTGATGAAGAAACGTTCTTCGGATTAGCACATGATAGAAGGAAAACGATACCTCCTACTCATTCTGAGCAGTCTAATCTATTCGCCCAATTTCCCCTTCCCTCTTCACCTTTTCCAATTGACAATAGAGTTAAGTCTTATCTAACGGATTTGGCAGATCTTAACTTCCGAATGTCATTTTCTGTCAATCTGCTTGTTTGGAGAAGGGTTCTCAAGGTCATACCTTGAATTGTCGCAACGTGATTCGGATTTTGTTCTTCTTCCTTTTAATGGAATGTTATTGCAACGAATGTCAAGTATTGATACCTGAAACAATACTTTATTATAAATTGCCGTCTTTTTTGTCGTCGTTCTCTGAATCATAATGTCTGCGAATTAAAAGTCAACCGAAAGCACCAAGAAGTTAATCTTACTGGATTCGTAAGTTTGGGTCATCAAGAATCCACCTGCGTTTAATTCAAAGTCTACCCTTTTAGGTTTGGTTGGTTTTTACTTAAATCATTCATAGGGCCTCGATGAGGATGCTAAGCAAGTGCCATATGACGCTATTGACTTTCAGCATCACTTGTATGCGTCCCGGTGGATGATTTAGTATGGATTTCTGAGGGTCCTTTGTCATAGATTTTTGTTCCTATACATTTTTTTAATCTAGTTTTGAAATGAATTTCTTTGTTTTTGTTGCCAACTGAATAACTTTTGTATTATTTTCATGTCCTAGGACAATTTTCTTTATTGTTCACGCTCCATCTACTTGTGTTTCTATTTATTTTTTCTTTATTGGATTTTGCAACATTTAGGCCATTGTAAGGTATGTAGTACACGGTTTCTGCAATTGAATCTGGAAACCCAATGCCTCTTGCTTCCTACACGTGCCTTGTTTATTCTAAAGATGTTGTTTAGAGATCTAGGCTGTTTGAATTATATCTGTTATGTGTCTAATCAAACTTCTCTATTGCTTAATGTATCTAGGGTGCAAATCAACTCAAATTTTATTGTAAAGAAAATTTTGGATTTGAATCAAACTTGAATCTGCTTTCAAATTTGGAACTTAGATTCATATTTGATTAACTAAGGATTAGAAGTTTGATTTATATTTTAATAAAATTTCCCCTACGTAGGTTATAGCTTAGGTCGGTTACTTATTTTCACGAAAAGGATTATGTATGTTACTTTGATTTTAGGAGCGGAGACTGGGGAGAGTTTTGAATACGAGGTGGGTGCTTGATGTAGGACGGAGGAAAGAATGAATGAGAGATTTGGGATACGAACTTGGATTTGAAGTGTTTCATCGTTTATATGATTTGAGTTTATTGATTTTTAATGTTGATCCACGTTCTCTGAGTGCTACCCAAGAGGGAAACAAGAAGGGTGGTTCTTAGTAAGTCCATCTAAAATGGTTGTGACTTGGCTTTTGAAGGAAAATATGACTTTCCTCTTATTCAATACACACATTTACATGTGTGTGTATTTGTACATACATATCTCTAAATGTATATTTGTATATATATATCTGTATGTACATGTATTCATATTACATATGTACACATATTGACATACATATATACATATAGAGGTTGTGTCATTTGTGTATTGTGTTCCAAATACTTTATTCGATCAAAATTTAATATTACATAAATTAACCATTGAAAATAACATGATGCCTTCATACAGTGTAATAACAATGATTTGTTAAAGTGAGAAACATTTATTATCTACGAAATATTTTAAAATATTAGTTAATAAAAGATTTTGGATGAGTAGTATTTCAAATGTGAAAATAAAAATAGTAATTACCTTTACAAAAAGAAATCACTTTTTTATATGCAATTCAAGTAATAATTAACTTGTAATCTATACAAAAATGTGTACCATAAAGTGTAAAATTAGCTCTTGTCACATGTTAAGAACTTGTATTATAGATATTTATTGTAAGTAGAAATGTAAAAATTTATATTATAAGTGAAAAGTTAAGTTTTATGACATAGGATGAATTTGGATTACAATAATTTATTATGAAAAAATATAATAATCATTTTGTTATAATTAGGGATGAGCATTATGCTTTGCTCTGCCAAAGTTTATTTAATAAATAAGTTGAAAAAGGTAATCTAAGGTCTTGTTCAAAATAAATTTTCTTGGTCTAGGGTTGACCTAACTCAAAAAATTATTTATTGTGTTTAGGTTCATTAATAAATGGGTTGAAAAGTTAATCTAAGGTCCAAGTTCATTTAATAAATGAGCTTGGGTTTGGTAGGCTCATTAAATCATGATCTAATTATTTATTTCATTTTTATCTGTAACATAATATATAAGTAAAATTTTGTGTCAACAATTATTTTAAAAATATAGAAACCAATATAAATTTTTATAAGAAGAAAATGACTTGAAAAGGATAATTATTTTTTTTCAGTGTATAAATGATGAGGTTATTGTATTGACTTTTGTGTATATTAAAAGATTTTCAACTCCTCAGCATCTTTAACAAAAATAATTTCACTTACATGTAAATATTTGACTTAAATATTTAACATATATATAGCATATGATAATCTAATGAAATGTAATTAAGTATTCATCTTTTATGTTCATATTTGGTTCAAATTTTAATGTTCAAGATTTTAGGAACTTATTGGCATGGGAGCACGGGGATTAAGGTTTTCTCTGTTAAAAAATAGTAAAAGTGGTCATGTTTATCGAGTGTTTAAAATATGATGCATGATATATATTTTGATAGATAATATGAATATATATACATATATGATATATATTAATTTAATTGAGTCAACAAGTTAGTCTTTAAGGTGATCTCGTAAATGGATCAATGTGCTAAGTTAGGTTTAGGCTATCTTAATTCAAGAATTAGTTCATTTAATAAATTGATTATATTTATAATCTAAGTTAGATCTAAGGTAATTTTGAGCTTTGGCCTCAAGTTGGGTTGAGTCGCCCAATGGGGTGGGTTGGGTTGGCCTGATTCAATTTTCACCCCGTTGCTGTAAAGAAAGTTTAAAAATTTATGACATAAGTTAGAAATTAAATTGTGATAAAGTTTGTTTAGGTAAATTGTAATATGTCGAAAGTATTAATATAATATAACTACTTTTTCAATAATAGTTTAACTATTAATTTATAATATTTTTAATTACGAAAGTAGTTGTAATATAATTAGCCATTTATTTAAAGAGATCATTTTGAAAAATAATGTAATACTTAATTGAGTATATAACATAGAGGGTGGGCTTTTTAATCACCTTTGTGGATTTTACAGGGTCTTTTTAATATATATATATATATAAAGGTAAAATGTCCGTTAAAGAGTTAATGGGTTCTCTTTGACGATTTTAACTTTACTTGCGGATCACATGTGCTCATGTAAGTTATATGATTGAAATTAATTGATATAAAAAAGATATATTTTAAATTTCTTTTGAGTCAAGGACTTTTAATCCTTCCATCAAGGAGGGTTGAGCTTTAGCTTTACTTTGGCTATGAAAAATTGGCATTGTTGACTAGGAGATGAGATTATTTGATCGTTGAGATCTTCAAATTTTTCTGATAATATGTGATCTGGGGGTGATTAATTGGCTCTCTCTCGGGATAGTCACATTGTCTATATATGTATGTTTCTTCAAATTAATCCCATGAAAAAGATTTGATTTGTTATGTAATCGAAATATTGGATTTACATGAGTCATTTTATTTACCGAATGGAATAATTATCGAAAAGAATTTTGACAGCTTTCATCTATTAGCAATGCTTTATTTTGAGGATGATGCCTAAAAGTTGTTGTATCTAAAAGAGCAACCAGTTACCGTTATATTTCATCCTGTGCTTCAAGATCGTAAAGCTTAAAGTTGTGCTTCTATATCATATGTTTGGCTCTCTTAAGATTATAATTTTTAGTGGTTTGAGGTGGTATCACTAAAAATATTACTGGTATGAGACTGCTCAAATCACCGATGACGTTAGCATAATATCGTCCTTTGAAAATGTTAGAAAAATTTAATGGCAAGATAGACGGTTCACAGTGATGCAATTGGGTTAAATTAATGTTAAATCAAACCAAGATAAATGATTTATGTTTTGGGAAATTTTATTTTTCAACTCTATCTATATTACAATTAACATACTTTTACCAAATATTAAACTCATCACATCATTTTAGTAAGTTATTGATTCATCTCAAAACGTTAAGTTAGCAATTTTCCAAAATTAACTAATCTTATATATATATAATTAGCTATAGAAATAACACTGTGTAGATATTACTTTTGGTATTATTTAGTTATTTACTTTTAGCTTTTAAATATTTGCTAGAACCGTCAACGTTTGGGTTATGTGGGTTTTTTCTTTAAATATCTTTCGTCTCTCTCTATTTCTCTCTCTAGCATTATCTCTTATCCTCTTTTTCTTTTAAGTTTCTCTGTTTTTTTTTTTATATTGGTTAATTTTATATTCAATATTATCATTATATGATAATATAAATAATATATATATATAAAGTTAGATGGTATAAAATCAATCGAAGGCATCAATTGAAAGTTTGAAAGTTAAAATATATTGAATAATGTATTTTTTAATGTACGATTTATTTTGTAACGTATATATGTTAGTGTATATATTATATTATAATGGATATATTTTAATATATATTGATATTGATATGATATAAAATTATAAGTGAGTTGATGTGATATTGTAAATATATTTTAATAGATATGTTATATTAAAATATATTTTAATATATATTGATATTTATATTTTATAATGGGATTGTATATGGACACGTTGATTAAAGTGATCTATTTGTATTCTCTCCCTTGTACCATTTGCAAATTGGTCCTTAATTCCTTAGGGTGTCGTTTGATTTGTAGAATAGCATCCCCAATTCCTTATTTGGGTACTTTTATTTCGAAATCCCTTCATGTTGGAATTGCGCCCTTAATTTTGAGTTTATGTAGTTACACACCCCTAATTCCCCAATTGGCGTCAGGTGCGACGATCTGGCCACAACGACGACGGCGCTCGATGCGGTGGCCTACTGCTTTTGATAGAGTTGTGCACAGTCGTCATCTATGAGTTGTTGAGTCGAGGTCTCGCAACTTCTTACGAGTTGAGGGTTTTCATCTGTCTTGCTTGGATCTTTGATCTCCACCTCAACTTGTTTATTTTCATTATTTTTTAAGTTGGGGCAAAGTGGAAGTTGGGTTTATCACGTTTGGGTGGACGGTTGGCTTGCCTCGGACAGCTCAATACTTGTGAGTGATTCGTTGACAACATTGGTGACGTTTAGTGGTATTTAGTGCTTCTACAATTAATTTTTATTAAATTTTATTTTTTTATCTTATTTTGGAGTTCTCTCCTCCCGAGGGATGTCATGTTTCTCCTTCTTCAGAGGACGTCAAGGTTGCCTCTTCTTCCTTTTTCCTGTGAGGTTGCATTCATTTATATCATTTTGTTATTTACTTTCAATCAAAAAAAACGAGCACAATTTTCGTTGGCCAAACCGTTCTCAAAAAAAATTCATGATAGATATATATACCGTTCTCAAAATAAAAGTGATGCATAATTTTCACAGAGACATCATCTTACATTAGCATAAAAGTTCATGTGTCCTCTCTTCAGTACGCACATCACAGATGCATTATAAGGAAAAATCACCAGTAATGTATGAATATCTCAAAGGACATAATTTATTTGATTTTGTACGCGAGAACAGAAAAAATGTTTCAATACCACAGCAATTAAAAGTTAAAAAAAATATAACACGTCGTTCTGTCACCTTCCGATACCAAATAAAAATGTCAAGCAAGAAATAACACTTTTTATGTTCTGAATTTTCAGTATTGTAAATTGGTATATTTTAATTTTTTATTTATTTTGATTTTTTCATTGATATTAATTAATGTACTTTAATTTTTACTTAAAAAAATAAAATGATCGGAAACTAGAATACGTTGTGTATTATAAAATATATTATTCAGTATATTTTGATTTTCAATTATTATCTTTCTTTGATTTTCATATTTTATTTTTTTTACTCTTGTTTCATTTGTTTTACACATTATTTAGCACATACATCAGATTCGAATTTCATCTTTCTTATTGATTACCCCGTCATATGTTCTTTCTTTAGAGATCAATATTGAATATATTTTTTACAAGAGTATAAAATAATATATATATAAAATGATGTAGTGTAAATATACTCTAAAACATTAATTGAAAATAAAAATATATCAGGTAATTTATTTTGTAATGAGTGTTGCATTTTAATTTCTAATATTTTTTTATATAATCAATTTTTTTACTTTTATTTGTTATTAGAAAATATATTAGTTGAAAATTAAAATACACGGTACATTTTAACTTTTAAATGGTGTAAAATGAGATTTCACTTAAAAGTGGAAAATGCATTTACATATCTATGTTTAGGATGCAAGATAAAAATAATTTTTCAATTAAAAAATCACTTAGCATATGTAAAATATTTCTTTTTTATAGGTGTAAAATAGATTAAAAATGAAAATATATTCATTTTCAAGTGATATTTTTTTATCCATCAATGAAAAATTAAAATAAAATAATTAAAAATTAAAATATACCAGTATATTTTGTTATGTGGTGGATGTAAGTTAAAAAATATGATATAACGTAAGGTTCTATACTCTTGGTTAAAAAAATGTTCAAACTGTAATATGAAAAAGAGATGTTTTTTATCTATTATTATCTGCAAATTAAACGTAGATACCATATTCACTTTAAAAAATAAAGGCATGCAAATTAAACGTAGATACCATATTCACTTTAAAAAATAAAGGCATCCATTTGTATTATGGATATATAGAAAGATAAATAGATTGGATCAAGAGAGAGAGAGGGGACACAAAAGTATATATATATATATATATAAAGTACCATATTCATAAATTTCCTGAAATATTTGATTACATAAATATTTGATGAAATCACTTCACTATTTCGTAAATAATTTTAATCAACACAAATCGTTGATTAATTTTAAAAATAATTAATAATGATTATCTTATTATATATAGAGTATAACAATGAATTTCATAAATTTCATATCGATTATCTTCTATAATAACGTCAATTATTTATATTATAATTAATTATGTGTTGCTAACTTGTGTTATAATTCGACAATTTATTATTTTATGTGTTGATGTTTTATATTAAAATTCAACTATTCATTATTTTATGCTATTCTATTATTTTATACGTTGTCAGCTTATATTATAACTTAACTCCCAATGTTCTTATTACTAAATGTCTCAACACAAAACTTATATTTAATGAAAGTGATGTATTATAAAGTAGTCACAATATATTACAATATCTTGTATTAAATGTTATAATTATTCACTACTAATAGATGTCAGATTACAACGTATTATAATAATACGTTATATGTGTGTTTTCATATTTATTGTTTATCAGGAATAAATCATGCATGCGTTACAAAAAAAATAATTTTAGTTAAATGAAATGTTACGCAGTTGTAATTGATTATATGTGATATACATATTAGATGCAATATATTATATATTGTAAAGTATCTACGATATATTGCATGTAATATTAAAAAAGTTTCACAAATCAGTTGTTACAACATTTTATTTGATTTGTTACAAGAACCCATTTATTTGTTACAATTTATCTATAAGGCTGTTACAACTGTACATACTTAACGTTATAAACATCATTTTATTTTGTTACAATAATTTTACAGATATTAACATAGAATTTTTTTTAATTCTAAGTATCGAACAATCGGATTTATTTGGTTGATTTTACTTTTCAGATTATTACGTGCTTAATATAAATATTTATGATTTTAAATATTTTATTACTGTATTACAAATAATCTACACATCTATTTTTAGAATATATAAATATAATTAGTTATTATCACATCTTACATTTTAGGTAACTTAATAATTATAAATATACATGAATTACAATTTATGTTAAACACCTTCATCTAATGACCTGAATTACATACTTGTCACTCATTTTGTAAACATTGTACTCTTTAGATTTACCTCCTCTAAGCAACCCATAAAAAAAAGTAAAAAAAGAAAGATTTTTATGTATATATATATATTTATAAATTTTTGATAATATATATATTCTTATATTTTTGATATATATACTCTTATAAAATTATTTAGTTAAGATTGTATGATTCTACTCCGTTGAATCAGACGAAAAATATCATAAAAAAGTTAAAAAAATGAAAAAATTTATAAATTTATCTCCATTTTCATCGCACTATATTACATCACCCCCACCATCCTTAAAAAAAAAAAAGTACTGGGATGAAATAGGAGAAAAAAAATCCAACAAAAATACAAAAGATCTCCTCAACTTGGTTTCTTCTTTCCATTCCTCTTCTCTTTCTTCTTCTTCCTCTTCTTATTCTCTTCCCATAGGTACCTCTATGTCGATTCCTCCCCAATTACAGACAAAAACCCACCATGGCGACCTGCGACACCTCCTCCTTCCTTGTTCCCATTCCCACCACCTCCATCACCGATGATCCCATCACCACCGCCGCCGCTCCTTCCTCCTCTTCCATCACCACCGTCTCTTGAGCCAGAGCCTGCGGCTGTAAGGCCCTCGCCTCCCGTCGCCCCTGGAGAGAGGTCTTCCACCTAGCATCCTTCTCCCTCCTGCGCTACTTCCTAGAGGCCCTCCTCCGCCTCCACACAGATCTCCCACAGAGAGGTGACCTCGCCGGCCACCTCCCAAGCGAGCTCTCCCTCCTACCCCTTGTTGCCCTCCTCCACCTCAACTCCAACCGCTTCCGCGGCACCCTCCCCTCCTCCCACTCCCTCCTCTTCGAGCTCGACCTCAACAACAACCTCCTGTCGGCCCCTTCCCCGATTTCGGCCTCCACCTCCCCTCCCTCCACTACCTCGACCTTCGCTTCAACAACCTCGAGGGTAAGATTGCCCCCTCCCTCTTCGACCTCCCCCTCGACGCCATCTTCCTCAACAACCCCTTCGCCCTCGACGTGCCCCCCAACCTCGGCAGCTCCATCGCTTCTGTCCTCGTCCTCGCCAACAACTGCTTCTGGGGGTGCCTCCCGACCTCCCTCGATAACATGTCCTCAACCCTCAACGAGCTCGTCCTCACCAACAGCGGCCTCCACTCCTGCGTCCCAGAACCCCTTGGCCTTCTCTTGGGGCTCGTCGTTCTGGACCTCGCCAGTAACGGGTTGGTGGGGGGCAAACCCTTGTCCTTCTTGGGGCTCTGGAAACTGGAGGTGTTAGAGTTGAGGGGGACGACGATGAGAGGAAGGAGTGTTCGTTTTGGATGGGGGGAAGGAGGAGAAAAGAGAGGAGAGGACGTTGGATGGGGGAAGGGGGTGTTCGTCTTGGAGGGTGATGGTAGATTGCATGGAAACATACTATGGGTATTTTACAGGATTTATATAAATATAGGGAGATATAAATAAATTTTTTTATTTGTTCAAAATTTTTTATATTTTTTATTAAATTCAGGAACAAATACGTCAACGAAATAATTTTATAAGAATATACATGTAAATATAAAAAACATAACGGTACATGCATCTTATCAAAATTTGTGTGTGCGTGTGTGTGTAAAAGTTTCAAAAATAAGAGTAAGCAGTTGCGGTTGACGGGCACTACCGGTAACAATGCCTGCTCAACGTCTGCAGTCATTACTTTCATCATTATTTATTTAATTTCTTTTTGTTTTATATTTTGGTAGACTTGTCATGTGATGCATTTTTTTTTTTAATCTTTTAGTCTCGTTCTTTCTCATCTTTTATTTCCTTTATTTTTTCTTCTTTTATTTTTTTTACACATTATTTATCACATAGGTTCAGTGTAAATTCTATCTTTTTCATCTATTTTCTTATCTTGTACTTTTTTATTAGAAACTAATATTTAGTATATTTAAAGTATAAAATAATATATATATAAAATTAAATTGTATAAAATTAATCTAAGATACCGATTGAAAATCAAAATACATCAGATAATATATCTTACAACATATGGTATGTTTTGATTTTAAATACAATGGTTGAAAATAAAAATGTATTGGCATATTTTATTAAGTTGGCACTTTTATATTTTTTAATCGATGTATTTCGATTTTCAACCTATGTTTGAATAGAGAACTAAAATGCAATGAATATTCTGATAGAAAATGAAAACACATCGGTTGAAAATCAAAATGTAACGGTATACTTTGTTTAGGAAAGATGCTTATTTCAATCGGTATATTTTACTTTTCAACGAGTACATTTCGGTTGAAAACTAAAATATACCGATTAAAAATTGGGTGAGTATATCTTACATACGATATAAAGAGCCGTTGCATATGCGCTATGCATATTAGTCGTGTTATTGTTCAATTATTTTTTTTTTCTTCCCAATCTAGGCTATCTCTCTCACGTTCATATTGCAATAATTTTTTTTTGATCGTTGTGCTTCTTTTCTGTAGCAAAAAAAATTTCAAGAAAACAATAAATGAACACTTTTTGTATTTTAATATTTTAATTATGTTAATCGATATATTTTGATTATTTTTACTAATATCAATCAATATATTTTGATTTTATATGTGAAAAATTAAAATATATTAATCAATGTGTTTTGATTTTCGACTTTCCGACAACAAATGAAAGTAAAAAATTTGATTGTAAAAAGAAAAAGAAAATAATGATTGGAAATTAAAATACACATAACATCGTAAAATATATTGATAGGTATATTTTGATTTCCAATCGATGTCTTAGATTATATTTACAGTGTATCATTTTATGTATATATTATTTTATATTCTTGTAGAATTATATTCAATATTGATATTTAATGAAAAATATAAAATGAGGAAGTCTGTGAAGGAGTCAAAGTTCGGATTGGACATACACTATTAAATAATGTGCATTAAAAATAAAATAAGAGCAAAAAAAACAAAAGTATGCGGGAGAGTGAAAGAGCATGCAGTTATCGTAGCAGCTGAAGGTTAAAAAAAAAATTTGTACAACAATGTTTACTGATTAATCATCATAGGATCTTAAACTACAAATTGAAGAAATTAAATTAAATATGATTGGCAATGGATGGTCACATCTTCTGCAATTTCAAGTTCCCATTTAATGGTAGGAGGCCGATCAGAGATTGATGACCACGGAAGTTTTCCCCAACATGCTTGTTTTACATTGAGAATAATTTGGATTTGATTATGTGAATCACACATCTGAATGTGAGATTCAGCCATCTAACAAAATCGATTGCTAATTGCATGAAAGCTACATGTATTTTGCAAATTCGTTCCTGCAGGAGAGTTGGCACTGATAAGTGTATATATTGGCATCTTGATAACGCTTGCTTGTACACTTAAATAATCTCGAAAATGTCGGTGGAATTTGAAATTGTAAAAAATCAAAGTACTGCAAATAGGTTCCACTTTTGGAACTATTACAAGGCCACGGCCACAGGAACAACTCCATCCCCAATACTCGACGAATCCAATAGCATTCGATCATATCGGAACCAGAGAGAATAAGCTACAACTTACGATATAAATTAACTTTTGGGAAATTGGATGGCTTGCAATATTCCATGCAAAATATATGCATGAAAGAAATTCCTCTTTGATTTTGTCAAGCGTACTACATCTTAGACACAGGTGGCTGAAGAATTGTGATTTGTAAAACCTTGCATGATAGTATTCTTTTGTCAAACCTTGACACAGGAGGTTCTTGGAGGATGCTCGTCAGAGATCGTTTGTTGTTGTTGTTGTGGTGGATACCGTAAAGCAAATTTGGAGGTGATCCAGGTACAAGTGATGCTTCCATTGCTTAGGGATTGGTCACCATGTCAAGAGGTGCTACGATCCGATCCGATGCTTCGTTTGCTACAGGCTTGGGCATCGAGCGACGTTATGCCCATGTCATCGAGAGAAGTTTGGGGGTTGCAAGACACCACTCAGTCAGCCTCCTTGTGATAGGGCAACGGTGGAGATTAGATGGGCCATAGATAGTCACTTTCAAGAGATCACGAGGGCGACACCTAGGGTTCTTGTTCTTTGGCTGCCACGGATATGCCCAGACTCATAGATGAGGATGGTCAGACCTTTATTTTGCCTATTGACGAGGAGGAGGTTTTGGCAGCTATCAAGGGTCTGAAGGTCAAATGGTATCCGGGACCTAATGGCTTTTAGGTCCTTTTCTACAGTGAGTTCTGGAGATGGGATGGGTGTCATCTTTGAGTTCCAAATGGGGAACTTTGGCTTCAAGTGGTTGAATCGTTCTTTGCACTTCCTCCTGTCAAGAGATCGGGTGTTGAGGGGTTGGGAGACTATAGACCTATAAGTCTCTCCAACTCCATCTACCTAATCATTAGTAAGATCCTTGCCAATTGGATAAGGGAAGTTTTGCCTCACCTCATTAGCCCTGTTCAGTTGGCCTTCCTCCAAGGGTGTTCTTTGTAGGAGTCTTTTGTGTTAAAATAGGAGATGGTGGCGGCGTGGAAAAGGCGCAAGACCTCGGCTTCCCTCTGGAAGGTAGATTTCTTCGAGGCCTATGACACCCTATCATGGGCCTACCTCTGGAAGATTCAAAGGAGGAAGGGCTTCCCTGAGGAGTGGGTTCGTTGGACCAAGAGGTGCATCACTACTTTAGCTATCTTACCTCTCTTTAATGGGAGGCCCTACAAGGACCTAGATCCAACATCAGAAGGGCGTACGCTAGGGATGTTCTTTAGACCCTCTACTTTTTATCCAGGTTGTTGACACGCTGGCTAGGCTTGCTTTTTGTGCCTGCGAGCTGCGGGGTTTCACTCTCTTGGTTCAGGGCGTCGGATATTGACTCCTATCCTCCAGTATATTGATGACATGATTTTTTTTTTGGAGGGTTCTCTCCCGTAGGCACAGGTGACATGGCGCATCATCGACATTTTTGGGGAGAATAGTGGCCTGCATATCAATGGGTCTAAGTCATCGCTGGTCTGCTTTTGTCAGTAGGACAACATCCGAGATGGCATCTTTGATGCTCTTCACACGCCAGTTGTGTCACTTCTGGTTTGATATCATGGTTTGCCTCTTCAGGCTAAGAGCATGTGGGCATCTGATTGGGCTTTTCTTATAGAGAAACTCACCTCCAAGATGATGGGGTGGAGTGGTAGACTTCTATCCAAGGGTGGGAGGCTTGTTCTCCTTAACTTCATCCTCTTTGCCATTCCTACTTTCTACCTTTCCCTATTCCATCCAAGGAAAGGAGTTCTTTGACGGATCGACATGATCAAGCGCATATTATTTTGGAGAGGATCTGTCTAGGAGGGACGATTCCTGCAGCCAGTTCATTGGGCCACACTTGGTAGGACTGGGAGTAGGGGTGGCTTGGAATTTGACAGATCAAGGAGGCAATTGATTCACTTCTCAAGTAGGCAGTGCGTCTCATGCAGGGCGAGTAGGGGCTTTGGTAGGACTTGGTATGTGTGTCTATGATGGTGCTCTTCCACCCAAAGGTGATTTGCAACACCATCAGGGGGAGTCACCTTTCTGGCGCTCCATCATCGACACCATCTCTGAGCATTGGGATCTCTTCCATCCCTTTCTTGGGGATGGAAGAGTTTCCTCCTTTTGGCATGATGACTGGATGGGGATGGCAGGTTGCTGGACAGGTTCCCTAGAGTGTATGCACTATCTACATCTCAGGATGCTCCAGTTGCAAACTTTTGGAGCAAGTAGGAGTGGTGTCTTTGGTCATGGAGATTCAACCCCCCATCATGCCTTCAGTCCTCCACCTAGAGAGACGAGCTAATCGCTTACTTGTATTTTAGATCGGGAGAGGGGACAAACACTTTTTCTTATAGATATGGTACTTTCTCAGCTGGCTATGCCTTTAAGAAGATTACTGAGTCTAAGCCTCCTGACTAGGTGGATGATAACACTGCATCTTGGGGTGATAAATCTGTCAATTGGGGTTTATCTTAAGAACAAAATGCGCAGATAACACATCATAAATAGGAATGGGAGCATTGCATGCATCACACATCAAGATTGCTTATAGAATAGTATTAGTGGTCATTTGTATGATCACTTATCAAAACAGGCTTCAGATGAGCAATCGGATCATACGGATGGATTCAGAGCAACGAATAGAGTCCAACGGACTCGAAATCGGCCAAATCCGACATCCGGAGCTCCTACAATGGGCCCAAGAAGTCCTGGCCGTTGATATGATGATCAACGGCCCACAGCGCACCACATGGCACCCCCACAATGCATCTGCGCCACTGGTGCATTGCATTCCCTCTCTAAGGTTTTGTCGTAGTATAGTGCAAAGAAACGGTCACCAGTTTAATACAATTTGTTACTCAGGAATAAAAAGTTTTCCGAGGTCGAACTCAGGGAGCAAACTATAATTCCAGAAGCATATAAATTCACAATACAATGTTTTACAAAAATTAAGAAAAAGAGAGAGAGAGAGAGAGAGAGAGAGAGAGAGTGAGTGAGAGTGAAAATTACTCATTTCTTTCTCCCTTTTCCTTTTTTTCTTTCTTCTTCTCTGCGGCAAGCTCTTCTTCTCTTTTCTTTTCCTTCCCTTTCTTCCTTCTCTGCTTCTTCTTCCTTTTCCTTCTTTTCTTTTCTGATTTCTTGTGTGGCAGTCTCTCTCTTTCTCTTGGCTTCTTCTTCTTCTTTTCTTTTCTTTTCTGCTACTGCCTCTTCTTCTTCTTTCTTTCTTTGCTCTGGTCCTTCTTCTTCTTCTTTTCTTTTTGCTGCGGTTGTCTTCTTCTTTTCGCTGACGTCTGATTCAGAAATCAGATGCCTTAACTGATCAGCCTCTTCTTCTTTTCTTTTCTTCTTGGCTTCCTCTTCTCTTCTCCTTCCTTCCTTCTTCCTTCTTCCCTGCACTACTAAGTCTCGGCTACTACTCCTCTTCTTCTTTCTTCCTTCCTGCGTGCACAAACATCAGCGCAAAACCTACCCCTTCCCCTTCCCCGCATCTCTCTCTCTGAATCTCTCTTTGGGAAGCTCTCCCAGAGCTGGGTAATCGGGTCGGGTTGCGTGCCCGGGTCCAAGCGCACTGGCGTGGGTGGTGCGCGAGGAGTGCACAGGAGTGGGAAGTTGGGTCGGGTCAGATCCGCATGGGCGTGTTGCGGACTAGACCCGGTGAGTAGGTGAGGGACCTCACCCCAGTGTTGTCGGAGGTAACCAGCCGATATCACTTTTTCAATTTATGTATGGGCTTGCGCCCATACACTTCCGAGGTGGGACTAAAGTCCCACCTCCGATCTCGGGTGCCTGCGGGAGAAGACTTCGAGCAATTGGGGTAGCAGCCGACGCTTGCGACCCCAATTGAAGTTCTGGGTGTGAGCGTGACTCCTTTCCACGTCACCTGGAGCTCACGCCTGGAGCTGCGGAGACCTGGAGTTGCCTGCGGAGAAGCTCCTGCTGCTCGTTAATGGCGGCCACGTCAAAAAGGTCCAGGGAGGTTCGCCATAGCATGGTGAGTGTGGTGCGGGGGTTGGCGAGGCACGAGAGTGCCTGTGGCCGTGCTCCTAGGGCATTCTGCATGCATGAGAGTGGGTGTGTTCGAGGGGTGGTTTGGAGGTGCTAGGTGGTGAATGGAGGGCGGATTCGGTGTCAGTGAGGTGGTGCGGAGCTTAAGGGGTAGCTAGTGAGGCGGATGGAGGCGTGGAGTGGCGAGTACGCCTCGCCGGAGGGCAGTCGGAGATGGAGAAGGTGGTGATGGACAGTGGTGGTTGGTGGGTTGAAATAGTAAATTAGGAAGGGGGAAATAACAGGGAGAGAGAGGGGCAAGTTTTTACCTGCCTAATTGATGAAGAGGGAGGGAGGTGGCGCATGACGCGTACCTGCCGGTGTCGTAGATGAAGGAGCCCAGAGGTGAGTAACGGCGATGAGGAAGAGGTCGGGAAAGCGACAGTTGGTGCGGCCTGGCGTAGGAGGATGAGGCAGAGTGGGCTCTGCTGCAGGTATAGTAGCAGAGCGAAGAAAAGAGGAGGAAAGGGCCACCGGAGCTTGCGGGCGTTTTGGCCGTGGGCGGAGGAGACGAAATTGGGGAGGGAACCTCGGCCAAATCAGGCTTGGAGTGGATGGTAGCCCCTGCCGCTCCTTATAAAGGTGTTGGCGAGGGGAGAGTCTCGAGAGAGCGACGTGGGGGAGCTACCGAAGATGGCCGGAGATGGAGACCCATGCCTTTCTTGCGTTTGCACGAGAGGCATGGGCAACCGCAGGTCACAGGGGAGGGTCCCTGCAACAGAGGACGACGTAGGGAACCCCCCGCTCATTCCTGAGAGCGGCTGCCTTACCCTGCGTGGTGCCATCCTCTGCGCAAGGTCGCCGGAGGTATGGTGCTTGCGCAGGGTGGCAGGGAGGACCGTTCTGCAAAGAACGAAGGGAAAGATAGGGGTCCAAATGCAAGACTTTGAAAAGATAAGGGTCAAAAAGTAATTCAAGAGGACCAATTTGTAAAGTCGGTCAAGATGGTCTTCACTTAAGCCCAAATTTTTGTACCAACCTAATTTGAACCTAAGGAATTCAATGGTGTAATTTGATTTTAGGTTTCACGACGTTTGACTGGTCAATTTGCATAAAAACCCAAATTAGGTTAAAATTTTGGCATGGTTCTCAAATCAGGTCAAAATAGATTGTAAAGGCCAAATTGAAGGTTTTAAACCCTAGGGAGAATTTTTCCATGATTTTTAGAGGATTTAGTTGATTTTTATTCTGCTTAGAACCTCATGAATTAAAGTGGATTTGTTTTTAAGGTTACAGAATGCCATTTAATTCCTAGAAGTTGCTATAATCCTTTTCAGATCAGATCATCCCACTTCCTTCCTTATTAAGCTTATTTGACCTGTGTTTAGACCCTTAGATACCATGTTTGTGTATTTCCTTGGTAAAATTATAGTTTTACCCTTCATGACTTGTTTTATCCTTCAATTCAGATTTCTCTGAGTTAGTCTTTTCTTTAGGTTTTGTAGGAGCTTCCTCACACTTATTTAGATTAAATTGTACTAGTTAGGGTTCATGATGAGGCTCTCATCAGCCACTGACCGATCTCACCTTCAACTGGAGGATGAATCTCAGTCGTCGATCTTCGATCGAACGGTTGAGAGTCGCCTGCGCGCCCGCCCTCGCCGTGACAAAGCAGCAGGTTCAGCGTAGCGGTCGAAGCACTCACCCGCGCTCATGCGACGCGGGTTCAAATCGCGCCTCGCAGAAATCAGAAGGTGAAGACGCGCACCACGTAAATTCAGCCGCACGATCAGCAGCGGATGGCGCAGATGGAGCCGCGCGGCGCAACGGATGCATGCGGAAGCTCACGTGTGTGCCTCAGCGCGATTCGCACTAGCACCCCACACGGAAGCTCAGCCGTCCGATCTTCGATCGGACTGCTTATGACGCGCGCACGCGGATCAGGCGCGAAGAAGCACAGATGCACGCAAGCGACCAGTGGGTAGGGGCCTTCATCGACGTTTTGGGAAGGGTTTTAGCGATGTCCCGGACATCGCTAAAACCTCTTCTTCATTTGGAAAGCCCTTCTTCCTATTTAAACCCCTTCCAACCACCCATGGGAGGCATTCACTCCACTTGCAAGTGTTCTACCCCCCTCTTAGCTACCATTAGCCCTCTTTGTAATCGTTGGAGACGACGAGCCGCCGACGAAGCCCCCCTTCACCGCCTTGGCTGCCTCGCCGTCTTCTCTCTCTCTCTCTCTCTCTCTTTCCCTCTTTATCTTAAGCTTTACTTTACTTATGTTCAAGCATTTATCTAGTGTTGTAATTATGAACTAAAGTTGCATGTCAAATGAAGTTGTTTTCTATTCAATTGCTTGCTCCCTTTTATGTTTGAATTACATGCTGTGAATGAAGAAATTCTAACCCTATTCTCTCTCTCTCTCTCTTTCTCTCTCTCTCACTTGCTTTTCACCCACGCCTTTTCGTAAGCAAAACCCCATGATTTTCGTGACAATAAGTGGAAAGAAGAATCCAATTTTCACGCCTCCCTGAGATCAACACCCGGACTCACATCCGTTTCTTTATTTTAAAACCGACGTTGTGAGCGCAAGCTATAATGACTATTCTAAACACATGCCCCACGCCACGTCAGTTTTTGGCACCGTTGCCAAGGAGGCAATGGATTTATTTTGTCACTTCCATTTTACATCCATGCTCATATCGTCTAATGCCTTGTCTCATTCTACTTGATGGTTACAGGAATTCGACGCTTGGACAGCGAAGTAGCTCAACTCGTGATGGTAACGAGGGAGTAAGCGCAACAAGGACCGGTTGTGAGTATTTCTTCACCCATGGTTGTTTGCTTGCTTAAAAATTAAAAAAAAATTTGTAAAACTGAAAAAAATTGGTGTGGTGCATGATTGCCTGACCCACATCCTTAACACATCACCCAACAAAAAAAATACACTTTAACATTCTGAATAAATTCTTGGAGTGTTCTTTTTTCTTTTTGAGTGGTGTTTGCAAAGCCACCTTTAATTGACTTGGGCCGCACCACTCAACCCTAAAATTGACTCATCTAATAGAAGCTGCATGATCACTAGGATGAGTATATTAGGATTTTAGAGCCTCTACACAACAAAAGGAAATCTACTTTCACCGAATTGTGTGCAAAACTTGACGTGCCCACTGAAACTTGTTTGAAAATATTAAGACACGTCAATCCTAAAAGACACTAAAGTAAGGATAAAATATTAAAAGACACCACATATAAAAAAATCCTTGCTTGAAAATAATGTTTTGAAAGGAGCACACACATTGAAAGTGGGAAAACTAAGAGGCACTACCCCAATCAACGCCTCATCACATAACCCTAGCACAAGCACTGTCCTAGCCCTTTTAAAATTGAGTAGACGTGCCCTAGGCAGGACTGGGTTAAGTCTCGAGAGGCAAGGTTTTGTTCACTGGGCACTTGGCTTTCATTCCCTTAGTAGAATCTGGTGACTAGGCTGCGGGGCAGTGTCAAACGACTGTGGTTGTGGGGTCTATGGAACCGGCGGCGTAAGCTAAAGGAAAAACCTTCCCTGCAATCCCCTCGTAATCAACTTGGCCAGATTAGCTTTGGGAAGGGGAGTCTAGTGCTTACGGACTTAATCACCCTTTTGGAGATTTCTAGGTCCCCTAAGGAATACACTATAAGGACTAGGCTTGTTTGCTTGGTGGAACACACAACTCTCTTTCATCTCTTCTTCCCGCATCCCTCCATTTCTTCCAAACCATGGATTTCAATGCCTATCCATCTTACCCAAACTGTCCCCAACATGATTTGCATGCTAACCCAAGTAGACCATATCCACAGCCTACTTGGGCTAACCAACCACCAAGTTGGAGGTACGACCTAGAATATCCCTCTTGGCCCAACTGTCCCAGTTATGACCAAACTGCACCAACCTTTTATTGGGATACACCCAACATATCCACTCAAGGGTATGATTCAAATCGTGGGGCTCCATATCTCGATTCTCCTCATGATGCCTCATCATTTAGGTTCCACCCGCTCTCTAACCACTTTGATAGGACCTATACTCTAGGAGAACACCAAGAACCCTACCCTTCTCAGGACAATAACCAAGAAAGGTCATCTGAATTTAACAACCTTTCCTATTTAACCTTTGGATTGGAAGGAATTCTAGACAAATGGAAATCAGAGAATGATCAGAAATCTAGGCAAGCCCAGGATCATCAACCTTTGAGTTGCTCCCCTAATGAAGAATCTAACTAGGTGGAGGACTTAGAACCTCAACTATTCTGGAGTAGGACCAAACAGAGAATGGTTCCTCTTGAAGAACTGGACCCTGAACATGATAGAATAGAGGACCCACCCAAGAACCTAAACCCCAGTATGGATTCTAATCCACAACCTCAACCACACTCTCTTAACCTGGATTTCAAGGAGGAAATCCAAAGGACACCAAATGACACCCTGTTAATTCTTGATAACCTCTAGTTAGAGTTACACAAATAGAATCAAGAATTGGCTAAAGGACAACAGGCCGTATTGGATATGTTCCAACAATTGGGGGAAGAAGGCCAGAGAAAGCTGTTGCACACAATGCCATTCATGGAATTCGTAAAGTAAGGACCTACCATGATCAATTGGACCATGCCCAGTCACCCTACTTTAGTTCAGTCCACCATTGATACCCCCCAGGAGTTGGACAACTCAATGGATAAGGTCATTGAGGATTCCTCGAAACACAATTTGGGGAGCATTGAGGACAAACATCAGAAGGAAACTGAGAATGTGACGGGAGATGCCTTGGAATCTGAATCTAATCGGCCCGAGAGAAGTGATCCGGTGGGAACAACAGCCAACATAGGAGATGGGGAATGGAGTTACAATTTCAAAGAAATCGATTATGAATCGGTTGGAATCCCCATCACAAATTTGGAGGAGGGCTGAGAGAAAGAATATGAACTAGAGGATGAAATTGGCCCTACCTCTAATGCAACCTCCAACAGTGAATCTGATTTAAAAGAGGTTGAAGAAAATATTTTTGAGGTCAAGGGATTGGAGGGAATGAGCAATGAAACCATAGTTGCGGAAGAGATGGATTCGTCTTTGGAGAGAGACCTCATGCCTGATTGTAGGGCTCATTATGAAACTCTTGATTTTGTTACCTGCCCTACCAGAATAAAGATTCTGCAACCCGAATGCACTGGAATTGATACACCTCTGACGGATTACAGTTTTATGGGGACACAAGCTGAGTGTAAAACCTACATCTTTAGTATCTGGCATGTCATATTCGGGGTGCGCTCGTCCACATCAGCTTCTTTGCATGCCTACAGACTAAGAGAGGATCTGACAAGGGCATGCATGTTACATTTGTTGTAGAATTCCCACCCCTTAGGAACGGGACTCCACCACAACCTTGTTCGCATCTGTGGACTTTTGATTTTGGGTCTGGCTGACTTTGGACATGCCTCCTTGACCCAAACCATTCCTGTTTGTGCACTATGCCCAGCCGAAGGCGTTAAAATCAACGCTTCTTGGGAGGCAACCCAGTGGATTCAGACTGATTCGGTATTCTACGTCACTCAGGTAATATCTTTTTGAACCCCTGTTGCATCCATGTATTTGCCAATGAGGACATTGTCCAACTTAAGCATGGGGGAGGGTGGTAAATTGCATGATCCTGAGCTCATTTAATCAGTTTGAATAGAATAAAATTAAAAAAAAAAGAAAATGAATGAATTTAGGAGGAAAAGCTTAGGCATTAGAAATTTGTCAATAGTGAAAAATAATACAAAAGAACTTGAACACTTAGACTTTTCAGGCCTTCAGGCTTAATCAGCCCTGGTGTCCGTTCAAATATGGATTTAGCTTCAAATCCTTGCAACCTTAAGCTACTCTAATCCATTAACTAAATAAGGTGATAAGTATACGACTTATCAACTCACCCTCTAACTCAGAAAGACTTTTAGTTTAAGCATCTGCACACATTTTTGCACAGACTCACTCTTTGGAGATTCTGACAGAAATTGGGTAGCTAATGAACTCTCTAGGGTGGTATGGCTGGCAAGTTGTCGTGGGTAATATCCCATTGGCAGGTTGTCCAGAGCCCAGCCACGGGACCACCTCTTCTTCATTGCCTCTAGGTAAATTTAAGATCAGGGAAGCCACTTACCAAACAAAAAAAAGGAGAAAAAAGAACAAAATAAGCCACACTTCACCGCACGAATATGGTTGGCAAGTGATTGTGGGTAACAGCCCATTGGTCGGTTGTCTAGAGCCCAGCTCAGTAAATGCACAAAAAGAACCAAAACACTTAAGGAAGAAGCGGGGAAGTAGAGCAAGCTGGGGAGATATATACTGAAAAAATCCTTGTGTTGACCCCAATTAAAACAAACGTAGAGAGAAAGCTACCGATCGAACAAATACACCTTCAGGCAAAACACTTTCTCTTCCGGTCACCTCTGGGCGTAGAAACCCGAAGTTTGTCTAAATTACCGTTGAGTGAGTCTATCACAATCTTCACACCAAGATGCTTAGCACTTAGAGTTTTGTCCGAGTTTTGGGTGGGTTGGATAGCCGCAAAAAGTTACCAACACACTCATAATTCCAAAAAAATCTAAAAATAAGAAAAAAAAAATATTTGCATACATTAAAGCAAGGATTCAGGCGATTCATATTTTGGCAGGCACCCGGGCACTGCTTAGTCTTTGTAGATTAAGATCTTAGTATATTTCTTCCTATTGACAAGTAACGAAGTGTCTAAGTGGTTACTTCTTAAATTCTAACTTGAAATAAATGCTAGAATAAACCTTGCTAGCGACTAGCAAGGAGTAACATGGGGGTATGATAACACTGCATCTTGGGGTGATAAATATGTCAATTAGGGTTTATCTTAAGAACAAAAGCGCAGATAACACATTATAAATAGGAATGGGAGCATTGCATACATCACACATCAAGATTGCTTATAGAATAGTATTAAAGGCCATTTGTATGAGAACTTATCAAAATAGGTCTCAGATGAGCAATCGAACTGCACGGATGGATTCAGAGCGACGAATAGAGTCCAACGGACTCGAAATCGGCCAAATCCGACATCCGGAGCTCCTATAATGGGCCCAAGAAGTCCTGACCGTTGATATGATGATCAATGGCCCACAGCCCCCACAACGCATCCGCGCCATGTGGGGCCCCCACAACGCATCCGCGCCACCGACCTATCTCGCCTTCAACCGGAGGATGAATCTCAGCCGTCGATCTTCGATCGAATGGTTGAGAGCCACCCGTGCGCCCGCCCTTGCCGCGACAAAGCAGCGGGCGCAGCGCAGCGGTCGAAGCGCTCACACGCGCTCACGCGACGCGGGTTCGAATCGCGCCTCGTGGAAATCAGAAGGTGAAGGCGCGCACCGCGTAAATTCGACAGCACGATTAGCAGCGGACGGTGCAGATGGAGCCGCGCGGCGCAACGGATGCGCGTGGAAGCTCACGCACATGATGATGCGGCAGACGAGCGTGCCTCATTGCGATCTGCACCAGCGCTCCGTGCGGAAGCTCAGTCATCCGATCTTCGATCGGACGACTTACGATGTGCGCACGCGGATCAAGTGCGAAGAAGCACAGACGCGCGTGAGTGACTGGTGGGCAGGGGCCTTCACCGACTTTTTGGGAAGGGTTTTAGCGATGTCCCGGACGTTGCTAAAACCCCTTCTTCATTTGGAAAGCCCTTCTTCCTATTTAAACCCCTTCCAACCACCAATGGGAGGCATTCAATCCATTTGCAAGTGTTTTACCCCCCACCTAGCTACCATTAGCCCTCTTTGTAATCGTCGGAGACGACGAGCCGCCGACGGAGCCCCCCTCCATCGCCGTGGCTGCCTCGCCGTCTTCTCTCTCTCTCTTTCCCTCTTTATCTTAATCTTTACTTTACTTATGTTCAAGCATTTATCTAGTTTTATAATTATGAACTAAAGTTGCATGTCAAATGAAGTTATTTTTTATTCAATTGCTTGCTCTCTTTTAGGTTTGAATTGCATGCTGTGAATGAAGAAATTCTAACCCTATTCTCTCTCTCTCTTTCTCTCTCTTTCACTCGCTTTTCACCTGGGCCTTTTTGCAAGCAAAACCCCATGATTTTCGTGACAATAAGTGATAAGAAGAATCCGATTTTCACGCCTCCCTGAGACCGACACTCGGACTCACATCCATTTCTTTATTTTAAAATTGACGTTGAGAGTGCAAGCTATAATGACTCTTCTAAACACACGCTCCACGCCACGTCAGTGGACAAGGAGTGTGTCAGTCTTTGGAGTACCTGGGTGCCTCTTAAAGTGAGTTTTTCTTTAGCTTTCATGGTGAGAAAGCTTGGTTAGTGGGCAGCTACGCAAAACTCTGATGGGAACGGAGCCCCAGCTTTGTGAGCTTTGTCTGGGGGCAAGAGATAGCACACCACACCTCTTCTACGAATGCCCTTTTACCCACACTGTATGGAGGGAGGTCTACGATTTCGACTCACCCTCTTGGGAATATCTATGGCAGATTCTTGCAGACTAGATGCAGGATAGGTGTAGGGTGGTATCTGTACTTTGGGCCATGTGGTTATTCCACAATGGCCTTATTTTTCAACAGGAGAGAGTGTGGTCTAGTGAGACTGTGCAAAGAGTCTGGAAGTGGGCGAGTGAGTGGGCATCTTACATGTTACTCTCTTTTTTGAGCTCTCAATTTAACAAAATCCAGATGAGCACCACCTAGCTGTCTCATCCTTTTGTTTCTTCAAAAAAAAATTCTTTTGTACGGTCCTTTTAGTCCCTCAACAATAATTCATCCAATTTGGCATCAATTGTAAAAAGGCATCTAATCTTATTGTCAATTTTTTATTTTTAGTTTGAAAGAAGAAAGGATGATTACCGTTTATAGTAGGCATCCAGATGTTATTTTATATGGGAGGAAAGATGCTTACAGATGCTTGGACTAAAATTGCGCCGACACCTGTGCATCCCTAATCACATTGGCTGAATACAAAGTTACTTGTCGAAAGAGAAGGTCATTACGTGCTAGCCACCACCCCCACAGGACCACTACCTTGAAGCCTCTATCCTACTCCACATCTGCCAGTTGGTTCCACATCTCACCCCAGGATGGGAGAGGCTCACCACAAACCATGCTCCATACATCCACAATAAAGGGGTAGTGAAACGCTGTGGGCAACCGAGTTTTATTGTTATAGCGTTGTAGTATAGCCAGTTATTGCCAACATTTCAAATATAAAATTTTTTACTCGGAAAATAAAAGAGTTCCCGAGGTCGAACTCAGGGAGAAAGTTGTATTCTAGAGATATACATGTTTCTTTTACAAAAATAAAGAAAGAGAGAGAAAGAAATTGTTGTCTTTTCTTCTTCTCTTTGCTTCTCCTCGTCTCAGATCTTCTGTTATCTTCTTCTTTATCTGCAGTGGTGATGTTCTTCTTCTTCTTTCAGCTGTTCCTGCTCTTCCTTTTTCTTCTGCAGAGCGGGTCCTGTTCTTCTTCTTTTTCCTTTCTTTCTTCTTTTTTCTTTCTTCAGATCTTCTTCTCGTGCTCTTCTTCTTTCAGTTCTTCCCTTGTTCTTTTGTGTTCTCTTCTGCCTCGCCTTCTTCTGTTGTTCTTCAGATCTCCTTCTTTCTTCTTTTCTTTTTCCTGTCAGGACGTCGTCTGATTTTTCAATCAGACGACTTAAACTGCTTGTTGCTACAGTGTCTCCCTCAGCTTCCTTCTTCTTCCGCGGTCCTTCTTCTTCACCTGTGCCTGCACACTTCAGAGTTTACGTCAGAGGACAAAACCTACTCTACCCTCCCCCCCCGCGTCTCTCTCTCTCAGAAACCGCTCATGGGATAGCTCTCCCAGAGCTGCCGGGTAGTCGGGTACGGGTCACGCCTGGGTCCAGGCCCACCGGCGTGCGTGGTGGGCGAGGAGTGCAGGTCAGTCTAAGTCGGGTCGGGTCAGGTCCGCGGGGCGTGAGCGCGGACGAGACCGGGTAACCGGGCGGGTGAAGGGGACCTCACCCCGTGTGCTGAGGCAGTAAGGCTTATTCACAAAATCAATTTAAACGGTGAAAGAGATGTGAGGCTTACCGATGTGGGACTAAACGGAGGCCTCTCCTCGCGTGCGCCTGCTGGAAGACCGCGGCCTTGCTTCTGCAGCTGCAGCTTCGATTTGCGTCGGTTGCTGGCTGGCTGCCTTCGCAGGAATCCCCGTAATCCGCAGCAGCTGGAGACCTGGAGTCCTCAAGCCTGGAGCGCGGGAGAAGCTGCTTCAATGTGGCGTTAATGGCGGTCGAGCCTCAGAACCTGTCGGACACGAATATGGCCTCTCGGCCTGATCAAACTACTGGGGAACCTTCGCCGTGGCACGGCGAAGGTGTGGAGCTGTGCGGCAAGCCGCAAGGTGGTGTCTGGCGGCAGCCCTAGGTTGGACTGCAACCGGAGAAATGGGTTTGTTTGGGGGAGCGTTACGGAGGTGTGGAGTGGCAGTGGAGGGGTGGGGGGTGCTCAGTGTGATGAGGCGGAGGTTCGGTGAGGGTTGGCGAGGTGTGTGAGGCTGTGGAGCGATGGGAGCATCTCGCCGGAGGGTGGCCGGAGACGAAGGGGGTGACGATGGTCAGGGTCGATCGAGGGCTTAATTGAACAAATTGAAACCGGGGAAAGAAAGAGGAGAGGAAGGGAAGTAGTTCTAACTTACTTGCAGGGACGAAGGGGGAGCAGTAGGGCGACAGTCGTATCGACTGTCGCCGGAGAAGAAGATGCCTAGGGGAAGGGGCGGCGGCGAGCAGAGAGTCGGAGAGGCGCCAGCTGGGTGCGACGTGGCGCGGGAAGAGCAGGGGAAGAAGTCTCTGCTGCTGGTATTGCGGCAGAGCGAAGAGGAGGAGGAGGAGGAACCGCCGGAGCTGGTGGGCGTCTGCCGGAGTGAGACGAGAGGAAAGTTGGGGGTTTTCTCCGTCAGATCCGAGCTGGGAAGAACGGTGGAGCGACGGGGGTATTTATAGGGACCGAATCAGGGAGGAAGGCAGAGGGAGACGTCGTGTCTCCCTCGCCGGAGGACGCTGGAGATGGAAACCCATACCGTCCGTGCGTTCGCACGGCCGGTATGGGGGGTTACAGCGACCAGGGGGGTGTCCCTGCGACGGCTGACGACGCAGGGCACCCCCGGTTTACTTGCCAGGCTCTCCCCCTCACCCTGCGTGGCGCCATGCTCCGCGCAAGGTCGCCGGAGCATGGTGCTGGCAGGTTTTGCAGGGGGGACCTGAACGCAAAGAACGAAGGAGAGTTAGGGGCTGAAATGCGAGGGTTCAAAAGTTGAGGGCCAAAAAGTAAATATATGAGGACCAAAGTGTAAAGTCGGTCAAGGAGGTTTCTTCTTAGGCTTAAGTTTTTATACATGATTAATTAGGACCTAAGGAATCTGATGGTGAATTTCATTTCTATATTAAACCTTGTTTGACCGGTCAATTTATGCGAAAACCCAGATTAAGTTATTAATTGGGCATGGTTTTCAATGTAGGTCAAAATGGGTTCTGAAGGCCAAATTGAAGGTTCTAAACCCTAGAGATTTTTCTATGAATTTTAGAGGGTTTATTCTATTTTTACTTTGCCTCGAACCTCGTGAATTGAAGTGGGTTGTTTTAGGGTTACAAATTATCATTTAGTTTCTTGGAATTGCTGTAGCCCTTGCTAGATCATCTCATCCCACTTTTATTCTTATTAAGTTGCTTTGACCTATGTTTGGACCCTGAATTACCCTGTATGCAGATTATACTGGTAAAATTGCATTTTTACCCCTTATGACTTGTTTTCTCCTTAAACTCAGAATTCTCTGAGTTAAGCCTTTCCTTGAGTTATGTAGGAGCTTTTATCCTTTGTATTAGGTCAAAATGAGCTAGTTATGACTCATGATGAGGTTCTCATCAGGTAGCCCAAAAGAAGATGATTGACACTGTCCTCCGCATTGCCGCACAACAGGCATGATTGGGGGTCCACTTCCATCAAGAGTCTCCGCAGTTGCCCAATGACAAGGTTGTCTCTCTGTGTAAGCCAAAGAAAGATCTGCACCTTAAGGGGAGCCTTGATGCACCACCTTTGACCACATTGAGTGTCCAATAGATCAAGGCTACCCCCACCCCCCATAAGCTTACTATACACCTTTGCATGTTTGGTAGGGCCCATGTCTCCATTAGTAACCATCTAGTCTCAAAGACCGGTACGACAACTCCTTTAGGAGGACATCTTGTTATTCTCAATTTTTTAGGACAATATATATGAAAAATTTTCCAAAATTAACTAATTTCCTAGTAAAAAAAGTAATAATAATTATGTTTTTGGGTTTGCCTACTTATTGATAGGTATCTTTCATGAAAAGAACAGTTTCATTGGCATGGGAAAAGATGAAAGTATGTGAAGTAAAATTTACCTACAATGGTATAGTTAGTAACTTTTGACTATGATAAGTTCTGGGTCATAAAAAAGAAAAAATCCTTGAATTGCTTTTCTACATTGGTGAAAATAAATTAATTGATTTGGTACGTTGATTCTCAAAATAATTGAGTCAATGGTCGATATCCCAAGATTTAATATCATTATTCAATTCTATCACTTGCATCAATGGTCAGATTTTGGGAATTAACCTTCTCTAGCAGAGGTGATGGAGATGCATCCACCTCTTGAATCACATCTTGGTAGTTTTTGCATGATTAGGAGAGAGACTAACAACACTAGTGGTCCTCTAGAAAGGCATACCCGTTCTCATAGTACAAAATATTTTTGACATCAGTTAGGAGAGTTGGGTTTCTTGGGATCTACCTAGGTCAATGCCTTGAGGATGTGAAGAGCAACTTCAATTTGAGTCCATTGAGGTCTGATCATCAATCATTCAGATCATTGGTAGTAGGGTTGGTTAGATGTTTAATAGGTCACAACAATGATACAATTAAGAGCGTGTGCTACTGGTGTGCTGTGACGACCCGGTTCCCGGATCCCTACAGGACCCAAGACCGGCTCGCCTCGACTAATCCCAAGACCTAGTCATCCAACAAGGAAATAGCCAAAAGTAGGAAAATAAACCACATTCACACATGTAATATAACTAAGTAGAAGAAACATACAAAGCAGTAAAGAAAGTAGAACAACTATTTCAATACATGCCACCACAACAACGGAAAGTGAAAAGGAAACATAAGTACCAGAAACAGTAAACTAAGTGTCCATTACTTAGTACAATAGTAGAGAAAAAGAAAGTGCTGAAGAACGACTACGGTTGGGCTCAGCTGGGCCCAGCACCCTCTACAGCTAGAAACTCGGGCTGCTTAACTCTTGGTCCTGAATAGTGTTATGAAAAGACAGAGTCAGCGAACGCTGAGTAGAGTGGTGTTTGTATTATTTAAGTACAAGTGCAGTAAAAACAACAACTGATTTATTTCTCATTTCTATTTATCTCATTTATGTGTTTCTGTTTCATCTATTTCTCAAAGTATCAAGGTATTTCTTGATCTTGCATGTTCCTCTTGGGAACAATCTTGATTGCAGTCTTTTCCGTAGAGTAGAAGGTACACGTGGTACTCTCCTGGCTGGGAGAGTTCCCTGTGGTAGTCCTACACCCAGTCAACCATCTCGAGATCACTGTCGAGATGTAGCAGTGACTACGGCACGCGTGATAAGTTCACGGGTAGCTACCACGCATTGACATGCGGTCAGTCGTTTTCGTTAGCAGGTACGTACAAAGTACAACAAGAAATAGTATAGGGCCTTGCCCTCTCAGAATAGGGGTCTCGCCCCTCAGAACCAAACAGGAGTCTCGCCCCTCCACAATTCACGCACCCTCGTCTGACTACCTTGGTTTGCTCAAAGGGCTTAACAAAGTCGGTGTAGGGTGGCTATCTGAACCCTAGGCCCTGTGGGGGTGGCTAGCTCCCTCCCTACACTAGTAGCTCACTTCGGTACCACGTACGTGAGGGCCAACAAGAGTCGGTGTAGAGTGGCCAATCCGAATCTCGGATCTCAACCCAAGGGAGGCTAGCTCCACTCTACACTAAAAAGGGGACAGTTGCTCTCCTTGGTACCACGTACACAAGGGCCAAGCACACTTCCCGTCTGCATTTCCATATTTCCATTCATCCACAGGAGTTCTACTCCTAATTCCCCGTAGGGTTCATGCTCATGTTCACCTCATTTATCCAGATCCTGATCTCATGATTCATATTTCGTTCCTCATCCATAAACAGGCAGCTCGTGTTTCCATAATTTAATTCTCAAAAACATGCAACTGGTGGTTACACAGGAAATTTCTCAATTAAATACAGGTAGCTCATATTTCAACATGGATCTCGTAATTATATTAAAGGCATTTAATCGCAATTTATCTTAACCATGCATTCAAGTAAACAGTACAACTCAAATAGTTTCATCCATTTTATACCCTAGGGTTCATTCCACATCCTAGAGTTCCATCCGACTATTTCAACCAAGCACATTCTTATTTAAATATCAATAACTAAGTTAAACCACTCTACCGGGTATCACGAGAGGAATGGGGGCCTGTGCCGTAGATCTCGTTGTCTATGCGGGCCCAAAACACACCATTGGCTGGTAACCTATACCAGCGACTAATGTATATTAGACAAGCTCAAAATAGTAGGTACTCAACATGAATACATAGAGAAATTCGAGTAGAAAACAACAGTACTTTGTTTGCGAAAATTCGATTATGTTTGGGTCTTAAACAGGCCAAAAACACAGTTTCTGATCAAAATCAGACGTCTGGGACTAATCCTAGATGTCTTAAAAGACGTCAAACACTCACCTTGTGTTTCCTGCGGTTGATCAGACGTCCAAACCTCCTCTGCGACCGTCTGAGGATAGTTCCAGACATCGGACAAGGTCTCTGGTCGTCTGGAAGACCTCTAGACGTTTGGTGATGTGATCAGACGTCCAAAAGTGTAGGGGAAAACATACCGCGTGCCTTCCCAAAGCTGCACCTGCGTACGCAAACGTAGGCACGATCAACCGACAACAACTCCTGCGTTGAGATCTTCTGCATGGCGGAAATCAGCACAGGAACGTACGTACCTCGCGCGATACGTGCTTTCAGACATTTGGCCTTAGCTCCGGACGTCCAGGTGCCTTGCCAGACGTTTGCTCTTTACTCCAGATGTCTGATACTGGAAAACTTCCAGATCATAACCTCCATGCAACTCCCTTCGCTTGCACTTCCACTCGCAGCGGCAGCTCTAGCTGCTACAGGAGCTTGGGCAGCTCCTCGCCGATGCCCTCTCCTCCCCTACGAGCTCCTCCTTGAGCTCCACGAGCTCCCGCAGTCTCCTTCCTCCTCCCCCACTCTCACTCCTTCGCATTCTCTCGCTCTCACCCCTCCCCGCTCTCCCCTCGCCAGTTGATCTCCTTCCTTGCTGCGGCTGCAGCAGAGGCGGAGAGGAACTTGGCTGGTAGGAGAAGGTGGAGGTGGCGGTGGTTGAGTGGTGTGAGGAGGAGAGGAGAGGAGAAGGGAGGGGGTTTATATAAGTGAGGGTTAGGGTTCGAGGGTGAGGGAGAGAGAGGGGGGAGCGCCCTCTACGCGTCACCCACGCACAAAGCACAAAGCGCAGTATGAAAATTTCACTTTCAGATGTCTGGGAACGGGTCCAGATGTTTGACTGAAACTCCAGATGTCTTAAAAGACTAAAAATGTAACGGGTCATTACATCATAACAAACTTAAAGGAAGTTTCATCCCTAAAACTTGAGCTAGCTAGGGCGTGGAAAAAAGAACGTAAAAACTCATAACAAACTTAAAGAGGGTCGAAGTAGGTCCAAAAAGACGTACCCTCAAAAAGCTCTGGCTACTACTCTCGCATCGTCTCCTCAGGCTCCCAAGTCGCCTCCTCATGCCGCTAGCTTCTCCATAGGACCTTCACTAGTGGTATCTGCTTCCATCTCAAATTTCGGATGCCTTTGTCTAGTATATGTACTGGTCTCTCGGGGTAGGTCAGGTCGTCACCCACCTTGACGCTCTCATGGCTCAGGACGTGACTCGGATCAGCGACGTACTTCCTAAGGTTGGACATGTGGAGCATGTCGTGCGCTCCAGAAATCTAGGGAGGAAGGGCAAGGCGGTAAGCAACGGGTTCTACCCGCTCCAGGACCTCAAAGGGCCCCACAAACCTCGACGCAAGCTTCCCTTTCACCCCAAAACACTGCAGGCCCTTCATGGGCGAAACACAGAGAAAGACGTGATCCCCAACCTTGAACTGCACCTTTCTGTGTTTCCGATTAGTGTAACTCTTCTACCTGCTCTTGACAGTGCGGAGTCGTCTGTGAATCTGCTCTATCACCTCCTGACTCTGTAGGATTAGCCTAGGACCAACCTCCCACTTGGTCCCCACCTCGACCCAACTCAAGTGTGCAGTACACCTCCGTCCGTACAGAGTCTCGTAAGGTGCCATGTCGATGCTTGAGTGGTAACTGTTACTGTATGCAAACTCTGCCAGGGGTAAATGCTCCTCCTAGGAGCCTCTCCAGTCTAGCACACAGGCACGCAAAAGGTCCTCAAGTGTCTGTATGGTGCACTCTGATTGTCCGTCTGTCTGTGGGTGGTAAGCGGTATTGAACATCAAACGTGTCCCTAAAGCCTGCTGAAACTCAGCCCAGAACTGGGAAGTAAAATGAGTATCCCTATTAGATACAATCTCACATGGGACTCCGAGCAGGCGCACATCTTGGATGTATCTCTCTACTAACTGTGCTGGTCTAAAGGTGACTCGAATCGGTAGGAAACGTGCCGTCTTCGTCAGCCTGTTTACTGTCACCCAGACTGCGTCATGTCCCCACTGGGTAACTGGTAGACCCACCACCAAGTCCATGGTGATGCTCTCCCACTTCCACTCTAGCACAGGAAGTGGCTGCAACGGCCCTGTAGGCCTCTGATGCTCGGCCTTCACCTGCTGACATACCAAGCACTACTGCACAAACTCAACAACATCCTGCTTCATCCCTCTCCATCAAAAGTCGCATCGCAAGTCATGATACATCTTTGTGTTCCCAGGATATATGGTGAACCTGGACTCGTGTGCCTCAACTAGGAGCTCTCTCAACAACTCCTCGTCCCTAAGATCGCATAAGCGTCCCCTCATGTGCAGTATCTCGTCTGAAAAGGAAAAGTCTCCTGGGTTCCCTATCAACACCCTATCTCGCAGCATCTGTAAGTACGGATCTGTCATCTGCCCTGCGATGATGCGGTCTATCAGCTCTGGTCGCGTCTGCCACGTCACTATCACTGTCCCACAATACCCCTGTGACTCCCGGGGTCGCCAACTGCCCAACTCCTCCATAAGTCTCCAACTCTGTGCTTGTAAACTGGCCAAGTGGGCGGGCGCCTTCCGGCTCAAGGCGTCACCCATCACATTGGCCTTCCCTGGGTGGTAGGAGATGCTGCAGTTGTAGTCCTTCAGGAGCTCTAACCAGCATCGTTGTCTCATGTTAAGCTCCTTTTGGTCAAACATGTACTTGAGGCTCTTATGGTAAGTGAAAATCTTGAAAGTCTCACCGTAAAGGTAGTGCCTCCATGTCTTCAGTGCGAAAACAATAGCTGTCAGCTCTAAGTCATGGGTAGGGTAGCTATGCTCATGGGGCTTCAGTTGCCGCGAAGCATAAGTGATAACGTGACCCTGCTGCATGAGCACACCCCCTAACCCCTGCAAGGAAGCGTCGGTGTAAACCACAAAATCGCCACTACTGTCTGGAATGGTAAGCACAGGAGCTAAAGTCAGTCTCTCCTTCAACTCCTGAAAACATGCCTCGCACTCATCTATCCAGGTAAAGGGCACGCCCTTCCAAGTCAGCTGGGTCATAGGACGCGCAATCTGAGAGAATCATCTGATAAACCGTTGATAGTAACTTGTCAGTCCCAAAAAGCTGCGTATCTCTGTCACTTTGTGTGGCCTCTCCCACTTGAGTACGGCCTCTGAAATCACGTGGCCTCTCCAAACCATCCCCTGAAATCACGTGGTCCAAGAAAGTCACCTGCCTCAACCAAAACTCGCACTTGCTGTACTTGGCATACAGTCTGCGTCGCCTCAAGGTGTCCAAGATCTTGCGTAAATGCTGTCTATGTTGCGCCTGATCCCGCGAGTAAACTAGCACGTCGTCGATGAACACCACCACAAATTGGTCTAAGTACAACTTGAAAACCCGGTTCATCAAATCCATAAATGTAGCGGGGGCATTGGTCAACCCAAACGGCATGACCAAGAACTCGTAGTGCCCGTATCAGGTACGGAAAGCTGTCTTGGAGACGTCAGTCTCCCTGACCCTCAACTGGTGGTAGCCCAACCTCAGATCTATCTTGGAGAACACTGTGGCATCCCGCAACTGGTCGAAGAGGTTGTCAATCTTTGGCAGCGGATACTTGTTCTTGATGGTGACCCTATTTAGCTGTCGGTAGTTGACACAAAGTTGTAGGGTACTATCCTTCTTCTTCACAAATAGTACAGGGGCTCCCCATGAGAACGCACTGGGCCTCACAAAGCCCTTCTCTAACAGGTCCTGTAGCTATGACTTGAGCTCTCGCAGCTCAAGCGGTGCCATCCGGTTCGGTGCAGTAGAAATGGGGCTGGTCCCTGGTACCAGTGAGATCTTAAACTCAATCTCACGCTCAGGCGGTAGTCCTGACAGCTCCTCTGGAAAAACATCGGGGTACTTGCAAACCACTAGGATACTCTGAAAGTCAGCCATGGGGCCAGGCTCTGCCACTACACAGGCCAAGAAGCCCTCACACGCCTGGCTCAGAAGCCTCGCTACCTGAAGTGCGGAGATGCACCTGAAACCTCCGTCTACCGGTTGTCCGTGAAACTCAAAGGGAGGCAACTCCAGTATGGAGAAGATCTTCCTCCCGAAACAGTCCACCATGGCGTGATAGGCAGACAGCCAGACCATCCCTAGAATCATGCCAAAATCCTCCATCTATATCATAATCAGTTCAACGGGGAGGCTGTGTCCTCCTATATTGACCTCGCAGTCCGTGTAGACCTCCCCGACTACAAATAACTGGCTACCTGGGCCTTTGATCACAAACGGATCCTCAAATAGTACATTGCCCTGCCTCAAATTGACGGCAAAACTAGTAGCGATGAAGGAGTGTGTGGCGCCAGAATAAAAAAGTATATACACTAATCTGCCAGAAATAGTAACCATACCTTCCACCACTGAACCCGAAGCTCTGGCATCTCTGTGTGTCAGAGCGTTGATACGCCCCTCAGCCCTCGGTGCGGACAAAGCAGCTACACTCTAGGTCTGGAGAGTAGCAGTTGGTTGGTACCCTCCTCGTGACTGCTGGCCTCCCCCATGCGCCTGGTGACCACGACCACCAGCTCGGCCTCCAGCGCTTGGTGCGGGGAGCATCTACTATGCTCCAGCCGTAGATGGGTAGTCCCTCCTGATGTAGCCCAGTTGGCCACACTGATAGCAGAGAGGTACTCGACCTGCTCCCTCCGTAGGTCCCTGTTGGCGGCTAGGCGGGGGTCCGGTGCTGGCAACTGGCCCTTGTCTGGGGCCCCCAAATGCCACTGATGGCCTCACAAAATGAGACGGCTCTCCTACGGGTGTCGTGTGCCTCCTCTCCCAATGGCCTTGAGAGTACTCTGGCTGGTAGGGCCTCTTCCATCTGTTGCCAGTGTCTCGCACGGCCGGGTTGGTCTCCTCATAGGTCACGGTTGCCTCGACCACACGAGAGAAAGTGGGTAGCTTCAAGGGTTTGACATACCCCCGAATAGCAGGTTGGAGGCCCTCTGTAAACCTCTACAGGCGCTCCTCCTCTGTAGACATAGCTGTCGAGGCAAAACATGACAGCTCCAGAAAACGCGTGCGGTATGCGCTAATCATCATCGTCCCTTGGCGGAGAGTGTGGAACTCCCATCTCCTCTGGTCATACCAGGTTTGCGAAAAGTACTGCTCGCAAAAGAGAGTCACGAACTGGTCCCACTTCGGCTCTCTTCCCTCCTGGCCTCTGACTGTCCTCCACCACCTGTGTGCTGCGCTCTCTAGCTGGTACGTGGCAAAGGCCATGTGGCACTCTGCGGGAGGGCGAAGGGTGTTGAACTCCTTCTCTATCTGCTCCAGCGAGTCCTCTGCCTCAGACGGGTCCTCATCCCCCTTGAAGGAGGGGGGCTTCAGCTTCTGGAACTGTTCGAAAAGCTCATGGTGTAGCTGCAGTGGGGGAACGGGCACGCCTCTAGGCAAGGAGGGCTCATGCTCAGAAGTGTCAGAGTGCGGTGGGGGCGGTGGATGACCACCCCCTCCTGCTCCTGCTCGTTCGGCACTACGACGATCTCTCTATCCCACTGAGGACTCCCCCTCCACGTCCTCAGGGAGAGGTGCCTGTGGAGGCTGGTGGATCTCCTCTCGCACGATGTCTTTGATCAGCTGGGCGAGATCCTGGGCCTGAAGGCCCGGGAGAGGAGGTGGGTCAACTGGTATCTCAAGTCAGGCACGCCTGCCCCTCTGACCTCGTCTATGGCTGCGACCATGGCCTGTCTCGAGAACTCCCCGATGAGGCATCTCCTGCAAGGAGACGCGAAAGATAGAACAAGACTGTCAACGATACAAGATTACATTGAGAAAAAGACTCGGAAATGAATATCAAAGCGATACATTGTGATGTCTATCCTAGTTATATGCACGTGAGTGGTTAATCTCAAGCCAATTGGTTCATTTCTCGGGACAACCTTACTCTGATACCATCTTGTTACAACCCGGTTCTCGGATCCCTACAGGACCCAAGATCGACTCGCCTCGACTAATCCTAAGACCTAGTCGTCCAACAAGAAAATAGCTAAAAGCAGGAAAATAAACCACATTCACACATGCAATATAACTAAGTAGAAGAAATGACAAAGCAGTAAAGAAAGTAGAACAACTGTATCAGTACATGCCACCATAACAACAACAGAAAGCGGAAAGGAAACAGAAGTAGAAGAAACAGTAAACTAAGTGTCAATTACTTAGTACAACAGTAGAGAAAAAGAAAGTGTTGAAGAACGACTACAGCTGGGCTTGGCTAGGCCCAACACCCTCTGCAGCCGAAAACTCTGGCTACTCAACTCTTGGTCCTGAATAGTGCTATGAAAAGATAGAGTTAGCGAACGCTGAGTAGAGTGGTGTTTGTATTATTTAAGTACAAGTACAGTAAGAACAATAACAGATTTATTTCTCATTTTTATTTATCTCATTTATGTGTTTCTGTTTCATCTATTTCTTAAAGTATTCAGGTATTTCTTTATCTTGCATGTTCCTCTTGGGAACGATCTTGATTGCAATCTTTTCCGTAGAGTAGAAGGTACACGTGGTGCTTTTCTGGCCGGGAGAGTCCCTCGTGGTAGTCCTACACCCAGTCAACCACCACAAGGTCACTATCGAGATGTAGTGGTGACTACAACATGCGTGATAAGCGCACGGGTAGCTACCCTGCATTAACACGCGGTCAGTCATTTCCGCTAGCGGGTATGCACAAAATACAACACGGAACAGTATAGGGCCTTGCCCTCTCAAAACAGGGGTCTCGCCCCTCAGAACCAAACAAGGGTCTCGCCCCTCTATAGTCTGCACACCCTTGTCTGATTACCCCAGTTTGCCCAAAGGGCCTAACAAAGTCGGTGTAGGGTGGCTAGCTAAACCCCAGGCCCCGTGGGGTGGCTAGCTCCCTCTCTACACTAGTAGCTTGTCTCGGTATCGCATATTTCGTTCCTCATCCATAATCTCATGATTCATATTTCGTTCCTCATCCATAAAAAGTCAGCTCGTGTTTCCATAATTCAATTTTCAAAAACATGCAACTGGTGGTTACATAGGCAATTTCTCAATTAAATACAGGCAGCTCGTATTTCAACATGCATCTCGCAATTATATTAAAGGCATTTGCTAGCAATTTATCTTAACCATGTATTCAAGTAAACAGTACAGCTCAAACATGCTCATCCATTTTCTACCCTAGGGTTTATTCCACATCCTATTGTTCCATCCAGCTATTTCAACCAAGTACATTCTTATTTAAATATTAATAACTGAGATAAACCACTCTATTGGGTATCAAGGGAGGAATGGGGGCCTGTGCCGCAGATCTCGTCGTCTCCGCGGGCCCCAAACATGCCACTGGCTGGTAACCTATACCATCGATTAATGTATATTAGACAAGCTCAAAATAGTAGGTAGTCAACACAAATACGTAGAGGAACTCGAGTAGAAAACAACGATACTTCGTTTGCGCAAATCGGATTCTGTTTAGACCTTAAACAGGCCAAAACATTGTTTCTGATCAAAATTAGATGTCTGAGACTAATCCCAGATGTCTTAAAAGATGTTAAAAACTCACATTGTGTTTCCTACGGCTGATCAGACATCCAGACCTCCTCTGCGACTGTCTGAGGATGGTTCCAGATGTCGGATAAGGTCTCCGATCTTCTGGAAGCACCTTTGGATGTCTAGTGATGTGATCAGATGTCCAAAAGTACATGGGAAAGCATACCACGCGCCTTCCCAAAGCTGCACCTGTGTACACAAATGCAGGCATGGTCAGCCAACAACAACTCCTGTGCTGAGATCTTCTGCATGGCGAAAATCAACGCAGGAATGTAGTACCTCGCATGATACGTGCTCTCAGACATCCAGCTTTAGCTCCGAATGTCCAGGTGCCTTGCCAGATGTTTGCTCTTCACTCCAGATGTCTGATATTGGAAAACTTCTAGTATCAGAACCTCAACGCAGCTTGCTCCACTTGCGGCAGCAGCTCCAGTCGCTGCAGGAGCTTGGAAAGCTCCTCGCTGATGTCCTCTCCTCCCCTACGAGCTCCTCCTTGAGCTCCACAATCTCCCACGGTCTCCTTCCTCCTCCCCCGCTCTTACTCCCTCGCACTCTCTCACTCTCACCCCTCCCTGCTCTCCCCTCGCTGGTGGATCTCCTTCCTTGCCTCAGCTGCAGTAGAGGCGGAGAGGAACTTGGTTGGCAGGAGAAGGTGGAGGTGGTTGAGTGGTGTGAGGAGGAGAGGAGAGGAGAAGGGAGGGTGTTTATATTAGTGATGGTTAGGGTTCGGGGGTAAGGGAGAGAGAGGGGGAGTGGCCTCTGTGCGTTGCCCGCGTGCAGAGCGCAAATTGCAGTACGAAAATTTCACTTTCAGATGTCCGAGAATGGGTCCAGACGTTTGGACAGATGTCTGCTGAAACTCTAGACGTCTTAAAAGACTAAAAATGTAACGGGTCATTACATGTGCCCTCTCAATTAGTCATCTAACTACGGTGATGACCACATACCTTTTCAGCGATATTGGTCAGATGTTTAATTGGCTACACCAATGATCCTGCTGGAACTTTGGGTGTGCCCTTTCAGTCTGCCTTTGGTATTGAGGCCATGACCAAAATTCCTACGTGCTCATGCATCATCCTATCAAGTCGTATTTGGGTACCTACGAGTACCTCAACCTGACGATTGCCTATGGCTCATCACTGTAACTAGGAACCTTCCAAGTTCCAAGGTTGACCATTGGTAGTTGCTAGCTATCCCAAGTTCTCGGGTCTTCAACTTGCAGTGGTGAACCTTCTGTTTACGAGGTCGAGGTGTCCAACCTTATGAATCCAACTATTGCAACCTAATCATTTCGCTTTCTTCAGTTTCTCGTTTAGTGCTAGGATTACTTAATCTTATAGACCTATTGGATTTCTTTAGGTTTCACTTGAAACCTTAGGACCCAACCATTCTCACTTTAGGATCGAGACAGAGTCATTAATATCCTTAGTTCTGAATTAGGCTAGGAATTAGACAATTCAAATCACTTTTATTCCTTGTTTAGAGCTTCATAATTTAATCAAGATCACATATGCATTACCAGACGTCGGGGCAGCCCATCAGGTGTCAGATAATGTAAAATAAGCTATTTACCTTTTTAATCTGACGTTGCCTAGAAGGGTGTTTGAGAGATCCAATTTTATCCAAATTATCGGACGTCTAATGGTCCAAATGTCCAATAGTGTATAACACTATTGGACATTTGGACCAACTATTTGATGACACATATTTTTAGTATGTGTCATCTGATAAGTTGATTAGACATTGCCTGGAGCATATCCTGATCTCCTGGCTGTTTCTGCGGATGAATGATTCTTAGGTCAAATGAACTTTATTGCAGAATAGGTCATCTGACCTTATGGTTAGATGTCCATTGGGCGTTCTAGGATTGAGGTTGAACCTGTAGTTGAGAATTTAAGCTCCAACTCATCCATTCCAAACCACTTAAAACCCATTTTAATGGGTTCCTACTTGTGTAGGAAACATAAAGAACACCTACAAAGTCCCAATTACACTGTTACTAGAAGATTCTATTAAGAATAATCAATAAGAGATCCTCTACACATCACATAAGCATCTGTAATCCATTAAAGACCCAGATCTTTAACATGCAACTATGAATTTGCACAATAGCTATAAATAGAACATGGATCACCCCTCTACTCCCTACCTATTTGTAGGAATCAAGAGAGAATCATAAATCTTAGGTAAAGAGTTCGTACTTTGGTTGGAGATCAAGAGAACCTCTTGCAGCTTTCAAGGTGAGCTCCTTCCTCTTCCTTCAATCTCCCTTCTTTAGCTCAGATCTCTAGCAACAGAGGAGAGAAAGAAGGAGGACTGGCGGTGGATGAGTGGTGTTGAAGGAAGAGAGGAGGGTGAAAGTGATTTGTAGAGAAGATGAGTTGATGAGAGAAAGGGCCACCTCTTAAGCTACAGTAGGGGGAAATTTTGTAATGGGGTCCTTCCACTTAAAACCTACTTTATAAAAGAGTCTAGCAAGTTGAAATTTATTCAATCATCCTCTCATAACCTTTTGTTAAAAGATTTTGGACCAAATTAATTTTGACCCTTTCAAGCCAAAATCAAGAGATTGGGTTTCAAACACCCCATAAACCAATTATTAGAGTCTTAACAATCATTAAAAATTCAAACCCTTGCACTCTCCTACTTAGATTGCCTTGCAAACAACCTTGGTTCTTGATGAAAGATGTAGCTCTAATGACCTAAAGGAGTTTGGTGAGAGGAAGATTACTTAAGCGAAGGTGCCATTAAATATTGGACAAGGTGGTAGCTCCTATGCTAACATTGAAGGCATAAAGAGACTGAAACATATGATACACTCCTTTTTTATGGCCTAAACTAATCATTATTCATGCCAGAATATCATAAAATGTAAAAAAAAATGTTTAACTTAGTAATCCTAGGGATGGAAGGTAAACTAATAGGAGAATCTGAAACAAATAGGACATAATTAGCTTCATACTAGGGTAATGGGAATATCCTTCTAACTAATAATGGAGAATGTTTCCCGTCAACCACTTGCATAGTTTGACTTGCAGAACTAGGTCACTACAACAAAATAAGGTTCTAATGATAACTTACAGGGACATATTTACAAGCTTTGGAGATGGATTTTAGGGCGAGTGACGAAAAATCCCTCCCCAAAACTCCGTCCCTTAAATGAGGGTCACTAAAACTTTTGGGGATGGATTTTCTATCATCACAACTTAAGAATGAAAAATTGGTCATTATAGATTGGACACAAGAACACATTGATGACATGGCATTAAATTTTTTAGGGATGGATTTTCCTATCTTCACAATCATCAATCATCTCTAATCATCACACAAATAAGGAAAGCTCAATCCTTACAAAACCATTCTATCACATGTATCACCATTTGAAGTAAACATGGTGATTTGTATACTTGTCAAACTATGGAAGGCAAAGGTATTTGTTGTGGCAGGAACCAAAGACGATTGGATAGTTGTATCAATGGTTCTAAGAGCTCCACATAATTCTCATTGTGAAAACCATAATCACCAAATAGATTAAAAGTCTTGACATATAGATAAGTTTTAAAATGTTTATACCCTAGTTAATCATTTTTCATATATTCATCAAAATTTATCCATTAATTTACCAACATCATCCTAAACAAACTTATCATTGAACTTACTAGTAATTAATTTAGCTTGTTTACAATTCACCATTACATTATGAAGCTAGTTTATTTGCATTCTTATAGTTTGGGGTCTTCTCACATATTGTAAGTTGTTTTTGTCTAGAAAGGTTGAGTTTGAGCAATCTTATCCTGCTTGAACAAGTTGGAGTTTTGAGTCCAAGCTTGAGCTAAGGAATTGCACCCTACTTGGCTTGTTTACCTTAATAGAAAACCCTAGACGTAGAGTGCCAGGGGAATGCTAGAAATGAATATTAATCATTATAACGATCAATTAGACATCACACTACTAAACCTTGTTAATTTGGGAAGGCAAATGCTACCTAAGGTATTTAGTTGAGGAGAGCATTTTAGCAAAGAGTGCTAGTATCTAGATATATCTATGATGAGCTTTCAATTGGATGAGGGAAAGGCCTTGAATGAGGAGGTTTTACGTGCAGAAGGGGGTTTGGAGGTTTAGCATCTGCTTACGTCTTCGCTTTATTTCACCTTTAATTAGTTGGAGGCTAGCATGGGCATATTTTTTATCTTACTCAACCAGCCAACAATTACTCCAAACCATTAGTTCCTGCCTCCTGAATAATATTTACTTTGCGATCCACGGAAAAGGAGACTTCCAGGTGTCGAGTAATATTCCATTCTTAGTTGGGAAGAAAACACGATTCTCAATTTGTAAAGCAGCGTAGCCGCAAAGTAGCGAGGAAATAAACAAACGCGAATTTTTTTAGAGTAAACCAAATCCGAATACGGCACCCTAACCCCTTTCACATTCTTGAACTTCAGGTTAGGTCTTGGGTCCTGTGAGGTGAACAAATCACAATCATAATCCACAACTTGCATTTCCGACTAGTTACAGCAAGCATATGCATCAATGCACATCCACGAGTAAGCGTAAACGGTCAGCGTGACCAAGAAGTAGGGTTTGTGAGGAAACACTGTGTCCATGCCGCTTTGATTAGTGGCAAACGGGATCAACCCATTAGCACTTCGTGGAAGAGAAGACAAGAGACAGAGAAGAGGGAAAGATGAGGACGAGATGCATATACACACCCTTGCTTATATATCCTTTAGATTCTCTACCTAACGTCAGGCCTCCATATATGTCTTTCCCATAAAGTAATCCCCAACATTCCCTCTTTCTGTAATGAAGACTTGTCTACCAAAGGGTCCCCCTTAAAGGGCCTGATGTAATGGTCTACCAAGGATGGTAATGCAGCATGATGCAGTCTGCAAAGTAGGAGATAGCTCAGACGTCATGGGCTTTGGAAAAACTCATTTTTTAGTATAAAGAAAAAGTGAAAAGAGTGGCGTTAATAAAATGAGTAGTGTTCCTTTTTCTTTCCCTTTTTTATTTTTTATTTTTTTTTGTTTACAAGAAAATCCATTCACTACCATGGAGAAGTAGAATACATTGGGATAAAAGGTCCGAACAGGGAGAATGCCAACAGCACGATGGGGAAGAACTCAAATAGAGAAAGAAACAAAAAAACAAAATAACAAATCAAAGAAAAGTCACGATCTAATTGCTTCATCAGCAATGCTCCATGTTAAGCGCCACAAATCCTTCTCAATGATCCATGCATGATTAGACTAGAAGGTAGCACTAGTGAAGAATTCAATTCTGCCAAATTCCTAGCATGCCTGATAAGATAACAAAAAGAGTTGAAAAGGAAAGGTGGCCACGGTTGTGGAGGTGTGGTTCAAGGAAGTCCAATTCACTAATCTTTGTTCCAAGTGCTTCAATCCCATATTCATCTCCCAATAGATTGAAGAAAGCATCCCCACCCCTTCCATGGGACAAGAACCAAAGAGCTTATAAAATAGTCTAGTCTAGTGCACTAGAGGCCATTCCTCGCTAGCACAATTGGTCTTGCAGTTAGTGAGCAGCTAAATCTAGCCATTTAGTATTAAATCCAGACCATTGTGGCTTTCTTAGAAAGGATTAGGTAGTTCAAGCTCATAAAGGTCAAATCAAGTATTTGTCTGGATAAAACTAGGCCCCTATGGATCCTATCCTAACAATTGAGTTCAATCTCATGAGTGAACGACTATAAATTTGTGGATTTTCTTTGCCTTGAGCGAGCCATTCGAATAATGTAATGTGATAATTACATTTCATATGAATAAAAGAATTATATTATTTCCAGTACATGAATTGGTCCCTTAGTACAAAAGGTTACACACTTAGCTTGATCGAATACATCCGATGTGTGTTGACTTGGAGATCTAGTCTAGAGGTTCTGATAGCACATCAAGAAACCATCGTATTTGACTCGATCATTTCTTTCTAATTTGAGTAGGGATTGCAACCTTCTCTAGGGATCGTCGCTTGATTGATGTTTCTGAATGGGGATTTAGAACTGCCATGTGGGTCAAGTCAAGGAGTTGACTTGATAAAAAAGGGGATAATCAAAGTTTGTCCCCAATGCTATGATAGAGATGATGTATCTTTTGACCTAAGATAGATATGTGTCTTTGTTTGTGAACACATGCATTTGGCGGACCAATGGTAGATATGCCTAAGTCGGTGCTGACATTAGAAAACTAGTGCATGTGGAAGGGAACATGACGAGGGGAGAAAAATCCTCTCATGGATTCAAGTGTTGGGCGTTTGAGTGGATCTGGCTACCAGGCATCTTGGCTGATCCGACTACCCGACTACTAGACGAGTCTTGCCTAACCTGGGGAACCACTAACACAACCATTGACCACGTTGACTGAAGGTGAAAAGTACAACCATTGTGCCGACATTTACATTGGTGGTCATCTGGCGGTAACTCGATTAAATGTTATTAAAAGTCAAGTCGCGAGATTGTGGAACTGAAGAAGACTCGTGATCAGAGGAGGTTCATCTTGTAAATATTTAGGATGGGCTAACTTTTATTTTTTAGGTAGTTGGAGAGGAAAGAAACAAAAGAGTGATTGCATTGCAGAACTACTAGTGAAATTTGGAAGTACCATCCTCCCCTCATATGTACACCCTTTTAGGTGGAATTGGGTCATCAATCTCCTATGTGAATTACTTACGATTGTTTATTTGAGTCGAGGTTCCTATTCTAAGGGCCTCGATAATTGACGTTGTCGGTGGGAAATGTATACTATTAACTTCTTTCTCAAACTTCCTTTATTTCTTGATGGCTCCTTTTATGAGCCATGTTTCTCGTGCTAATCTCGAGAAGCCTGGTATGGTGGAGTCTAGCATCTTTGTATTGAGGAGACGTCGATAGTTTGTGAGGCCCAGTAAAGGTAAGAAGGCGCAGCCAAGCCTCCAGCAGGAACCTCCTCGTTAGGAGAACCCTCAGGGGAATGTGCTCCTGGATATACAGGCGAAGGTGGACGAGTATGAAGCCAAGCTGGTGGCTCTAAGAGCAGAGTAACAGCTGGTGGCAGAGCAGCTGTAGGAGATTCGATTGATGAGGGAGTAGGCAAAGGTCTAGCAGAAGGAGCCTTAGAATTCTAGCTCCACCAATGACCAATTAAAATAGTGTTGTGTGGTGGAAGAAGATTTTTGCCTGCATGAGTGCTCTAAAAGTTGAAATGCGAGTTTAGTAGCTAGAAGAGCAAGGTTCCCCTTGGACCAATGAAAACCCCCCTCCCACCTTTGTGGGAATCAGATGAACAATCAGGGGCTCATCCTTTGGTAACCAGTGGCGGAGGTTCAATCCCTGAGATTGTTGGCCAAGTCACTTGGGCGATGAGAGGCATATGTCCCCGAGCGTATGTGACCACTTGCCCCTTCACGGAGGACGTGATGACCGCCCCTAGAGAAATTCAAGTAGCCTGTCCTCTCTTAGTATGATGGGACGTCACACCCTAATAGTTTTGTTGGGAGCTATAGGTAGATGATGTTGGTCCATGGCTGCCCAGACATGGTACTTTATTAGGTATTTTCATCTTATTTATCTAGCTTGGCCTATGAGTGGTTCAATGAATTGCTGGTGGGACATATTACATGATTTCAAGAGATGGCTAACAAATTCTACCAATATTTTGCCTGCCAACAGTGGATTAAGGATAACCCGGAGAGGTTATCAGAAATCCGGCAAAGAAGATAGGAGTCTTTTTGATCCTATCTAGACTGGTTCAAGATTCAATATTTCAAAAGCAAGCAGCCGCATGACGCCATCGCTATCCAGTACTTTATGTCAAGCTTACTGACTCAAAGGTTCTGGTATGATATTGATGACTTTCTACCTAGGGATATGGCGGAACTCTAGGATTGAGCTACAAAGTTTGTGCAGCAAGATGACTCCTTCTGCTCTTGCATCCGTCTGGCAAACAATCATGGTAACGATTGACGGTCTCTTGATGGTAAGAGGGCTATCGTGGAAATGGCTCTCATCCTAAATTGTGGGGGCAACTGCTTTAATAAGCAGAAAGCAGGCTTCGTAGATAATAGGGACTGGCAACACAAAGGCTGACCCAATGGTCCTCGACAATCCAGGCGAGATTTTTTCAAAGAATATACTCCCTTGGCCGTGAACCAGGAGGACGTGTTGACGAAAGTCGGGTCAACTGATAAAGACCTACTTCCCCTGCCTAAGCCTTTGAAGAAGAAGGCGGACTCTGGTCCCTTTTGCAAATTACATCAGGCTCAGGGCCACGCCACTGAAGATTGCTTGGATTTGCGTGACTAAATCTAGCCTTAAATCCCGCATGGTAACTTGGCTCATTTCGTCAAACAAAATGGAAATCAAGATAAACTTGAAATGGCCCATGGAAGGCTTAAAGGAATACCATAAGGAGAAACTCTAGCAACTCCATGAAGTTAACATGGTAATCACCCCAGCATAGGCGGCAGCGAACCCTACGGTTACCATGACCCAGCAAGGGATCCCCCTAGAGCTCTCGCCTGTGGAGTATCATTGTCTAGTTATGGTGGTAAAAAGGATATGGCGCTTGGAAAATCTAGCAACTGAAGCCTCGCCAGTTCAACCAACGTTTTCTTCTTGGGCATTAGTAGGTGAGCAAGTCGATGTAATCTTTGGCGTCAACGTTGCCCCCAACGCAAGATCCGCCCCTTCACCTTCAGGCATCGCCCAAGGGTGTATCCCACTTTGCAATGGGGAGAGAGGAATGCCATCAGCTAGGTCGCCTCAAGGCTCTTTGCCTCCTCTTAGATCCAACTGATCATATGAATCCCTTGTTGGTGACACTTCTCCTAGTAGGACAACGTCAACCTCAACTCCTTGTGCATGAAGGTAGCGCTGTGGACATTCTCTTTCGAAAGACCCTTGCACAGTTGCATCTTAGTGAAGAACATCTGTCTGTAAGCACCTCTGTTTTGATGCACCAAAATTATGTTTATTGCAAGACTAATATTTCAGGACTATCACAAATCAGAGCTTCTCTCATGGATCAAGATCAGATGGATGCTGATCTATGTCTTTTAGTTTTATTGAGTCTAGGTTATTGTTGTAAGGAACCTCAAAATAAAACTCAAACAGATTTTTGCGCTTTTCTAGGGTTATTGATCGATCAATAAGACTAATTGATCAACCAACCAACTTAGTTAATCGATTAAACCAATACATTTTAGGAAGTTGATTAATACTCTTTTGATCGACCAATTAAGCTAATTAATCAACCAATCAGTGATTGATCAAATAACTAGATTTATCAACCAAATCTCATTTTGATCGACCAATCTACCTTAATTGATCAACCAATTTCATTTCCTTTTCAGGTCAAATTTTTAGTATAAATAGAGGTCGTACGTATCCCTTTTCCATATAACTTTCAATAGAAAATCCTCTCAAAAGAATAGAGCTTCTCGTGCTTCTACAAGTGCTTCTACGCTTCGATTTTCATGCCCTTCAAAGCACGTCGATTCGAACCTCCACAAAAATTCGGTTTGACTTTTATTGAGGTTCTATAGTTCTATATTGTTCTTTTACATTGTTGTTTTGATTAAAGGATCCCAAGTTGTTGGGGAAGATCTGTTGTTGTTGTTGTACTTCTCTTCAGGTTTTATAGAGAAGTGGTTTGTAAAGAGGTTGTGCCACCCTCATTCAAGTGATACTATTGTAGATTGACTAGCTTTGATTAGTCAGGAAAATCCTCAGCTGAGAGGCTTAGGTGGTGGTTTTCACCTAGTTTGGGTTTCCACTATAAATCCAAGTGCAATCTGTGGTTGATTTTGTTATGAATTTATTTTTGATTTAAATTTCTTTAGATTGATGCTATTCACCCCTCCCCTCTAGTATACTATTTCGATCCACAGGTAACCCTCACTATCCCTGTCAACCCTTTCAGTAGTCGGCTTTGGGAATCACAAGGTGATGCCCAAAGGGGAGATCAACCTACCAGTGTCAATATGTGATGGAGACAAGCATATGAACCAAACGACTACCTTCATCATAGTAGGGTTGGCGGCGACATTTGACGACATCATGGACTACCCCACTACTCATGTTTTCCAGGTAATCCCCTCATCTTACTTTCAATTCATGCTTTTCCACTCCCCTCAAGGGATAGGGATTGTTCATGGGGACCAATCTGATGGTTGCGAACTCCTATGCATTGAGCTTGAATGCTCAATGGAAAAAGGCCCCCCAAACCTCAAAAATAGGGGAAGAAGAGAAGCTCAGCTCCAATAGTATAGCGAGATGAGCCTACCAGGTTGCCATCTGTTGTAGAAGTACAACAGGGTTCAACCATGGTGATTCAGTTGTATCCCAATGCAACTGACAAATTAGTTCAGATTGGAGCAGATTTTCCTCCCTCTGAATCACGAATTGCTCCTCCTGTTGAGAGCTAATGCAGACATCTTTGCATGGTCTGCCAATGACCTACCAGGAGTAGACTCGATACTAATTGAGCACCGTCTCAATATCCAACTAGGTTCCCGAGTAGTCAAGCAGGCTTGCTAACACAAGTTAGCAGAGTAATGGTAGGCAACTGCTTCAGAAGTGGATAAGCTATTAGAAGCAAGGTTCATTGAGCAATCCTTGTATCCTGACTGGTTGTCCAACATTGTGATTGTCAAGAAATCAAATGGCAAGTGGAGAATGTGCATGGATTTCACGAACGTGAATGATGCCTTCCCAAAGGATGAATTTCCCCTGCCAAAGATTGATGCGCTCGTGGACTCTTGCAGTGGACAGACACAAATGTCTTTTCTTGATGCTTATAGTGGTTATCACCAGATAAGTCTAGCTCCTGCCGACAGGCCCCATACCTCATTTATAACTGATAGGGGTCTATTTCAATATAGAGTCATGATCTTTGACTTGAAATGCGCAGGAGCTAGTAAGCAGCATCTTGTAAATATGGTGTTTTCTCATTTAATTGGAAAGTCATTTGAAGTGTATATTAATGATATGCTTGTAAAAGGTCTAAATTTCTCCCAACATTTGGAGAATGTAACAGAGGTGTTTCAAGTCCTAAGAGAGACCCGGCTTCTCCTGAACCTTGAGAAATGAGTGTTTGGCGTATCCTTGGGAAAATTTTTGTGTTTCATGATCTCTAATCGTGGTATAGAGGCCAACCTCGACAAGATTCCAACAATTATGGCTTTGGCACCTTTAACTGACCTAAGGGTAATTTAGTTGTTAGTCAGCAAGAAAGCTGCCTTGGTTGCTTCTTATGTCGATCTTCCAACAAGTGTACCCCCTTCTTTGATTGTATCAAAAAGGGCAGGGGCTACACGATAACCCATTGGACCCTTTGTTAATCGCTCTGAAACGGGTTTTAAGATTGATGCCTTGCAGTATAGATTGAATCAGTGCGAAAAACAAATAGAATTTAGACTCGAAGGGAAGTCTGAGGTTGTTCACTGGGAGAAAATAGGAATTCACACGCTAATTTCAAATAAAATGTAATTGAGCATAAGATCCAAGCCAAATAATATCAAGAAATGAATAATAATTACTCAGAAATGATAATCAATGTAAAGCATGAGTTGAACAATAATTGTGCATGGCAAAAAGAATCTCAAAGCAAAAACAATGGTGATTTAGATCACCAATTATTCAATTTAAGCATATATGCATTGAGTTCAAATAATGCAACAGTACCATCAACCATTCAAACTTAGATACTCAAATATATCAACAGTATCAACCAGGGCACTGTGCTTCTTCTTCAGCCTCCTCTTCTTTCTCAAGCTCTCCTTCTTGCCTTGACTTCTCTTTTCTTTCTTCTTCCTCCTTACCTCTTCAGGTCTTCTCCTCTTCTTCTTTCTTCATGCACAGAGGGAGGCAATCCCTACAGTGGCTAAGTGTCACAGAGAGCAAAAACCCCTACCCTGCTCTCTCTTTCTTCTCTCTGGGATCCTTGCCTTCTCAAGGCCACAGTCCGGGTAATCGAATATTTGGGTAGAGCACACCCGGGACTAGGCTCATCGGCAGTGGGTGGTGAGCGAGGAGTGCGCGGGTTAGGCGGGTCAGATTAGCGCCAAGCCCGTGTGAGTAGTGTCATGGGCGAGGCGCATATGAGGGGCGTGCGAGGACCTTACCGCCTGTGTTTAGTTGAGGAGATAAGCCATTAGCATAAAATCAATTTATGTGCTGTGGGCACTTCAACAACTCACGAGGTGGGACTATCCCACCCGCTTTGTTCCTTCGCGCAGCAGCAGGTGATGGTGGCTTCAATTGAAGTAGCTGCTGCTCCTGTGGTCTTCGATTGAGGGCCTGGGAAAGGTCTTGAAGGTGGTCTACAGGGCCTAGAAATAACAGCAACGAAGAACAAGGCCAGAGGAGGGCGAATTTGGCCGGAGAAGGTGGTGGCGTTGGCGGAGGACGGCAAAACCTGATAATAAAAAATATGGCCTCACGGCCACATTAGAATAGCTCGTAAGCATCGTCGGACCACGGTGAGTGTAACGGAGGTGGTTTCGTGGAGGATGGTGGCTTGTTGTGGCCGGTCGGAGGTGAAAACGGACGTGCGGCGATGGGTTGTTCGGGGGGAGTGTTGGGTGCGTGAATGGAGAGGTAATGAGAGGGCTTTTATGTGGGAGGATGAGGTGAAGGTTATGAGGTGGCCGGTGAGGCAGATGGAGGGGTGTAGCGGTGTATGCGCCTCACCGGAGGTTCGGTTGGAGATGGAGAAGACGAGGGTGAGCGTGTCGAGTCGGAGTTATTTTTGGGATTTTTAGGTATAAAACTAACCTAAGACTCTAAACTAACTAATCTAACCTAATCTAATTAGACAAAAGGGGGAGAATGGCACCGGCGTTGGTAGGTCGGTGTCGGGGAAGATGAAACTTTGGCAGAGGGGGACAGTGATGATGACGGAGAGAGAGCGATGGTGGCTGGTATTGCACGACGTGGAGGAAGGTGAGGGAGAAGAATCTGTCGCTGGCATTGCGATTAGACGACGAGAGGAGTCGGAGGGAGTTGCTGGAGCTCGAGGAGCTATTCGGCTGAAATAGGAGAGATGAATTTGGGGATTTTTCGGCCGAAATCAAGTCTGGTCTGATCTGGGGAGTCTTATATAGGGCTCTAGAGGTTGACTTGAGCTTGGGAAGTAAGCTTCCCAAGCTAGGAAAGTTCACCGTAGTTTAGAAACTCTATGATATCCGAATTTATCATGCATTCACATGAGAGATTCGGAAGGTTTTGGGGCTCACGATTGGATTCAATGGAAAGAGGATTTCTCAAGGAATCTTCCTTCCAATTTTGGAAGGGATTGATTGATCAGAGAAGGAGTTCTCTTCAATCAAAAGTCATTAGAGTTGTAGGAATAGGATTTCATGGTGGTAGGGACCTATTTGTGAAGAAGATGACAAAGTTGGGGGGCTATTTGCAAGGATTTCAAAAAGCTAAGGGTCTAAATGAGATAGAAAGAGTTTGACTAGACTAAAATGTAAACATAGTCAAGATGATCTCAGATTAGGTCTAAATTTTGGTACAAATCTAATTTGGACCTAAAGAATTTAATAATGAAGTTGGATTTAGGTTTTGACCAAGTTTGACTAGAGAAATTGCATAATTACCCAAATTAGGGCAAAAGTCTGCCTGTGACTCTATTTTGGGTCAAGACAGGTTCTGATGGTCAAATTGAAGGTACCAAACCATAGAGAATATTTTTCTATGAAATTTAAAGGGTTTAGGTGAATTTTATACTGACCAAAACCTTAGTTAATTAAGCAGGTCTGTTTTTAGGGTTTTGGATGTCATTTAATTCTCAAAACATGTGAAAACCCTTTTTTGCCTGTACTAACCCACTTATTAGACTCTTAAGACCATTTGACCTTTGTTCAACCTTGGAAAAACCCACGGTTATTCTGCATTTATGATATGATGATAAAATTACAGTTTTAACCCTGGTTTACTGTATTTCCCTCAGAATGGATTTGCAATGAATTACAGTCCTCTGGCTATTATGTATGAGCATTTAATGATGGAATATGACTAATTAAAGCTAGATATGGCTGATGATGACGTTATCATCACCCCTAAGTGCCAATAGGCCCTCAAGGAGGCCAAAAAATCCCTTCAATAGCCTACCATTCTTACGGGTCCTACCGGGGAACCATTGTTCCTTTACTTGGTAGCCTCATTGTCTGTTAGCAGCGTTGCTCTATTGTGTAAGCATGATGGAATACAGTGGTCGGTGTATGTTTTTAGCAAAAATTACCAATGGATAGAAGTAAAATACATGGCGATTTAAAAACTCGACCTTACTGTTTATCGCGCTCGATCGGGTTTTAAAAGATAATACGTTGTAATATAGTTGACAAAGCGTTCAAACAAATAGAGAATTTTATTACTCGAAAAACTAGAGTATCCGAGGTCGAACACAGGGAGCAATCTTAGTACTTTTAAACTAAGGAATACAACTTTTAAATGAAGAACAATTGATTCAAACAGAGAGAGCTATAAAAAGAATTACTAAAAGATAACATGATTAGACGTCTGATTTCTATATCAGACGTCTTAAATGCAACTATTCTTCTTCTTGTTTTGATTCTGCCTTGGCCTTCTCGGATTTTTGCTTGCACTTCTCTCTTCTGCCTTCTTCTTCTTCGTAGGTTCCTTCTTCTTCTTTTCTTCTGATCTACAGGTCTTCTTCTTCCTTGAACTTCTCTTTCCTGCGAAATCTTCTCCTTCCTTGGTCTTCTTCCTTCTCTCTACAGTCCTTTCTTCTTCTCTCTTCTCTTCTTTGCTCAGCCTCTTCTTATGCTTCTTTTTCTCCTTGCGGCTAAGTCTCTCAACGCTCAACCTACCTGCACAGAGAGGTGGAAGCAAAACCTACCCTGTCCCTCTACCCGTGCGTCTCTCACTCTCTGTGAAATTCACTCAAGGCCGCTCTCCCAGAGCCACGGGTATTCGGGTCGGATTTCGCACCCGGGACCAGGCGCACTGGCAGGTGGGTGATGCGCGAGGAGTGCTCAGGTTGGGTTGGGTCAGAGCCCACCAGATTCGCGAGGTGAAACCGCGGATGAGGTGAGCGTGGGATAAGGTGAGGGACCTCACCCCTGTGCGTTCGGAGGCAACGAGGTAATATCACAAAAATAATTTAAAGTATACCTGCGCTTCGCATTTCGCCGATGTGGGACTATTGGCTCTGCCCCACTCCCGCGCGCACCCACAAAGCCTTCGTGCAATCGCCACAGCTGCTGCCGTTGCTGCGCTCCTTGCTGGACTTAGATGCTTTGCACTACTGTCCCAAATACGCTGCACCTGAAGATTGGAGAACCTGACGCCTGGAGCTGCTGAAGCTTGGAGCTGCTCCAACCGTCAATGGCGGCAGGGCTGAAATCCTGTCAAACACAAAACAAGCCTCTTGGCTTAATCAGACCAGCTGGGCACCTTTGCCGTGGCACAACGAAGGTGGTGCACGGTGCTGCAGGTTGTGGGACGGCCCAGGCGTGTGTGCCTAGGTCGTCCTGTGACCGAAGGTGTGGGTGAGTTCGGGGGGCTATTGCGGAGGCGTAGAGGGATGGTGGATGGGCGGAGATTGTTCCTTGTGGTGAGTCGGAGCTTATGAGACGGTTGGCGAGCTGTGTGGAGGGGCAGAATGATGGGGGCGGCTCGCCGGAGGTCGGTCGGTGACGTGGAAGATGAGAGTGGTCAGCGACGGTCGCGGGGTAATTAAATGAAATAAAAGGGGGAAAAGAGAGAGGGGAAGATGGAGAAGGTATCTGGAGTGTTCTGGAAGGGAGGGAGGCAGGGGAGTGGACGGCTCGTAGCTGCCGTCGTCGGAGAAGAAGAACCCTGAGGGAGGGAGCGGCGGCGAGGATGAGGTCAGGAGAACGCACGCCTGGTACTGCGCGACGCGGGAGAAAGAGGCGAAGTGGACTCTGCTGCTGGTATGGCAGCAAAGCGACGAGAAGGAGGGGAGGAGGTCTCCGGAGCTTGCGGGTTTCTTGGCTGGAGATGGAAGAGAGGAAAATTTGGGGGAATCTCCGCCAAAACAAGTCTCAAGATCAATGGCCGGGTTTGGGGATCCTTTTATAGGTGCTGGCCGAACTTTCTAGTGTGCGGAGGGCTGCGCAATTATCTCTGCCAGTTCGCTGGAGAAGGAAAGAGGGTGGATACCCAAATCCCTCGTGCGTTCGAAGAAGAGATTGGGTTCACACCAAAGATCGTGATTGGCCTTAGATGGAAGGGAATTCCTCAGAGAATCTCCCTTCCATTTCTGGGAGGGGATCTCTGAGGAATCAGAGAGTATTCCCTCTCTAAACCTCGTCAGAGGTCAGTTCTGCCCTAACAATGGCGGCCGGACTTGATTACAAAGGTGGCGAGGAAATTAGGGGGCTCTCTGCAATGATTTTCAAAAGATAGGGGCCAAATTGTGATTTGAGTGTACTAAATTGCAAAGTAGGTCAAGATGACCTCCCCTTAGGTCAAAATTTTGGTACAAACATAATTTGGACCTAAGGAATCCAATGGTGAAGTTGGATTTTAGGTTTGACCATGTTTGGCTAGACATTTTGCGTAAAAACCTAAATTAGGTTAATTGATGAACTAGGACCCTAATCTAGGTCAAATTGGGTTCCAAAGGCCAAATTGAATGGTCTAAACTCTATAGGATATTTTTCCATGATTTATAGAGGGTTTAATTGATTTTTATTATGACCGGAACCTTGTTAATTTAAGCGTGTCTGTTTTAGGGTTACCAAATGTCTTTTAATTCCTAGATTGCACATGAACCCATTTCTGATTGACTCAACCTACTTTTTATCTCATTTAGACCATTTGACCTATGTTTTGTCTCTGAGAAATCCCATTTATGTACTGCAATGGTAAAATTGCAATTTTAACCTTTATTTCATGTTTTCTTCTCAGAGCACTTATTCCTTCATTTAGGCCTTCTTCTAGGTTATGTAGGAGCTTTTATCTTCTTTATTGGGTCAAAATGAGATAGTTATGGCTCATGATGAGGCTCTTATCATACCCCCATGCCTAGCTTTTGCTAGTCCCTTAGCAAAATTTCAAGGTTTTAACTTCTGTTCTAGACCCTGAGTGTAAGTGCTTTTCTTTTTCTTTTGTGATTAGGTAGGAATGCCGACAATAGGCCTAGAGGTATTCAAGTACCAACCAAAATCCAGACCTATTCCGCTTTAGCCTTAGTCTTCCTCAAAGGTTTCTATGGCCCATAAAAACTAACCTAGGGTTTGTTGGACTCCGCAGTTAAAGCACCCGTGCTTGAGACATTTTTAGCCTACGTTCAGTTTGCAGTGCATTTTTTGTAAGAGAGAGACAGAAGATTTATTTGTTTGGAGAGCTTTTCTCTCTCTTTTCTTTTTATTTCTAGCTTCGAATTAGCTTCTCAACACGGTTTGTATCGGATTCCTCGTCCCCATCATCAATCCTCAAGGGTTCCTGGCTATCGATGCTTCGAGATAGCACCGCCCATGGCAACCCCCATGACCCCGGCTTTCGAGATTTCGAGATAATCTCGCCCATGGCATTCCGTGGCTGAATTCAGACCTTGGCGATCGACATTTCATGATAATGCCACCCATGGTATCTGAACCAGCAGAGTGCTTACATGCCCCCAGTAGGATATTTAAATATCCTAAGAGACAAGCACCGAGGAGACGATATGTTGTTATGCATCTTCGAGGGGAATTTCCCGTCTCTCCGCGTCGGGAACTCATCCAAATCAACTTGTGTTGATTGGCCGCTCCTAATCTAAGTGACCTTTTCAGAACATTAAACGCTTTTGCGTGATTTGAATATTTATGCACACTGAACCGGACTGTGTGTGAATTTGGGGTGCTTAGGTTACCGAATCCCGCAAACCGGAGGTCAGTTAACGAGGCCGAATACTTCCTAAGCCTTAGACCTAATACTCAAGCTTCGCATTTTCCTCAACCTCTTGAGGATTATCTAGATTTTAATGGATACGTTAATTTTTAAGCTAACAAATCTAGCCCAAGAGGCCTAAGACCAGCATTCCCGCTAATCTCTTGTTATGTCTCCTTAGCACTTGATTTGGTCTAGAACTTCAGTTAACCCCTTAATCTTTTACTAATGACTATTTCTTTTCATTTTCATTTTGTGCTCCTTTTTGTCATTTTACTCTTTTCCTCCTCTCATTTGTATGACCCTGAATTGTTCCTCCCCTCCTTTAAGTCTCTCTTTTTTTTTTAATTGAAACCCTTTCTTGATATGAATTTTCCTGACATTTTGCACTTTCATACCCCCCCATGCCTAAGATTTGCAATGTCCCCATTGTAAATTAGGTGGGTTCGATTTCAGCTTAGTTCATACATTAGGACAGGTGTGTGGTGAGTGAATGGGTCGAAGTGACTTGTTGTGAACGATTTCTAATCTCGGGTAGGGATACCTGAGGTGAAGTCGGCTGTTCTAATGGATGAACCCTAAAGTGCAATATGAATTCCACATAGAGATGTCAGAAAAGGTTTCGGGTTTTTCAAAGAATGACGGGTTGCCTCCCGTTAAGCGCTGAGTTTTACGCCATCGGCTGGGTGCAATGAGCTCAAGAGAAATGGGGGTAAAGGATGACTCAGCCAAATCCATATCGGTCATGTCAATGAACATTTTGAGTCTCTGACCGTTCACGACAAAGGGTTCAGAATCGTGGCTAAGTGGGCTGATTTCAATGGCTCCATTTTCGAAGATTTGTCGGACTAGGTAGGGTCCGACCCACTTAGATCTTAGCTTTCCTGGGAATAATTTGAGTCGGGCATCAAAGAGTAAAACCTTTTGACCAGGATGAAAGACCTTTCTAGAAATGTGTTTGTCGTGAAAAGCTTTAACCCGTTCTTTGTAAATTCGCGAGTTCTCATACGTGTCGTGGCGTAATTCATCGATCTCACTCATTTGAAGTCTTCTGTGGGTTCCAGCCTTAGAAAGATCTAGATTACAAGTCCATACTGCCCAATAGGCTTTATGCTCCAACTCGACAGGGAGGTGACATGCCTTCCCATACACTAGTCTGAAGGGAGACATTCCTAATTGGGTCTTGTGGGCGGTCCTATAGGCCCACAATGCTTCCGGAAGCTGAGAAGACTAATCTTTTCTATCAGGTCGAACAGTAACCTGAAGGATCTTCTTGATCTCTCGGTTAGATAGCTCAGTTAGACCATTAGTTTGGGGGTGGTAAGGAGTAGAGATTTGATGTGACACCCCGTATTTGGTCATCAGTGACCTGAACTGAGCGTTAGTGAAATGGGTCCCTCCATCGGAAATTATAGTATGTGGGATCCCGAACCTTGAGAAAATGTTTTGATGAATGAATTTTATAACAACTTTGTGATTGTTGGTTCTGGTCGGAATGGCTTCTATCCACTTGGAAACATAGTCAACTGCGAGTAAGATGTATTCGAAGCCATCTGAGATTGGGAAGGGTCCCATGAAATCAATCCCCCAGACATCAAAAATTTCACATACCAAGATCGGCTGTAGAGGCATCATGTCTCGATGGCTCATGTTGCCCAGAGTCTAGCAACGGGAACATGCCTTACAGTGATCGTATGCATCTTTGAAAATTGTGGGCCAGTAAAAGCCACACTGGAGGACTTTTGATGCGGTTTTATGTCCTGCGAAATGTCCACCGCATGCCTGATCATGGCAAAATGAGAGTATGTCTTTGATTTCTACTTCTGCGATGCACCGTCGAATTATCTGATCAGCACCAATGCGGAATAGATCTGGGTCTTCCCATAGGTAATACTTGGCATTGGAACGCAATTTGTCCTTCTTGGCCTTTGGCCAATCGGGCGGAATCTGATGTGATGCCAGGTAATTAACTATATCAGCGAACCATGGAAGACTTGTATTGATAGTCAGGAGGTGCTCATCAGGAAAATGTTCTGTGATAGGTCCGGAAGGGTCAATTATTTCAGAAGGAAGGCGGGACAAGTGATCAGCTACCACATTTTGCTTTCCTGCCTTGTCGCGAATCTCAAGGTCAAATTTTTGCAACAGCAAGTCCATCGGATTAATCGAGGTTTCGTGTCGTTCTTTGCAAGGAGATGCCTCACAGCTGTGTGATCCGAGTATATGATAACATGGGAACCCAGAAGGTATGATCTGAATTTTTCTAGGGCAAATACTACGGCCAGCAGCTCTTTCTCAGTAACCGTATAGTTACGCTGAGCCTCATCCAGTGTTTTGCTGGCGTAGTAAATGACCACAAATTTCCCGTCAATTTTCTGCCCCAAAACCGCTCCTATAGCAAAGTCAGATGCATCGCACATGATCTCAAAGGGTTGAGACCAATCAGGGGACTGTGGGATTGGGGCTTGGGTGACTCGGTCACGTAGGACCTCAAACGCTTGAGTGCATTCCTTGGAAATTTTGAAAGGCACATCCTTGGAGAGAAGATTGGTCAGGGGGCGCGCGATTTTGGAGAAATCAGGGATAAATCGACGGTAGAAACCGACATGCCCCAAAAAAGATTGGATGTCCTTAATCGAGCTAGGCATAGGGAGCTTGGAAATCAGGTTAACCTTAGCTCGATCCACTTGGATGCCTTTCTCCAAGATTAAATGTCCCAGGACAATTCCCTCAGGCACCATGAAATGGCTCTTTTCCCAGGAAAGAACCAAATTCACATCGATGCACCGCCTGAGTATTTGGACCAAGTGTTGGAGGCAATCGTCAAATGATTCTCCAAAAATTGAAAAGTCATCCATGAAGACTTCCAGATAGTCACCTACCATATCTGAGAATATGGCAAGCATGCACCGCTGAAAAGTTGCAGGTGCATTGCAGAGACTGAATGGCATCCTTCGAAATGCGTACGTCCCGAAGGGGCAAGTGAATGTGGTCTTTTCTTGGTCCTCTGGATGGATTGCCACCTGATTGTAACCGCAGTACCCGTCAAGAAAGCAGAAGAACCTATTTCCCGCTAGTTTTTCGAGGATCTGATCAATAAACGGTAGTGGGAAACGATCCTTCTTCGTGGAGGAATTTAGTCTTCTGTAATCAATGCAGACTTTCCACGAGTTAGCTATTCGGGTCAGAATGACTTCTTCGGTTTCAGTCGTGATGATGGTAAGTCCTGCCTTTTTAGGCAACACCTGTATTGGACTCACCCAACGACTGTCGGAGATCGGGTAGATGATCCCTGCATCTAACCACTTTATGATCTCCTTTTTCACGACCTCCTGCAGGTTAGGGTTTAGGCGTCTTTGCATTTCTCTTGAAGGTCGTGCGCCTTCTTCTGTGTAGATTCGATGTGTGCAGTATGAAGGGCTTATGCCAGTCAAATCATCGAGAGTCCATCCAATGGCTCTACGATGTTGCTGGAGAACAGAAATCAAACGGAGTTCCTGGTCAGGTGTGAGTTGAGAGTTGATAATCACAGGAAACGTCTGATTTGAATCCAAAAAGACGTACTTCAGATGCTCGGGAAGGGGCTTGAGTTCCATGACAGGATTTTCAGCAGCAGCGGGCGGTTCGGGGTTTGTATCAGGAACAAGGGTAGGAGTCATAGTTGTGTCTAGATCATGTTCGCACTCCTCTGTTAGCAGGTTTTGATTCTCTAGTGGTTGATCAGGGATAATCAGGTTGTCCTCTATATGTAATTCATCAACCACGGCTCTGATATCACATATTTCCTCTATAACCCCACAATTAATCCCTTGTTGGGCCTTAAAAATGTCAATCTTCAGGTTTTGATTCCTAAATTTTAATTCAATCTGGCCCTTTTCGCAGTTTATGTTGGCTCTAGCAGTGGCCAAAAAGGGTCTCCCTAATATAATTGGTGTGTCCCTTGGGTTCTTAGGTGCATCCATGTCCAGTACTATGAAGTCCACCGGGAAATAGAAATCTCGTACCCTAACAATGACATCCTCGAGTATTCCTCTAGGTGACTTGATGGATCGATCGGCTAACTGCAATGTCACCTCAGTGGGTTTAAGTTTAGATTCTTCAAGGTGGTCAAGGAGGGATGTAGGTATTAAATTTATGGAGGCACCTAGGTTTAGTAAGGCTCTATTAAATTGGGTTTCACCAATTTTACAAGAAATCAAGGGAGTTCCTGGGTCTTTAGCCTTGGGTGGGAGTTTGCTCAAGATGACAGAGCTGGCTTGCTCTGACAGTAGGATTGGATTCCCATCCTTGGTTCGCGGCTTACGTTTAGGTGTACATATGTCTTTCAAGAATCTTGCGTAAGCCGGTATGTGGCGAATTGCATCCATCAAGGGGATGTTTATTTGGACCTGTTCAAAGAGCTTGGCCAGATCCTCCTCGGGGGCCACGGGTTTAGTTATCCTTTTTCCTTTGGTCAAGGCCTCAGGAAATGGGATCCTAGTCTATTCCTCTAGGATAGGTCCAGGTTCTTGATCTGGGACAGTAGTATCTTGGATGACTATCCTAAGTCTTGGCTATTATCAGGCTTAGAGTGGTTCGGATAATGTGGATCTTGGGTTGTTTTACCACTACGTGTTGTTACAGAGTTTAATTCGGCTTGATTTTGGTTTGGGTTTGGTAGGAGGGGTGGCTGCTGCTGAAATCCCGCATAAGATGTCGAAGCTTCCATCCCATCTGGCGATGGAGCAGCAGGGGCCTGATAAATCAAATGTGCTTGGCCTGAATTTGGATTCATAACGCGCTTCTGGGTTAGCACGTTATTTGTGTTGGGCAGAGGTTGCGAGGGAAGGGTGACAGGTTGGCAGGAATTTGCCATCTGGGCCAGTTGGTTGCGAACCTCTGTGATCTCGTCCTTGTGCTGTTTTTGCATTGCCACATTTGTCTTTTGAACGTCAGCCAGTGCTTGAAGGATAAGAGTCAGTTGATCCTGGTTTTGCCCAGATTGGTAGGTGGGATTGGGCCGAGGCTGAGGCGGCTGATATGGACGAGGGGCTTGTGGACGGGGTTGATTTGGTGGTCTTTGAGAATTTCCCGCCCACTGAAAGTTAGGATGATTTCGCCATCCAGGGTTGTAGGTATTGGAGAATGGGTCATTCTGGATGGCGTTGAGGTCCTCGCAGTTCTGAGGAACCTCAGGAAAGTCAGAATACGAGGGTTCAGAGTTCCCCCAACTCGAGTAGAATGGATCGGAGGTCACTCCGGTCCGAGAGGCAGACGGGGGTGGATATGGGTCCATCCCCTTGGCAGATTGGTGATAGATGTTTTGCACAGTTTCCCTTACCAGAGGTGGTCGTGCAAAAGAGTTTTGCGCAGAGGTGGCTTGCTGCACATGCCGAGTTAGCTCGTCCACCTTCTTTTCTATGATAGAAACCTTGTCCAACTGACTGGCCATCAGTTCCAAGTCGACAGAATTGGACAGGTCCTGCATCTCATGTGTCCCTCTCAGATTCGTCGATGCGCGGGCATTCGTCCTATCGAATAAGCCCATGGAGTCATTATTTATGGAGTTCTCGCACATGTTTTCGAGAATCCCCACACCGTGTCCTCATGTTGACCCATGATGTTTCCTCCGCACGTTGCATTGACAAATAAATGAATATCTTCATGGAGTCCCTGGTAAAAAGACTGGACTTGTTCCCACTTAGGAACTCCGTGATGGGGACACTTTCGCATGAGATCTAAGAATCGATCCCATGCTTTGTGAAGAGGTTCTCCCGGTTGTTGAGTGAAATGAGTGATCTAGTGGCTCAAGGCATTCGTCCGGCCAACGGGGAAGAATTTTTTCAAAAATTTGGACTGGAGTTCCTCCCATGTGTTGATTGGATGGGTCTGAGTTTGATACCAGTGTGCGGCCTTGTCCAAGAGGGAGAACGAAAATATTTTCATGAGTAGGATATCCCAGTTTTGCACATCTGACCCGAAGGTCTGGGCCAGATGCTTGAGTTGTTTAATGTGTTGGAATGGATCCTCAGTGTTAAGCCCATGAAACTTCGGTATGGCATGAATCATATTGGGCTTCAATTCAGAATTAGGTCCTCCAATCGGGATTCGTACTCGAGGTTCTATCGCCACCGCAGTGGGATTATAGTGATCTCGCATCATAGGTCGCTGCGGTGGGTTTACAAAGTTCTGAAAGAGATCATTAAGGTGTTGAAGTTGGTGTTCAAGGTTATTCTCCTCTTCAATGGGTTGTGCCATGATGGAAGAAGGAGAACCAGGGTCTGAATTAGATGAAAGATTTATGTGGAGGGGTTGTTGCACAAACAAGGGCGTCGAGGCTTGGCCTCGACGAGAGTGAATTTCTAAAGGAGGTCTTATGGGTGGCCTTAAGGACCTCCTACCGAACATGCACCGAAGGATGTGATGAGATTAGAAGGTGCTGGACCCAATCAAGACACCCAAAAATTGTTGGGTGACTATAGAGGTTCGGGGCGGATGGACCCCTTAGTCAGAAAGGTCGTCCACTTGAGAAATACCTGGGCAGCCAGAGAGGGAGAGTCCTGCAAAGACCCCTACACGGTAGAGCGTCCCCACGAGTTATAGGGTTTCCCCCACCCGACCTCTCTTGTCACTGCGATTCTAGGTAGACCAGAATGGGGACCTTGACCTCTTAAGTCTACCTTTTTTTATTTTAAGATCAAGGTGCTTAATGTTCCACTTGAACTTTTAGGTATTTTAAGTGAAAAAGTGACCTAATTTTAAGGTTGGTTGACCTAAGGGATCAACTTCACCTCTTGTTCCTTTAAGAGCTTTTAGGTCCTTTTCTTTTTAAGGTTCAAATGGATTAAAAGCCTGATTTGCTTAGGGTTCTTCTTGTGTAGATCTTTTCAAACAAGGTTTAGGCACACCTCTTTTGGGAAAATTTGTTTCTTTGTTTAAGATAAGGTGTGTCTCTAAAAACCCTAGCTTTGTAATCCTTAAATTGGCTCTAGTGGGTCCAATTTAGTTGCCTCAGAGTTTAGTACCTAGGGCTCAATCAAGAAAGTTTTAGCCCTAGTTACCTTAGTTGGATGAGCAGAAAAAAATGTGTTGAACTGAAAATCAGGCAACTTGATGAGTTACTAAATATGAAACAGGTAGCCCTAAGTTGATTGTTCTCTCTTTTTTTTTTCAGATTTTGAGAGAGTTAAGAGGGAGGGCTTATGGAAATTACCTGTTCCTTGGAGAGTCTGTTGTGCAGCTATTGTTCTTTCCTTTTTGTTTCGCTTTCCCTGTTTGAACACAACAAAAGAGAGGAGTTAGGTCAAATATTGAATAGAAAAGTTGTAATCAAAAGCTTTAAAAGTGCACGTTGCTCCCCGGCAACGGTGCCAAAATGTTTATCGCACTCGATCGGGTTTTAAAAGATAATACGTTGTAATATAGTCGACAAAGCGTTCAAACAAATAGAGAATTTTATTACTCGAAAAACTAGAGTATCCGAGGTCGAACACAGGGAGCAATCTCAGTACTTTTAAAACTAAGGAATACAACTTTTAAATGAAGAACAATTGATTCAAAGAGAGAGAGTTATAAAAAGAATTGCTAAAAGATAACAGGATTAGACATCTGATTTCTATATCAGACGTCTTAAATGCAACTATTCTTCTTCCTATTTTGATTCTGCCTTGGCCTTCTCGGATTTTTGCTTGCTCTTCTCTCTTCTTCCTTCTTCTTCTTCGTAGGTTCCTTCTTCTTCTTTTCTTCTGATCTACAGGTCTTCTTCTTCCTTGAATTTCTCTTTCCTGCGAAATCTTCTCCTTCCTTGGTCTTCTTCCTTCTCTCTACAGTCCTCTCTTCTTCTCTCTTCTCTTCTTTGCTCAGCCTCTTCTTCTGCTTCTTTTTCTCCTTGCGGCTAAGTCTCTCAATGCTCAGCCTGCCTGCACAGAGAGGTGGAAGCAAAACCTACCCTGTCCCTCTACCCGTGCATCTCTCACTCTCTCTGAAATTCACTCAAGGCTGCTCTCCCAGAGCCACGGGTATTCGGGTCGGATTTCGCACCCGGGACCAGGCGCACCGGCAGGTGGGTGATGCGCGAGGAGTGCTCAGGTTGGGTTGGGTCAGAGCCCACCAGATCCGCGAGGTGAAACCGCGGACGAGGTAAGCGTGGGATAAGGTGAGGGACCTCACCCCTGTGCGTTCGGAGGCAACGAGGTAATATCACAAAAATAATTTAAAGTATACCTGCGCTTCGCATTTCGCCGATGTGGGACTATTGGCTCTGCCCCACTCCCGCGCGCACTCGCAGAGCCTTCGTGCAATCGCCACAGCTGCGGCCGTTGCTGCGCTCCTTGCTGGACTTAGATGCTTCACACTACTATCCCAAATTTGCTGCACCTGAAGATTGGAGAACCTGACGCCTGGAGCTGCTGAAGCTTGGAGCTGCTCCAACCGTCAATGGCGGCAGGGTTGAAATCCTGTCAAACACAAAATAAGCCTCTCGGCTTAATCAGACCAGCTGGGCACCTTCGCCGTGGCACGGCGAAGGTGGTGCACGGTGCTACAAGTCGTCGGATGGCCTAGGCGTGCGTGCCTAGGTCGTCCTGTGACCGAAGGTGTGGGTGAGTTCGGGGGGCTATTGTGGAGGCGTAGAGGGATGGTGGATGGGTGGAGATTGTTCCTTGTGGTGAGGCGGAGCTTATGAGACGGTTGGCGAGCCGTGTGGAGGGTCGGAATGATGGGGGCGGCTTGCCGGAGGTCGGTCGGTGACGTGGAAGATGAGGGTGGTCAGCGACGGTCGCGGGGCAATTAAATGAAATAAAAGGGGAAAAGAGAGAGGGCAAGATGGAGAAGGTATTTGGAGTGTTCTGGAAGGGAGGGAGGCAGGGGAGTGGACAGCGTGTAGCTGCCGTCGTCGGAGAAGAAGAACCCTGAGGGAGGGAGCGGCAACGAGGACGAGGTAAGGAGAACGTGCGCCTGGTACTGCGTGACGCGGGAGAAAGAGGCGAAGTGGACTCTGCTGCTGGTATGGTAGCAGAGCGACGAGAAGGAGGGGAGGAGGTCGCCGGAGCTTGCGCGTTTCTTGGCCAGAGATGGAAGAGAGGAAAATTTGGGGGAATCTCCGCCAAAACAAGTCTCAAGATCAGCGACCGGGTTTGGGGATCCTTTTGTAGGTGCTGGCCGAACTTTCTAGTGTGCGGAGGGCTGCGCAATTATCTCCGCCAGTTCGTCGGAGAAGGAAAGAGGGTGGATACCCAAATCCCTCGTGCGTTCGCACGAGAGATTGGGTTCACACCAAAGATCGTGATTGGCCTTAGATGGAAGGGAATTCCTCAGAGAATCTCCCTTCCATTTCTGGGAGGGGATCTCTGAGGAATCAGAGAGTATTCCCTCTCTAAACCTCGCCGAAGGTCGGTTTTGCCCTAACAATGGCGGCCAGACTTGATTGCAAAGGTGGAGAGGAAATTACGGGGCTCTCTGCAATGATTTTCAAAAGATAGGGGCCAAATTATGATTTGGGTGTACTAAATTGCAAAGTAGGTCAAGATGACCTCCCCTTAGGTCCAAATTTTGGTACAAACCTAATTTTGACCTAAGGAATCCAATGGTGAAGTTGGATTTTAGGTTTGACCATGTTTGACTGGATATTTTACGTAAAAACCCAAATTAGGTCAATTGATGAACTAGGACCCTAATCTAGGTCAAACTGGGTTCCAAAGGCCAAATTGAATGGTATAAACCCTAGAGGATATTTTTCCATGATTTTTAGAGGGTTTACTTGATTTTTATCCTGACCGAAACCTTGTTAATTTAAGCGGGTCTATTTCAGGGTTACCAAATGTCTTTTAGTTCCTAGATTGCACATGAACCCATTTCTAATTGACTCAACCTACTTTTTATCTCATTTAGACCATTTGACCTATGTTTTGTCTCTGATAAATCCCGTTTATGTACTGCAATGGTAAAATTGCAGTTTTAACCTTTATTTCATGTTTTCTTCTTAGAGCACTTATTCCTTCATTTAGGCCTTCTTCTAGGTTATGTAGGAGCTTTTATCATCTTTATTGGGTAAAAATGAGCTAGTTATGGCTCATGATGAGGCTCTCATCACTTACCCTGTTGGCTGCAGCCAGAAAATTATGCCTATATTTGCAAGCTCACATGATAATTGTATTATTTGATTACCCCTTGCGCCAAATGCTTTATGGGCCAATCGGGTCAACCCGACAAATGAAATGGGCTATGGAGTTGTCTAAATTTGACATTAAATATCAACCACGGAAGTCCATTAAAGGATAAGTTTTGGTAGATTTTGTGGCATAATTTACTGACCCAGAGCCTCCCACTACTTTGCCATGGAAACTATACATTGACAGATCATCCATGATGGCTGGGGTTGGCACTGGGATCGTGTTGACAACCCTTGATGGCACTACTCATAAGTATGCGATCAACTTGATTTTTCCCACCTCTAACAATGTGGCTAGGTACGAGGCATTGTTAGTTGACATTAGGGTAGCCAGATCTATGGGGGCTTCATATTTAGAAATTCATATGAACTCACAATTCGTTGCCAATCTAATCAATGACGAGTATCAGGCTAAAGATCCCAATATGAGTCTTTATGTAGACAAGGCAAAAGAGAAGCTGTTGGATTTCAAATATGCCTTAATCAAGCTAGCACCCTAGTTAGGTAACCCGCTAGCGGACGTGTTGGCCCACTTGGCATCTGCAATTCTTGCAAGACAAGAGGATGATATACTCTTGCAAACACTAAATGAGCCTACGATACTCCTTCCAGAAACACTTGTGATTCAGCTAGTTGTTTCTTGGATGACGCCCATAGCAAATTTCCTTAACACAGGCGAATTACCTCACGAGGAACCACACCCCAAAGCTTTCCAGCTAAAAGCTTCATGATGCACGTTAATTGGTGGGTAACCATACAAGAGGGTTTATTCAACGCCCTTGTTACGTTGTCTCACCCTAGAAGAGGATTCTTAAGCACTGTAGGAAGCCCATAGCGGCATTTGTGGCAATCATGAGGGGTACAAAGCTCTAGTAGCCCGTCTATTTCAAACGGGATACTTTTGGCCTTAGATGAAGTAATAATGAAAAGAGTTTGTGCACAAATGTGACAAGTGCCAAAGGTTTACTCCCATCCGCCACCTCCTGCCTGGAAAGACAATGCCTATTATGTCTCCAATATCCTTTGCTACATGGGGAACGGATTTTATTGGCCCTTTCCTGCTAGCACCAGCTAAAAAATGTTTCATTTTGGTAGCAGTAGAATATTTTTCAAAATGGATTGAGGCTGAAGCTATGGCTAGCCCAATAGATGATAGGGTCATAACATTTGTACAAAAGAACATCATTGCTTGGCTTTGTGGGTTGCCCATTGATAGTTCTAGACACATTTTTTCATCTTGTGTGGTGACGGATGTGGTTTGGAGAAGAGTATGCAGGGAACCTCTCCCCACGTGGGACTTCCTCTGGCAAAAATTTTTGATACAGGAAAAGTTGCATATACATATGGCAACAGTGTTGTGGTGTATTTGGAGGGCGAGGAATGAGTTTTTATTTCAGGAGAGACCAGTCTATGTGAAACAAATTGTAAATGTATGTTGGTCCCTCATACGTATATGGGGATCTATTTTGTAAGTTGATGGCACGTGTTTCGCGTGTTTGAAAACGGGGTTACAAGTAACCCGTCGTCGTAGTTGCAAAACTCATGATCAAATAAAATTTATATCGAAACTCCAAGGGAATCCCGGGTCGAACACAGGGAGGCGATGCTTACTTTAATTGAAAATCGCACTTCGATTTGTTTCTTTTTGGTGTTTTAGGATTTTGTTATTTTTTTGTGTTTTTGAAAGAAGACTAACAGAATAAATCACAAGATAGAGATGGAACAAATATGATATATATATCACTCCAAAGTCAATTACAATAAACCATGAAGGCATAAAAAGAGAGGGAGGTGAGAAGAAATCTCCCGAAGCGGCTATTTGGCGAGACGACGGCACTTAGCAGAAGCTTGGATGAAGGAGGTGAGGAGCAGGACGACGGAGGTGAGATGCAGGAGGACGTCGGGTAGAGGAAAGCTTCAGCGTGGCTCCGGAATGGAGGTGAGAAGGCAGAGATGATCTTCTATCGGAATGGAGGTGGAAGGATGGCTCCAAGGCAACCTATGAATGGGGGATGGGAAGAGGCATGAATATTTGGTGAGGCAGAGGTTCGCTACACTAATAGGAGCCTTGGGAGATTGAGAGTAAGCTCTAATGGAGCATTGGTAGGCTTGCTAGAGCTTAGGAGTAGGTGGGAGTAGAGTAGGTAGAGATGGCTTGGAAGGGAGGGGGTGTAGGTCCTTTTATAGTGGAGGAGAAGAGGCAAAAATAGGTATGGGACCATTAGTGACCTCTAGGCCATCGCTGGAAGCATCGCTGCAGGCAGCTCATGCCTGCTCATGCCCACAGCTGGCTTTGCTGGCACGTGAAGAATTAGCGACGACTGTAAGCGTCGCTCATGCCCACAGCTTAGGAGTTGCTGTAGGCTGGCGCCAATCGAGCACGCGCCCGCCCCATGCTCCGCTGGCGCTACGCTTTGCACATGCATGTCTCCGCGTGATTGCGGGCACTCGCGCTACTGTGCGCGTGCGGTGGCACGTGCGTGCGCATGGGCAGCTTGGGCTGGTCACGTGGCGCAATCTGGGCCATCCATCTTCTTTTCGTTGTAGGGGCTGATACAGAGGTTGAATTGAGTCAATTTTCACGCCGTTGGGCTGCGATTGTCAACCCGAATTCATCCACGTGGTCGGATTTGTCATTTGAAGCTCCAAATTATGTCACTTAGTCCCTTGGCCATTGATCTTCCGTGGACTGCATATGGTGTTACGGGACTCCGATCGAGGCAATTTCGGAGGCGTTGGACTCTGATCGTCGTCTTGATCAGATCTGTATGGTTGAATCGTCAATCCGAGACTCCGAAATAAATATCCTTCTCTCTTGACCACAAAAAGGATGCAATTAATCTAAATTATATACGACTACTCTAAATGTAGAATGATGCATGCTATGGAATATTTATAACATGAAATGCAAATCTAAGTCTAAGAACATGCATGAATAGGCATTTTAACTCAAATAGATGTGTTTACATCATAAATTCATTTTTTTTAATAAATAAAATGCTCTCCCGGATTGCTATCGTAGCACGATAGCTTTCCTTTTTGTTTCAAAAAAAAGAGTATCATTGCTTGATATGGATGTCTAAGGGCCATTGTCATTGATAATGGCACCCAGTTCACTTCCAAAAAATTCAAAGAGTTTTGTGTGAGTTGGGACATCCACTTGTGTTTCATGTTTGTTGCTTATCCGTAGGTGAATGGATAGGTAGAGGTAACCAATCATACGATAATTGCTACGCTAAAAAGATGGCAGGATTCTTCAAAAGGAAGGTGGGCGAACAAGTTGCCGGACGTGCTATGGGGCTATCGCATAAGCCAAAAGATCTCAACTTGCCACACACCCTTCCTTTTGGTATATGACATGGAAGCACAGCTACTAGTTGAGACGGTCCTCCCTATTTATTGTTCCCAATTGTATGACCCCCTCACTAATGATGACCAAGTTCGCCTGGCATTTGACTTGGTGGATGAAATTAGGAAAGAAGCATCAAATGTAACATCTTTGAAGAGAGGCTCAAAGAGAGAAAGTTCTCTGAAGGGGACTAAGTGTTACGTTGCAGTGGAGCATCCCAGTCGACAAGTCAGGTGGAAAGCTTGATGCTACGTGGGAAGGACCTTAAGGTTTGCGAAAAAGATAGTGAAAGAGATTATTATAAATTGCACACCCTAGGCAGTAGGCCAATCCCTCTCACTTGGCATGCTACTAATCTACGATTGTATCACACATGAGCAGAATGCAACAAAAAACATAGTACTTTTCTTCGTGCAGTTAATAGACAGTTGTACATCATTTTCCAAAGTCACCCCATCGGTGACCGACAAAAAAAAGAATAATGACAGAAAAAAAAGACACCATTCTCGACCGTATATTGATGAATAAACTATTCTAAGTCTTCCGGCAGATTGACTTTAGGAGTTGGAGGAGATGATGTGGCTTCATAGGTGGGGTTGTGATGATTGTTGGATGGTTCCCCTGCTTTAGCAGTAGACGGGACACTTGACAGGCCACCCGTCTCCGCCTCCCCATCAGAAGCAGGCACCTCAGAGAGATCCTCAAGTGGGGAGATGGGGGTTTTATCCTTGATTGGCCCCTCTCCCTGTTGGTGCAATGGCACTATGACCGTTAATTTTGATGATAACAAAACACTTGTCATTTAACATTTGCATTGAGTTTTAGACTTTAGGATAGATGCAAATTATTACAAGTATGGAGGAGGAGCTCAAGCTCACATCCATGGTGGATTGGAGGAGCTTGATGGAGGAGGAGCTTCACGTGGAGCAAGAGCTTGAAGACAAGAAGAATATGGTAGATGTTTGTCTATCTTGTATTTTGTATTTGTATTTTTTGTTCTATGCTCTTTTCTTGATTAGATTATTTGTTAAAGAGCCTCAAAGTACCCTACAGTAGTCCTAGGATCACATACACAACCCTAGGATACTTAGACATCTCGTAGAGAATATAGAAAACCAAATTAGGCATCAGACAGCTTGATCAGATGTCCAATCTGGACATCAGACATCTGATCTTAAACTTTAAGATGTCTGACTATTTGATTAGACGTCCAAAGACTTAGGCTGGACTTAGTGGTTTCTGTCCGTTGATTTCAGACGACTAGCCCATAGTCCAGATGTCTTAGAAGATGTTTGAGGACCCTACCAAATGTCCAACTAGAGGATCGTTGGCTTGTTAGATTTAATTGTTGATGATTAACCTTTAATCTGATTTACAACTACTTTTAGATGTCCATAGAGTATCCCAGCTGTCTGATAAATAGATGTTAGGCTCAATCCACCCCAAATCACTTTTGTCAATGATTATAGCTATTTGAGCCTCAGGAAATCCATTTTCGCAATGATTTGTGTTTCCATACATTCATACATATTGCCAGACGTCCGACCTATCGTCTGGGAAACTTATCCTAGAACCCTATTTAGGTATGGACAAAATAGGAAGGAAGCCCATCTTAAATTAGACTCCTGATTCGATTCCCAGACATCTTAAAACACCTCATTTGACGTCTGTCTTAATCCAACCCTAATCAGATCTTCTGTCCTTCTAGACCAGACGATGGCCCAGACATTTGACCTTAGAACCAGATGTCTGATAACCCTGTCAAAATCATAAATAATCCTAATTTTGGCTTGATTTGCCTTGGATTTGTGTCCAACGGCTATAAAAGCCTTCTAAGGCTTTCTAAACCTTTCTTAGGCCATCTATAAATAGAGGAGCACCCTTTCTAAGCTAGATACACCAAAGTAATACTTCTACCACTCATATTATGTCCAAGAGAAGAGAGAATCAAGAAGGAAAGTCACCCTGCTCTCCAAGCTCCTAAGCATACATCCGAGAGCATCCTTTTAGCTGCACAACTGCTCTCACATCTCCACACATTTGAGAGTGTCTTCGTGCCTTGCGTGGTTCACCACTTCAACTTCCATCTAAGAGAAGTTTCTTTTCCTATAGTAGCAAGATTAATTTTAGTACTTTATGGCTTTATAGGACTGTTGTAATTTTCCTTTGTGGTTGAGTATTTGCTTTGCGAATTCCCATCTCCTTAGTGAGACAAAATACTCCTCGTGGAGTGGAGGGTTTGAGGTATGCTACCCTCGGGTTCAAAATAGCGTCGATTGTAAGAGGTTGAATGTTATTCGAGTGAAATCGAGGTTTCAAATGCTGCATCGTAGTATAGGTTGAAATCTCTTGAAAACAAATAGAATATATTACTCGAATGAAAGTTTGAGGTCAAACACAAGAAGTAAATAGGAATTCAATCGCTAATCTTGTTAATAAGTAAATGAGCACAAGAAATAAGCCAATAAATTACTTAAAAATGATAATCAATTGTAAAGCATGAGTTTAACAATAGGTATGCATAACAAAAAGAATCTCAAAGCAAATATAATGGTGATTTAGATCACCAATTATTTAATTTAAGCATATATGCATTTAGTTCAAATAATGTAACAGTGCCATCAACCATCAAACTTAGGTACCTAGATAACCAGATTGATGTACATACATCTAAATAGCCAAAAATGTCTATTAATGCATGTTCTTAGTATCATATTAGCATCATGCATTGTAAATATTGCATAACACGCATAATCATGCATTTAGGTCAAATTATACAAATTGTATAGTAATTGTCTCCTTTTATGTCCAGGGATAGGGTGACTTTTAATCGGGGCTTTAGATGGAAGATCCAACCGTATGGATCTGATCACTGCGACGACTAGAGTTCGACAACTCCAAGATTACCCTGATCGGACATCCGTAGCATCAGATATAGTCCGAGGAAGCTCAGAAATTAAGGGCCAAGATGGTGTCAATCTGCACTTTAGATGATAGATCTGACCACACGGATGGGTTCAGATTGACGATCGCAGCCTAACAACGTGAAAATCGGTCCAATCCGACATCCGTGGTACCATCAACAATTTAATGAAAATGGATGACCTACAATTCAATGAAAATGGACGGTTACGATGGTATCACGTGGCGCCATCACAACCACCCAGCACCGGCCGCAGCTCTTCTTCTTCACCCGCTTGTCAAATCTCCGCTGGTGGATGTCCATCCAACGGCTGAGAACTTGCCACGTCATCTCACTCTCTCTCCTCCGGTGCCTCTCCTCATCTGAAGGCTTAAGCAATGAAAGATCTCAGCCTTGGATGAAGATCCAACAGTCAAGATTGGCTGAGTGCTAAAACAAAAATGCAACTAAAAGAGCCTCGTAGTGCAGCGGATGAGGCGCTATAGGGAAAAAGGTCGCCCATTCGACTCTAGTGCATCACACGTTTCCTTCACGTGCGAGAGCGTGATTTGGGCCATCTGATCAAGTGTCAATGGGTCAAATGAAGCGATCGGCTAGACACGCGATTTGACGCACCTTTGGATGCTTGATTTCACGCATAGAAGAAGGCTTGAGCAAGATGAAGTTTAAGCCATCCGATCTCTTGATTCGATGGCTGAGATCCATTGAACGTGTGAAAACATTGTGTGCGCAGAAGGAGAAGAGGGGCGCGCGGCGTGTGCACACGTCGTCCACATCAGGTCTTTAGTGACGAACAAATCCGTCACTAAAGATTTGATATTAATGTTTTTGAATATGTAATGACTAAATTGCCCCCAATCCTTGCAACTATAAAAGGAGACCCCTACCCTACAAAATTCTCATCCCTTCCTTCACCTCTCTCCCTCTCCAAAGCTCTAGAAAAGCTTGTCCCACACCCGGGATGCTCCTTTAGAGTTAAATCCAAAGTTTTCTCGCCCCCGTTCCAGAAGAGGATCCCGCGACGATGATGTGCTGCCTCGTTCTCGCTTCTTGCTGCTTCATCCTCCTTCTTCCCACCCTATTCTCCATCTTCCAGGCATCGCTCCTTCTAGCTCGTCCTCCAAGCAGTTGTCGAGGAGGATAACATCTCTCTCCCTTCCTTTTATCACTTTCTAGAATAGAATTTCCCGCTTTCTAGCTGTAATCATTTCCCGCTTTCTAGTTGTAAAAATAGTATTCTTATATCAAGTGATTATTCTCTCTCTCTTAGTATTAATATCAATTCCATTATAATTATCTCACTTTCAAACAAAAATTCCAAAAAAAATATAATTGCAGATTTCAGATTGACGTAGCCTCCCATTGTTCAACTCAAAATTTCTTTACGAATTTTGATTAAGTTTTATTTGTTGATGTATTGCTTGGCAAATCGAACTACAAACGATGAGTTTTTCAAATCCAACTTCGTTTGCATAGTTTTTCGCTTTCAACATTTTGGCGCCGTTGTTGTGGAGGCAACGATTCTCGATTTTCTTTCTGCATTTCGTGCACTTTATTATTTTCTAACTTGCTTTATTTCTCATCTATTGTTTTGCAGGTACCTCAATAGGGAATCTTCAACCGGTAGATCAGAGTAAAGTACAGTTGAAGACAACTGTAAATGCTCCCCATTCTTCCCCCTCCATAGATTTCATTTCACAACATTAATTCAAACCCCAATTAACTTAGGTGTTTGCATAAATCCTAGGATTAATTTGGTTTCTTGGATTTCCACCCACATTCATCTCACCCTCATTTAAAAAAAAAATTAACAAAAAGATACTTCTTGTGGGATAAATTAGCATATACACTACATACACCCACATTCAAGGCACATAACCTAATTGATTTTTATCTACTCAATCGGGATTCTGATATGTGAAACCGGTACACACAAATTAACATATAAAAGAGTAGAAATCAGTCTAGGTCAATCATTTTGTGTGCCTAACTCAGTGGTGCAATTTTGGCCAATTGTTTGAGTTATTTGGCCGCACCACTTAACCTAAAATCAACTCACCAAGTAGCTTCCCTTTAGGGTTTTCAATTTAGGTCAATACCACTCACTTCACTTTACTTTTTCATTTCAAAAGGAAAAAGATCTTCACCCGTGCTTGAAAATTTGGTTTGCCTCCAAACTTGATTGAATTAACTAAATTCCAAAACCCTAAAAGCTACTTAAGAAAGATTGGAACCTTAAAATTCACTCATCGAAAATAATCTTGCTTGAAAACCCTGATTGTGCACGCACTCACACATATTTAATCAATCATCAAGGGCACAACCCATCTTAAGGGCCCACCACATTCCATATGCATTACAATCCCAGGCCTAAATAAAATCAAGTAGACGTTGGCCTAGGGATTGATTCGCTCTTCAAGGCCCAGTCTGAGATTGTTTATGATTGACCTGCTTGTACCAATCAATCTGATGTCTATCTAGGGGAGTAGTGTTAAACGACCGCAGCTGGGGGGTACAGTAGGAACCAGAGGCGCAAGCTAAAGGAAGAACCTTCTCCCCAGTCCCTCCTTCTAACTGGTTGGATTGATTGGACGCAAGTAGACTAAATCGTCTCTAATCTTAAGATGGATTCTGAGAGTCTGTAGATCCTTAGGCTACCCCACTTAAGGATAGGCTTATTTTGTTATGCTGCAGGGTTCTTATCCCTAGTCCTTCCGACCTCTTTCTAGTTTATGCTAGGAAGGAGGTCATTGAATCCCTGATTGGAAGGACCACTAGAGTATTCTAGGAGGCATAGATTGGATTTTGGCCAAATTGATCCCATGGCCGATCAACAGCCTCCTTTGCCTCAGGATCCACAGGAGGTATTTTAAAGGCAGCTGGAACAAATGCAGAGAATGCAAGAATGGTTCCAGAGAATGTAGGGCGCTCATCCCTTGAAGGATATTTATGATCCTTCAAATTATGGGGAACATCCCGACGTCCAGACTCTTGCCGGAGACGTAGAAATCAAGTCCCAGGTGTTAAGCTTGATCAAACACTTTCATGGGCTTGGCTCTGAAGACCCATTTTAGCATTTGGAGGACTTAACCACTTTGGTTCAGACCACAAAAGTGCAAAACGTGAATGAAGAGCAGATGATCATGAGGTTCTTTCCCCACTCTCTTAGGGATAAAGCCGCTCATTGGTATAGGACATAGGAAGGTTGATTGCAACATGGAATGATCTGAAATAAGCTCTCCTGAAGAAATTCTTCCCTGTCGGACGTACCAATGCTCTGAGATGGGCGATTACTACCTTTGCCTAGTGGTCGGAGGATCAGTTTCATGTTGCCTGGGAGCGATTCCAAGACCTATTGCAGAAGTGTCCACACCACGAGGTGCCAAAATGGCAGCTCGTGCAGATCTTTTACCACGAGTTGATTGAGCAGCTCATAAATCACGTGGATGCTTCTTGCGGAGGTAATTTCCTCAACAAAGACACAGATAGCATGCTCGATTTGTTTGAGGAGATGAGTGAAAATTCAATTAATCATGCCTCCATGGATGCTTTTAACCGTTCCCAACAATCCAGATCGAATGTTAATGAAGTCCACGACTCTTATTCATTTGATATGGAACTGATTTGCAATAAACTAGATAAGGTGGACTTGGTTACCACAAGGATGGAGGAGTGGATGGATGGAAACTCAATGAACAATTCTCGATCCACTCAATCCTAGAATTTGGGATTCCATTTGTCGCAAGCTCCTTCTGGATGAAAGTTTGTGAATCAACTGGATGCGGCTCGACCTGTGAGCCAGCACTATTCGGAACCCCACGGGTTCCAAACTAGGACCTTTAATCCTAGTTTCTCTGATCCCTTCCTTTCTTTCCCTCCATCCTCACCCTATGGGGATGTATATGCTATACAGGAGAACGTTAGGTCCAACCCTTACTCTAATGCATATAATCCGGGTTGGAGGATCCATCCTAACTTCTCCTGGAAAAATGCGGGGCAGTAAACCCAATTCCAACCCAGCAACTATGCTTCGCAAAGACCAATGGGTCAGGGTCATGTTTACACTTAGCTTCCCCCAAATCAGATCAATCAGTCAGCTTGGAATTCCCGTCAACCCATAAGGCGGGCTGATTTGAACTGACATATGGTAGAAATGCAAGGATCTATGCTCCAGCTCATGCAGCAAATGAAAACTTCGCTGGACAACTTGCAAACCAGGTTCATTGCTAATTCCCATCAACCCAGATCTCTGCCATCTCAACCCGTACCCAACCTGTGTAATATCTAGAATTCAGCTAATCAAGCCGAAGGGTATGGGAACCAAAGGGACCGGCACACACATACTCAGATGGTTGAGCAGGGTCCTTCCTCTTCTGCTTCTTCAAATCAAAGGTTTCTAGATAATGAAGTCCCTTTAATCGTACTTAACCCTCCCCAAGACCCAAACCCGTATGCATCCACTAATTCAGTTACCTTGAGGAGTGGAAAGCAAACTCAGGATCCACAACCACATCATTCTGATCTACCCAATCCTAGAGAGCTTGAGGAGAGAAAGGAGAACTTTGAAGAAGAAATCAAGGCTCAAGAACCTGATTTCGAAGATTTGACTCATGTTTCTTTTCCTGAGGCCTTAATTAAGCCTAGGAAGAAGAACCCTGTTGATAGTAACGAGGAGCTCTTGAATATATTCAAGAATGCCAAGATCAATATCCCGTTCCTCAACGCTATCAAACACATACCAGCTTACGCTAAATTTTTAAAGGATTCATGAATACAGAAGTGTAAGTCAAGGGAATTTGTTCTGAGGAAGGTGGTATTCTCTGAGCAGGTTAGTTTTATTATCCTGCATCACCTTCCTCAGAAAAAGAGAGATCTAGGTGCTCCTTTGATTTCTTGTGTCATCAGAGATTACACCTTTGATAGAGCACTTCTGGATCTAGGTGCATCCATTAACCTAATTCCGACTTCTCTTTACTAGAAGTTCGGATTAGGTGAACTTCGGTCGACTTCAGTAACGCTATAATTAGTAAACTATTCGGTCACAAATCTATGAGGCGTTATTGAAGATGTTATTGTCAAGGTTAAGGATTTCCATTTTCCTGTAGATTTCATTATCCTTGACATGGATGTACCTGAAAATTTAAGGAACACACCCATCATTCTTTGGTGTTCGCTCCTGGCTACCGCTAAGGCCAATATCAACTGTGAGAGCGGTAGCATGGAAATCGCCTTTGGGGATCAGAAATTGAAATTGGATATTTTTAAGGCGATTAACAAATTCGAGGATTGTGGATTTATAGAGGAACTTGAGGAAGACAACTTGAATATTGAAACATGTATGGAAGTTTCTACAATTGAAAGTTCCTCCAGTTGTGATGGATCTGATCCGCAACCCTCTGTGGCAAACCCGCCACATTCTGAAGAGGTTATTGATTTTGTTCACTTTCAACCTCTTCCTATTGATGAATCTTCATCAGCATCATCCTTACCTTCCATCCTAAACCCGCCCCATCTCGAACTGAAACCATTGCCTAAGAGTTTTAAATATCAGTTTTTGGGACCTCAAAAGACGCTCCCTATGATTATCAGTGCTAAATTAACAAAGGAGCAGGAGATTAAACTGATCAAGATCCTAAAGGAATACAAGGAGGCAATTGGTTGGACCATTCATGACCTTAGGGGGATCGAGCCATCTTACTGCAATCACAGAATATTCATGGAAGATGGATCCTGCCCTTCCCGCCAAATGCAAAGGAGATTAAACCCTAATATGTGAGAAGTGGTCAAGAAGGAAATTATCAAGTGGCTCGATGCAAGAATCATTTATCTGATCTTTGATAGTCCTTGGGTAAGTCCCGTACAAATTATTTCCAAGAAAGTCGGGATTACCATTGTGACTAATGAGAAAGGAGAATCTGTCACGACTCGTTCAACTTCCTCTTGGAGGGTTTGTATCGATTACAGGAAGCTGAACACAACCCCGAAAAAGGATCATTTCCCTTTGCCTTTTATCGATCAAATCCTGGAAAGACTAGCCAGGCAGCAGTACTTCTGTTTCCTAGATGGTTACTTGGGATACAATCAAGCCCTATCCATCCTGAGGATTAGGAAAAAATGACTTTCACCTGTCCCTACGAAACCTTTGCTTTCCGTAGGATGCCATTCGGCTTATGCAATGCACCTGCGACTTTTCAAAGGTGTATGCTAGCCATATTCTTTGACATGGTGGGAGAGTTTATGGAAGTCTTCATGGACAATTTCTCTATTTTTGGAGAATCGTTTGATTCTTGCCTAGCTAATCTTGAAACCATCCTTAAAAGATGCATCAAAACAAGACTCGTCCTTAGCTGGGAAAAGAGTCATTTCATGACACAAGAAGGCATCATCTTGGGTCATGTAATCTTTGAACGGGGAATCGAAGTTGACAAAGCTAAGGTTGATGCTAACTCTAAACTTCCTCCTCCCACATCTGTCAAACAAATTCGATCATTTCTTAGTCATGTGGGATTCTATAGGAGGTTCATCAAGGACTTCTCTAAGGTTGCTCACCCTCTGAGCAACCTTCTCGCCAAAGATACGCCGTTTGATTTCAACGAATCATGCCGTAAGGCATTTGATTTTCTTAAAATGGCGGTCACTTGTGCTCCGGTGTTGCAACCACCGGTTTGGACAGCCCCATTTGAGATCATGACTGACGCTTCTAATTACGTAAGCGGGCCTGTTTTGAGTCAGAAGATTGACAGGAAGCCCTCTGTCATCTACTATGCTAGCAAAACTCTGGACGAGGCCCAAAGGAATTACACTGTTACTGAGAAGGAATTGCTAGCTGTAGTATTTGCTTTGGAGAAATTCAGGGCTTATCTCTTAGGGTCTCATGTCATAGTATATACTGACCACTTGGCCTTGAGATATCTCTTGGCTAAAAAGGATGCCAAACCTCAGCTACTTCAAGAATTCAATCTTGACATTAAAGATAAATCTGGGGCACAGAATGAGGTGGCGGATCATCTTTTGAGACTTCTGAGTGATTCTTCTCATTTGGATATTCTGATTGCTAATACTTTTTGGGCGAGACTATCCGTGTAGTATCAAGTGTCCAAACTCTGTGGTTTGCAGACATCGTAAATTATTTGGCCATTGGTCAAAGCCTCGACGATTGGACCAAGCAACAATGAGATAGACTCAAATCTGAGGCCAAATATTACTTGTGGGAGGACCCTAAACTGTACCGCATCGGCTTTTATCAGATTATTCGCCGATGTGTTTCGGAGAATGAATTCAAAAGTATACTCGAGTTTTGCCATGCATCTGCGAGTGGTGGACATTTCTCCAGGAAAAAGATGGCTGCAAAGATTTTGCAATTTGGATTCTATTGGAAGTCTTTATTCAAGGATGCCCAGGAATTCTCGAGGTTGTGTTCCCGATGCCAGGCACTTGGGAGCATAACCAAGAGAGACATGATGCCTCTAAACCCGATTCTTCCCGTTGAAATCTTCGATGTTTGGGGCATCGATTTCATGGGACCCTTCCTTCCTTCATTTGGACAATAGTACATTCTCGTCGCTGTTGATTACCTGTACAAGTGGTTTGAGGCTATTCCTACCTGAACCAATGATTACAGGGTGGTCATCGATTTCGTCAAGAAGAACATCTTCAGTCGATTCAGGATTCTGAGGGCCATCATCAGCGATGGTGGTACTCACTTCACTAATGCCCAGTTCCATAATTTACTGGAAAAATATGGGGTAAATCACAGAATCTCCACACCTTACCACCCCCATATGAATGGACAGGCCGAGATCTCCAATCTGGAGATCAAGAATATTCTTCAGAAAATGGTTAGGCCTGATTGTAAAGATTGATCAAAAGCTTGAGGACGCTCTTTGGGCTTACCGTATAATGTACAAAACGCCTATCAACATGTCACTATTTCGTCTGGTGTATGGAAAAGCTTACCATTTACCCGTAGAAATTGAACATAGGGCATTTTGGGCAATCAAGCAGTGTAATCTGGATTTGAGTTTAGCCGGAAAGACCAGAAATCTCCAACTATCTGAGTTGGAGGAGCTTAGAAACAATGCATACGAGAATGCCAAGATGTATAAGGCTCGAACCAAAGCTCTTCATGACCAATTGATATCCCGCAAGAGCTTTGAGCCGAACAACAAGGTCTGGCTCTTTGATTCTAGACTTAAGCTCTTTCCCAGCAAACTTAGGTCAAAATGGAATGACCCATTCACCATCAATCAGATTTTCCAAACGGGGCCGTTCAGATCTCTGATCCAAAGACAGGTAATTCATTCAAAGTCAATAGTCAACGTTTGAAGCCTTTTATTGACCGTATTGTTCTAGAACCCATCTCAGACATGATTGCTCTAATCACATTGCGATTTCTTTGGCTAGACTTCACCTAGCTGATGGCATTAAACTCAGCAGTTGTACAGTTTGACTCAGAGCTGACCCGAGCATCATATTCAGGTTATATCTTCTACATTTTACCCTTCATTTCATGTCTTTTATTCTCAATGCGGACATTGCATCAGCTAGGCATGGGGGGGCAGATTCATTTCTGAATCATTTTGTCAGCTCTGTGGAATTTTTTTCCAAATTCTTCTTATTTTCTCAAAAAAAAAATTTGAATTAGGAGAGAATGCTTGGGTATTAGAACTTTTCAATCTTAGGAAATAATACAGTAGGATTTGAACACTAAGACCCTTCAGGTCTTTGGGCTTAATGAGCCCAGGTATCCACTAAAATGTGGATTTGTTTATCAAGTCCTTGCCATCCTAAATTCTATTTCAATTTGGTTAAATAAGTTGGGGTGATAAGTACACGACTTATCAACCTGCCCTATGATTTGAGGGAACTTTAAGTCTAACCATCTACACACTATTTGCACTGACTTGTTGTTCGGCAGTTTTAATAGAAATTGGGTAGTTAATGAACCTTCTAGGGTGGTATGGCTGGCAAGTTATCGTGGGTAATGATCGCGAAAATACGCGGTTTGTTAATTAGGTAATTTAGTGTCATTGCAACATGTAAATCCGCTTTTGCTTTTAAATTTATGAGACCTAGATAGTGGGGTATCTAGGGTCGTCCAAGGAGGCCAAATTGTTTGCAAATCAAATCCCTTGCTCAGAAATGGAAATCACCTTTCTTTTTTGGGTCTTTTTCAATATATCATTTTTATGTTTTTGAAATTAAGGCAACATCGGAAGTTGGCGAGAAAAAATTACTACACCTACTATGCTAATCTAAGTGATAAAAATTATCCTCTTTCTAAAATCAACCTAGGCACGTGAAGGACTAGGTTAATTAGAAAGGAGGAGTGAAACTACACTAAAGAGAAAGCAAGGTAATGCAATAAAAAGAGTGCAACAAGAAATCAAGGCAACTTCTTTGCTTTTTTATTAAAGGAAATTGACTACTAGTAGATGAATGCTTCTACAAAAAATAAATTGAAAAACAAAATAAAGACAAATCCTTTAGATGATGATGGTGATGAAGAGGATGAAGCTCTTCTTTCTCCAAGCCTAGTAGCTCTCGGGCTTGAAAAGAAGGTCTTCAGCTCCTTCCTTATATATCTTCGCCAAGATGATGCCCTCTAAGGCAAACCCTTAAGGGGTGTGCCCTATGCTTCTCTCCAAGGGGGACGTCCACCCTAAGTCCTCCTTTGCCTGGCCGTCCTCCTTGAAGTATTAGATTCCTCCTCCTTGGCGTGGCACAAGAAAGATGAGAGTGGGGAGAAGAAGGCACCAAGGGGGCGAGTGATGTGTCCCCTTAATCTCCCTCTCTACTCCTTCTTCTTGGCTGTAGGGTGTAGGTGGCTTTAGGTGGAATTAAACACTAATGGAGGATGAAGAAAATGGTGGTAGGTGATGGGTTTTTATAGAGGTGGATGGGGGTGGTTGGCGTGGCCTTTAATGGAGGGCTAGGATAGGCTTTTGGGTGGTGATTAAAGATCTAGGGCTAGGAATAAATGGAGCCAACCCAAGGGTCATCTAGGGGTGGTAGTTATGGTGGTGTTGGCGACTTTTGGTGGTGGAGAGACACCACCATTTTGGCGCCAACCTAGGGTCTTCTAGAAGGGGGTTAGGTGGATGGTGGAGATGGATTTAAGGGGAGATATGTGGTGGAGATGAAGGGGATTTTGGAGGGAAAAAGTGGTACCAAAATGGAGGTGGTTATGGTGGTTTTTGGAGCCAAAATGGTGGAGCCTTTTGATGGTGGAGTGGGGTGGAAGGGTGCCTATGGTTGGCACCAAGAGTAGGGTTGACTAGGTAGCTAAAGTGGACTTAGGGTTAGGGTTAATTAGTGGAGCTAGTTAGGTGGAGTTTTAAGGTGGTAAATGCCAAGGGAGCTGGAGCCTAGCTAAGCTAAGCTAAGGTAAGCTAAGCTAAGGTAAGCTAAGCTAGCTTAGCTAGTAGTGGAGTAGAGGAGTAGGCAATGGGTGCTAGGGTTTGAGGAGAGGAGCTGAGGAGGAGAAGTCTAGAGCTTGAACTGGAGTTGGCAACTACTGAAGAGGGTGGCATGGAGCTATTCTAGCTGGCTTAGCTTGTTAGTTCTTTGCTAGCTGCTAAGCCAAGCTAAAGTGAGCTGGCTTCTACCATAATGAGATGAGGTGAGCTGGGCCTAGTGCTTCCAGGGAGGATCAAGCTGGTTGAGGTAGCTAAGGTAGCTTAACTCAACTGAGTTGAGCTAAGTTGAGTCCCCGGGAGCTGGACTTGAGCTTCCTAAGCTGGAATGAAGTCATCTTCAGTAGTCTGGAGTTGGATGTAGCTGGACCCGAGTTGGGGTGAACTTCAGTCAACTCAGTTGAGCTAGCTAGAGCTCCTTGTGGACTAATGGGAGCTGAGATGAACTAAACTCAGCTAAGTTGAGATGGATCTGAGCTGACCAAGCTAAAGTGAGCTGGCTTCTACCATAATGAGATGAGGTGAGTTGGGCCTGGTGCTTCCAGGGAGGATCAAGCTGGTTGAGGTAGCTAAGGTAGCTTAACTCAACTGAGTTGAGCTAAGTTGAGTCCCCGGGAGCTGGACTTGAGCTTCCTAAGCTGGAATGAAGTCATCTTCAGTAGTCTGGAGTTGAGTGGAGTTGGATGTAGCTGGACCCGAGTTGGGGTGAACTTCAGTCAACTCAGTTGAGCTAGCTAAAGCTCCTTGTGGACTAATGGGAGCTGAGATGAACTAAACTCAGCTAAGTTGAGATGGATCTGAGCTGACCTGAGCTAGGGTGAGCTAAGATGAGCTCTCTTGAGCTGCCATTCAGCTGAGATGAGCTGAATGGAGCTAGGATGAGTTGACCCTAATCCAAGTGAGCTAGATTCTAGCTATGGTGAGCTGGATCAAGCTGAGTTCCAGCTAGTTTGAGCTTCTCCTTCACCTGTTGCCTTCTTGAGTGCTAGGGTTCTAAGGATCTGTTAATCTGTTTATCCTTAATGCTCACAAAAACACATTAAAAAGATAATAAAAAATGCAATGCATGCTTAACCTAATTAATGCCTAAATGCAGTCCAAAAACCCATTTGCGGAGTAAAATCCTAAGAGCTAGGTTTGTTTTAATGCCTAAGAATGATGATAAACTGGAGTTTATCAGGTAATAGCCCATAGGTAGGTTGTCCAGAGCCCAGCTACTGCACCATTCTTTTCCTACTACCTTTACGTAAATCTTAGACCAGGGAAGCCACCTACTTAAAGAAAAAAAAGTTAAAAAAGGAAAAAAGAAAATAAGGAGAAAAGAAAAAACAAAAAAAAAAGCCACACTTCACCATACAAGTATGGTTGACAAGTTATCGCGGGTAATAGCCCATTGGTAGGTTTTTCAGATCCCAGCTTAAGAAATGCACGTTTAATTCCTAAAACACTTAGGAAGAAGCAGAGAAGTAGAATATGCCAGGGAGATATACACTGGATTCACCCTTGTGTTGACCCCATAAAAATAAAAGTAGGGAGAAAGCTACCCGTCGTATAGATACGCCTTTAGGTAGAATTCTTTTTAAGGTCACCTAGGGGTGTAGAAACCCAAAGTCCATTCTGATTGCCGATCAACGTGTCTATCACATTCACAAAAAAATGCTTAGAACTTAAGTTTCTCATCGAGTGTTGGGTGGGTTGAGTGGCCGTAGAAAGTCGCTCCGAAACCCTCAACTCAAAAATCCAAAAAAATTAGAAAAGAAGAAAAAGAGAAAAAGAGATCCTTCTTTGAATAAGGTGAGAGCTTGAGGCAATCTGCATTTTGGTAGATACCCAGGAACTGTTGTTTCTTTGAAGTTTAGGTCCTAGGTAAAAATTTCTTAATGTTGAAAATGACTTTTGCCTGAGTAATCCAGTCATAATTCTTTTATAAATAGCATGTAGTTTTTGCTAGGGTCTAGCAAAAGATAGGCATGGGGGTGTGATGTTCATACATCTAAATAGCCAAAAATGTCTATTAATGCATGTTCTTAGTACCATAGTAGCATCATGCATTGTAAAAATTGCATAACACGCATAATCATGAGTTTAGGTCAAATTGTATAAATTGTATAGTAATTGTCTCCTTTTATGGCCAGAGATAGGGTGACTTTTAATTGGGGCTTTGGATGGAAGATCCAACCATACAGATCTGATCAGGGCGACGACTAGAGTTCAACGACTCCAAGATCACCCCGATCGGACATCCGTAGCACTAGATATAGTCTGAGGAAGCTTAGAAATTAAGGGCCAAGATGGTGTCAATCTTCACCTTAGATAACAGAACTGACCGCACGAATGGGTTTGGATCGATGATCGCAGCCTAACGGCATGAAAATCGATCCAATCTGACATCCATGGCACCATATACAATTCCATGAAAATGGACGGCCATGATGGCACCATATGGCGCCATCATAGCCGCCTAGCACCAGACACAGCTCTTCTTCACCTGCTCGACGAATCTCCACTGTTGGATGTTCGTCCAACGGTTGAGAACTTGCCACGTTGTCTCACTCTCTCTCCTCCAGTGCATCTCCTCATCTGAAGGCTTAAGCAATGAAGGAACTCAGCCATTGGATGAAGATCCAACGGCCAAGATTGGCTGAGTGCTAAAACAAAAACGCGACTAAAAGAGCCTTGTAGCGCAGCGGATGAAGCGCTATAGGGCAAGAGGTCACCTGTTCGACTCTGGCGCAACCCACGTTTCCTTCGCACGTGAGAGCGTGATTTGGGCCATTTGATCAAGCGTCAACGAGTCAAATGAAGCAATCGGCTAGATGCGCGATTTGACGCACCTTCAGACGCTTGATTTCACACGTAGAAGAAGGCTCAAGCGAGATGAAGTTTAAGCCGTTCGATCTCTTGATCGGACTGTTGAGATCCATTGAACATTCGAAAACATTGTGTGCGCAGAAGGAGAAGAGGCACACGCGGCACGTGCACACGTCGCCTACGTCAGGTCTTTAGTGACGAACAAATCCATCACTAAAGACCTGATATTAATGTTTTTGAATATGTAATGACCAAATTGCCCTCAATCCTTGCAACTATAAAAGGAGACCCCTACCCTACGAAATTCTCATCTCTTCCTTCACCTCTCTCCCTCTCCAAAGCTCTAGAGAAGCTTGTCCCACACCCGGGATGCTCCTTTAGAGTTAAATCCAAAGTTTTCTCACCCTCGTTTCGGAAGAGGATCCCGTGACGACGACGCGCTGCCTCGTTCCTACTTCGTCCTCCTTCCCACTCCATTCTCCATCTTCCCAACGTCGCTCCATCCGGCTCATCCTCCAAGCAGTCGCCGAGGAGGATAACATCTCTCTCCCTTCTTTTTATCTCTTTCTAGAATAGAATTTCTCGCTTTCTAGCTGTAATCATTTCCCTCTTTCTAGTTGTAAAAACAGTATTCTTATATCAAGTGATTTTTTCTCTCTCTCTCACTTAGTGTTAATATCAATTCCATTTTAATTATCTCACTTTCAAACAAAAATTCCAAAAAAAAAATAATTGCAGAGTTTAGATTGACGTAGCCTCCCTGTGTTGGACCCAGAATTTCTTTACGAATTTCGGTTAAATTTTATCTGTTGACGGATTGCTTAGTAAATTGAACAACAATGACGGGTTTTCAAATCCAACTCTATTTGCGTAGTTTTCTACTTTCAACACAGATAAAGCCTCAAGTATCAGATGGCTTAACCAACAGCATTGTTCCTCTTCTTCCTCTTCTCTTCTTCTTTCTTCTCACTAAGCCTCTTCTTCAGCTGCTCTCCTGCAGGCCTTCTTCCTTTCCTCACGCGCAAGGGGGAGGTTCCTTAAATGGCTAAGTGTCGGCCGTTGGTCCTGAAAGCAAAACCCCCCTGCCCCAGCGTGCTTTCTCTCCTTCTCTCTCTCGGATCCACCCTCCCAGGGCTTCGGGTAGAGTACACCCAGGACCAGGGCTACCGGCCGTGAGTGGCAGCCGAGAAGTGCTTAGGTTAGGTGGGTAATCGGATGCACTAGACCCGCGTGTAGGTGTTGCAAGCGAGTCACGTGAGGGGTGCAGGGACCTCACCCGCTGTGAGCTACTTGAGGTGATAAGCGTATGAGACAAATTCAATTTATGCGGGTGCAGGCGTCCTTCAGCTTTCGAGGTGGGACTATCCCACCGCCCTCTTCTGCGTGCAGTTGCAGTGGGTTGCCTTCGCTGAATTGGAGCAGCAACGACAGATGTTGGTGCCAATTGGAGACCTGGAGATCTGCCTGGAGCCTCTCCACACAACCTGCGCATATCACCTGGGACTTGCACTGCTGGAGAAGGCTTCAAGCTTCGTTCGAAGATGAGGTAATGGCAGTTGAAGGACCTGCTACCTGAAACACGAAATACAGGCTAAAAGCTTCGGTTAAAAGGTTTAATAGCGTCACCGTGAGGGGAGTAAGTGAACGGCGGTGTCCATGAGGTGTGAGAGTGCGTGAGGTGGTCGAATAGTGATGGAAAGTGAAGTGAGAAGTTGCTGTGTTCGGCGGAGGTTATGGAGGAGCAATCGACCTAACTAGGTTAGGGCTTTTGCTCCCAGGGTCGAGGCAGAGGTGTAGGGATGAATGGAGAGGGGTTTGGTGGTGTGTGAAGCGAGATGTGCCTCATCGGAAGAGTGGCTGGATGCGGAATGGATGATGGTGAACAGACGGTAGCATGGTCGAAATTGAGTGTGGTTGGGATGAAAATGAAGTAGAGGAGTTAGGGGACTTATCTAGGTAGTTGGCAGACGACGGGGAGTCGAGGCGGCAATGATTGTGGTATGGTCGGCGTCGGGGAAGAAAGTGCTCTGGTGAGTAGGAATCGACGAGGAAGACGGAGGATGGGGTGTCGGCGGGTACAACACGACGCGGAAGAGAGCGAGGGGGATAAATTCATCGTCGGTATTGCATGCGGATGAAGGATGGAGTCGGAGGAGATCGTCGGACATCGAGGAGCTTCGGACGGATGAGGAGAGATGAAATTAAGGGGGAATCTGGTCGAATTCGAGCGTGGGAAGTTCGGTTTGATCTGGAGGTCCTTTTATATGCCTCTAGAGGGAGTTTTGAGCTTAGGAAGCAAGCTTCCCAAGCTTGGAATGTCACCGGGTTGGAATTCTATTGGATACCTAAATCTCTCATGCATTTGCATAAGAGATTGGGAAGTCTTGAGAGCATGGGAATTGGCTCAAAAGGAAGGAAATTCCTTGATGAACTTCCCTTTCAAATTTGAGAGGGATTCATTAAGGAATCAAGGAGAACATGCCATATTTAGGTTGCCAGAATTTCTAGGAATAGGATTCATGGAAGCAGGGACCTATTTGAAGAAAATGATGATAAAGATAGGGCCCTTTTTGTAAGAAATTCAAAAGTTAAGGACCCATGTAGAATAAAGGAAATCAAACTTAGACTAAAGTGCAAACTAGGTTGAAACTATCTCAAATTGGGCCCAAATTTTGGTATAAACCTAATTTGAACCTAAGGAATCCAATGGTGAAGTTGGATTTTTGTTTTGACCTAGTTGACTGTGTAATTTGCATAATTACCCAAATTAAGGTAAATGTCAGTCTGAGACTTTGTTTTGGGTCAAGATGGGTTCTGATGGTCAAATTGAAGGTACCAAACCCTAGAGAATATTTTTCTATGAATTTTAGAGGATTTAGGTGAATTTTATCCTGAACAGAACCTTAGTTAATTAAGCGAGTCTATTTTTAAGGTTTTAGATGTCCATTAATTCCTGAAATGCACGAAAATCCTTTTCTATCTGTATTAACCCACTTATTGGACATTTAAGGTCATTTGACCCTTAATTAACCCTTGAGGAAACCTACAGTTATCTCTTTTTGTGATAGAATGGTAAATTTACGGAAATAACCCTATATTCTTATTTTCTTCTCAAATCAATGTTTTATGCCCTTAAGACCTTCTGATGGATATGTAGGAGCTTTTATTGACTTAATCAGATTAAACTGAGCTAGTTATGGCTCATGATGGTGTTCCCATCATTGAACTATCCTCATTTTAAGTAGTTTGGATAGTGGATTTGATCGATTAGGTCGATCGGAAAATCTTAAGTCGAGAGGCTTAGGTAATGGTTTTTACTCGAGTTTAGGTTTCCACCTAAAAATACTTTGTGTAGTTGTGATTATATTTTTGTGAGATTGTTCATTTCGCACTATTTATTTCATGCAAATCTCACCCCCTCCCTTAGAACCTTCACTCCCTTCTGTCGGTCACACTCGGCACTTAGCCGCTCAAATGACTAAGTACACAACTCCTGTATAGGAGTGTGTCTGTCTTCTAAGATTGTCTGAACCACTACCAGGGCATATCGACTAGAGTCATTGGATACTAGGTTGTGACTCTCTTGCATAGAAGGGTCCAAGGTAAGGAATTTCATTATAATGCTTGGATCCTTCTATAGCATGGGTGTGCTCTCCAGCTTTTAGACTTGTCTGGCCATTTCCTCAACAAGATTTTTGGCCTTAACCAATTCTCGCCGTAATTCCTCTGCCCTCACTTCCGCCTTCTCTTATGCTACCTTAGCTTTAGTGAGACCATCGATCGTATTGCTAAGACGAAGGTGCTCCTCCTCATGAGTGTTGTACCCACTTTCGTCCAATTTAAAATACTCGTTGCAGTATAGTGATGAAAAATGATACAACATTTAAATTTATAAGCTCGAAAATAGAAGTGAGTCCAAGGTCGTTTGCAGAGAGAAAGTTTAGTGTTCACGTGGCTTGGTCGTGTTTTTAACAGTTAGTTGCGTCGTAGTATAGGTGACCAAGCGTTGTCAACAAATAAAAATTTATTACTCGAAAACCTAAGTATCCGAGGTCGAACACAAGGAGCAATTGAAATTTATTACTAATCTCAAGAATGTAATTGAACACTTAATTACTCAAAACTTAATTCAAAATATATATATGCATGAGTTTAAAAGTTAATTGTGGTAAAAATAGAGAAATTGGACATCTGATCATGAGATCAGACATCTTAAAAAGATGTTTTCTTTCTTCTTGTCTGCTTTCTCTTCTTCTTCTTATGACTTTCTTTCTCTGATTTTCTTTCTTTTTCTTCTGTTCTTCTTTGGCTGTGTGCTTCTTCTTTCTCCTCTGCAGCTCTCTTGCCTTTCTTCTTCCTTCTTCTTATTTTCCTCTGTCTTTTGCCTTGCCTATCTTCTTCAGTGTCTTTCTCCTTTCTTTCTGCAGGTCTTCTTCTTCCTCCTTCTTTAGCTCAGCTTCCCTTGGCTTCAGCTTTCCTTCTTCTTCTACTCCTGCTTGTCTTTCCCTTTGTTTCTTTCTTCTTCCTTCCTCAACCTTAGCTCTCTGACTTCCTTTCTCTTTTTGGCTTCACCTCTTCCTTCTGTGACTAAGTGTCAACTTCACTTCTCCTTCTCCTTCCCTGCACAAACCGAATGAAGCAAAACCTACCCCTCTACCCACACCCGCGTCTCTCTCTCTCTGTATATCACTCTTCAGTATGCTCTCTTAGAGCCGGGTAATCGGGCCGGGTCGCGTGCCCGGGTCCAGGTGCACTGACGTGGGTGTGGTGCACGAGGAGTGCTCAAGAGGATAGTCGGGTCGGGTTGCCAGGTCCGCGGGATCAGTTCACGGACGAGGCGTGTATAGGTGAGGGACCTCACCCCATGTGTTTTCGAGGCGAACAACTAATGTCACAAATCTAATTTATAGCGTGCACCTCACTCACAGGTTCACGAGGTGGGACTAATGTTCCACAGCTTTTGCTCGCGCGCCCGCAGGAGATCTTCCTTCCAATTGCAGCAGCTGTAGGCCTCGCAGTGCCAATTGCCAGGACAGCTAACTGCGCGAGACTTCCCCGAACCTGCTGGACCTGGAACCATGAAGCGCGTCAGCCTAGAGAAAGCTTTTGACCTCCTCGAGTTGTCGCTAATGGCGGCTGGAGCTCAGACCCTGCATGACACAAAAGGGGCCTTGCGGCTCTATCAGACCACAGGAGGACCTTCGCCGTATCACGGCGAAGGTGAGGCGGTAAGTGGCAGGCCTCAGAGCGGCCTAGGCGTGCGTGCTTAGGTTGCTCTGTGGCCGGATTGATGGGTTAGGTCGGGGGCAGTTATGGTGGTGTAGGCGACCTGTGGATGAGTGGAGGATGTTCAGTGGAGTGTGGCGGAGGTTGTGAGGTGGGTGGCAAGACGTGTGGGGGTGCGGAGTGACGGAGGCATCTCGCCGGAGGGTGGCCGAAGATGAGGAAGATGGCGGTGGACAGTGGCTGTCGAGGGGTGTTTTGTGAAATAGGTTGAGGGGAATTGAAGAGGGGACGGAGACGAACGGTTCTAACCTAATTAAGTGGACGAATGGGGAGAAAGGGTGGCTGGCAGTACCTGTTGTCACCGGAGAAGAAGGCATCCAGTGGAGGAAGACGGCGGCGACGATAGGGCTAGGGATGCGTGCGCGGGTGTTGCACGATGCGGAGGAGGATGGGGAGGATAGCTCTGCCACTGGTATTGTGGTAGAGCGACGAGAAAGAGGAGGGAGGCTCGCCAGAGCTCGCTGGAGCACTTGGTTGGAGGAGAAGAAGAAGAATTTGAGATGGAATTCTGGCCTAGTCGAGCTAAAGAGGTGCGACCGGATTTGAGGGTCATTTTATAGGCACTGGCAGGGGTTCCTGTGCTTGGAAGACAAGCTTCCAAGTGTGGGAACCCTCATTGGAGATGGAAGTTTGTTAGGTACCCAAATCTCTCATGCGTTCACATGAGAGATTGGGTGCAAATCATAGATCAGAACCACTCTCAGATGGAAGGAAATTCCTCAGAGAATCTTCCTTCCAAATCTGGGAGGAGATCTCTGAGGAATCAGGGAGTATTCCCCCTCTATTCCTCGCTGGAGTAGGATTTCTCCCCATTAATGGTGGAGGGACATGCTTGTAAGAGTGGCGAGGAAGTTAGGGGGGTCTGTGCAATGGTTTTCAAAAGATAGGGACCAAAATATAATTGGGTGTACTAATTTGCAAAGTAGGTCAAGATGACCTCCCCTTAGGTCCAAATTTTGGTACAAACCTAATTTGGACATAAGGAATCCAATGGTGAAGTTGGATTTTAGGTTTGACCATGTTTGACTAGATATTTTATGCAAAAACCTAAATTAGGTCAATTGATGAGTTAGGACCCTAATCTAGGTCAAAATAGGTTCCAGAGGTCAATCTGAAGGTTCTAAACCCTAGGGGATATTTTTTCATGAATTTTAGAGGGTTTACTTAATTTTTATCCTGACCAGAACCTTATTGAATTAAGCAGGTCTATTTTAGGGTTACCAGAGGTCATTTAATTCCTGGTTTGCATATAAACCCATTTCTGATTGAACCAACCCACTTTTTATCTTATTCAGACCATTTGACCTATGTTTTGTCTCTGAGAAATCCTGTTTATGTACTGTAATGGTAAAATTGCAGTTTTAACCTTTATTTCATGTTTTCTTCTCAGAACACTTATTCCTTCAATTAAGCCCTTCTCTAGGTTATGTAGGAGCTTTTATTCTCCTTCTTAGGTCAAAATGAGCTAGTTAGGGCTCATGATGGGGCTCTCATCATTTAGCAAATCAATCCATTAATCACAATTATCAAGAGTAATAATGCAAATGAAATCAAAATGATCTTCAATGTATAGCAAAGTATATCTCTGATGGTAGGTAGAAAATGTAAAAAGAATAGGGTAAAAATGGTGGCTTAAACCACCAAATTAACCCTAAATTCTAAGCACAAATCTCAACAGTATCCCCTTAAATATTTCAACAGTACCAACTAGTCAGATATTCAAGTGAAGCTCACAAAATCAAGTCAAGCACAAGGCCTCAGACATCGAGTATAAGGCATAGATGCCTTAACTCTCATAGCCTCAGAGGAATTAAGGCTCAGAAGATCTGCATAAGGCACAACACAGTAGAGAGGCACAAAGCTTATCACGGATAAGTGTGGAGCAAGGAGAGGGGGAGGCACAAATCTTGAGGGTGCTACAGTGCAAAAACCCCCTCCCTCTTCAAATCTCTCTCTCAGACCCATGGGTAAATGGGTAATCGGGTCGCATACAGGGTTCTAGACCCACGGGTGTGATCGTAGGTGAGGAGTGCTTGGGCATGCGTGGGAAGGGGACCCGACCCCCATGTCTTGGGTGAGGGGTCCTTTTCATGAATTCAATTTATCTGCTGCTAGTGGCTCTTCCCCGCACGATGTGGGACTAACTTCTATCCTTCTTTTTCGTGCACAGTAGCTGGATGTGCCTCCAAATCAAGCCTGCTGCTCCTGCTTATTGACTCAATTGGAGATGCAGTTGCCTTCGCAATGTGAAGTCGTGTCTAGTGAGGGTAGCTATAGATTGAGAGATAGTCGGAGTAGGGCAGATGGAGTCGGGGAAGATGAAGGTAGTGACGGTGCTCCGGTGAAGACCTACATGCATGAAAATGGCCTCACGACCTTGTCAAATATGTTCAAAAGTTTTTCCGTGTGAAAGCAAGTGCAGTGGTGGTAGTTTGAGGGCATGTGGTGGTCGGAGGAGGTTTGTCGTGGTAAAAGAAGATGATCGAAGGGTGTAGCGTTCGATGGAGTGAAAGAGCGATCAAAGCCCCAAATTCTTTAGGGCTTTTGATCAGCGAGGTGTGGCGATGCTTTTGAGTGATGTGGCATGGAGTTTGGTGAGGTGTAGTGCCAGCATGAGCTCATCAAAGTTCATGCCGGACGTGGGGAAGATAGAGGTGTAGAGGGCGATACGGTGCTCTAAAGTAGAATTGAAGTGAGTAGAAATGAAGTAGAGTAGGTTAGGGGATTTAGCGAGATGTGGGAGGGTGAGATGCGTCCGGCATTGACTGGCTAGTTGCGAAGAAGACGAAGGGGATGGCGAGTTGACGACAAGGAAGAAGAGGTTGATGGCGATCTTGCTTTGGCCGACAAGACTCGCGATGAAGAAGGGAAGCCGGAGGGTCGTTCAATTTGATGGTTGAACGACTGGAGGAGGTGATCGAAGAGGGCTCGTCGGAGCCGAAGTCGCTGAGGCCGGAGAAGGAAGAAGAAGAAGGAATCCGGTTCAAACTTGGCTGAGGAAGTTGCTGGGGTCTTCAAGACTCTTTATAGAGCTCAGAATCGAGCTCTAAATCAAGGAAGAGGCTTGATTGAGCCTCTATTTTGGGAGGAAAATTTCCCCCATTTCCTCAAGCTTGCCTAAGCTTTAAAGACCTATTTGGAATCCTTGAGGTGGTTCAAAAGATTGGGAATCTCCTTAAGATTCATCCCTCCAAATTTGGAGGGATTTGGTTAAGGTTTAAGTGAGAAATCTTCGCTCGAATTTCGATGGAGAAGCTCTATTCACACTAATGGCAGCAGGGACCCCTTTGTAAAAGTGATGAGAAAGTTAAGGACCAAATCACAAAAAAATTGAAACCAAGGGTTTTAAATGAGAGAATTAGAGTTTTCAATGGCTAAAATGCAAAGTAGGTCAAGATGGACTCCGATTGAGCCTAAATTTTGGTGGTAACCTAATTTGGACCTAAGAAATCTAATGGTAAACTTGGATTTTAGTTTTGACCACGTTTGACTAGGCCATTTGCACAGAAGCTCAAATTAGGGAAAATTTCCATCTAAAACTTTGTTCTAGGTCAAAATAGGTTCTGATGGTCAAACCAAGGGTACTAAACCTTTTAGAATATTTTTCAATGAATTTTAGGAGATATAGATTGACTTTATCCTGACTAAAACCTCTTCAATTTCAATGGGGCTGATAATTAGGGTTTTATGTACCGTTTTGCCCTTGAAATGCGTGAAACCCTAGTTTTGTCAGTGTGGACCCACTTTTTGGTCATTTATGCTCAATTGACCTTTAATTAACCTTTGAGTAACCTTGTGGTTATTTTGCATTCATGATTTGATGTTAAAATAGTAAAATTAACCCTATTTTATTGTCTTCTTCTCAGAACAGATTAGAGTGGAATTATTATCCTCAGGAAATCATTTAGGAGCATTTATCTCATGATTATAACTAATTTAAGTTAGTTATGACGAATGATGGCATTACCATCATACCCCCATGCCTAACTTTTGCGAGTCCCTAGCAAAATCTTATGGAAAGAGCTACATCACTAGACCATGTTTTTGATGTTTGGATGCCTGTTTGTGGCTCTTCTCTAGAAACCAGATTAGAATATCAACAATACGCCTAGAGGTACTCAAGTACCAGCTAAGATCCAGACCTAACCAGCTTCAGTCTTGGGTCTACTGCAAAGGTTTCTAAGTCCCTCAAAACTTGCCTAGAGGTTCGTTGACCCCAGTTGTTAATGCACCTATGCATAGACGTATTAAGTCCATGTTCAGTTTTGCCAATGCATTTTTGATAAGAGAGATAGAGAGGGATTTTTATTCTGAGAGTTCTCTCTTTTATTTTATATTCCCCTAAATCTATCATCAGATTGGCCCTAATTAGACATGATATGTATCGGATTCCTTGTCCCTACCATCAATCCTCGAAGGGTCCTTGGCTTTTGATGCTTCGGGATAGCACAACCCATGGCAACCCCCAGAACCCTGGCTTTCGACACTTTAGGATAGTGCTGCCTATGGCATTCTGTAGCTAAATTTAGGCCCTGGCAATCGACATTTTGGGATAATCCCACTCATGACACCTGAACCAACACAAAGTACTTACTTGCCCCAGTAGGATATTTAGATATCCTAAGAGACAAACACCAAGGAGACAAAATGTTATTACGCATCTTTGAAGGGAGCATTTTTTATTCCGCCTCTCCGCAGTGGGAACTCATCCAATCAACTTGTGTCTTTGAGCCGCTCCTAAGTTAGATCTTTAGGATGACATTTTCAGATAGACACTTTTGACGTTATTTCTTCGCTAAGCGCACTGAACCAGACTGGTGTGTGATTTTTGGGTGCCTAGGTTACCAAGTCCCATAAACCAAAGGACATGCAATGGGGCTGAATAGTCCCTAAGCCTTAGAGTAAATACATTAGCCTCGTACTTTCTTCAACCTCTTGAGGATTAATCTGGATCTTAACAAATACATGAGTATTTAAGCCCTAGAATAGGCCCAAGAGGCCTAAGATCAGTACTCGTACTTATCTCCTTATCTCTAGCACTTCAAGACTTAATCCTTGTTTCGATTTGGTCTAGAACTTAAGTAGATCCCATAATCAACTGCTAGGACCATTGATTTTCTTTCTTGATTTTGCTCCTTTGACCTTCTTTGTATTTCCTCCTCTTTTCCACCTCAAGAAAGATTTTTCAATCAATTCTCAAAATTTTTCTCCCCTTTCTCCATTTTTTTTTGAATATGTATTTTTCTTTTGTGAGAACCCCTCAGAGAATTGAATTTCCATTTGTTTTGCACTTTAACACCCTCCATGCCTAAGCTTTGCAATGTCCTTATTGTAAACTAGGTGGGTACAAATTCAACTTGGTTTAAGGTTTAGAATAGGGTCAAAGGGTGGGTAAACGAGTCAAGATGACTGTTGTTGATGATTTCAGGTTTTGATACAAGTATCAAAGGTGGAGTCAGTTGTTCTGAAGTTGAACCCTAAAGTGCAATAGGCATGCATCTAAGAAAGGTGGTCAGAAGGGTTTCAGGTTTTTGGAATGACGGGTTGCCTCTCGTTAAGCTCTAAATTCAATGCCTTTATCCATGCAGAAGATGGTTAAGGAGAAGGGGTGGTTAGATTGGAGGACTTTTCTAGAACAAGCACCTTGATGAGTATTCTTGTTGGTCTAACCAGGTGCTTGTTCAGATTAATAGGTTGATGATGCAGACCAAACCCAATCTTTTTGGTGGGTTGATGATGATAACACCAACATTATCCATAACTAACTTGAATTAGTTGAAATAAAGTGACAAATGCTCCTGAATGATTACTTGAGAGCTGTAATTCCACTCAGATCCTTTTTGAGGAGAAAATATTAAAACATAGCCAATTCTACAATTTTAACATCACATCACAAATTCAGAGTAACCACAGGGTCACCCAGGGGTTAATTAAAGGTTAATTGAGCATTAAAGTCCAAAGAGTGGGCCCACATAGATAGAAATAGGATTTCACACATTCTAAGAACAAAAACAGCACACCAAAACCCTAATTTTAGACTCGCCCAAATTGAAGAGGTTATGGTCAGAATGAAATTCATATAAACCTCCTAAAGTTCATATAAAATTATTCTAAGAGGTTTGGTCCCTTGGTTTGACCATTTGAACCTGTTTTGACCTCAAATTGAGTGTTAGACGGGATTTTAACCTAATTTGGGCTTCTGTGCAAATTGATCAGTCAAAAGTGGTCAAAACTAAAATTCAAATTTACCATTAGATTCCTTGGGTCCAACTTAGGTTAATGCAAAAATTTGGGTCCAATTGGAGTCCATCTTGACCTTGTTTCCAATTTAGTCCCTAAAATCTCTATTCTATACACCTAAGCCCCTACCTTTCAAAATCTCTATTAATGCATGTTTTTAGTGTCATATTAGCATCATACATTGTAAATATTGCATAATATGCATAATCATGCATTTAGGTCAAGTTGTATAAATTGTATAGTAATTGTCTCCTTTTATGGTTAGGAATAGAGCGACTTTTTATCGGGGCCTCGGATCGAAGATCCAACCATACGGATCTGATCAGGGCGACAATTGGAGTTTAACGACTCCAAGATTGCCCCGATCGGACATCTGTAGCACTAGATAGATATCGAGGAAGCCTAAAGATCAAGGGCCAAGATGGTGTCAATCTGCACTTTAGATGACAAATCCGATCACACGGATGGCTTTGGATCGATGATCGCAGCCTAACGACGTGAAAATCGATCCAATCTGACTCCATGGCACCATCTACAATACACAGAAGATGGACGACCAAGATGGCACCATGTGGTGCCATCTTAGCCGCCTAATTAGCCCTATGGACCTGCAACTGCATTTCTGAAGGCAAAGGCAGGGGAGATCTAGGCCGTTGGATCATGATCCAACGGCCATGATCGTGCTCGCCTAATTCCTAAACGAGACAAAGAAGAGGCTGTAGCGCATTGGTCGAGGGTGCGCTCACGAAGCAGAGGTCGCGGGATCGAATCCCTGCAGGCCTCAAATTGAGGTGAAGGCACGGGGTGCATTCAATTCAGCTGTTTGATGCAAATCATGCGCACGAGAAGTGAAGACATGGTGCAAAGAGGAGCGTTGATCACGTACGCACGCGATGACTTGTGTCTGCACACCTCATCGCACGCACGGGCGCGTGGAGGAGCTTTTGAACGGGCGCTGTGAGGACGACTTTAAGCCGTCCGATCTAGAGTTCGGATGGTTGATATCCCCCAAACGTGGGTGTACATTTTAGGCATGGAAGAGGAGCAGACGCGCGCGCAGCATGTACACTTCTCCCACGACGGGCCTTTAGCGATGTTTAATTTCGTCACTAAAGGTCCCTTAATTAATATTTTGAAGTTAAAATGTCCAAATTTCCCCTAATCCTTGCAACTATAAAAGGAGACCCCTACCCTATGAAATTCTCATCCCTTCCTTCTCCTCTCTTCCTCTCCAAAGCTTAAGAGAAGCTTGTCCTACACCCGGGATGCTCCTCAAGGGCTAAATCCAAGTTTTCACCCTTGTTCTGGAAGAGGATCCCACGATGACGACGACATGTTGCCTCGTTCCTGTTCTTCCAACTTTGTCCTCCTTCTTCCCGCCTTGTCCTCCATCTTCCAGGCGTCGCCTTCGTCCGGCTCGTCCTCCAAGCATTCGTCGAGAAGGATAACATCTCTCTCCCTTCTTTTATCGCTTTCTAGAGTAGAATTTCCTGCTTTCTAGTTGTAACAGTTTGTCGCTTTCTAGTGTAATCATTTCCCACTTTCTTAGTTGTAAAAGTATTATTCAAATACCAAGTGATTGTTCTCTCTCTCTTATTGTTTATATTGATACCATTGTGATTATTTCGTCTTCAAACAAAAATAGAAAAAAATATAATTATGGATTTTAAGATCGATGTAACCTCCCTGTGTTCAACCCGAAATATCTTTACAGATTTTCGGTATAAATTTTATCTGTTGAACGGATTTCTTCGCGACTTGAACTATGATGACGGGTTTTCGAATCCAATTGCGAACGCGTAGTTTTCTGCTCTCAACATTTTGGCACCATTGCCGGGGAGGCAACGATTTTTCGATCTTCTTTTCGCATTTTGGACACTTTATTGTTTTCTAACTTGCTTTATCTCTTGTCTATTGTTTTGTAGGTACCTCAATCAGGGAATCGTCAAGTGGTAGATCGGAGTAAAGTGTAGTTGAAGACGATTGTAAGTGCTCCCCATTTTACCCCCTCCATAGATTTCATTTCACAACATTAATTCAAACTCCAATTAACCTAGGTGCTTACATAAAGCCTAGGATTAGTTTGGTTGCTTGGATTTCCACCCACATTCATTTCACCCTCGCATAAAAAAAATCAACAAAAAAATACTTTTGTGGGATAAATCAAACATACACACAACATACACCCACATTCAAGGCACTTACCTAATTGATTTTCTTCTACTCAACCAGATTTTGATCTGTGGAATCGATACACACAAATCAACATATAAAAGAGTAGAAATTAGTCTAGGTTAATCATTTTGTGTGCCTAACTCAGTGGTGTAATTGTGGCCAATTGTTTGAGTTGTTTGGGCCGCACCACTCAACCTAAAATCAACTCACCAAGTAGCTTCCCCTTAGGGTTTTCAATTTAGGTCAATACCCGGCACTCCACTTTATTTTTTATTTCAAAATGAAAGTGATCTTCATCCGTGATTGAAAACCTGATTTGCTTCAAACTTGATTGAATTAAACTTAATTCTAAACCTTAAAAGCTACTTAAGCAAGATTTGAACCTTAAAATCTACTCATCACAAATAATCTTGCTTGAAAACCCTGGTTGTGCACACACTCACACATACTCAATTGATCATTAAGGGCACAACCCCTTTTAAGAGCCCACCACATTCCATAAGCACTACAATCCCAGGCCTAAATAAAATCAAGTAAACGTTGGCCTTAAGGACTGATTCGCTCTTTGGGGTCCAGTCTGAGATTGTTTACGATTAACCTGCTTATACTGATTAATCTGATGTCTAGCTAGGGGAGTAGTGTCAAACGACCGCGGTTAGGGGGTACACTAGGAACCAGAGGCGCAAGCCGACGGAAGAACTTTCTCCCCAGTCCCTCCTTATATCTGGTTGGATTGAGCAGACGTAAGTAGAATAAATCATTTATAATCTTACAGCTGATTCTGAGAGTTTGTAGATCCTTAGGCTACCTCATTTAAGGACAGGCTTGTTTTGTTGTGCTGTAGGGTTCTTATCCCCAGTCCTTCCGACCTTTTCCTAGTTTATGTTGGGAAGGAGGTCATTGAATCCCCTATTGGAAGGACCACTAGAGTATTCTAGGAGGTGCAGATTGGATTTTGGCCAAATTGATCCCATGGCCGATCAACAGCCTCCTCTACCTCAGGATCCACAGGGGGTATTTTAAAGGCAGCTGGAACAAATGCAGAGCATGCAAGAATGGTTCCAAAGAATGCAGGGCGCTCATCCCTTGAAGGATTTTTATGATCCTTCAAATTACGGGGAACATCCCAGCGTCCAGATTCTTGCCGAAGACATAGAAATCGAGCCCCAAGTGTTAAGCTTGATCAAACAATTTCATGGGCTTGGCTCTAAAGATCTGTTTTAGCATTTGGAGGACTTAACCACTTTGGTTCAGACCACAAAGGTGCGAAACGTGAATGAAGAGCAGATGATCATGAGGTTCTTTCCCCACTCTCTTAGGGATAAAGCCACTCATTGGTATAGGACATAGGAAGGTTGATTGCAACATGGAATGATCTGAAATTAGCTTTCTTGAAGAAATTCTTCCCTGTTGGACGTACCAATGCTCTGAGATGTGCGATTACTACCTTTGCCCAGAGGCTGGAGGAGCAGTTTCATGTTGCCTAGGAGCGATTCCAAGACCTATTGCAGAACTGTCCACTCCACGAGGTGCTGAAATGGCAGCTCGTGCAGATCTTTTACCACGAGTTGATTGAGCAACTCAGAAATCACGTGGATGCTTCTTGCGGAGGTAATTTCCTCAACAAAGACGCAGATAGCACGCACGATTTGTTTGAGGAGATGAGAGAGAATTTGATCAATCATGCCTCCATGGATACTTTTAATCGATCTCAACAGCTCAGATCGAATGTTAATAAAGTCCACGACTCTCATTCATTTGATATGGAATTGATTTGTAATAAACTTGATAAGGTGGACTTGGTTACTAAGAGAATGGAGGAGTGAATGGCTGGAAACTCAATGAACAACTCTCGATCCACTCAATCCCAGAATTCGGGATTCCATTCATTGCGAGCTCCTTTTGGATGGGAGTTCGTGAATTAACTTGATGCAGCTCAACCTGTGAGTTAGCATTATTCGGAACCCCATGGGTTCCAGACTGGGGCCTTTGATCCTAGTTTCTTTAATCCCTCCCTTTCTTTCTCTCCATCCTCTCCCTATGAGGATATCTATGTTGTACAGGAGAATGTTAGGTCCAACCCTTACTCTAATGCTTACAATCCAGGTTGGAGGAACCACCCTAACTTTTCCTGGAAAAACCTAGGGCAGCAGACTCAATTATGACCCAGCAATTATGCTCCGCAAAGACCAATGGGTCAGGGTCATTGATGAACCCATATTTGTGGGCTAATTAGTTAGTTAAATGCCTAGGAATTAGATTAATATTGGCATATAAATTGCATACAATATGATGTAAATAGATTAGTCTAGGTATTCATTTATTTACATATTTCATGCATTGCATTCATACATAGAATTCATTTAGAATAGCATGCATTAGAATAGTTAATCTTTTAGGTTGCATTACATGCATTATTTTATTTCACATTTCTTTTAAGGGTTTACACATAAATAACCCTTATTTCTTTTCTTTATTTGTTTCTTCTCCAACGGCTGCATGCAAAAGAGTGTGGGAGCTAAATGCACAGCGATAATTGTGGATCTCTGCACCCTACGATATTGTTGCTTCGCCGTCCGGCTGTGTGCCTCCTCCTACAACATAAAAGAAGATAGCCGCATCATCAGAAGAGAGGCCACCACCATTCCGACCCACCACTGCGCATAGCCCAGAGCCTCTTCATTCCACACCACTGGCCTCCTTCTGCGAGCACAAGACCACTCCACCGCGGGCAGGTGGGGTGACAAACCGCCATGCCATCTATGGCTTGTGCATCACTGCGAGCGTATGCCTGAGGGCCACGCAACCACTGCCATCAACCACCTTCAGTTCCACGTCCCCGTGCCAGTTAAGTCGTCTGGGAATGATCCTAGACGTCTGAACTCCCATATCTTCTTCCATCTTCTTTTTATTTCTTGTTGTTTTGTTTCCCCTCCACTTCAACAAAACCCCTAATCATCCACACTAGCAGCAGTTGCCACTTGCGGCCAAGCCCACCACGCACTCGCACGGCTAGCATGCCTCCAGCAGCTGCAACCACCGCCCGCACACCACAGTTTCCAGCATCTCCCCGCGTGCACCTATGTGCCTTCAGTAGCAGTAGTAGCTACTCAGCACCGTGCGCCCGCCCCTCTAGCGCCCGGACACTGGCTTGTAGCGCCCGCTAGCACCCAGCAGGTGCACCTTCTCTTCCACGCACGCGTGTTGCCTCCAGTGGCTCGCTAGCAGCTCCACGCGCCCGCCCCTTCAACACCCTCGCCGACCTCCTCTAGAGCACCTCTAGCGTGCAGCAGCCCCCTTGCCTCCTGCGCTTCCACGCTACACCCCTGTGCGCAGCAGCTCTGCCCGCGTGTGTCCTCGCCGCTCGGCCCGAGCGCCTCAGCAGCTGCACACCTCCAGCAGCACTTGTGGTCAGCAGCCCGTGAGTTCCCTCACCAGCAGCAGCAAGAGCTGCCCAGTGTACTCACTACCGTCTCCTCCCCACCGCCGTCTCTGGCCACCATTCACCAAGTTTCCACCACCGCTGAGTAGCCCTCAACCCACTCGACCTCAGGTGAGATTCACGCTTCCGGTCGAGGTCTCCTCCATGCATGAAGAAGTAAGACAATTAATCCTCTGTTTTCATCCCTATTAATAATTACATGTGAATGCCATTGTGGAAGTTGATTTTTAATTTATTGGATATTTTATTGTGGCACATTTATGAGCATCTTCCTCTTGTTCTGCATAATTGCAAAATCAGCATGTTAAAGTCTTTTATCATGATTGAAAAGCGATTTTGGCTTGATTTCTTAATGAAATTAATAGTGAACATTGGTTTTTCACCGTGGCGAGTTTAAATAGGCCATTGCCTCCCTGTGGATACGACCCATTCCTAATTAAGTGATTTTTTAAATTGTTGATTAGTTGATTTTTCCACCACTTACATTCTACAACAACGCGTTATTTCATTTGCGAAACTTAATCGAAAGCAAAAAATTGACTCGTCAGTCATGTTTACACTTAGCTACCCCCGAATCAGGTCAATCAACCATCTTGGAATGCTCGTCAACCTGTAGGGTAGGCTGATTTGAATCGACAAATGGTAGAGATGCAAGGATCTATGCTCCAGCTCATGCAACAAATGAAAACTTTGCTGAATAACTTGCAAATCGGGTTCATAGCTAATTTTTGTCAACCCAGATCTCTACCATCTCAACCTATACCCAACCCTTGTAATTTTTAGAATCTAGGCAATCAAGCCCATGGGTACGGGAATCAGAGGGACCCACAAACACATGCTCAGGTGGTTGAGCAGGGTTCTTCTTCTTCTTCTTCCTCAAATCAAAGGTTTTTGGCTAATGAAGCCCCTCCAATCTTTCTTAACCCTCCCTAAGACCCAAACCAGCATGCATCTACTAATTCAATTACTTTGAGGAGTGGAAAACAAACTCAGGACCCACAACCACACTGTTCTGATTTACCGAATCCTGAAGTGCCTGAGGAGAGAAAGGAGAACTTTGGAGAAGAAATCAAGGCTCAGGAACCTGATTCCGAAGATCCAACTCATGTTCCTTTTCTTGAGGCCTTGATTAGATCAAGGAAGAAGAAGTCAGTTGATAATAATGAGGAGCTTCTGAATATTTTCAAGAATGATGAGATCAATATCCCTCTCCTTGACGCTATCAAACATATACCGGCTTACGCAAAATTTTTAAAGGATTTATGTACACAGAAGTGTAAGTCGAGAGAATCTGTTCCGGGGAAGGTGGTACTCTCCGAGTAGGCTAGTTATGTTATCCTGCAGCACCTCCCTCAGAAAAAGAGAGATCCAGGTGCTCCTTTGATTTCTTGTGTCATCGGAGATTACACCTTTGATAGAGTACTGCTGGATCTAGGTGCATCCATTAACCTAATTCCGACTTCTTTTTAGGAGAAGTTCAGATTAAGTGAACTTCGGCTGACTTCAGTAACGCTGCAGTTAGTAGACCGTTCGATCACAAATCCGCGAGGCGTTATTGAAGATGTTATTGTCAAGGTTAATAATTTCTATTTTCCTGTAGATTTCCATGTCCTGGATATGGATGTACCTGAGATTTTAAGGAACGCACCCATCATTCTGGGGCGTCCGTTCCTGGCTACAGCCAAGGACAACATTAACTGTGAGAGCGGTAGCATGGAAATCACTTTAGGGATCAAAGAATGAAATTGGATATTTTTAATGTGATTAACAAATTCAAGGATTGTGGATTTATTGAAGAACTTGAGGACGATAACGTGAATATTGAAACTTGTATGACAGTTTCTGTATTTGAAAGTTCCTCCTCTAATGATGATTTGGACCCGCAACCCTCTGTGGCAAACCCACCACCTTTTGAATAGGTTATTGATTTTGTTCACTCTCAACCTCATCCTCTTGATGAGTCTTCATTAGCATCTTCCTTACCTTCAATCATCAACCTGCCCCAGCTTGAACTGAAACCATTGCCTGAGAATCTGAAATATCAATTTTTCAGACCACATAACACACTCCTTGTGATTATTAGCGCTAAATTAACAAAGGAGGAGATTAAACTGATTAAGGTCCTAAAGGAACACAAGGAGGCAATTTGTTGGACCATTCATGACCTTAGGGGGATCGAGCCATCTTATTGGAATCGCAGAATATTTTTGGAAGATGGATCCCGCCCTTCTCGCCAAATGCAAAGGAGATTAAACCCAAATATGCGAGACGTGGTCAAGAAGGAAATTATCAAGTGGCTCGATGCAGGAATCATTTATCCGATCTCTAATAGTCCTTGGGTAAGTCCCGTGCAAATTGTTCCCAAGAAAGTCGGGATTACCGTTGTGACTAACGAGAAAGGAGAATCTGTTACAACTCATTCAACTTCCTCTTAGAGAGTTTGTATTGATTACAGGAAGCTGAACACAGCCACGAAAAAAGATCATTTCCCTTTGCCCTTTATCGATCAAATCCTTAAAAGACTAGCCGGGCAGAAGTCCTTTTGTTTCCTTGATGGCTACTCGGGATACAATGAAGTCCCTATCCATCCCAAGGATCAGGAGAAAATGACTTTCACCTGTCCCTACGGAACCTTTGCTTTTCGTAGGATGCCATACGGCTTATGCAATGCACTTAGACTTTTCAAAGGTGTATGCTGGCCATATTCTCTGACATGATGGGAGAGTTTATGGAAGTCTTCATAGATGATTTCTCTATTTTCAGAGAAACGTTTGATTCTTGTTTGGCTAATCTTGAAATGATTCTTAAATGATGCATCAAAACAAGACTGGTTCTTAGATGGAAAAAGTCATTTCATGACACAAGAAGGCATCGTCTTAGGTCATGTAATCTCTGAACGGGGAATCGAAGTGGACAAAGCTAAGGTTGATGTTACCGCTAAAATTCCTCCTCACACATCTGTCAAATAAATTCGATCATTTCTTGGTCATGTGGGATTCTATAGGAGATTCATCAAGGACTTTTTGAAGGTTGCTCGTCCTTTGAGCAATCTTCTTGCCAAAGATACGCCATTTGATTTCAACGAATCATGTTGTAAGGCATTTGATTTTCTCAAAATGGTGGTCACTTGTGCTCCGGTGTTGCAACCATTGGTTTGGATGGCCCCATTTGAGATCATGACTAACGCTTCTGATTACGCGGTCAGGGCTGTTTTGGGTCAGAAAGTCGACAGAAAGCCCTTTGTCATTTACTATGCTAGCAAAACTCTGGACGAGGCCCAGAGGAATTACAATGTTACTGAGAAAGAATTGCTAGCTGTAGTATTTGCCCTGGAAAAATTTAGGGCTTATCTCTTAGGGTCTCGCGTCATAGTATATACTGACCACTCGGCCTTAAGACATCTCTTGGCCAAAAAGGATGCCAAACCCCAGCTCATTTGATGGATTCTTCTGCTTCAAGAATTTGATCTTGAAATAAAGGATAAATCTAGGGCACAGAATGTGGTGGCAGATCATCTTTCGAGACTTCTAATTAATTCTTCTTGTCCAAATATTCCAATTGTTGATACTTTCCGGACGAGACTATCCTTATAGTTTCAGGTGTCCAAACCCCGTGGTTTGCTGACATTGTTAATTATTTGGCCGTTGGTCACATCCCCCTGGATTGGACCAAGCAACAATGGGATAGATTCAAATCTGAGGCCAAATATTACTTCTGGGAGGACCTGAACTGTATTGCATCGGCTCTGATCAGATTATTCGCCGATGAGTTCCAGAGAACGAATTCAAGAGTATACTCGAGTTCTGCCATGCATCTGCGTGTGGTGGACACTTCTCCTGGAAAAAGACTACTACAAAAATTTTGCAATCAAGATTCTATTGGCTGTCTTTATTCAAGGATGCCCAGGAATTCTCGAGGTCGTGTTCCCGATGCCAGGCACTTGGGAGCATAACCAAGAGAGACAAGATGCCCTTAAACTCGATTCTTCCCATCGAAATTTTTGATGTTTGGGGCATCGATTTCATGGGCCATTCCTCCCTTCATTTGGACACCAGTATATTCTTGTCGTTGTTGATTACATGTCCAAGTGGATCGAGGCTATTCCCACCTGAACCAATGACCACAAGGTGGTCATCGATTTCGTCATGAAGAACATTTTCAGTTGGTTCGGGATTCCTAGAGTCATCATCAGTGATGGTGGTACTCATTTCACTAATGCCCAATTTCATAATTTATTGGCAAAATTTGAGGTTAATCATAGAATCTCCACACCTTACCATCTCCAGACGAATGGACAGGCTGAGATCTCCAATCCGGAGATCAAGAATATTCTGTAAAAAATGGTTAAGCATGATCGCAAAGACTGTACTCAAAAGCTTGAGGACGCTCTTTGGGCCTACCATACGATGTATAAAATGCCCATCGGCATGTCTCTGTTTCGTCTGTTGTATGGAAAGACGTGCCACTTACCAATAGAAATTGAACATAGGGCATTCTAGGCAATCAAGCAGTGCAATATGGATTTAAGTTTAGCCGAAAAGAGCAGGAAACTCCAACTATCTGAGTTGGAAGAGCTTAGAAATGACGCATATGAGAATGACATGATCTACAAGGCTCGAACCAAAGCTCTTCATGACCAATTGATATCCCATAAGAGCTTTGAGCTGAACTAGAAGGTCTGGCTCTTCGATTCTCGACTTAAGCTCTTTCTCGGCAAACTTAGGTCAAAATGGAACAGTCCGTTCATTATCAATCAGATATTTCCAAATGAGGCTATTCAGATCTCTGACTCGAAGAAGGGTAATTCATTCAAAGTTAATGGTCAATGTCTGAAGCCTGCTATTGACCGTATTGTTCCAGAACTCGTCTCAGACACGGTTACTCTAGCTATGTTGTGACTTCTTTGACTAGACTACGCCTAGCTGATGGCATTAAACTTTGCAGTTGTACAGTCTGACTTAGAACTGACTCGAGCTTCATATTCAGGTGATGTCTTCTGCATTCTACCCTTCCTTGCATGTCTTTTATTCTCAAGGTGGACATTGCATCAGCTAGGCATGGGGGGGTGGATTCATTTCTGAATCAATTTGTCAGCTCTGCGGAATTCTTGTAAATTCTACTTATTTTCTTATATATACATAAAAAAAATTTGAATTAGGAAGGAATACTTGGACATCAGGACCTTTCAATCTTAGGAAATATTACAGTAGGATCTCAACACTAAGACCCTTCAGGTCTTTGGGCTTAATCAGCCTGGGTATCCACTAAAATGTGGATTTGTTTATTGAGTCCTCTCCATCTTGAATTCTATTTTAATTTTATTAAATAAGTTTGGGTGATAAGTACACGACTTATCAACCCGCCCTCTGATTTGAGGGAACTTTAAGTCTAAGCATCTACACACCATTCGTCACCGACTCATTTTTCGGTAGTTTTAACGAAAATTGGGTAGCTAATGAACCTTCTAGGGTGGTATGGCTGGAAAGTTATCATGGGTAATAGCCCATAGGTAGGTTGTCCAGAGTCTAGCCACTGGACCATTCTTTTCCTGCTGCCTTTAGGTAAATCTTAGACCAGGGAAGCCACCTACTTAAAAAGAAAAAGAAAGTTCAAAAAAAGAAAAGAAAAAGAAAAAGAAAAGGAGAAAAGAAACAAAAAGAAATAAGCCACACTTCGCTGCACTAGCATGGCTGGCAAGTTGTCAGTGGTAACAGCTCATCGACTGGTTGTTCATATCCCAGCTCAAGAAATGCACGTAAAAATTCCTAGAACACTTAGGAAGAAGCGGAGAAGTAGAATAAGTCGGGGAGATATACATTGGATTCACCCTTGTGTTGACCCCATAAAAAATAAAAGTAGAGAAAAAGCTATCGGTCGTATAGATACACCTTTAGGCAGAACACTTTTTAAGGTCACATAAGGGCGTAGAAACCCAAAGTCTGTTCTGATTGCCGATCAACAAGTTTATCAAATTCACAAAAAGATGCTTAGAACTTAGGGTTCTCATCAAGTCTTGGGTGGGATGAGTGGCCGTAGAAAGCCACTCTGTAACCCTAAACTCAAAAATCCAAAAAAATTAGAAGAGAAGAAAAAGAAAAAAAGAGATCTTTCTTTGAATAAGGCGAAAGCTTGAGGTGGTCTGCATTTTGGTAGATACCCGGGCACTATTGTGTCTTTGAAAGTTCAGGTCCTAAGTAAAAATTTCCTAATGTTGAAAATGATTAGTGCCCAAGTAATCCAACCTAATTCTTTTATAAATAGCATGTAGTTTTTGTTAGGGACTAGCACAAGATAGGCATGGGGGTGTGATGTGCATAACCTAAATAGAAAAAAATGTCTATTAATGTATGTTCTTAGTGTCACATTAGCATCATACATTGTAAATATTGCATAACATGCATAATCATGCATTTAGGTCAAGTTGTATAAATTGTATAGTAATTATCTCCTTTTATGGTCAGGGACAGGGTGACTTTTTATCAGGGCCTCAGATCGAAGATCCAACCATATAGATCTAATCAGGGCGACAATTAGAATTCAACGACTCCAAGATCGCCTTGATTGGACATTCGTAGCACCAGATAGAGATTAAGGAAGCCTAAAGATCAAGGACCAAGATGGTGCTAATCCACACATCAGATGACAAATCTGACCACATGGATGGATTCGGATCGATGATCGCAGCCTAACGATGCGAAAATCGATCAAATTCGACATCCGTGGCACCATCTACAATACACAGAAGATGGATGGCCAAGATGACGCCACGTGGTGCCATCTCAGCTGCCCAATCGGCCCTATGGACCCGCAGCTACACTTCTGAAGGCAAAGGCATGGGCAATCTAGGCCGTTGGATCATGATCCAACGACCACGATCGTGCACGCCTAATTCCTAAACTAGACAAAGAAGAGGCCGTAACACATTAGTCGAGGGCATGCCCGCGAAGTAGAGGCCACGGGAACGAATCCCCGCAAGCCTCAAATTGAGGTGAAGGCATGGGGCGCATTCAATTCAGTCGTTCGATGCAAATCGTGCGCACTAGAAGCGAAGACGTGGTGCAAAGAGGAGCGTTGATCGCGTACGCGCGTGATGACTCGCGTCTGCATGCCTCATCGCACGCACGGGCGCGCGGCAGGAGCATTTGAACGAGTGCTGTGAGGACGACTTTAAGCCATTCGATCTTGAGATCGGACGGCTGATATCACCTAAACGTGGGCATATGCTTTAGGCACGGAAGAGGAGTAGGTGCGCACGCAGCGCGTACACGTCTCCCACGACAGGCCTTTAGCGACGTTTAATTCCGTCACTAAAGGTTCCTTAATTAATATTTTGAAGTTAAAATGTCCAAATTGCCCCCAATCCTTGCAACTATAAAAGGAGACCCCTACCCTACGAAATTCTCATCTCTTCCTTCTCCTCTCTTCCTCTCCAAAGCTTAAGAGAAGCTTGTCCCACACCCGGGATGCTCCTCAAGAGCTAAATCCAAGTTTTTGCCCCAGTTCCGGAAGTGGATCCCATGATGACGAGGATGTGCTACCTCGTTCCCGTTCTTCCAATTTCGTCCTCCTTCCCACCTCGTCCTTCGTCTTCCAGGCGTCGCCTCCGTCCGACTCGTCCTCCAAGCATTCATCGAGGAGGATAACATCTCTCTCCCTTCTTTTATTGCTTTCTAGAGTAGAATTTCCCAGTTTCTAGTTGTAACAGTTTCTCGCTTTCTAGTGTAATCATTTTCTACTTTCTTAGTTGTAAAAGCATTATTCAAATACCAAGTGATTGTTCTCTCTCTCTCTTATTGTTTATATTGATTCCATTGTGATTATTTCATCTTCAAACAAAAACACAAAAAAATATAATTATAGATTTTGAGATCAACGTAGCTCCCTGTGTTCGACCCAGAACTTCTTTACGGATTTTCGGCATAAATTTTATTTGTTGAACGGATTTCTTTGCAACTCAAACTACGACGACGGGTTTTCGAATCCAATTGCGAACGCGTAGTTTTCCACTCTAACAATGGGTCAACCGACCTACTTAGCCCTTTAACTAAGCTCGAAATCCCCTTAAATCTACACCAAATCCCACCAAATTTGGTGGGATTGATGTTCATTCGCTGAGGAATCATCTGAACATAATTTGAGATACAGATCTTGCGTGAGAAGAGTTTACAAATTCAAGGAAATCCGTGGGGATTCTTTATTCTAAACTCAGGCACAATTATACCTCTTCATTTGGAGCTTGATTGTGAGCTCTATAAAAAGCCTTGAAGCTTTGCGATCATCCATAGTCCGGTTTGGCCCCAAATTCTTCAACTTTCTCTCCCTCCGGTCATCTTCGTCGCAACTCTGGCGAGCCCTCCAAAACTCCTTCGTTGCCCTTTGCCACATACGATAGGTAGAGGGAAAGTCTTCCTCAGCTTCCTCCACCCCTCGTCAGCCACAGCAAGAGCTACTTCAAGCCCTTCCTCCTCGCTGTCTCTTCCACCGGAGAAGTTTGTCTTCTCCACATCCGACCACAACACTGGCGTGGATTTCTTTCTCTTTCGACCGTTAGCTAGGTTTATCCTCTTTCTCTCCTTATATAGCCCAGGTTTATACCCTTTACACTTCAAATTCATCGCTGTTTGCCTCTCTCCCCCTCCATCTTCCCTAACGTTGGCGAAGCTCCGATAACGTCGTGCGACTGCCACAAGCCACCAATCCACCCGCTCCGACTCCTAGAAGCATCGCCACGATCCATAGATCAAAAACCTCAAAGAAAATTGGGGCTTTGATCACATTTATGCTCCACCGAACACCACACCTTCCGCTCGCCTTCTTCAACCTCAACCACCCTCCACAGACCACTATTCACCACGCTGTCACCCTTGCAACACTCATTGTAGTCCTGCGAAGGTTTTGAACAACTTTATTCGGGCAGCAAGGCCGTATTGCGAAATTTTTAGGTATTGCCAGAGCACCACCCTCTACCACTATTCGTCACCATCATCTACCACTGTTCGATGATCTTCGGTCTTGCCACCACTCTGAGCAGCTGCAGATCCATCTGGAGAGCACATCTCCAATAAGAAAAAGCACCAGCACCAGCAACTCAATTCAAGGAGAGCCCCTTACACAGTTGTGTAAAGGAGTGGGAGACATAGTCCCACACCATGAGCTTAGAGCTACTTGACAACCTATAAGAGTAATTTGTGAACCCGACCCCTTGCCCAAGACACGGGGGTCGGGTCCCCTTTCCCACATGCTTATGCACACCTTACCCATGCCCACAAGCACACGGGTCTGGTCCCCTACCCGATTGGCTCAGGCGTTCTTTGCTTGCAGAAATAATGTGTATCAGAAACATAAGTTGTTGCAGTGAAATCACGTGGTGGAAAAATCTCAAACAAAACTAATTATCAGTAAAATTAACTATGATGGATTAGGTCGTATACACAGGGAGGAATAGATGCAATAAATTTACGAATATTTTTATTTTCTTGTATTTGTTTAATCGAGTGCTAAACCCGTGGTGAAATCTGACATGAAATGAGACGAAAAGAAGACACACAATAACTCAAGAATGTAAGGTTATATGCATAATTTTTCCTTAAAAAAATATTCAATAAATACGCGATCAATCTATGTAATTTTCAATTGCACATGTATTAGTGAGAAATTGTGTAAATCTTAATCCAAAACCAATGTCAAAGTATATGAATAACAAGAGCCAAATAATTATGAGAAAGCATGAGCATGAGTTGCAATTTCACTCAATATATCAACTATTAAAATAAAAAATCAGAGTTTGGCAGTGGCACTCTATGTAAATACTAGTTGACCCGTTACTGTAGAGAAACAGGGGGCTTAGTTATCCTCGTTGGCGTACGGAAAGGGAAGCACGGTTGATGGTGCAAAGCTCGGAGGTCACCGAGGGTGAGGGGATCGCGATGGCAGTGACCTTGTCAACGGCAGTGGCCAGAGCTGGCCGGATGGTGGGGAGATGCTCGTCGGCAGTGGTGGTGTCCACTTGTGCATGTGGGTCGCAGATGGCGTATCCGAGGGCGTGGTCAGGCCCGTGGAGTCGAGGCGAGGTGAAGGCGTCGATGGAGCGAAGTGTGGTGGCCGGATGAGGCGACTGTGTGTGGAGATGAGAAGTCGGCGTTGGGTTCTTCTTTGGAGAAGAAGAACAGTGCACGGAGTGGAGAGGAAGGGCCGTGCGTGTTGAGGGCACGTTGGAGGAGTTGGTGCAAGCAAAGGCATGTGGGGCTACTGCGCGGAAGGGCCGCATGGGCACTGGTGGTGCGCAGAGAGGAGATGTTCACAAGGCTGGTGTGTGCGTCTGGAGGAAGTGCTGTTGCAGTTTACGCACGAGGAAGTTGATGGGTGCAGGCGTCGATGAAGTTGGCTCTAAAACACCGTGCGCTCTCCAACCACTGAGTTTGCCTTCTCCACAGTGATCCAGGATGGAAGAGATGATCCCCTAGCGTCCGTAGTTCTTCCTCGTTTGAACCCAACACGCGGGCGTTTCTTTAACAGATCTTCCCTGACTTTCCCTCATTTGGTTTAAGCTGTGCGAGATCTCCTCCAACAATGCCTGCGCGATGAGGTGCTGTTGTTGATAGGTTGCGAGAGGCACAGTTCTGCTGGCGGAAAAGATGGTGAAAATTGCACTCGAAACCCTGCATAAATATATATGTATCAAATTTTACTAAAGTATTCTCTAATTAATATAAACTAACACTTAACTCTAATTGCAATCTAATGAGGCATGTTTTACATGTACTTAGGCTAATTAGCACTCCACTAAAGTGGATTGATCAAATACCCCCATGCCTAAGGTTTGCTAGTCCCCAGCAAAAAAAATGAAAAACACTGGAAGTAATTGAAAAGATTTCTTCTTTAATAATTCAGAGATCCAGAAAATTGTGAAGTAATAGTAGCTAGGGTAGCAAATCCAAGTGAAAAGCTAGCTTACATTTAAAGTTCAAACTTATCCCTTGACAAAATTCCATCAGGATAGGCAACTACTTCCCTCGGGGATAAAGTAGAAAATAATATGTAGTTTGACCCCGGATTTTTGGCTTGGGTAGGAGATACTGAGTTGAATGGATTAATATTTGGTGGCTCACACTCATTTGGTGCTACATGTAGTCTAGTATTGCAGGCTCTAGATCTCTAGATTATTAAACAAGTCAACCCAGAGATAGGCTAAACACTGTGCTCTCTTTGCGTTCCCTTGTGCTCACTCACTCACTCCTTTCTTTTTCTCTTTCTTCCATCTTTCTCTTCTGAGATCATATATCTTACCATATTTTTGTAAATGTACTCAATATTTGGTGACTTCACATGGCATTCACACGTCAATAAAAGTCCTAATAACTCTACAACTAAGTTAAAAGTCCTCAGCCAGTATTCGGGCGATCAGAAATACTGAAAAGTAGGTATGGGTCATATTTGGTGGATTGCAATGAGTGTGTTTGTTGTTGCCTCAAAAACATTGACAAAAATTGACAGGAAGATAAAACTCTAAACTTGGACTCTTTTTTTTCTTTTCGTTTTCTTCTTCTTCCCTTTTTTGTCTTTTTTTAATAAATAATTTTTCCCTTTTTTTATTTTTTTTATAAAAATTAACATAACAAGATGAAGACTTTTATTCATGAGACATTATTAAGGATGATGATGGTCAAGCGGATATTGTGTAGCTTATTTGGTCGAAGTGTCTACTTTCGGCATCGGAAAAGGATGGATAGAACAAGCGTAGTTCTGACCTTTGATACTCTTACCCTCCTTCAGTTGAGGACTCTATGAAGGACGGTCGTAGCCATCCACCATAGTCATAGTTTTATCAAGACTCAATCTCTGTGTATCTGCCTTATTTGGTGACTCTCAGGAATTCACACAATGTACGCACACAGGAACAGAGAGTGAAAACTATGCCTAAATTTGAGGTATCCTCATCTAATAGTCCATAACTTAAGAGTCCTTGTGCTAGACTTAGAGCACCAGTAATCTCTCTACTTTCTTCTCACAAATATGAGGTGGATCTAATAGAAGATAGTATGCCTGACTCCCTTTTAACTGTTTAAGGGTCCAGTAGACTAATAATGCTTATTGATTTTCTACAAAGATCTGTTACCCAGTCTATGTGTAAGTGAATGTAACTGTACTGAATTCTGAACTTAAGAAATAATTCAAGAAGAAAATTTTCGATGGCACTTTCTTGATAAATTTTCTACTAGGGACTAACCAATTCAGCTCAAGAAAATAAAATTTTTTTTTTTTTTGTTAATACACAATCCTAAATGTATGCAATTATTTATAAATGCTATAAACATCCTCAGGTTATACCCCCCCATGCCTAAGATTGATAATGTCCTCATTGGAAAAATAAAGACACAGAAGAATATCACCTGAGGAGGAGAGTGGAGGAGCTAAGGCTCCTCGAGCTGAAGTGCATCCACAATCTGGCCATCTGAAAGAGTAATATAAGGTTTAAGTCGCTGGCCATTTACCTTAAAGCTCGCACCAGAAGTAGGGTTCCAAATTTCTATAGCTCCATGAGGGAAGGTATGGATAACAACGTACGGTCCATCCTAGTGGGACTTGAGCTTTCCTGGAAATAATTTAAGTCTGGAATTGAAAAGCTAGACCCACTGGTTGGGCTCAAAGGTCTTTCTAATGATGTGCTTATAATGGAAGACCTTTGTGCGTTGTTTGTAAGCTTGAGAAGTTTCATATGCTTCATTACGAAGCTCCTCAAGCTCACTTAACTCCAACATACATGCCTTTCCTGCTTTATCCAGATTCAAGTTAACATTTTTAATAGCCCAATAGGCTTTGTGTTGGATTTTAATGGGAAGATGGCATGCCTTTTCGTAGACAAGCCAGAAAGCAGACATGCTTAAGGGAGTCTTATACACTGTTCTGTAGGCCCAAAGAGCATCATTTAGTTTTCTAGACCAATCCTTAAGGTCGGGCCTGATAGTCTTTTCTAAAATTCGTTTAATCTCCATATTAGACACTTCAACTTGTCCACTCGTTTGGGGATGGTAACTGTGGCTATTATGTGGTTGACTCCCAAATTTTGGAGTAGTCTTGTGAAGTGTACATTCTTGAAGTGAGGTCCTCCATCACTTATGATCCTCCTTAAGCACCCATATCGAGAAATGATATTAGCCTTAACAAAATCCAAGACCACGGAATGGTCATTGGTTTGCGTGGGTATGGCTTCTATCCATTTTGATACATAGTCCACATCCATAAGGATATACTCATATCCGAAGGACATAGGAAAGGGACCCATGAAGTCGATGCCCCAAATATCAAAGATCTCAATAGGGAGGATAAGTTGCTGGGGCATCTCATCCCTTTTTTCGATGGTTCCCATCTGCTGCAATGTAGACATGCACCTACATATGTATGTGCATCTCAGAATAAGGTGGGCCACCAAAAGCCAGATTAAAGAACCCTGTGGGTAGTCTTTTTTCCACTAAAATGTCCCCCATAGTGGAGGTCATGGCAGAAACTCAGAACACTCCTTTGTTCTTCGTCAGGGATGCAATGGCGGAAAAGCTGGTCAGGGCCTATTCTAAAAAGCTCGGGTTCCTCCTAGTGATAAAATTTAGTGCTAGCAAGAAACCTGTCTCACTTTTGCTTGTCCCAAGTACTGGGGTTAACGCCCGTGACTAGATAGTTCACTATGTTAGCGAACCAAGGAGTTTTAGCCTCCATTGTCATTAGAGACTCATCAGGGAAAGTTTCTTGGATATCTCCAGTAGGGTTTGATGCCTTAATAGGGATCCTAGACAGATGATCTGCTACCACATTCTCAACTCCTTTCTTATCTTTAATTTTCAAGTCAAACTCCTGGAGTAGTAGAATCCAACTAATTAGGCGAGGTTTGGTGTCCTTTTTAGCAAGAAGATGCTTTAAAGCTGAATGATCAGTGAACACCACAACCTTGGATCCCAAAAGATAAGACCAAAACTTTTCCAAAGTAAACACTACAGCAAGAAGCTCCTTTTTAGTGACAGTGTAGTTTTGTTGAGGATCCGTAAGGGTTTTGCTGGCATAATGCAGCACATGAGGTTTGTCATCAATGACCTAAGATCGCTCCCACTGCAAAATTAGAAGCATCGCACATTAGCTCAACGGGAGGGTCCAATCTAGTGCTTGGAGAATCGACGCGGTAATAAGGGCTTTCTTCAAGACTTGGAAAGCCTCGCCACATTTATCATCAAAATTGAAGGAGACATCCTTCGCTAACAGGTCGCAGAGTGGCTTAGAGATTTTACTGAAATCTCTAATGAAGCGCCTATAAAATCCAGCATGGCCAAGAAAAGATCTAACTTGACGAATATTGGTGGGTGATGGAGGCTTAGAGATGGAATCAATTTTGGCGGTATCCACCTCTAATCCTCTCTCGAAAACTACATGCCCTAAGACATTGCCCTGCTGGACCATAAAGTGGCTTTTCTCCCAGCTAAGCACCAACTTTGCCTCTTCGCAATGGGTTAAGACTTTATCAAGGTGCGAAAGGCATAGGTCAAACGTCGAGCCGTAAATAGAGAAGTCATCTATGAAAACCTCAACAAACTCATCGATCATATCAGAAAATATAGCCATCATACATCGTTGGAAAGTGGCAGGAGCATTACATAACCTGAATGGCATTCGGCGAAACACAAATGTACCATACGGACTTGTGAAGGTAGTATGCTCTTGATCATCAGGAAAGATGGCTATCTAATTATACCCAGAGTACCCGTTAAGGAAATAGAAGTACTTGTTCCCCGCCAGTTGTTCCAAAATCTGATCGATAAATGGTAAGGGGAAATGATCTTTCTGGGTAGCCGTGTTTAAACGGCGGTAATCAATGCAGACCCCTAAATCAGTTGAGGGTCTAGTGGTTACCAACTCTCCTTGGTCGTTCTCTTCCACAGTGATTCTCACCTTTTTGGGCACCACATGAATAAGTCTGACCCATTTACTATCTGAAATGGGATAGATAATCCCTGCATCCAGCCATTTCAGAATCTCCTTTTTAACAACCTCTCGCATATTGGGGTTGAACCTTCTCTACATGTCTCGGAAGGGATTCACGGACTTGTCCGTGTATATATGATGCATGCAAAGGGAGGGATCAACACCCTTAATATCAGCAATTGACCTGGCAATTGCTTCCTTATGCCTTTGTAAACACTTAAGCAGAGCTCCCTCCTATGATTCAGATAATGCAAATGAGATAATAATGGGGAGCATGTCATTATGGCCAAGGAAAGCATACTTCAACGTGCTCGGGAGGGGTTTCAACTCCAACTCAGGAGCCTTTTGGATTGAGGGTTTAAGTTGAGATGTCCCCGCCTCAGGTAGTGGATCTACCTTCATGGTCTAGGGTAGGGACAGAGACTCTATGTGTATCCCCAGAAACTCTTCTAATTCGAGTATTTCCCCTTCAATTTCTTTACTAATCAGAGGATGGTCCTTAGATATGACCTTTTGGAGGGGATATCTACATAGGAGTGCTGGAGTAGTCTCCTTAATTATTTCATCAACAACCTCATTTTGAGAACAATCTTCAAATCTAGATTCCTTGTAAGTGTCAAAAACATTCAACCGGATCTTCTTGTTTCCAAAGCCCATTTTAAGTGCCCCTAATCTACAATTGATAGAGGCATTGGCTTTGGCCAAGAAGGGGCATCTTAGAATAATGGACAGCTTAGTGGACTTATTCAATGGGTTAGTATCTAGCACAAGAAAGTCAACAGGGAAGAAGTCCTCCACTCTCACCAGGACATCTTCCAGTAATCCCCGTGGTATCTTAAGCGATCTATTTGCGACTTGGGGGATGACTGGACTAGGCTTTAACTCACCTCCTCCCAAAAGATTGTAGACAGAACTCGCTAAATATTCACCCCCGCACCCAGATTGAGTAGAGCCTCATCAATGTGTTGGTTACCTATAACCACTGAAATATATGGGGCCCCTGGGTCTTTCATTTTGGGGGGTGTTCCATGTTGGAGAATCGAGCTAACATGGTCAGGTAGGATCACCTTAGCTTGGACCTGTCTCCTAGATCGACGCTTTTGGGTGCACAGGTCCTTTAGAAACTTGGCATAGGATGAGATCTGTTTGATAGCTTCCAATAGAGGCAAGTTGATCTGGACTTGCCTAAAAGTGTCCATAATCTCCTCCATCCAATCCTTAGCTCCAGGCGAGCCAACAAAAGATTCCCTAGGAGTAGATATGCACTCTGGATAGGGCACCCTCGGCTTCTGGGTAGAGGGGTCGTCATGGCAGGAGAGGGGTGGCGGACTGACGACATCGTCAGGGTGAGTGGTTTCAAGCGAGGGAGAGTAGTGTGGCTCTTCCTCGGTGGAGATGGAAGTCGGGTTGGGTGTAGGAGGGGAATCTTGAGACGTGACCGTAGGAGTGTTATCAGGCTTGTTGATTTTCCTTCCACTCCTCAGCATAGTCACAGCTTGGGTGTGCTCCCTGAATATGACCCCCTTACCCTTTGGGTTGTCCTCAGAAGAGCTAGGCAACTTCCCCGGATCACGCTGCCTAACTGCCTTAGTAAAATGACAAATTTGGGATTGCATATCAGTAATCATCTTATTCTGAGATTGGATGACCATATTTTGATGCTCTTGCATCGCTTTTATCATGGCTTTAAGTTCATCCATCTCAGAGGGCTTATTCTGAGGTTTTCATAGGATGGCTGGTATATGGGTTGGGGAGGTAGGGGCCTTGTGTTCCCTGAGTTTGAAGCATCACCTTGCTTTCATGAGAAGTTTGGATGGCTCTGCCACCTTGGATCATAGGTATTAGAATACGGGTTATTATGAGGAGGTGGGCGGAAACCTTGGGCCGTGTTCAGGTCGGCCTGAATCAACTCAGGGAATTGATTTTCCTGGTGGCACTCTATAGTGGAGTGCGTTGTGCTTTGGCAAATGGAGCATTCACTTGAAGCCTGAAAGATAGAGGCTGCTTGTGGGTTCATGCTGGGGTTTGCTAAAAGCCTATCAAAGTTTTTGTTCAATAGTTGAATCTGATAAGCCAAATCCTGAGTAGCCCTAGCTTCATGGGCCTTTATCTTCCTCTACAAAATTGATGGCTTTCTTTCTTGATAGGTATAGGACATCTGTATGGAATTGCCACTTAATGTTTCAAATAATGCCCAGGCTTCATCCTCAGTTTTGGTCATGAAGGTTCTTGCACAAGCTGCATCGATGGTTTGCCTGTGCCTTTCAGATAATCCATTATAGAACCTTTCGACCAACTGCCATCTTGGCACTTGATGGTGGGGGCATAACCTAAGAAGGTCATTAAAGCTCTCCCAAGTCTCGTGAAATTGCTCCCCTTCCTGTTGAGTAAAACCCATAATCTCTCATCTGTAATGGTTGGTCTTCCTCATAGGAAAATACTTTTTCAAAAATTCTCCCTTAAGGGTGGCCTAATCATTTACCCTTGCATCAAGGGTATGATACCAGTGCTTGGCCTTATCCTTTAGGGAGAATGGAAATAGAGTCCTCATCAGGGCATCATCAGTAAAGCCCTGGAGTTTCACTATGGAACAAACCTCGGTGAATTCCTCAAGATGCCTGTAGGGATCCTCCCTAGCAGTATCATAAAAAGATGGGAGCAAAGATATGGTGTTGCTCTTGATTTCATATGGATTATCCACTCCAGGTCTTCGAATAGGTAGGGCTTGATGGGTTGTAGGGAGGAAATAGTCTCTCAAGGTTCTCTGATTTTCACCAACCCTAATCTCTTCTTCAGGTCTTTCATTAGCTATTTTTCTTCTTTCTTGGTTAGCTTTCCTTATAATTCTCTCAGGCATAGGGTTGAAGAGAAGACTATTTCTAAGAGAGCGCCTACCAAGCATACACCAAGCAAACACAAGGCAAGAGGCCTTTTGTTGATTTAAAGTTCCTTAGGTCCTCTTCCAACTCTTCAGCTTGGCCAAATATAGTCAAGGCAGTTTTTCTCCGTTCCCACGTCAGTGGTATAAGAGAAATGAGGCACTTGAAATTTTTGGTCAATGACTATTAAGAAGGTTGAGGTTACTTTTAGTCCTTTTTGGGTGATTAATCAAGTTGTCAAACAATTACGCACCCTAAATTGACCATTGAGTGCCCTAAAGACGTACACTTTGCTGCAATGATATTCTCAGTGCTCAAGTAAAAAGGTACTCCAAGGATGGAACCAAGGGATGCAAGTAGGGTGAACCCTTCCTTTGAGGCGATGCGTTAGCGGTGCCTCTTAACTACCCTTGAATTCCTTTAAGGGGTGTCCCCCTCCTTAGAGTATCAAATCACTCGGGCAGACGTTAATACCACTGTTTCAAAGTGAGATAGGATGGTTTGCACCGATAAAAAGATCGATTTCTATAGCCTTAAGGGTCCAAGTCCTAGTGCAGTGCCTATAGTGCGTGCTCAGTGTAGGAAGTGTGCATCACACTGCGAAAAGTGATTTTTCTTTTGAAAATCGCAATCACGTTATTCAAACACTTCCTATATATTTTCCTTTCTTTTCAAGAAATAATGTGACCACTTGATTAATCTTTTCAAATTAGTTTAAGTGATCTTCTTTAACCATGTTCAGATGCAATGCATGTGCAGATAACTGATGCAGTAAGATAAGAAATGCATACCTTGCTCCAGCACTCTTCTATGCAAAAATGCACGCAATGCAGTAAGAAAATCTAGATGCTGCTCAAGTAATCATAGATGGTCGTCCTATGGATATGCAGCTTCTAGTAGGCAGTTCAGATTTCTTTTCTTTTCCTTTTTTTATTTTTTGTACAAATAAAAGCTTAATCAAAAGATCTAACTACATAGAATGATCCTAGAATCTAAAGAATCGGGGACACTCCCCCAAAAATTGGCCCTAGAGTACAAAGGTGAGAAAATAAATAACTAGGCTAATCCTAGAGAATCTATTCTGAAATTCTAAAGTAGAAGTATAAGAGGAAGAATCCTCCTAGATGGTCCTCCGTGTGTCTCCATGCGTGTGGGATCAAGGCCCATAGGCTCCTGCAATTATCTCTGAGGTGTGTCGCTCAAGGTCTACGTCATCTCTCTGCTACGCCTGTCGCTTCATTAGATTCCTCGCATAGAAAAGATAAAGAATGATTAGATAAATGTGCAATTCAGAGTAATCAGAAACAAAGTTAGGTGAATTTATTACATCGATTGCCTCCTCAGCAACGGTGCCATTTGGTTCGGGCATTCTTCGCTTGCAGAAATAATGTGTATCAGAAACATAAGTTGTTGCAGTGAAATCACGTGGTGGAAAAATCCCGAACAAAATTAATTATCAGTAAAACTAACCACGATGGATTAGGTCGAATCCACAGGGAGGAATAAATGCAATAAATTCATGAATATTTTTTTTCTTATATTCGTTCAATCGAGTGCGAAACCCATCGTCAAATCTAACATGAAATGCGACAAAAAGAAGACACACAATAACTCAAGAATGTAAGGTTATATGCATGATTTTTCCTTAATAAAATATTCAATAAATATGTGATCAATCTATGTAATTTCCAATTGCACATGTATTTGAGAGAAATTGTGTAAATCTTAATCCAAAACCAATGTCAAAGGTTATGAATAACAAGAGCAAAGTAATTATGAGAAAGCATGGGCATGAAGTTGCAATTTCACTCAATATATCAAATATTAAAATAAAAAATCAGAGTTTAGCAATGGCACTCAATGTAAATACTAATTGACCCTTTACTGTAGAGAAACAAGGGACTTAGTTCTCCTTGTTGGCACGTAGAGAGGGAAGCACGGTCGACGGTGCGAAGCGTGGAGGAGGTCGCCAGGGGTGAGGGGATCGTGATGGTGGTGACCCCGTCGACGGCGGTGGCCAGAGCTGGCCGGGCGGTGGTGGTGTCCACCCGTGCACGTGGGTCGCAGACGGCGTATCTGAGGGCGTGGTCAGGCCCATGGCGTTGAGGAGAGGTGAATGGCATCGATGGAGCAGAGTGTGGTGGCAGGATGAAGCGGCTGCGCGTGGAGATGAATGGTCGGCGTTGGGTTCTTCTTTGGAGAAGAAGAACAGTGCACGGAGCGGAGCGGAAGGGTTGCATGTGCTTAGGGAGCGTTGGAGGAGTTGCGCACGCAAAGGCGCGTGGGGCTATTGCGTGGAAGGGTCGCGTTTGCTGAGGGTGCGTTGGAGGAGTTGGCGCACGCAAAGGCGTGTAGGGATGCTACGCGGAAGGGTCGCGCGGATGCTCGTGGTGCATAGAGAGGAGATGCGCACAAGGCTGGTGTGTGCATCTGGAGGAAGTGCTGTTGCGCGAAGGCTTGGGCGCGCATGCGCGCGCGAGGCCTGCTGCTGCAGTCTGCACACGAGGAAGTTGATGAGTGCAAGAATCAATGAAGTTGGCTCTAAAACACTATGCGCTCTCCAGCCATTGAGTTTGCCTTCTCCACAGTGATCCAAGATGGAAGAGATGATCCCTTGGCATCCGTAGTTCTTCCTCTTTTGAACCCAACGCACGGGCATTTTCTTTAACGGATCTTCCTCGACTTCCCCTCATTTGGTTTAAGCCATGAGAGATCTCCTTCAACAATGCCCATGCGATGAGGTGTTGCTATTGATAGGTTGTGAGAGGCACGGTTCTGCTGGTGGAGGAGATGGTGAAAATTTCACTCAAAACCTTGCATAAATATATATGTATCAAATTTTACCAAAGTATTCTCTAATTAATATAAAGTAACACCTAACTCTAATTGCAATCTAATGAGGCATGTTTTACATGTACTTAGGCTAATTAGCACTCCACTAAAGTGGATTGATCACCGATCACTATATAAACTCGATTATCTGGCTATTATGCAACTCGTATACTTGATTAGAGAAATGGGGAGAAAAATTTGGTGAGGGTAGGGGTAGGTTTTACATTATTCATCCTCGAGATTTGTGCCTTCACGCCTAACACTTAGGCATTTATGAGGTTGTGGTGTGCCTTACTGAAGGCCTTGTGCCTTGTTCTGAGCCTTGAACGGTTAGGTTGTCTAACCTTAGGCTCTAACGACTGATTGAAGGTACTGTGGATACATTTGGCTGATGTGGAATTTGTGATTAAGTGATTCATGATCACTGTTGAGAAATTTGAGTTGTTTGGATGCTTTGATATATGCTTAATTGTGGGATTTAAGTGGTGATTTAAATCACCATTATTTTGAGCTCTTCCATTCTTTGTACCATGATTTCTTGAGATACTCTTGCTTCTAATGAATATATTTGCAAGTACACTAGTCATTGCATATCTTTATTACTATGCTCATTGATTATAAATTGCGATTAGTGTTGTAAATTCCATATTTGCTTCCTGAAAATGACCTCGTACTCAATTTTCTATTTTTGAGCACTCTTATAAATTTAAATGTTGTAAAGCGATTTTACTGACTATACTACAACACAACCATTTCTCTTTGAAACATCGACTCAAAACACATACAACAGTTGATGGATGTAAATCAATAGGTGTGGAGCCCACTAGATGCATTGTGGCTCGAATAGATGTGGAAATATGAATCTAGGGTTTGGCTGAATCATTTCAACCTGATTAGAGTCGGTGTCCTCAAATGATAATGGATTTGTGGAAAATGTAGGAACCCTACTAGTGGGATCAGAGGGGGACAAAATGTGGTTATCGTTTGGATCAATGTCCGATTCCCTATCAAAAGATGAAGGTGAACTGTATGCAATCGGATTAGAAAGAGGTATGTCAGAATAGAAATTAATTCCGGTGGAGGGTTGGGGATAGGATCAGATTTTGAAAAGCTCTGGCTTTGGATTGGAAGGTATGGTTGCTTCGAGTTCCAAATCATTGGCCTTAGAATTAAAATCAAAAATGGATCATGGATGTTGAGGTCGTAAACTGGCTCATTATCATTTGGAAATAATGGTTCTCCAAAATTAGAGTATGATTCGAAATCATCAGAAAATTTGCGACAATCAGCTTTTGAACCTGATTCAAGATCGATATTTCCACCACTGAACAAATCATTATGCATGGAGTTATCAACCTGACATTAGTGTAACCTAGCCTCAATTCCAAGCTCAAAGAGGTGTCCTTATTAGGCATAGGCTTAGTTTCAAGGCATCTAGGGTAGATCAAATCAATTACCCGCTCTTCCATCTCCTCTGATTCTATATCATAAATCAGTTTGACTTCCAATAAATCGATTCATTCTTCTGAGGAGTTTGAAGGGGTATAATCATCAAATAGGGCCCAAAATTGTAGTTTAGATCTAAAATCTGATTCTCATCACTTTGGGCCTCATGATCATCCCAAATAGGCTCACCCCATAAGCTGTTATGGGTTAATATTGCAAAATATAAGTAGGATTAGATCCCAAACCTTGGATGGAGATCTTAGGGTCCCCACCATATTAGGATTACTTGGGATCCTTGTATATATCTCTCAAAGGGAATGAGAAGCCCTAAGTATCTTTGATTCGAAACCTAATTCTAATGAATAACCGAGAAAGAGAGAAAAAAGAGTGACACTTCCTCTTCTTCTTCCTTTATTCTGGATGTCTAAGGCTCTTCCTAGACTTTTAGGATCGCCATCAGAAGTCTAGCTTCCTTACTGGATGCCCTGAAGGGCATAGGGCTTAGATGGCTCTTGCTTTTGGTGGTTGGCTACTTCTATGGAAGGTTGATGAAGTTCCTTTCCCTTGAGAAGAAAGTGGATCAAGGTGGAGGATGAGGGTCTCTCTCGGGATTTGCAAAGCTGTTTGCGAAGATCGATGAATAGGTGTCCTCTGCATGATGGTTCTTATCAAGCTGTTGAGAAGGGGGGTCTTCTTCGTACTGGAATTTATAGCAGAAGGAACCACACTTTTGAGTGTTGTTCTACTCCACTTGAGAAGGTATACATTTATCTCATGGGACCCCAAAAAAGGAGAAAATTAGTTTCTCCCTTGTGGTTCTGATTTAGGGTGTTTTAATTTTATCATGATTAGTTTTTGTCATCGAATCGATCATTGGTTTGAAATTTTAAAATGGCTAACTTTACACTTCCACGATGCCATGGAGGGACTTGATTGACTCCCTACAATGGTATCAGAGACTGATTGATCTAGGTTTTATGAGAAAGCACATGGATTTATCTTTTAAGCACATTTAGTCGATCAAAGATCCAGAAATTAGAACCTGAAATTTATTTTGATTGCCCAATGGATGTTTGATAGTAATGTCATACACCTGATGGGTTCTATATAGAACATCTGATCATCAGATTAGACAGCCTACAGGCATTCTGGATGTTTGAAATTGGTTGCCAGATGACTGAAGTTGCATATTGGTGTATCAAATGTCTGATAGTAATGTCAAACGTCCGATATTGCAAAGGGGTTTTTACATATATACCCCTATAATCTTTGGATATTACGTCTATACCCCATTATTATTTGTAATTACATAACTACCCTTCACAAGTTTTCTCTATTAACAAAAATACCCTTGAGTTAAGAGCTGTTCGGTTAAACTATAACGACTGTTAAGTCAGAGGCATTTTTGTTAATTAAGAGAAGATATAAGGGGTATTTTCATAACTACAAAGAATCCCCAACATTCAAAAATTAGAAGGAAATAAGCACCAATTTTCTCTTAAAGTTAGAATCCTTACTGCCATGCGTTCTTTCAGATATGATCTTATCACTAGAGCATTCCTTTGAAGGTTTTCCCACCCGTCAAAGAAACCATCCAACCTCTCCATCCACTCCAAAACGATAAGCCACAATCTCTTGTCCCAAGTCCAAAAGGCGATGGCTGGCTACCTCTCGGTGCCAAAGCGGGACCCACCGGATATGTCGGTCCCCCATGCATTGGGATTGGCCGTCGTGGCGATCCAGAGTGTGTCGTGGGGGCTCCTTGCACGGAAGAGTCTCCGGGACCTCAAGGGGTTGGATGTGGAGGTCGGCATCATCAAGCGCTGGATCTAAAGGTCCCTCGACCTTCTCTTTGACGAGATTGAGAGGCTCTACATCAACGAGGCCCTCATGATCATCCTCCTATGCCTCGACATCATTTGCGTCTACCACGAGAAGGTGATCCACCGCGCTCTAGCCCTTCAAGAATCGTTGGATTCTATCACCGGTGGAGGCCCCAGATATCCAGTGGAGGAGGAAAAGATGGAGGAGGATTTGGTGAGGAGGTTGGTGGAGGAGAACGAGAGGCTAAAAGGGGTGGTGGAGGGGTCGTTGGAGGAGGGTGCGGTGATGGCGGTGGAGTAGGAGAGGAAGGCACAGTGGTTGAGGAGTAGGAGGAAAGGGAGGTGAGGACAAGTTGTGCTTAGGTGGAGGAAGCTTTGAGGAGATGACCTCCAAAAGGACACCCCCACTCTCCTCCCACCCTCACCCTTCAAGAAACCCCAACCCACCATCCCCCCATCAGTGCCATCACCACCATCGCCTCCTCCGAGGCTACCTGGAATAGGCATACACCCTCTTTCCTCCTACTCCTTTGCTCCCACTCCCAACAGATCCCCAAGTGGCGCTTTTGCTGCCAATCTTCCCGCTGCTGCTTTGGCAAATGCTCCATCGAAGTCGAGGAGAAGTTCGCCAAGTTTAAGTCCTCCTACCTCTCCACCTACAAGTCCTTTGCCACCTTCACCCTCGCCAAGCAGATCGTCTTGGATGACCCACCACCACGCATTATTGTCAGTAACAAGGACATGGGCTTCCTCGTCTCCGGCATGGCCAGCCTCGAGATACTCCCCGGCAAGTGGGAGAAGCTGGAGGAAGCCTTCTCCTTCCAAAGATTGGTGGGTTGACATAGTAGATGCAGAGGAGATCAGGGAAGAGGAGAGGGTGGGAGGTTGGTGGAGGATGGATGTGGTGAGGGCTGTCGACGACGGAATATGTGGAGATGAATATGGTTTTGAGAAAATACACCTAAACCCATTGAAGATAACTCAAGGTATTATGACATAGTTAAATTCCTACTAACTAAGGTTAACTTGCTAACGGTGGAATAATGAAGGGATATTTTTTTTAACAAAGAAAAGATGTGAGGGGTAATTATGTAATTACAAATTATAAGGCTATATATGTAAAAACCCTTATTGCAAAATAAGGTGTTTGATGGTTAGATAAGACGTTTGATACTTCAATAGGAGTGGTTCCTATTTACCCAATCCTGGTCTAGTAATGGGATGTTTGAATCAAATGTCAAATGGTTGATTTGCTGAAATTAGACATCTAATAATGCGATCAAACTTCTCGTTAGAGAAGAATATTGATTTTGACTTCTAGATTTGTTGTTCTGATGACCTAGATGTTTGATGAGAGTTATAATATGTTGCAACCCTGATTCTGATTACATTTATGATGCAAAATCATATTGGATTTGATGCAACCATTGAGTAAAAATCAGATATGTATGTTAAGGAATATTCGTTTGTTTTTTTTAGGCTTTTATGTTTTTGTTTTTGATTGAATGCCTATTTTTGTGGATATTATTGTAGAGATAGACGTGTAGTATTTCATAATCAAACAAATTGAAAAACTATTTTGAAAATTATTTTTAGAATTAATATGATTAATTTTTAGATTAAGAAATTTCAAAACAATACGACTCATTATGTTTCACACAATCTCAAATTTGGATTATAAGCAGTAAAATAACCAACCTTGCTCACTTTATTAATTAGTAATTATAGGAGAATATATAACCGCATCCTTTGACATGTGATGTTATGATGAGTGTTTTTTGTATGCCATGTTTTTTTTGTAATTTTGATGGTTTGATTGTGGAATTTGAAGGGTTTGATCAAATTGACCCCAGGGCATTGTACAAGCATGAAAATAGGTATTTTAAAATTTTTCAGCTAACTAGATCAGTTTGATGCCATAAAACTAATTGAGAAACGAAAACAAGAATAAAATACCCTAAATTGGAACCTCATGGGAGTATAGACACTATGCCTATATGGATGGTGTGGTACAACACCCCATGTGCAGTGCCTTCTCAAATAAGTCTTGGCAATCCTTGGACTCTTTCTCCACGATGAGCGGATGAAACCCTTCTTGTCATGGAGAAATGATCCCAGAGGAGAACTGCGGACTATTCGCGATCTCGAAGCAACCCTTCAGCTCGTTCCTTGAGCATACTAGAGATTGTTCTTCGCTACTGCAATTGGTCGTGTAGTTAGGGAGTAACTAAATCTAGCCATTTGGTATTAAATCTATATCATTGAGCTTTTCTTAGAGAGGATTAGCTACATCAAGCTCATAAAGGTTGAATCAAGTACTTGTCTGGATAAAACTAAGCCCCCGTGGATCTTTTCTTAACAATTGAGTCTAATCTCATAAGTGAGTAGCTACAAATGACCATCGACAATCAAATTTAGATCATTATGGGCTTCATAGGATAGGTCAAGGCAAGTCAAAGAAAACTTGAATCTAATTGGAGTGAAGTGGATCCATAAGGAAAACTGCATTCACTTAAGATCAAACTAGCTACATGGGGAGGAATGGGTGAAATAGGGAGGTGCTGATTGATGCGACAAGAAAGGGAATGAGGTTGAGTGAACATCGAAGGAGAGTATGGAGAGACCTCTTGAGGTGAACGTGAAGTGCATGGCTAGGAGAAAGAATGGTGAGAGATGTGGATGGCGGGAGACATGAGGCGGTGGAGGAGGGGACCTGGCATGCACATGGTAGTCATTTGAGGTCTTGAAAGTGTCTTGTCAGGAAGGGAGCATAAAGTTGTGTGCACCGAATCTCTATTGAGAAGTATTTCACTAATAAACACTTTTGATGCAAAGCATAATATTTTGAGAAAAAGGGGATCTACATTTTGACCAACATAATCTAAAAGTCCAATTGAGGGTTTTGTACTTGTGAAGAACTTAGGAGATGTGTTAGTGCTAGAAACTAAAGAAGCTTAATTTTGATGTTAACAAAATAAGAAATTACTTGGATGCACTTAATCATTGTGATGCATAACTTAAAATTCACTATATAAAGGGGTTAAATAAGATGATGATACAAAGGAAGCTTCAAGGTAATAATTTCATACTTGATGATGATGAGAAAATATGGAAGTACTAGTGTTAGTATCATAAATGAGGATCGCATACAAAGATATGGTGGTAAATTATAAGGAATCATCACAACTTACCAAATTGAGTATGACTGGTACATGTTCTTGAAAGGATTAAAGCTGTCACATGCAAAACCCAATCTAACATTACGCGAATCCCCTGCAAATGATAAATGTGTGCTATCAAAATTTTTCCACTCTTTTGAATCTACAAGATAACGAATATGCTCGTCTCATGACTTGTTCTGATGCCATGACATTCATGTTGCAGTTCTAGTAGATATGAAGAGTTGTTGTAACCTTGGAATTAATGGAAAGTATCGAAGAACCTTCCTAGCATGTTCTTCTCTCTATACCTTTTCTGACAACATTCTAGACATGAAGTCAAAGCAGCATACTTGTTTCTATATAATATGTAGTCATTTGAACATGCGTGAATCTTCTCGCAATTCATACTAAGGACTCGAATATGCTTCTTTGCCTCATACCATGACTCTAGAAAATCATTAGGATTATTCAACAACTCCTGTATGAATTGAAGCACTTTCAACATTAATTTCGTCGTCGCTCTATTCAGAACTTTCATCTGAAATAATTTTAAAAGGAAAGACGACCTAGTCATGGAATTGATTCCATGAGCAATAGGCTCTGCTGCCTTCATTGCATCGTAAAACTTATTACAACCTCTTAATGTTTCTTCCTCATTCCCATTCTTAGGATCAATCGCTCTCATCTCATGAAGCATCTCATCAATTTGATCACCCTCGAGATCATCATCAAACTCATCCACTTCCATTGTATTCCTTGTGTCGTTTTGTGTCGACTCCTTATGTGTGCTCCACTTCGTGTAATACTAGCACTAATCATTACAGATCACGTGCTTGAACACAGTCTTTCTATCTGAGACAAGTCCATTGAAACACTTTCAACACGGATGAAAGATTTTCTTAAAATGTTTTCTTCATCTGTAATGTTTTCTATCATCATGAAAGGCCCAATCCAAAAATGAATTGACTCTATTCTTATATTGAGTGTAATCCAAACCCCTCAAATCAATTCACAACTTCTCTAGGATAACTTAAATTTTACAATAAACCACCTACAAGTTAGAAAGAAGTATAGGAATGATATGTGCATTTTGATGAAGGTTTTCACTTGATAACCCATTTTTGAATATTTAATCACAACGTTATTTTTTACATGCAACTAGTGTCTGGAGAAATTTCGGTAGCATCTCTCCACACTTCTCCAGTATAACCCCTAAGACTAAAATTAACTACATTCCTAATAACCCCCACTTAAGTGCACTTCAGAAATGTATTTAAAATCAGTTGGTATACCAGAGAAGAGCAGGCATATGACACCAAAATTTTACTAGACACTGGTTATATGTAATAAGTAATACTCAAGTTGTGATTAAATCTTCAAGGACCACCCTTAGTTTGGAATTCACCAAATGTAGGATGATTAAGACTTATGGTATACATACACTAACGCATTGTCCGTATAACATAATCGTAAGTCTTGAACAGGCGAGTATTTTGACATAATTGTATCCCTCCTACGACTTGTACCCTAGGGGTTAGAGCTCCTATTGTTTGTCTTTAAGTGCATCTAAATTTGTGTAAGTGTGTATAATTAAATGATATAATACTAAAAATTTATAATCCAACATTTTAGTTTCAAATTGTTTTGTTTATTGCAAACTTCAGCCAAAAAAACCTAAAATCTAACCCCTAAACACTAAATCCGAACCTAAACCCTAAACATTAAACACATCCCCTAAAACCTAAACCCAAAATCCAAAACCATAAATCCAACACCATAAGTCAAACACCTTTAAATCGAAACCCAAAACCCTAAACTTAAAATCCTATAACCTAAACCATAAACCAAACACCCTAAATCCTAAATCCAAAATCCTAACTGTAAACTCAAAATGCTTAAATGGAAACCCAAAATGTAGTACGCTAAATCCTAAAATCTAAACTTAAAACACTAAACCTAACACTTTAAACCCTAAAATCAAAACTTGTAACCCAACACTTTAAACTTAAAATCCAGTTGCATCGTCAATTGGAAATCTAAACCTATCATCCTAAACCCTAAACTTAAAAGGTAAACTCAAAACCGAATAAATTTTGGTAGAGTTTTTCCTATAATATACACATTTTCCATTTCCTGCATATAATAAAATACATCATATATGTGAGCACACCCCACATTCAGATCAAATAAAAAAAGCATATGACATGTGAGCACACCCTACATTTCGCATTACATTCACATTCATATGATCACATAACAATAATATCAATATAATTTACATGAACTAATTGTGACAAAAACTTTCTAACAATTTCAAGTTAATTTACATGTAAAAATTTCAAATTAATAACAACTTAATTCTAAAAATTAATTATTACATTTAATAGTAATTAACATGTACAAATTATTCATCAACATCAATTATAAATTTATAGTTTACAGGCAGCTAATTATAATTTTACAATTAACAACTAATTATTAGTACGGCAATTTCAAAAAGTTCACAAAGAATAACAAAAAATTTAAAAAAAATTTAGAAAATGGAGGAAAGGGTGAGTAGGTGGCTAGGGTGTTAGGGGCAAGGGGCATGGGGAGGCAGAGGAGCACGGGGGCAGCGAGTGGTAGAGGAGTGACGTGGGTAGGGAGTGGTGCGGGGGTTGTAGGGGGAGAGAGTGCGAGGAAGCAGAGCAAGGGGCCAAGGGTTGGTGAGTGGGTTGGGAAGGGGGGGGGGGGAGGTGGTGGCAGGCGGTGGAGGGGCAAGGGGCATGGGATAGTGGTGGTGGGAGTGTAGGAGAATGTACCTCGATGAGGAGGTTGACAAGCATGTGCTGAGGAGGTTGGCCGTGGCAAGTTACGGCAAGTTGTGGTGACAAGCGATCAGAGGGGGTGCACGATTGTGAGAGAAGTGAGGGAGATCACAATTCATACGATCAGGTATTAAGACATATAGTGACAGTTTAATCTAAACCGTTGCCAATGAATTTTAAATTAATATCTTTGCATCCTTCCGTGTGATATTCGATGGTGGTTTCATCTTGACCTTCGTGAAATGCTAACCATAACAGTTTCCAAACCATTGGCTATTACCAAAGTAAAATTATCAACGACTAATGACGATGCTCATAATGACAGCAATTGTCAATTGCCTGAAAATAACACGGCCACCGATGCAATTTCCCACACCTTTTGACAATTGCTGATGGTTGAAATTATGATCATCGCTAATTGTTGATATATTATTGCCTTTACAAAGCATGCAGCAAAAAATATTTAGCATTTGGCGACGATTACAAAAGTAATCATCATCAAATGTTGATATGTTACCACCTATAGAAAGTGCATAGTGAAAACATTAAACATTTGGCGATGGGTATAATAAAAAATAACTGTTGCTAAATGTCAATCGCCCATTTTCCCTTTATAATTTTCGAAGGCGTGGGTTTGAGAAGGCTTTAGGAGACGATTATTAAAATAACTATGGCCAAAGTTGACATTTGGTTACGATTTTAAAACCATCACCAAGGAATCATCGCAAAACACACCTTTTCTTGTAGTGAAGCTAGCATTGGCCATTTCTTGACAATGCTAGTCTAACTTGCAAGAGATGGATTCCCATTTGAGTAATGATAGATTTAATCTTCTAGGGCTAGTTTGTTGCAAATCATTGCCATATTTAATTTCATTGAGCTTGTCTTGCTACATCCCTTTTTGGGCAAATGATGGAGGATAGGATTCAGTTGTGAAAATTGCCTCTCGTTATGCATCGATTAATGTTTGCCATAATCATTCTTGGTTTGGCTTTTGCAATTTCTTTGGTTTGGATCAAGGGAGGTCTCATGGTGGCAACTATGGATTAAGGAAAAGATGGATTTGGTTCACGTCTATTGAGATGTAGCATGATGGTTATGTCTTACTTAAGATTCGTCCCCACTTCTCTTATCATTCTTCTACTTGGTTTCCCGTGTACATATAGGGTCATAATCTTTCTCACTTTCTCTATTTTGTTTTTGTTCCAAAGTCCCATTTATATTAACTATAAAGGAATTGACCACCCATTGCATATTAACCTCCTAGATAACGTAGAGATAAAAACTTGAATCTAAATTTCTTCCGGTAAACTCAAAAGTTCCTATCATTCGATCATATCCCAACGGACGAGTCACGTGCTCCTGCTTATCTTTTCCCGACGCATGAATCACGGACGACAAATCAAAACATGAAGATTTGAATAGGATAGGATCCTTATTTTGTTATTTTAGTTTTTCTTTGCATTTTGTCCTTTTCTGTTCCCACTTCCAGGGCATTGTGTTTCCCTTGTCAAGGCAGTGTGCTCCCTGTGATGGGTCATGATTGTCTCTCCTCTCTCCCTTCCCCTTAATAGGGTTTCATCCTGATGCGTACACTTTTTCTCCATGGCTAATGAATGTGGAATTCTTGCAATGAAAAAAACAAAAGATTGAACAAGGATCCAAATCGGTAATCCATTCTCTCTGTAAATAAACCAAATGGTATATGAATTTAGTACATCTCTTTATGTTATCCCTTTTCGACAAGTGGGGCGCAGAACCTGGAATTCCAAGTCATTAAGAAAAGGAGGAAGGGTTGCAAAGCGAAGCGAAGCCAAAGCTGAGAAAGGCATAAGGTTCTGATTGCTTGCTTTGCTGATAATGGGTGATGCACTGTCGACCATATGTCCTCACTGTCTTCTTAATCTCTCTCTCTCTCTCTCTCTCTCTCTCTCTCTCTCTCCCTCTGGATTGCCATATTAAGTTAGGGAAGCCATGATGGGCAATGGGTAGTAGGCATAGACTTTATGTAAAGAGGAGATACTGTGGGATCATACCTCTCTTCTCCTTTGCACTGCATGCCAACGTCTACTTTTCTGGCGCTGTGATCGTGTAATCTTCTGTTTGAGGAATTGATGCCTTTTGCTGGTTCCTTTTCCTTCAATGGATTCCACCTTTATGGGAGTATGGAACGTGGACTACTCCTGCCCACACTGTTGCGATTCATGTGCGACGTGAAATAAATAAAATGAAGTAATATACACAAAATTTGAATGGAAATCTAGTTCCGAGTTTCTAGTTGAGATGGTGTAGGAATTATTTGGTTGGTGTGTTAAGTAAATTTATATTGAATTATAGATTTAACTAGTCATTTAATCTATCTTTCATTTACACCTGGTTAAATGAGATTTAACCTTAAGTAAACTTATTTTACTCTTTATATAAAATAACTTTAATTCATCAAAATATTCAAATAGATTAACTCATTTATTATATTATTTATTTCACTCTTTCTTATTCCTATGCCTATTTTATAAATTTATTCTCCTTAGTACAGAGAAATGAAATTCATATGAACTTCGAAGAGTGCTCTTATTTAAATTGTGATTGCTTTAGTCAACGTTTTGGCCAAATTGAGTTGCTTGACACCTCAGAAAATACTATTTATATATCATTCGCCAGCTTTAAAGTCCTGGCTTCTTTTGTTTTTAAATTTTATTTTAAATTAACCCATTTGGATGATTTTATACTAAAGTTATAGCTGGGCTTTCAACTGGAAAAACGGGTTTTAGACGTTATCTTATCAAAGAAACGGCATTGGCGGTGTAATGTAATGCCATGTGATCACTTCGTAGGAAAACAATAGAATATTGTTCGAGGTTTGCGGTGAGATTGAAAGGCAAAAATAAACGAAGTCAAAAGAACTTCAAGGTAGGCAATATTGCATTCTTGGATTTTTGAGGGATACATTGACAAACAGACGTAATTTTGTCTGTGACAGCGTGAATAATTTACTTCTACAAAATCACTAAATATATGATCTTGAGGAGTCTACTTTACCTAAGCTATTGGATTGGATTCTCATTTTTCTGAAAAGGAATAGTCACTGAATAATTCCCTTTTACAAAATCATAAAATATGTGGTGGTAAGGGATCTACCTTGCCTCAGCTATTAGATTGTGCATTTTAATGAGAAGAAATAGACACTTTTTAGCAACCGTACTCCTGAAGATTGCATTTGAAACTCACAAATTTCAAAAGTATCCAAATAAGTATTCATTTTGGGAATCTAATTGATATGTATTGTCATAAGAATTGATGTTAAAATTAATAGGATTTGATGGAGAACTTTAGGTCCACATTTGAAGTAGACAAGTCTCTTAGGAGTATAAAAGACTTTAGCCTCCTATGACTTATGTAGCAAAGTGTAAGAGGTGAGTTAGAGTCCATGCATACCCACACATGCCTTGCCCCACTCTACGCTTTGTCTTGCCCCGGGTTGGGCGTAAGGCTTGGGCTCAGTGGGAAATTAATTGGATTTGTTATGACCTGGTTCCCAGATTCTTACAAGACCCGAGACTGGCTCACCTCGACTAATCTCATGACCTAGTCATCTAACGAGAAATAACTAAAAGTAGGAAATAAATCACATTCACACATGCAATATAACTAGCCATAAGGATAAACGAGACGTAAAGGAATAACAGAGCTAAAAATCTCAACAAACTAATAAATGCCATCACAACAACAACAGTGGAAAAGAAGATAGAAAGTAATAGGAACAGTAAAATAGATGTCTATTACTCATTACAACAGTAGGAAACTAAAGGGCTGGAAAGAAACAACTACGACTAGGCTCAGCTGGGCCCAGCACCCTTTACAGTCGGAAACTCGGGCTGCTAAACTCCTGGTCTTGAATAGGGTTACAAAAAGATAGAGTCAGCAAACGCTGAGTAGAGTGGTATTTACATTATTTATGTGCAAGTAAAGTAAAACAAACAACGAGGTTTTATTCTCATTTCTATTTATCTCATCTATGTATTTCTAGTTCATTTATTTCACAAAGGATCCAAGTATTTCTTGATTTTGCTTGTTCCTCGTAGGAACGATCTTAATTGTAGTCTTTTTCGTGGAGTAGAAGGTGCACGTAGTACTCTCCTGGCTGGGACAGTCCCCTGCGGTAGTCCTACACCCAGTCAACCACCTCGAGGTCACTGTTGTGACGTAGCAGTGACTATGGCACGAGTGATAAGCGCATGGGTAGCTACCCCTCACTGGCATGAGGTCAGTCGTTTCCGTTAGCGGGTATGCCTAAAGTACAACACAGAACAGTATAGGGCCTTGCCCTCTCAGAATAGGGGTCTCGCCCCTTCATAGTTCACGTACCCTCGTCCGACTATCTCGGTTTGCCCTGTGGGCCTAACAAGAGTCGGTATAGGGTGGCTAGTTCTAACCCTGGGTCCCGTGGGATGGCTAGCTCCTTCCCTACACAAGGTTGCTCACCTCGGCACCACGTACGCGAGGCCAAGCAGGAGTCATCGTAGAGTGGCCACACCCACCTCAGGTCTCAACCCAAGGGGCAGCAAGCTCCCCTCTACTCTAATTAGCCCACCTCAGTACCACGTACGCGAGGCCAAGCAGGAGTCGTCGTAGAGTGGCCAAACCCACCCTGGGTCTCAACCCAAAGGGCTGCAAGCTCCTCTCTACTCTAAAAGGGACAGTGGCTCTCCTTGGTACCGTGTACACAAGGGCAAGCTCACTTCCCATCTATAAGAGTTCTTCTACTAATTCCCCGTAGGGTTCATGCTGGTATTTATCTCATTTATCAATATCTAGATCTCATTATTCGATTTCCCATTTTTCATTATATAATAGGCAGCTTGTGTTTCCATGTCTGACGAAGCAACTCATAAATCAACTTATACACATTGCTAGCAATTTAGTTAAACATGCATCTCATGTAAATAATATAGCTCAAAATAGGCTCATGTATTTCTACCCTAGGGTTCATTCCACATCCTATAGTTCAATCCAATTTTTCTAAGAAACCATATTCTTTATTTAAAGCTCAACAATTGAATTAAACCACTCTACCAGGTATAACAGGAGGAATGGGGGCCTGCATCGCAAATCGCGTCATCTCCGCTGGCCCTGAACATGCCACCGGCTGGTAACTTGTACCAGCAACTAATTCACATCATATGGGTCAAAAACAGTAGGTACTCAACACTAACACGTAGAGAAACTCGAGTGGAAAACAACAATATTTCGCTTGTGGAAATCCGATTCCGTTTAGGCCCTGAATGGGCCAAAAACATGGTTACTGTCCAAAATCAGACATCTGGGACTATTCCCAGTCATCCTAAAAGTTGTCAGATCTTATCTCTCACTTCCTGCGGCTGCCTCAGACGTACAAACTCCTCTGCAACCATCTGAGGGAAGTCCCTAACATCTGACCTTCTTTCCAATAGTTTGGAAGTGTTGTCGGATGACAGGCGAAGTGGTTAGACGTCCAAAAGTGCCTGGAAAGGCACACTGTGTGCCTTTCCAACGCCCTGCAGCTGCGTACGAAGATGCAGACCCATTTTCAGCCAAAACGTCCTGCGCTACGATCAGCATGGTGGAAAGTCGTGTAGGAAACACGTACCTCCATGCGAAAAAGTGTTTTCAGGTGTTCAGCTTCAGCTCCGGATGTCCTTATGCTTCTCCAGACGTTTGGTCGATGTCCCAGATGTCTGATACTGGAAAACTAGTATCCAATATCTACTCGCACGACCAACTTTCCTCGTGCCTTTGCCTGCAGGCGTCGCAGCAGCGTCTCCCGTGACTGAAAGAGACGGAGGACTTCTGCCCGCGAGCCCCTCCTCCTCGCATGCATCCTCGGCTCCTTCCACGAGCTCTCAACCACGCACTTGCGAGCTTCCTCCCAAGCGCTATCGAGCTTGCACCGTCGCTCCCGCAGCAAGATACTCCTCGCGGACGAGCTTTCGCGAGGCCTCTCCCTCTTTCTCAAGCTCACACGCTCGCTCGCACCCTTCCTCACGCTCTTGTTCATGTTCTCCCTCCCTCCTTCGTGCACTCTCTTGTGGCAGGGGGAAAGGCAACGGCGACGAAGGTGGTCGCTGCCAGGGGAAGGAGAGGAAGGGGGCGGTGGCTGATGGTGACGGGGAGAAGGAGGTGTGGGGGGGTTTAAAAAGGAGAGGATTAGGGTTTCGGGGGAGAGGGTCATGGAGGAAAAGTAGGATTCGATTCTTCCCACTTTTGGACATCCAAACCTATGTCCAGACTTCTGGACAGACGTCTGACTGACACTCCAGACATCTTATTCGACTAAAAGGGTGGTGGGTCATTTCAACATAACAAACTTAAAGGAAGTTTTGTCCCCGAAACTTGGGCTACGTAGGGTGCGGAAAAGTAACGTAAGAGCGCATAACAAACTTAAAGAGGACCAAAGTAGGTCCGAAGAGATGTACCCTCAAAATGCTCCGGGTACCGCTCCAGCATTGCCGCCTCAGGCTCCTAAGTCGCCTCCTCGTACCGTTGGCTTCTCCATAGAACCTTCTCCATTGGTACCTGGTTCCATCTCAGACTCCGGACGGCTCTGTCTAGTATCTGTACTAGCCTCTGGGGATAGGTCAGGTCATCCCCCACCTCGATGCTCTCTTGGCTCAGAATGTGGCTAGGATCGGCGACGTACTTCCTGAGGTTGGAGATGTGGAACACGTTGTGCACTCCAGAAAGCTGGGGAGGAAGGGAAAGCCGGTAAGCAATGGGTCCTACCCACTCCAGGACCTCAAAGGGCCCCACAAACCTTGGCGTAAGCTTCCCCTTCACCCTAAAACGTTGCAAGCCTTTCATGGGAAAAACACGGAGAAAGACGTGATCCCCAACCTCGAATTGCACCTCTCTGTGCTTCTTGTCGGCATAGCTCTTTTGCCTGCTCCTGACAGTGCGGAGTCATCTGTGCATCTGCTTTATCACCTCCTGACTCTGCCGGATTAGATTGGGACCAACCTCCCAGTTCGTCCTCACCTTGACCCTACTCAAAGGTGCTGTACACTTCCTCTCATACAGAGCCTTGTAAGGTAACATGTCGATGCTCGAATGATAGTTGTTGTTGTATGCAAATTCTGCCAAGGGTAAATGCTCCTCCCAGGAGCCTCTCCAGTCTAGTACACAAGCACGTAGGAGGTCTTCAAGTGTCTGTATCGTGCGCTTGACTGCCCGTCGGTCTAAGGGTGGTAGGGTGTATTGAACCTCAGATGCGTCCCTAAGGCCTGTTGGAACTCTGCCTAGAATTGAGAAGTGAAATGAGTATCTCTGTCGGACACGATCTCATGAGGAACTCCGTGCAGGCACACCACATCTCTAATGTATTGCTCTGCTAGCTGTGCTGGCCCAAAGGTAACTTGGATCGGCAGAAACCGTGCCATCTTCGTCAATCGGTCTACGATCACCAAAACTGCGTTGTGTCCCCACTGGTAACTGGTAGACCTACCACCAAGTCCATGGTGATGCTCTCCCACTTCCACTTTGGCATAGGAAGTGGCTGCAATGGCCTTACAGGCCTCTGGTGCTTGGCCTTCACCTGCTGGCATACTAAGCACTACTGAACGAACTCACCAACATCTCGCTTCATCCCTCTCTACTAGAAGTCATGTCGTAAATCATGGTACATCTTTGTGTTCTCGGATTCTATGGTAAACCTGGACCCGTGTGCCTCAGTCAGGAGCTCTCTCAACAACTCGTCCCTAGGAACGCATAGGCGTCCCCTCATGCGTAGTATTTTGTCTGAGAAGGAAAAGTCTCCTGGGTCCCTCTTCAGCACCCTATCTTGCAGTGTCTATAAGTACGGATCGGCCATCTACCCTTCAATGATGTGGTCTATTAGCTTTGGTCGTGCATGCCGCGTCACTGTCACTGCCCCACAATACCCCTGTGACTCCTGGGGTCCCCAACTGCCCACCTCCTCCATGAGTCTCCAACTCTGTGCCTATAAGCTGGCCAAGTGGGCGGGTGCCTTCCAGCTCAAGGCGTCGGCCACCACATTGGCCTTCCCTAGGTGGTAGGAGATGCCGCAGTCGTAGTCTTTCAAGAGCTCTAACCAATGTCTCTATCACATGTTAAGCTCCTTCTGGTCAACAAGTACTGGGGGCTCTTGCGATCTGTAAAGATCTCGAATGTCTCACCATAAAGGTAGTTCCTCCATCTCTTCAACGTGAAGACAACTGCTACAAGCTCTAAGTCATGGGTGGGGTAGCTATGCTCATGGGCTTCAGTTGCTGCGGAACGTAAGTGACAACATGACCCTGCTGCATGAGCACACCCTGTCTCCTAAAATCATGTGTCCTACGAAAGTAACCTATGGGTTATGAGCCCACCACACTTTCGCTATGCCACTCTGATCCCGAGAGTAGACCCATATGCCCCTGAAGGTCACCACCACAAATGGGTCTAAGTATGGCCTGAAACATGGTTCAGTATATCCAAGAAAGGGCCCTACATTAGTTAGCCCGTCGGCATGACCAAAGACTTGTTGTGCCTGTATCGAGTATGGAAAGCTATCTGTAGTCGACCCAAGCTGAAAGGTACTGTCCTCCTTCCTTACGAACTATACAAGGGTTCCCCACGAGGACACACTTGGTCTCACAAAGCCCTCCCTCAGCAGGTTCTGTAACTAAGACTTGAGCTCTTGAAGCTCAAGTGCGGCCATTGACAAGTCGATTTTCCGCTACGCGTTGTAGTATTTTAGTGGTGGAAAAATTGACTAATCAACAATAAAAATAACCACTCACAGAAGAGTGGGTCATGTCCACAGGGAGGCAATTATGCAATAAACTCTCGATTATTTCGTATTCTTTCGGTTATGTGCGAATCCCTAGTCAAATCCGACATAAAATGCGATGGAAAAAAAATTCACAATAACTCAAAAATATAAGGGTATATGTGCAATTTTCCTTCACTGAAATCTTCAATAAATATATGATGATTTTATGTAATTTCCAATTGACATATACTGGAGAAAATTGGTGCACATGTTAATCCCAAAACCAATCTTGAAACAGGTGAATATCAATAGCGTGCAATTATCAGAAAGTATGAGTGTGCATTCGCAATTTTTCCAAAATAAAATAATCATAAACGAAAATTAATTTCTGGTGGCAATGGCAGTAAATGTAATTTTTAATCAACTTCAAAACAGAGGATTTGTTGACGCTACTTGTGCGCACACGAGGAGGAGAGACGGACGTCGAGGCTGCCATTGAAGATCACCCCGCTCAGGCCGCACCTAATGGTGGTGACGGTGCGGCTGATGGCAGCCTATGGTGGCTGCAAGAAGGAGAGGAAGGTGGCAGGCGGTGAGCAGTGCGCAGTGCAGGTGCAGGCGCTGGAGGAGGGGTGCGCATGCTGCGGTGGCCGGTGAGCATGCAGTGCCTGCGGGGAGCACTGGTGGCGAGGCGATCTGTAGAGAGCAGCACCAGGCGCTGGCATGAGGTGGCACTGGAGTGACGCAAATGCCTGTGGGCGTGGGTTCTGTGCGGGTGCGTGAGTGCGTCTGAAGGCGGGCGCTAGTGGCAGGCAGAGCACCTGCGGGCGCTGGAGAAGGGCATGTGCCTGCGGGTGCTGGTGGTGAGGGCGGAGCAGGCGCTTGGTGGTGCTGGTGCGGTGGTGCGCTTGAAGGCGGTGGAGGCTGAGGCGCGGGCCTGGTGGCAGGCAGAGCACCTGCGGGGGTGCAGGCGCTATGCGGGATGGGGCGCTGGCTGGAGATGCTGGTGAGGCGAGGCGGGTCTGCAGAGGGGAGGGCACGCTGCAGGGAGGCAGTGGAGGGTGGATGGGCGCTTGTGCAGTGACTGGAGAGGCGGCTGGAGATGGGCGCGCGCCTGCGGGTGCGGAAGGTGGTTTGGTCCACAGTGCACACGAGTTACACTGTCCTTGCATGAACAAGCCCCTCCTCTCCTTTCTCCGCCTCCTCTTAACTCCTCTCCTCCGCCCTTCCAGGGATTTTCAAAAATCCTTTCTAAATATGGCCTCGTTTGTTGAGGGAGGGCGGCGGAAGATTAGATAAATGTGCGGGAAGAGTTGTGGCTGGCACTGGATATGTGTTGGGGAAATTTATTCCCCCCTTGTTCCTTCTAAATATTATTCCTGCAATCATAAAAACGTAACATCATTACATATTAAGTTATAGAATACTATAAAATAGATGTAAACTTAAATCATGATGAATACAAATATTCTATAACTTAATGTAGTTATTAACAAACCTAAAAGGTACGATTAAAGTTACTTAGGCGTAATATTAGTCCATTAAAATGGACTCATCAAATACACCCATGACTAAGATTTGCTAGTCCCTAGCAAAAATGAAAAATAATAGAAGTAATCAGAAGATTTCTTCTTTTCTTATTTCAAAACTTTAAAGATCCAGACAAATGTGAAGTAATGATATCCTCAGTAACAAATCCAAGTGAAAAAGCCAATTAGCGGTGAGAGTTTGTACTTTACCCTTGGTAAATATTGCTGTCAGGATAGGTAACTACTTCCCTCGGGGATAAAGCAGACGATAATCTGTAATTTGACCCCGTCGTTTGGCTTAGGTAGGAGATATCGAGTTGAATGGATTTGTAATTGGTGGCACACACTCATCTGGTGCTACATGTAGTCTAGTACTATAGACTCTAGATCCCTAGACTAGTAGAAAAGTTAACTCAGAGAGAGGCTAAACAACTGTGCTCTCTTGATATTCCTGGGGCTCACTCTTTTCTTTCTTTTCTTTCTAAGATCATAAATCTCTCCAGATTTAGTAATTGTACTCACTGTTTGGTGGCCTCACATGACATCCACATTTCAATTAAAGTCCTAACAACTCTACAACTAAGTTAGAGTTCTCAACCAGTATTCAGGCGATCAGAAATACTAGAAGGTAGGTATGGGTGATGTTTGGTGGAACGCGATAGGTGTTCTGTTGCCTCAGAAATAGTGTTACATTATAACTTGGACCCTTTTTTTTTTTTTGTAATATGACTATTTCTTCTTCCTTTTTTTTGTTTTTGTTTCTTCTTTTTCTTCTTCTTTTCTTTTCTCTCTCTGTTTTTTTTATAAATCGACATAATACGACACAGACTTTTATTTATGAGGTATTATTAGGGATAATGATGGTCATGAGGATATTGTATGGCTTATTTGGTGGAAGTGCCTATTCTCGGCACCAGGAAGGAATGGATAGGACAGGCATATTTCTGACCTTTGACACTATTACCCTCCTTCAGTCGAGGACTCTATGAAGGACGGTCGTAACCATCCACCATAGTCATAACTTTATTAATACCCCATCTCTGTGTATCTGCCTTATTTGGTGACTCTCAGGAATTCACACAAAGTACGCACACAGGAATAGAGAGAGAAAAACTACGCCTAACTCTGAAGTATCATCATCTAATTGTCCAAAACTTAAGAGTCATTGCACTAGAGTTATTGCACCAGTAATCTCTCTACTTTCTTCTCACAAATATGAGGTGGATCTACTAGAAGATAGTATGCTTGACTCCCTATGAATTGTCCAAGGGTTTAGTAGACTACAAATGCTTATTAGTTTTCTTCAAGGATTTATTACCAAGTCTACGTGCACGTGAAATAAATGTGCTGGATTCAAAACTTAAGAAATAATTCAAGAAGAAAAACCTCCAATGACAAAGGTATTCTGCTAGGGACTAACCTATTCAGCTCAAGAAAAGAGATTTTTTTTATATATAAATATGTATGCAAATATTTATAAATGCTATAAATATTCTCAAGTTATATCCCCCCATGCCTAAGACTGACAATGTCCTCATTGGAAAAATGCAGACATAGAAGAATATCACCTGAGGAGGAGAGTAGGAGGAGCTAAGGCTCCTCAAGCAGAAGTGCGTCCAAAACCTGGCCATCAGAAAGAGTAATATACGGTTTAAGCCGTTAGCCATTTACCTTAAAGCTTGCACCTGAAATAGGGTTCCGAATATCTATAGCTCCATGAGGGAAAGTATTGATAACAACGTATGGCTCATCCCAGCGGGACTTGAGCTTTCCAGGGAATAATTTAAGTCTAGAATTGAAAAGCCAGACCCATTGGTTGGGCTCAAAAGTCTTTCTGATGATGTGCTTGTCATGGAAGACTTTTGTATATTGCTTGTAATCTTGAGAAGTTTCATAAGCTTCATTATGAAGCTCCTCAAGCTCACTTAATTCTAACATACGTGCCTTTCCCGCTTTATCCAGATTCAAGTTAACATTTTTAATAGCCCAATAAGCTTTATGTTGTATTTCAACGAGAAGGTGGCACGCTTTTCCGTAGACAAGACGGAAAGGAGACATGTCCAAGGGAGTCTTATACGCAGTTCTGTAGGCCCAAAGAGCATCATTTAGTTTTTTAGACCAATCCTTCCGATCAGGCCTGACAGTTTTTTCTAAAATTCGCTTAATCTCCCTATTAGACACTTCAACTTTTCCACTCGTTTGGGGATGATAAGGTGTGGCTATCATGTGGTTGATTCCCAAATTTTGGAGTAGTCTGTGAAGTGTACATTCTTAAAGTGAGGTCCTCCATCACTTATGATCATCCTTAGGAACCCATACTGAGAAATGATATTAGCCTTAACAAAGCCTAAGACCACCGAATGGTCATTAGTTCATGTGGGTATGGCTTTTATCCATTTCGATACATAATCAACCGCCACAAGGATGTATTCATATCCGAAGGACAAAGGAAAGGGACCCATGAAGTCAATGCCCCAAATATCAAAGATTTCAACAGGGAGAATAGGTTGTTGGGGCATCTCATACCTTTTCCCAATGGTTCCCGTCTGCTGGCAATGTAGACATGCACCCACATACGTATGTGCATCTCGAAATAATGTGGGCCACCAAAAGCTAGACTGAAGAACCTTATGGGCAGTCTTCTTCCCACTAAAATGTCCCCCACAATAGAGGTCATGGCAGAAGCTCAGAACACTTCTTTGTTCTTCGTCAGGGATGCAACGGTGAAAAAGCTGGTCAGGGCCTATTCTAAAAAGGTCGGGTTCCTCCCAGTGATTAAATTTAGCGTTGGAGAGGAACCTGTCTCGTTTCTGCTTGTCCCAAGTACTGGGGGTAATGCCTGTGACCAGATAGTTCACTATGTCAGCAAACCAAGGAGTTTTAGCTTCCACGGCCATCAAAGACTCATCAGGAAAAGTCTCTTGAATACCGCCAGTAGGGTTTAATGGCTCAATAGGGATCCTAGACAAATGGTCTGCTACCACATTCTCAACTCCTTTCTTGTCTTTAATTTCTAGGACGAATTCTTGGAGTAGCAGAATCCAACGAATTAGGCGAGGTTTGGTGTCCTTTTTAGCCAGAAGATACTTTAGGGCCAAATGATCAGTGAATACTACAACCTTGGATCCCAAAAGATAAGACTGAAACTTTTCCAAAGCAAATACTACAGCAAGTAATTCCTTTCCAGTGACCGTGTAGTTTTGCTGAGGATCCGTAAGGGTCTTGCTGGCATAATGCAGCACATGAGGTTTGCCATCAACCCTTTAACCTAAGACCGCTCCCACTGCAAAATCAGAAGCATCGCACATAAGCTCAAACAGGAGGGTCCAATCTAGTGCTTGGAGAATCGGCGCGGTAATGAGGGCTTTCTTCAAAACTTGGAAAGCCTCGCCACATCTATCATCAAAATTGAAGGAGACATCCTTTGCTAACAGGTCGCGAAGTGGATTAGAGATTTTACTGAAATCTCTAATGAAGCGCCTATACAATCCAGCATGGCCAAGGAAAGATCTAACCAGACGAACATTGGCGGGCAATGGAAGCTTAGAGATGGAATTGATTTTTGCGATGTCCACCTCTAATTCTCTCTCAGAAACTACATGCCCTAACATAATGCCCTGCTGGACCATAAAGTGGCTTTTGTCCCAGCTAAGCACTAGCTTTGCCTCTTTGCAATGGGTTAAGACTTTATCAAGGTGCGAAAGGCATAGGTCAAACGACGAGCCATAAATGGAGAAGTCATCTATGAAAATTTCAACAAACTCATCGATCATATCAGAAAAGATAGCATCATAAAACATTAGAAAATGGTAGGAGCATTACATAACCCAAATGGCATTCGGCGGAACGAAAAAGTGCCATACGGACTCGTGAAGGTGGTACGCTCCTGATCATCAGGAAAAATGGCTATCTGATTGTACCCAGAGTACTCGTCAAGAAAACAAAAGTACTTGCTCCCCGCCAATCGTTCCAGAATTTGATCGATAAACGGTAAGGGGAAATGGTCTTTCTGGGTAGCCGTGTTTAAATAGTGGTAATCAATGCAGACCCTCCAACCAGTTGAGGGTCTAGTGGTCACTAGTTCTCCTTGGTCATTCTCTTCCACAGTGATTCCTGCCTTTTTCGGAACTACGTGAATAGGACTGACCTATTTACTATCTGAAATGGGATAGATAATCCCTGCATCCAGCCATTTCAGAATCTCCTTTTTAACAACCTCCCGTATATTTGGATTGAGCCTTCTTTGCATATCTTGGAAAGGCTTCACGAACTCATCCATGTATATATGATGCATGCAAAGAGAGGGATCAACACCCTTAATATCAGCAATTGTCCAGGCAATTGCTTCCTTGTGCCTTTGTAAACACTCAAGCAGAGCTTCCTCCTGCAATTCAGATAATGCAGATGAGATAATAATGGGGAGCGTGTTATAGGGCAAGGAAAGCATATTTCAATGTGTTCGAGAGGGGTTTCAACTCTAATTCAGGAGCCTTTTGGATTGAGGGTTTTAGTTGAGATGTCCCCGCCTCAAGCAGCGGATCTACCTTCACAGTCCAGGGTGGGGATAGAGACTCAGTGTGTATCCCCAGCAGCTCTTCTAGTTCGGGCATTTCCCTTTCAGTTTCTTTAATAATCAAGGGATGGTCCTTAGATATGACCTTCTGAAGGGGATCTCTACATAAGAGTGCTGGAGTAATCTCTTCAATTATTTCATCAACGACCTCAATCCGAGAACAATCTTCAAATTCGGGTTGCTTGTAAATATCAAAAACATTCAACTGGATCTTCTTGTTCCCAAAGCCCATTTTAAGTGCCCCAGATCTACAATTTATAGAGGTATTGGCTGTGGCCAAGAAGGGGCGTCCCAGAATAATGGACGACTTTGTGGGCTTATTAGATGGGTCAGTATCAAGTACCAGAAAGTCAACGAGGAAGAAGAAATCCTCCACTCTCACAAGGACATCTTCCAATAATCCCCGCGGTGTCTTAAGTGATCTGTCTGCAACCTGGAGGATTACTAGACTAGGCTTTAGCTTACCTCCTCCCAAAAGGTCGTAGACAGAGCTCGGTAGAATGTTTACCCCCACACCCAGATCGAGCAGAGCCTCGTCAATGTCTTGGTTACCTATAACCACTGAAATATACGGGGCCCCTGGGTCTTTCATTTGGGGGGTGTTCCATGCTGAAGAACCAAGCTAACATGGTCAGGCAGGATGACCTTGGTTTGGACCTGTTTCCTAGATCGGCGCTTCTGGGTGCACAGGTCCTTCAGAAACTTGGCATAGGATGGAATCTGTTTAATCTCTTCCAACAGAGGCAAGTTAATCTGGACTTGCCTAAAAGTATCCATAATCTCTTCTGTCCTATCCTTGGCTCCAGACGAGCCAACAAAAGATTCCCCAGGAGCAGATAGGCGATCTGGATAGGGTACCCTCGGCTTCTGGGTAGAGGGGTCGTCATGGCGAGAAAGGGGTGGTGGAAGGACGACATCCTCATTGTGGGTGATTTTGTGCGAGGGAGAGTGGTGTGGCTCTTCCTTGGGTGAGATGGAAGTCTGGTCAGGTGTGGGAGGGGAATTCTGAGATGTAACCGTAGGAGTGTTATCAGGCTTGTCAATCTTTTTTCCACTCCTCAACATGGTCACTACTTGGGCGTGCTCCCTGAATACAACCCCCTTGCCCTTAGGGTTCTCCTCAGAGGAGCTAGGCAGCTTCCCCATATCACGTTGCCTAACTGCCTCAGTAAGATGACCAATTTGGGATTGCATATCAGTAATCATCTTATTCTGAGATTGGATAACCATATTCTGATGCTCTTGCATTGCTTTCATCATGGCCTTTAGTTCATCCATCTCAGAGGGCTTATTCGGAAGAGGATTTTCATAAGAAGGTTGGTATATGGGCTGGGGAGGTAAGGGTCTTGTATTTCCTGAGTTAGAAGCATCACCTTGCTTCCAAGAGAAGTTTGGATGGTTCCGCCACCCTGGATTTTAAGTGTTGGAATAAGAGTTATTGAGAGGGGGGCGGAAACCTTGGGCCGCGTTCAAGTCGGCCTGAATCAACTCAGGGAATTGGTTTGCCTGATGGCACTCCACAGTAGCGTGCATTGTGCTTTGGCAAATGGAGCATTCTCTTGAAGCCTAAAAAATAGAGGTTGCTTGCAGGTTCATGCCGAGGTTTGCTAAAAGCCTATCAAAGTTTTTATTCAATAGTTGAATCTGATAAGCCAAATCCTGAGAAGCCCCGGCTTCATGGGCCTCTATCTTCCTCTGTAAGATTGATGGTTTTCTTTCTTGATAGGCAGAGGACATATGTATGGAGTTATCGCTTAATGTTTCAAATAATGCCCAGGCTTCATCCTCAGTTCTGGTTATGAAGGTTCCTGCACAGGCTGCATCAATGGTTTGCCTATGCCTTTCAGATAATTCGTTATAGAACCTTTCGACCAACTGCCATCTTGGCACTTGATGGTGGGGGCATAACCTAAGAAGGTCATTAAAGCGCTCCCAAGTCTCATGAAATTGCTCCCCTTCCTGTTGAGTAAAACCCATAATCTCTCTTCTGTAATGGTTGGTTTTACTCATAGGAAAATACTTTTTCAAAAATTCTCCCTTAAGGGTGGCCCAATCATTTACCCTTGCATCGAGGGTATAATACCAGTGCTTGGCCTTATCCTTAAAGGAGAAAGGAAATAGAGTCCTCATCAGGGCTTCATCAGTAAAGCCCTGGAGCTTCACCGTGGAATAGACCTCGGTGAATTTCTCCAAATGCTGGTAGGGGTCCTCCCTAGTAGTACCATAAAAAGAGGGAAATAAAGATATGGTACTGCTCTTGATCTCATATGGATTATCCCCTGCCGGTCGTCTTAGTGCTTGTGCAGGTTGGTTAGTTGGAATAAAATAGTCCCTTAGGGTCCTTTGTTGATTTGCACCTTGCTCAGCCATTCCTTCTTTTTCCTCTCCTAGGTGAGCTCTCCTAAGAATTCTCTTAGGCTCAGGATCAAACACTAGACTACCCTCAAGAGAGCATCTACCAAGCATACAAAACACAATTCAGGTTTTTATTAAGTTAAACCTCCACTCCAAAGATAAGTAAAAAGATCAAGACTTATCCCTCTGTTCCCACGTAAGTGGTATAAGAGGGGTGTGGACTTGAAATCTTAACCTTCTTTATTGTGGAGGTAGAATTAGTTAATATAAATGGCCAAACAAGTTTTTCACTACAATTACGTGCCTTAATTCAACCTTCGAGTGCCCTAGGACCTATACTTTGCTTGGATGATACTCCCAGGTGATCAAGTGAGAAGTTACTCCAAGGATGAACAAAGGGATGCAAGTAGGGCGAACCCTTCCTTTGAGGCGATGCGTATGCGGTGCCCCTTAACTACCCTTTTGTTCCTTTAAGGGGTGTCCCCCTCCGTGGAGTATCAAAACACTTGGTCAAAAGATAGTATCACCACCACCACAAAGCACAATAGGAGGGTCTACATCAATAAAGAGATCAGTGCCTATAGCCTTAAGGGATCAAGCCTTAGTGCGGTGCCTAATGTGCGCTCAGTGTCAGAAGTGTGCAATACACCATAAATCTTTATAATTTCTTTTGAAATCGCAGACAAGTCCCTTAGAATCAGATCAAATGTGAATTGCTTTTAGGGTTGAATCTGATTATCAGTCCCACTTTTAGTTATGTGACCACTGAATTAGTAAATTCAAACAACTTGGTGGTCTTGAATTTTAATTTGAATGCAAATGCGTGAACAGGAGCTGGATGCAAAAGTTAGAAAGATGTACCTGTCTCCAGCAATCTTCGTGCTAATATGCTTGCAATGCAATAATAAGATCTAATGTGCTGCTCAATCACCCCTAAATGCGTGCACCTAAGGGCATGCAACTTCTAAATAGGCAGCTCGATATTTTCTTTGTTGGTTTTAAAGGTAGGCAAGTAGAAAATAGAATTACTCATGCACAAAAACTAATGTAAGCCCTAGTAGCTAAAGAATGTGGGGACAAACCCCCAAAAATTTAGCCCCAATTACTACAAGGGCGAAAAGACAGAAATAAATTTTGTGACGACGGAGAATCCTTTGTGAAAGTAGGATCTTGGTCTCCTACGTCTTTTCCTCGTGTGGCCTACCTCGTGGCTGCTGTCGTCGCTCTGTTGCACCTCGTCGCCTCGTCAGATTCCTCACACAGTAAAAAAAAATGATCAGATAATTTTGCAACTCAGAATATTAAAAAACAATGAAGTAAATCGATTGCGTCTATTGCCTCCCCGGCAACGACGCCAATTTGACAAGTCGATTTTTCACTACACGTTGTAGTATTTAAGTGGTGGAAAAATCGACTAATCAACAAAAAAAATAACCACTCACAGAAGAGCGGGTCATGTCCACAGGGAGGCAATTATGCAATAAACTCTCGATTATTTTGTATTATTTTGGTTAAGTACGAAATCCCTAGTTAAATCCAACATAAAATGCAATGGAAAGAAGATTCACAATAACTCAAAAATATAAGGGTATATGTGCAATTTTTCCTCACTGAAATCTTCAATAAATATATGATGATTTTATGTAATTTTCAATTGACATATACTAGAGAAAATTGGTGCACACGTTAATCCCAAAACCAATCTTGAAACAGGTGAATATCAATAGCGTGCAATTATCAGAAAGTATGAGTGTGCATTCGTAATTTTTTCAAAATAAAATAATCATAAATGAAAATTAATTTCTGGTGGCAATGGCAGTAAATGTAATTTTTAATCAACTTCAAAACAGAGGATTTGTTGCTGCGGCTTGTGCACACACGAGGAGGAGAGACGGACGTCGAGGCTGCCGCTGAAGATCACCCCGCTCAGGCCACACTCGATGGTGGTGATGGCGCAGCTGATGGCAGCCTGTGGTGGCTGCAAGAAGGAGAGGAAGGTGGCAGGTGGTGAGCGGTGCACAATGCAGGGGTAGGCGCTGGAGGAGCGGTGCGTGCGCTGCGGTGGCTGGTGAGTGCGCAGCTCCTGCAGGTAGCGCTGGTGACGAGGCGGTCTGCAGAGAGCAGCACCAGGCGCTGGCTTGAGGCGACGCTGGAGGGACGCAAATGCTTGCGGGAGTGGGTTCTGTGCGGGTGCGTGAGTGCGTCTAAAGGCGGGCGCTGGTGGCAGGCAGAGCGCCTGCTGGCGCTGGAGAAGGGCGCACACCAGTGGGCACGGGTGGCGAGGGCGTAGCGGGCGCTTGGTGGTGCTGGTGTGGTGGTGCGCCTGAAGGCAGTGGAGGCTGAGGCGCGGGCCTGGTGGCAGGCAGAGCACCTGCGGTGGTGCGGGCGTTATGCGGGATGGGGCGCTAGCTGGAGTGGCGCTAGCTGGAGACGTTGGTGAGGCGAGGCGGGTCTGCAGAGGGGAGGGCGCGTTGCAGGGAGGCGCTGGAGGGTGGATGGGCGCTTGTGTGGTGACTGGAGAGGCGGCTGGAGATGGGCGCGTGCCTGCGGGCGCATAAGGTGGTGTGGTGCACAGTGCACACGAGTTACACCGTCCTTGGATGATCAAGCCCCTCCTCTCCTTTCTCCGCCTCCTCTTAACTCCTCTCCTCCGCCCTTCCAAGTATTTTCAAATATCCTTTCTAAATATGGCCTCGTTTGTTGAGGGAGGGCAGCGAAAGATTAGATAAATGTGCGGGAGGAGTTGCGGCTGGCATCGGATATGTGTTGGGGAAATTTATTCCCCCTTTGTTCTTTCTAAATATTATTCCTGCAATCATAAAAACGTAACATCATTACATATTAAGTTACAGAATACTATAAAAGAGATGTAAACTTAAATCATGATGAATGCAAACATTCTATAACTTAATGTAGTTATTAACAAACCTAAAAGGTATGATTAAAGTTACTTAGGCATAATATTAGTCCATTAAAATGGACTCATTAGCCATCTTGTACGGTGCAGTAGGATGGGGCTGGTCCCCGGTACTAGTGAGATCTCGAACTCTATCTTACGCTCAGGCGGTAGTCCTCGAAGCTCCTCTGGGAAAACGTCGGGGTACTCGCAAACCACCGGGATACTCTGAAAGTCAGCTGCAGGGCTAGGCTCTGCCACCACACATGCCAAGAAGCCCTCACACCCCTGGCTTAAAAGCCTAGCTTCCCGATGTGTGGAGATGCACCTGAAGCCTCCGCCCACAGACTGACTGTGAAGCTCAAAGGGAGGCAATTCTGGTGTGGACAAGATGACCTTCCTCCCGAAATAGTCCACCAGGGCATGATAGGCAGACAACCAGTCCATCCCTAGTATCACATCGAAATCCTCCATCTGGATCACAATCAGGTCTGTAGGAAGGCTGTGTCCCCCTATGCTGACCTCGCAGTTCATGTAGACCTCCTCGGCTACAAACAATTGGCCACCTAGGCCTCTGATCACAAATGAATCATCTAACAATACATTGCTTTGCCTCAAACTGATGGCAAAACTCGTAGAGACGAAAGAGTGGTTGGCGCCAGAATAAAAAAGTACGTACACTAATCTGCCAGAAACGGTAACCATACCTGCCACCACAGAACCCAAAGCCCTGGCATCTCTGTGTGTGAGGGCGTTGATACGCCCCTCAGCTCTCGATGCAAACGAAGTGGCTACACTCTGGGTCGGGCGAGTAGCAGCTGGCCGGTACCCTCCTCATGACTGCTATTCTCCCCCACGCGCCTGGTGACCATGACCACCAGCTCGGCCTCCAGCACTCGGTGCGGGGAGCATCTGCTGTGCTCCAGCCCTAGATGGGTAGTTCTTCCTGATGTGGATCGGCTGGTCACACTGGTAGTAGAGGGGTACACGACCTCCCTTAGTAAGTCCCTGCTGGTGGCTGGGCGGGGGTCCGGTGTTGGCAGTTGGCCCCTGTTTGGGGCCCCCAAAGGCCACTGGTCGTCTCGCAAAATGCGACGACTCTCCTGCAAGAGCTTTATGCCTCCTCTCCCAACGGCCTTGTGAGCGTTCCAACTGCTAGGGCACTCTCAGATCTCCTTTGACTCAACAAATGCTATGGTGACTCCGCCGTGTTGCAGGAGGCTCCCTTTCCACACCCTCGGAGGAGGCAGGGGGCAGCGGAGTCGGCGGAAGCTGAAATTCCTCTTGTACTACCTCTTGGATCAACTGGACGAGGTCTTGGGCCTGGACACTCAGGAGGAGTGGCGAAGCAGCACTGGTCCCAAGCCCGACACGTCTGCCCTTACGCCTACAATGAGGCATCTCCTACAAGGAGATGAAAGTGAAAAAATAAGGACTGTCAATGACACCCGATTACATGAAGAAAATACGACTCGAAAGTGGAGATCAAAGTTAAATGTTGTGATGGCTATCTTAGTTACATGCATATGAGTGGTCACTTCCAGACCATTTGGCTCATATCCTAGGATGACCTTACTCTGATACCATCTTGTTACGACCAGGTTCCTAGATCCCTATAGGACTCGAGACCGACTGGCCTCAACTAATCTCAGGACCTAGTCGTCCAATGAGAAATAAACAAAAGCACTAAACAAACCACATTCACACATGCAATATAACTAAGCATAAAGATAAATGAGAAGTAAAGGAACAACAGAGCTAAAAGTCTCAACAAAGTAATACATGCCATCACAACAACAACAGCGGAAAAGAAGACGGAAAGTAATAGGAATAGTAAAATAGATGTCTATTACTCACTACAATAGCAGGAAACTAAAGGGCTAGAAAGAAACAACTACGACTGGGCTCAGCTGGGCCCAGCACCCTCTGCAGCTGGAAACTCGGGCTGCTCAACTCTTGGTCTTGAACAGGGTTACGAAAGGATAGAGTTAGTGAACACTGAGTAGAGTGGTGCTTACATTATTCATGTGCAAGTAAAGTAAAACAAACAACCAGGTTTTATTCTCATTTCTATTTATCTCATCTATGTATTTCTGGTTCATTTATTTCATAAAGGATCCAAGTATTTCTTGATCTTGCTTGTTCCTTGTGGGAAAGATCTTGATTGCAGTCTTTTCCGTGGAGTAGAAGGTACACGTGGTGCTCTCCTGGCCGAAAGAGTCCCCCGTGGTAGTCCTACACCCAGTCAACCACCCTGAGGTCACTATCGCGACGTAGCGGTGACTACGGCACGCGTGGTAAGCGCATGGGTAGCTACCCTGCAATGGCACACGGTCAGTCGTTTCCGCTAGCGGGTACGCCTAAAGTACAGCACAGAATAGTATAGGGCCTTGCCCTCTTAAAACAGGGGTCTCGCACCTCAGAACCAAATAGGGGTCTCTCCCCTCCACAGTCCACGTACTCTCGTCCGACTGTCCCGATTTGCCCTGTGGGCCTAATAAGAGTCGGTGTAGGGTGGCTAGTTCTAACCCTAGGCTTGGTGGGGCGGCTAGCTCCCTCCCTACACTAAGTAGCTCACCTCGACACCATGTACGCGAGGCCAAGCAGGAGTCGTCGTAGAGTGGCCAAACCCACCTCGGGTCTCAACCCAAGGGACGGCAAGCTCCCCTCTACTCTAATTAGCCCACCTTTGTACCATGTATGCAAGGCCAAGCAGGAGTTGTCGTAGAGTGGCCAAACCCACCCTGGGTCTCAACCCAAAGGGCAGCAAGTTCCCCTCTACTCTAAAAGGGACAGTGGCTCTCCTTGGTACCGTGTACACAAGGGCCAGCTCACTTCCCGTCTATAGAAGTTCTACTAATTCCCCATAGGGTTCATGCTAGTATTCATCTCATTTATCAATATCCAGATCTCATTATTCGATTCCCTATTTTTCATTATATAACAGGTAGCTCGTGCTTCCATGTCTGACGAAGCAACTCATAAATCAACTAATACACATTGCTAGCAATTTAGTTAAACATGCATCTCAAGTAAACAGTATAGCTCAAAACAAGCTCATGCATTTCTACCCTAGGGTTCATTCCACATCCTATAGTTCAATCCAATTATTCTAAGCAACCATATTCTTTATTTAAAGCTCAACAATTGAATTAAACCACTCTACTGGGTATAACGGGAGGAATGGAGGCTTGCATCGCAGATCGCGTCATCCCGCGGGCATCGAACACGCCATCAGCTGGTAACCTATACCAACGACTAATTCACATCAAATAGGCCAAAAATAGTAGGTACTCAACACTAACATGTAGAGAAACTCGAGTGGAAAACAATGGTACTTTGTTTGCAGAAATCCGATTCCATTTAGGCCCTGAATGGGCCAAAAACACAGTTACTGTCCAAAATCGGACGTCTGGGACTATTCCCAGACGTCCTAAAAGTCGTCAGATCTTACCTCTCACTTCCTATGACTGCCTCAGATGTCTGGACTACTCTGCAACCGTCTGAGGGAAGTCCCAGACGTCTGACCTTCCTTCCAGTCGTCTGGAAGTATCGTTGAACGTCCAGCGAAGTGGTTAGATGTCCAAAAGTGCCTGGAAAGGTGCACCGTGCGCCTTTCCAATGCCTTGCAGCTACGTATGAAGACATATACCCATTTTCAGCCAAAAAGTCTTGCGCTATGGTCTGCATGGTGGAAAGTCGTGTAGGAAACACGTACCTCCGCGTGAAAATGTGTTTTCAAACATCCGACTTCGGCTCCAGATGTCCTGATGCTTCTCCAGACGTCTGGTCGATATCCCAGACATCTAATACTGGAAAACTAGTATCTAGTATCTGCTCGCGCGGCCTGCCCTCCTCACTCCTTCACCTACAGGTGCCGCAGCAGCGTCTCCTACAACTGCAAGAGGCCGAGGACTTCTGCCAGTGAGCCCCTCCTCTTCGCATGTGTCCTCGACTCCTTCCACGAGCTCTCGACCACGCACTCGTTAGCTTCCTCCTGAGCGCCACCAAGCTTATGCCGTCGTTCCCGCAGTAAGATATTCCTTGCGAATGAGCTCCTGCAAGGCCTCTCCCTCTTTCTCACACTCGCTCGCTCACTCGCACCCTCTCACTCTCCCTCACGCACTTGTTCATGATCTCCCTCCCTCTCTCATTCACGCACTCACTCGCGGTAGGGGGGAAAGGCAACAACAATGAAGCTGGTCGTCGAAAGGGGAAGGAGAGGAAGGGGGCAGTGGTTGGTGGTGACGGGGAGAAGAAAGGAGGTGTGGGGGGGTTTAAAAAGGAGAGGATTAGGGTTTCAGGTGAGAGGGTCACGAGGAGAGAGAATCGTCCGTGCATCGCGCTTGCGGAGGAAAAGTAGGTTTCGATTCCTCCCACTTTCGGATGTCCGAACCTATGTCTAGATGTCTGGACAGACGTCTTATCCGACTAAAATGGTGGCGGGTCATTTCAACATAACAAACTTAAAGGAAGTATCGTCCCCGAAACTTGGGCTACGTAGGGTGCGGAAAAGTAACGTAAAAGTGCATAACAAACTTAAAGAGGACCAAAGTAGGTCCAAAGAGACGTATCCTCAAAAAGCTCCAGGTACTGCTCCCACATTGCCACCTCAGGCTCCGAAGTCGCCTCCTCGTACCACTGGCTTCTCCATAGAACCTTCACCAGTGGTACCTGCTTCCGTCTCAGACTCCGGACGGCTGTGTCTAGTATCTGTATTGGCCTCTCGGGATAGGTCAGGTCGTCCCCCACCTCGATGCTCTCGTGGCTCAGAATGTGGCTAGGATCGGCGACGTACTTCCTGAGGTTGGACATGTGGAACACGTCGTGCACTCTAGAAAGTTGGGGAGGAAGGGCAAGCCGGTAAGCAACGGGTCCTACCCACTCTAGGACCTCAAAGGACCCCACAAACCTTGGTGCAAGCTTCCCCTTCACCCCAAAATGTTGCAAGCCCTTCATGGGTGAAACACGGAGAAAGACGTGATCCCCAACCTCGAATTGCGTCTCTTTGCGCTTCTTGTCGGCATAGCTCTTCTGCCTGCTCCTGACAGTGTGGAGTCATCTGTGAATCTACTCTATCACCTCCTGACTCTACTGGATCAGCCTGGGACCAACCTCTCACTTGGTCCCCACCTCGACCCAACTCAAGTGTGCAGTACACTTCCTCCCATATAGAGCCTCGTAAGGTGCCATGTCGATGCTCGAATGATAGCTGTTGTTGTATGCAAACTCTGCCAGGGGTAAATGCTTCTCCCAGGAGCCTCTCCAGTCTAGTACACAGGCACGCAGGAGGTCCTCGAGTGTCTGTATCGTGCGCTCTGACTGCCTGTCGGTCTGGGGCTGGTAGGCTGTACTAAACCTCAGACACGTCCCCAAGGTCTGCTAGAACTCTGCCCAGAATTGAGAAGTGAAACGAGTATCTCTGTCAGACATGATCTCACAAGGAACTCCGTGCAAGCGCACCACATCTTTGATGTATCACTCTGCTAGCTGTGCTGGCCCAAAGGTGACTCGGATCGGCAGAAACCGTGCTATCTTTGTCAACCGGTCTACGATCACCCAAACTGTGTCGTGTCCTCGCTGGGTAACCGGTAGACCCACTACCAAGTCCATGGTGATGCTCTCTCACTTCCACTCTGGCACAGGAAGTGGCTGCAATGGCCCTGCAGGCCTCTGGTGCTCGACCTTCACCTACTGGCATATCAAGCACTGCTGAACGAACTCACCAACATCTCGCTTCATCCCTCTCCACCAGAAGTCGCATCACAAATCATGGTACATCTTTGTGTTCCCGGGATGTATGGTAAACCTGGACTTGTGCGCCTCAGTCAGGAGCTCTCTCAACAACTCCTCGTCCCTAGGAATGCATAGGCGTCCCCTCATGCGTAGTATTTCGTCTGAGAAGGAAAAGTCTCCTAGGTCCCTCGTCAGCACCCTGTATCGTAGTGTCTGTAAGTATGGATCGGCCATCTGCCCTGTGATGATGCGGTCTATTAGCTCTAGTCATGCCTGCCACGTCATTGTCACTACCCCACAGTACCTCCGTGACTCCCGGGGTCGCCAATTGCCCACCTCCTCCATGAGTCTCCAACTTTATGCTTGTAACCTGGCCAAGTGGGTGGGCGCCTTCCGGCTCAAGGCATCGGCCACCACATTGGCCTTCCCTTGGTGGTAGGAGATGCCGCAGTCATAGTCTTCAGGAGTTCTAACCAACGCTTTGTCTTATGTTAAGCTCCTTCTGGGCAACAAGTACCAGAGGCTCTTGCGATCTGTAAAGATCTCAAATGTCTCACCGTTAAGGTAGTGCCTCCATGTCTTCAGCACGAAGACAACTTTTGCTAGCTCTAAGTCATGGGTGGGGTAGCTATGCTCATGGGGCTTCAGTTGCCGCGAAGCGTAAGTGACAACGTGACCTTGCTGCATGAGCACACCCCTCCTCCTAAAATCATGTGGCCTACTAAAGTAACCTATGGGTTATGAGCCCAACACGCTTCCACTGTGCCACTCTGATCCCGAGAGTGGACCCATATGCCCCGAAGGTCACCACCACAAACGGGTCTAAGTATGGCCTGAAACACAGTCCAGCATATCCAAGAAAGGGCAGGGCATTGGTTAGCCCATCGGCATGACCAAGGACTCATAGTGCTCGTACTGGGTACGGAAAGCTATCTGTAGTCGACACAAGCTGAAAGGTACCATCCTCCTTCCTTACGAACTATACAGGGGTTCCCCACGGGGATGCACTGGGTCAATTTAATTGGTTTGAATTCCATAACCGTCAAGTCATGAGCTCTATATAAGAATCATGAGGGTGCTCCCGTTCGACACACATCTTTCCCTCTCCACTCTCTCTCCCCCCAGTCTTTCTTACTCAAGGTGTGTTCAACTCAAATTGGTTGATCAATAACTAATCTAGTTGATCAACTTGCACAACAAGTTGACAATGGTTCACATAGATTGATTGATCAATCTTTTAAAATGATTGATCAAATTACTTTGGCTAAGCTCTCTTAAGATGATTTTTGAGAATGCCTAATTTAGGAGTGTGTCAAATCTTGAAGGTTGATTGTGGTATCGTGGAAAGAGCTTGCTAGACCCCATTGCATAGATATTGTAGGGAGCGATACATTAATTTTCGAAAGAAAGTCTTTAATGGATACTTCGATCAAAGTGAAATTTAATCTTATTTTGTTTTGTTTATTTATGCTATTGAATGTCAGTTCTTTATTTTATTTTGGTCTTTCCATATCATGTCAAACTTACTTCATCTAATATTTCTGATTCGTGTGAAATTGTTGCAAATGCATTTGTTCTTATTTACATATTTTGGATGTGCATGGCTTTTAACAATTTTAGAGAAGGTATCTGTGATGCATATGTTCTTTCGAAATATTTGTCATGATGAAAATAACTTTCAAATCGTGTGTAGACTTGTCTAGTATGGTTGAGACATTTGGTGGTTGGAACATCAAGTGTTGGTGTTAATACATGGGGATCTAGTTGACCACCATTGGGTTGATCTTGGTGCTTAAAATCCAATGCTCAATTTCAGATAAGGAAAAACCTACTCTTCAAGGCCAACAGGCTGTAAATAAATGAAAAGAGCACAACCATATCTGTCACGGGTGCATTTTATTGGCTTTGTCAAATGTGTTGTTTGATGTATACAACACATTCACATCCACAGAGAAGCGGTTATGGGAGGAAGTGGACAAGAAGTATAGTGTCGAGGATGTTGGTATTGAAAAATTCTTTATCGTAAAATTCCTTAAATTCCAAATGGATGAGGGAAATTCAATCTCGAAGTAGGCACAAGAATTTTCGTTACTATTCCATGGTTTAGTAGAGGATGAAATGAAATTTCCTGAGAAGTTTCAAGTTATATTTATTATTGAGAAATTCCAAAAATCTTAAGAGGACTTTAGAACGACTCTCAAGTGTAGGAATGGAAAGATTTCTCTTTATAACTTGTTGGTTTCCATTACTATTCAAGAAGAGCATAGAAAATAGAAGCTTGTGGTATCTGTAGAGTCTATGGTGAATGTCATGGTATCCAACGGCAAAAATAATAAAAACAAGAATAATAAAAACAAAATTAAAGATGAAGCCAAGATAAAAAAAATCCAATAACAAACCATGCTGGCACTGTAGGTAGGTTAAGCACTAGAAGGACTATCCTTTTAACAAATCTCAATAGAAGACCATCCAGGGGACTCGTCTAGAGAATGAGATCACCGAGGAGGTTGAGCCTAGCAATGGGCATCTCTCAATAAAACCCAAACTTTATCTTATTCATGATCTTGATGAATGACTCATGGATATTGGAGCTAATGTGTTAGTTCAACCTCTCTCAATAAATGTTTGATGATTTTACAAAATAACAAAAAGAAAATAAATATGACTGAATCACTGTTTCCTGCCTTTATCATATCTAAGTTGCAGGTCTCATTTCATCTCAAAAGGAAATCTCGAGGATGAAGATGTTTTTGTCTAGGTCTTAGGAATGTTTCTATATCTATTTTAAACAGAGTTGAGATTTTCTCTTTATTGAGTCTAGAAGAGTTGTAAAGAGCCCACAACTAGATATATGAATCCTTGATCTAGTTACTCAACACTCAGACAATCATCTAGAATAAAATCCAATTTCAAACTTAACACATACCTTAGGATTAGACATCTAATATTCTCACTAGATGTCTATTGTAAAAAGTTAAGCCATCTAATACTTAGATTAGACTTCCAATAACCATATATATTACCTTAACAAATTAAATAGTCAGGCTTCAAACGACCAGGCCTATATCGAAATGTTCATAATCCACTAAGGACGTTTGATAATACATTTAGACATCCAATAACCGACCGTTAGAATATAATCAATCCTAAATCTCTTTTAGTTAGATTAAATTCTCCATGAGCCAACTTAGGATTATTTTAATATTATTTTTAGACATCCAAAATTGGAATGTTGGATTTAAAGTGAGTTGTCTGAGAGAATCTGGAATTAGAGATTGTCAAGAAATCCTAAATGCTTGGTCATCATGACTATCAGACTGTTGGAGAGATAAATCAGTGTTTTAAAATTGCCTCATTGTAATATAGCCGACATAGCGATCAAATAGATAAAATTTATACTTGAAAAATTTTGAGGTCGTTCGCTGGGAGCAAATAGGAATTCAGTTCTCAAAATTGTAATTTAAAACAATAGAGATACGAAATTGTAATCAGAGATTGATTCAGAATAATGTAGCAATAGAATCAACTATCAGACTACAAAAAGAATGGAGTAAAATGGTGATTTGAATCACCAATTACTCCCTACAATAATAGCAAATAGAACTCAATAGTGATATATATGAAATGATTTCTTCTTCTACTTCTTCATTCTTTCTCTCTTTTGCTCTTCTTCTTCTTTCTTCTGCTTCTTCTTTCTTTCTCTTCTGCCTTTCTTCTTGTGCGGCTCTCCTTCTTCTGTCCTCTGTTTCTCCTGCCTTGTCTTCTCTTCTTCTTCTTCTTCTTTCTTCTTTCTGCCTCTCTGCTTCTCCTACCCTGTCTTCTCTTCTTCACATTGAGGGGGAAGGATCCTTAATTTTCAGGATTTAGGGAATGGTTTAAGGAAGAAAAGAAATTACCTACTCTAGAGTGGTTGACTTGCGGGAGGGATTTTCTCGTGAAATACCTGCAAGATCACAACGAAGCAAAGTAGGGCAAGTTAGTGTTCAATATGAAGAAAAGAATGTAGAGACTAGTGATAAATTGCACGTTGCTCCCCGGCAACGGCGCCAAAATGTTGACGCGCGAAACTCGATCGTGTTTTAATACTTATTGCGTCGTAGTATAGGTGATCAAGCGTCGTCAACAAATAAAAGTTTTTATTACTCGAAAACCGCAGTATCCGAGGTCGAACACAGGGAGCAATCGGAATTTACTACTAATCTCAATGTAATTGAACACTTTAATTACTCAAAACTTTAATTCAAATGTAAATGCATGAGTTTGAAAAGCAATTATGGTAAAAAGAAAGAATTGGACGTCTGATCATGAGATCAGACGTCTTAAAAGATGTCTTTCCCTTCTTTGATTCTTCTTCCTTTCTTCTTTCTCTGTAGTGCCTTGCTTTTCTTCTGCCTTCTTTCTTTCTTCTCTTGCAGTGTCTCTCTCTCTGCTTCTTTTCTTCTGTCTTGTTTGCTCTGTAGTTAGTTTCTCTCTCTGCGGGTCTTCGTCCTTGGCTCTACTTCCTTCAGTTCCTCTTCTCTGCCTTGCCTCTCTTGCTTCCTTGGCAGAACTTCTTTCCTTGCAGCGGCCAAGTGTTGGCTTCTTCCTCTCTTCTTTCTTTCCTGCACACAACACAGCCAAGGAAAAACCTACCCTTCTACCCACACACGAGCATTTCTCTCTCTCTCTGTGAACCACTCTCAGGATGCTCTCCCAGAGTCGGGTTAACGGGTCAGATCGCATGCCCGTGACCAGGCGCACCGGTGTGTGGGTGATGCGCGAGGTGTGCTCGGGGTCGGGTCGCGCCAGATCCGCATGGTGAAATCGCGGATGAGGCACCGTGAAGTAGGTGAGGGACCTCACCCCAAGTGTGACTGGAGGCGATAAAACGATATCACAAAAATAATATAAAGCATGCCAGTGCTTTGTAAGTTACCGATGTGGGACTATTGGTTGCTGCCTTCTCGCGCGCGTGCCCGCAGAAATCCTTCCTACAATTGCCACAGTTGCGGACGTCACAATGTCTCTTGCTTGGTCAGATAGCTTCGCAGTGCTTCCCCAAGTGAGCTACACCTGAAGCCTTGCGGTCTTGAAGCCTGGAGCGAGCTTGGAACTTCTTCGAGTCGCCGTCAATGGCAGCAGGGGCTTGAGAACTGTCTGACATGAAACGAGCCTCTCGGCCTGATCAGATCACCGGGGGACCTTCGCCTTGTCACGGCGAAGGTGAAGGGCAAGGTGGCAGGCCGCGGGGCGACCTAGGCATGCGTGCCTAGGTCGCCCTGTGGCCGGGTGGATGGGTGTGTTCGGGGGACCGTTGGGTAGGCGTAGTGGGTCTATAGACGGGTGGAGGATACTCAGTGAGGTGAAGCGGAGGTTATGTGATGGTCAATGAGGCGTGTGGGGCTGCAGAGCGATGGGAGCGCCTCGCCGGAGGGTGGCCAGAGATGAGGAAGGTGACGGTGGACGGCGGCGGTCGAGGGGTCGATTGAGTGAAATATAGTGAGGAAATGAAAGAGGGAAAGATGTGGAGTAGTTCTAACCTACTTGCAGGGACGAAGGGGGCGGAGAGGCGGGCAGCCGTACCTGCTGTCGCCGGAGAAGAAGATGCCCAGTGGGGGAGGACGGCGGCGATGACGGGTCTGAGGCAGCGTGCGCAGGTATTGCGCGATGCGGAGGAGAATCAGGAAGAAGTCTCTGCCACTGGTTTTGTGGCAGAGCGAAGAGGAAGGGAAGGGGGGCTCGTTGGAGCTCGCTGGGTACCCTGGCCGGGAAGGAAGAGACGAATCTGAGGTGAAACCCCGGCAAGGTCGAGTTGAAAATGAGTGGCCGGGTTTGGGGGTTCTTTTATAGGCATTGGGCCATGTGTTCAGAGCTTGGAGGGCACGTATCTGTCTCCGACGGCTCACCGGAGAAGGAAAGTGGGTGGATACCCAAATCCTTCGTACGTTCGCACGAGAGATTGGGATCAAATCAGGGATCATGACTGGCTTCAGATGGAAGGGAATTCCTCAGAGAATCTCCCTTCCATTTCTGGGAGGGGATCTCTGAGGAATCAGAGAGTATTCCCTCTCTAATCCTCGCCGGAGAAGGATTCTGCCACAATAATGGTGGAAGGACCTGATTGCAAGGTTGGCGAGGAAGTTAGGGGGCTCTCTGTGATGATTTTCAAAAGTTAGGGACCAAAATGTGATTTGGGTGTACTAAATTGCAAAGTAGGTCAAGATGAATTGCCCTTAGGTCCAAATTTTGATACAAACCTAATTTGGACCTAAGGAATCCAATGGTGAAGTTGGATTTTAGGTTTGACCCCATTTAACTAGACATTTTGCGTAAAAACCCAAATTAGGTCAATTAATGAGCTAGGACCTTAATCTAGGTCAAACTAGGTTCCAAAGGCCAATTTGATTGTTCTAAACCCTAGAGTATATTTTTCCATGATTTTTAGAGGATTTACTTGATTTTTATCATGACCGGAACCTTGTTGCTTTAAGCGGGTCTGTTTTAGGGCTACCAAATGTCATTTAATTCCTAGATTGCACATAAACCCATTTCTGATTGACTCAACCCACTTTTTATCTTATTTAGACCATTTGAGCTATGTTTTGCCTCTGGGAAATTCCGTTTATGTACTGCAATGTTAAAATTACAGTTTTTCCTTTATCTTATGTTTTCTTCCCAGAATACTTATTCCTTCATTTAGGCCTTCTACTAGGTTATGTAGGAGCTTTTATTCTCTTTATTGGGTCAAAATGAGCTAGTTATGGCTCATGATGAGGCTCTCATCGGTAATTTATGCAAATGCCCAAATTAAGGCAAATGTCTGTCTGAGACTCTATTTTGGGTCAAGACGGATTCTGATGGTCAAATTGAAGGTTCCAAACTGTAGAAAATATTTTTCTATAAATTTTAGAGGGTTTAAGTGAATTTTATTCTGACTAAAATCATAGTAAATTAAGCAGGTCTGTTTTTAGGGTTTCAAAAGTTATTTAATTCTCAAAACGTGTGCAAACCCTTTTCTGTCTATTCTAACCCACTTGTTAGCCTTTTAGGACCATTTGACCCTTAATTAACCCTTGAGACAACCCATGATTGTACTGTATTCATGCTATGATGGTAAAACTGTAGTTTTAACCCTATTTTCGTGTCTTTCCCTCAGAATGAATTTGCAGTGAAATATGGTTCTCTAGTAGTTATTTAGGAGCATTTTACTTACTTAATTAGGTCAAAATGAGCTAGTTATAGCTCTTGATGGTGTTCCCATGATACCTCCATGCCTAGCGTTTGCTAGTCCCTTAGCAAAATCTCATGAAATTAACTTTAATTCTAGACCATATGCCTTTTTATGCTTAGAACTATGATGTGTACTTTTTTTTGTAGATCAGGTCAGAATGCCAATAGTAGGCCTAGAGGTACTCAAGTACCATCCAAGATCCGAACCTGACTAGCTCTAGCCTCAGTCCATCGCGAAGGATTCTAAGGGCCATAGGAACTAACCTAAGGTTCGCTGAACTCCATGGTTAAAGCACCATGCTTGTAACATGTTTTAGCCCCAATTCAGTTTGTAGTGCATTTTTGTAAGAGAGAGACAGAAGAATTTTTCTTTATTTTTGGAGAGTTTTTTCTCTCTTTTCTTTTTATTTCTAGCCTTGGATTAGCTTCACAACATGGTTTGTATCGGATTCCTAGTTCCCACCATCAATCCTCGCAGGGTCCCTGGCAATCGATGCTTCGAGATAGCACCACCCATGGCATCCCCCAGAACCCTAGCTTTCGAGATTTCGAGATAATCCTGCCCATGGCATTTTGTAGCTAAATTCAGACCCTGGCAATCGACATTTCATGATAATGCCACCCATGGCATCTGAACCAGCACAAGGTGCTTACATGCCCCCAGTAGGATATTTAGATATCCTAGGAGACAAGCAATGAGGAGATGATATGTTATTGTGCATCTTCAAGGGGGATTTCTCACCTCTTTGTGTCGGGAACTCATCCAAATCAACTTGTGTTGATCAGTCGCTCCTAATCTAGGTAACTTTTTCAGAACAGATTTAACGCCTTTGCGTGATTTGATAATTAAGCGCACTGAACCAGACTGTGTGTGGATTGGGGTACTTAGGTTACCAAGTCCCGCAAGCCAGAGGTTAGTTAACGAGGTCGAATAATCCCTAAGCCTTAGACCTAATACTTAAGCTTTGCATTTTCCCCAACCTCTTGAGGACTATCTAGATCTTAGCGAATACTTGAATTTTTAAGCCTAAAATTCCAGCCCAAGAGGCCTAAGATCAGCGTTCATACTAATTTCTTTTTGTCTCTTAGCACTTTCTGTCTTTCATTTTCTTTCTTTTGATTTGGTCTAGAACTAAGTCAATTCCTTAATCTTTTACTAATGACTATCTCTCTTTCTTTTCTTTTCAAATGGTGCTCCTTTTTGACATTTTTATCTCCTCCCCTTTTTCTCCTCAAAAATGATATTCATTCAATTTATTCAAAATTTCCTCCCTTCTCCTATTTTCATTCTTTTTTCAAATTTATTATTTTTTTGGTTTTTGGAATATGTGCTTTTTTTTATGAAACCCTTTCTTGTGAAGTGATTCTCACAGCATTTTGCAATTTAATACACCTCCACACCTATGATTTGCAATGTCCTCATTGTAAATTAGGTGGGTTCGAGTTCAACTTAGATCATACATTAGAATAGGTTTTGGATGGGTGGATGGGTTGGGGTGACTGTTGTAGATAATTTTAAGCTTGGGTACAAGTACCAGAGGTGGAGTCGACTGTTCTAATGGACAAACCCTAAAGTGCAATATGAATTCTGCATAAGATGTATCAAGAAGGGTTTTAGGTTTTTCAAAAGGATGACGGGTTGCCTCCCGTTAAGCACTGAGTTTAACGCCATCGACCGGGCGTAATGAGCTCAGGGAGAATGGAGATCAAAAGATACCTCAGCCCTGTTCATATCAGTGAGTTCAAAGAACAGCTTAAGTCGTTGACCGTTCACAACAACAGGTTCTGAATCAAGGCTAGGTTGGTTGATTTCAATAGCTCAATTTCCAAAGATTCATCTTACCAAGAATGGTACAATCCATTTTGATCTGAGTTTTCCTATGAAAAGTTTGAGTTTGGCATCAAAGAGTAGAACTTTCTGACCAGGGTGGAAAGATTTTCGTACAATGTGCCTGTCATGGAAGGCCTTAACTCGCTCTTTGTAGATACACAAGTTCTCATACGCATCATTGCGTAGTTCCTCGATCTCGCTTAATTGCAACCGACGGTGTATTCCAGCCTTCACTAGATCCAGATTGCACTTCCATACTACCCAATAAGCCTTGCACTCCATGTCAACGGGAAGGTGACATGCCTTACCGTACACTAATTTGAAGGGAGACATGCCTAATTGGGTTTGATGGGCAGTCCTATAGGCCCACAAGGCTTCTGGAAGGCGAGAAGACCAATCTTTTCTATTAGGCCGAATAGTGACCTGAAGGATCTTTTTGATATCTCGATTTGACAGTTCTACCAGTCCATTAGTTTGGGGATGGTAAGGAGTCGAGATACGATACGACACCCCGTACTTTTTCATCAGGGACTGGAAGTGCACATTGGTAAAATGAGACCCGCCATCGCTGATGATGGCCTTAGGAACCCCAAATCTGGTAAAGATGTTCTCCTGGATAAATCAGAAGACACCTTTATGGTCGCTAGTTATTGTGGGGATGGCTTCGATCCATTTAGAGACATAATCAACAGCGAGTAGAATGTATTCGAAGCTGTTAGATCTGGGAAAGGGTCCCATGAAATCAATTCCCCATATGTCAAAGATTTCGCACACAATAATCGAGTTCAAGGGCATCATATCTAGTGGGCCCATGTTGTCGAGGGTTTGACAACAAGTGCATGCCCTACAATACGTCTGTGCATCTTTGAACAAAGTAGCCAAAAGAACCCACACTGGAGAATTTTTGCTGCAGTTTTACGCCCAGAGAAATGGCCACCGTAGGCCTGGTTGTGATAGAATGACATTACGTCATTAACCTCGTTGTTAGGAATGCATCTCTAGATCACCTGATCATTGCCAATGTGGAAAAGGTATGGTTCCTCCCAAATATAGTACTTGGCCTCGACAATCAATTTGTCCCGCTTGGAAGTCGGCCAATCTAGTGGAACTTTCCCCGTAACCAAGTAGTTTACAATATCAGCAAACCATGGGAGATTGTGGATGGCTAGTAGGTGCTCATCCGGAAAATGCTCAGTGATTAGACCAGAAGGGTCGATGATGGAAGAAGGAAGACAGGACAAGTGGTCAGCTACTACGTTATGTTTTCCCGCTTTATCGTGAATCTCGAGATCGAATTCTTGCAATAGTAAGATCCAGCTAATTAGTTGAGGTTTCACATCCTTCTTCGCAAGGAAGTGCCTCACTGCAGTGTGATCTGAGTATATGATAACACGGGAACCCAAAAGGTATGATCTGAATTTTTTTAGGGCAAATACTACGACTAGTAGCTCTTTCTCCATAACTGTATAGTTACACTGAGCCTCATCAAGTGTCTTGCTAACGTAATATATGACCACAGGTTTCCTATCTATTTTCTGCCCAAGTACCGCCCCTACAGCATAATCAGATGCATCGCACATGATCTTAAAGGGTTGAGACCAATCAGGGGACTGCAGGATAGGTGCTTAGGTAACTTGATCACACAAGATCTCAAATGCCTGAGTGCACTCCTTGGAGATTTCAAAGGGGACATCCTTAGATAGAAGATTAGTTAGGGGGCACACGATTTTCGAGAAATTGGGAATGAATCGACAGTAAAAACTGACTTGCCCTAGGAAGGATTGGATGTCTTTGACAGAGCTAGGCATAAGCAGTTTGGAAATCAGATTCACCTTGGCTCAATCAACCTGGATGCCTTTTTCAGAGATAAGATGTCCCAGGACAATTCCCTCAAGTACCATGAAGTGGCTCTTTTAACAGGAAAGAACCAAGTTCACGTCGATGCACCACCTGAGGATTTGGACCAAGTGCAGGAGGCAATCATCAAATGATTCACCAAATACCGAGAAGTCATCCAGGAGGTCTTCAAGGTATTCACCTACCATATCTGAGAATATGGCAAGCATGCACCACTGAAAAGTGGCGGGTGCATTGCAGAGACCGAATGGCATCCTTCGAAATGCGTATGTTTCGAAGGGGCAGGTGAAGGTGGTCTTCTCTTGGTCCTCGAGATGGATTGCGACCTGATTATAATCTGAGTACTAGTCCAAAAAGTAGAAGAATCGATTTCCTGCTAGTTTCTCAAGAATCTGATCAATGAACGGTAGTGGGAAATGATCCTTCTTCATGGAGGAATTGAATCTTCTGTAATCAATGCAGACTCTCCACGAGTTTGCTATACGGGTCGGTATGGTTTCTCCAGTTTCAGTTGTAATGACGGTGAGCGCTACCTTCTTAGGCACAACTTGGATTGGACTCACCCACCCACTGTCGGAGATCGGGTAGATGATCCCTGCATCTAACCACTTGATGATCTCCTTTTTCATGACATCTTGTAGATTTGGATTTAGGCGTCTCTGCATTTCACGGGATAGTCGTGAGCCCTCTTCAGTGTATATGTGATGTGTGCAGTATGAAGGGCTGATAGTAGTCAGATCATCGAGAGTCCATCCAATGGCTCTCCGATGCTACTGGAGAATAGAAATCAGGCATGTTTCCTGATCAGGTGTGAGTCGGGAGTTGATAATCACAGGAAACGTCTGATTGGAACCCAAAAGACCTATTTGAGATGATCGGGAAGAGGCTTTAATTCCATAATTGGGTTATCAACAACAGGTGGTTTAGGGTAGGTGTCAGGAGCAAAGGAAGGAGCTATGGGTCTGTCTATGTTGAGTTCGGACTCCTCTAATTATGGGTCTTGATCCTCTTGTGGTTGATTAGAACTAGTCAGGTTTTCCTCGATACATAAGTCATCAACTACAGCCTCGATGTCACAAATCTGTTATATAACTCCACAATTAATTCCTTGTTGGGCCTTAAAGATGTCGATCTTTAGTGTCTTGCTCCCAAATTTTAATTCAATTTGGCCCTCCTCACAATTGATATTGGCCCTAGCAGTGGCCAGAAAGGGTCTCTTGAGTATGATGGGTGTATTCTTCACATTCTCAGGAGCATCCATGTCTAAGACAATGAAATTCATTAGAAAATTGAAGTCATGTAAGGGGTTAGGGGTAGCACAATTTGTGCTCCCGCTCCCTATAAGGCGCTCACTGTGTGGGGTACGCAGGTTCGATCCCCCACAGTATGCCCAATCACACATAGTGTCCTCATGGGGGGACGCATCGCTGATGTTGTCCCCACCTCGACTCGGCGCTGGAGAGTGGCCGTGGCTAAGATCACGGAGGAGCTCCGTGGCAAGCGAGAAATTCGGGGGCCCCGGGGGGGGGGGGGGGGTGGGGTCTCCCCCCTCCCTCCCCTTTTAAAACTGTTTCAAAAAAAAAATAGAAGTCATGTACCCTAACTATGACGTCCAAGAGAATTCCTTTTGGTGACTTAATAGATCAGTCGGCTAGCTGCAAAGTCATTTCTATCAGTTTAAGCTCAGATTCCTTGAAGTAGTCTAGTAGGGATGTAGGTATCAAATTTATGGAGGCTCCTAAGTCCAATAAAGCTCGGTCGAGTTGTATATCATCTATTGCACAGGAGATCAGAGGGGTGCTTGGGTCTTTTGCCTTAGGTGAGAGTTTGCTCAAAATGACAGAGCTGGCTTGCTCCGATAGTATGATTGGGTTCCTGCCTTTGGTTCATGGCTTATGCTTAGGTGTACAAACGTCTTTCAGAAATCGTGCGTAAGTCGGTACGTGGCATATCACATCTATCAAGGGGATGTTTATATGGACCTGCTCAAAGAGCTTAACCAGGTCCTCCTCAGGTGCCACGATTTTAGCCGTCCTTTTTCCCTTGGTCAAGGCCTCGGGAAATGGAACCTTAGATGGTTCCTCTAGAATTGGCTTAGGTTCTTGATCTGGGACAGGTGTGTCCTGGATGACCAATCTAGGGTTAGGGTTTGTATTACCAGGTTGGGAGTGGTTTGGATAAAGTGGGTCTTGTGTTGTTTTGCCACAACGAGTAGTAACAGAATTCAATCCCGCCTAGTTCTGGTTTGGTGTGGGTAAAAGAGGTGCTTGCTGCTGGTAACCCGCATATGATGTTGAAGCCTCCATCCCGTCGGGTGATGGAGTACAAGGGACCTGATAAACAAAGTGAGCTTGGCCCTGATTTGGGTTCATCACGTGCCTTTGGTTCGACACGTTATTTGGATTAAGTAGAGGTTGTGAAGGAAGTACACCAGGTTGGCGGGGATTTGCCATCTGGGCGAGTTGATTGCAAACCTCTGTGATCTCGTCTCTGTGCTATTTTTGCATAGCCGCATTCATCTTCTGAGTGTCAACCAGAGTTTGAAGGATAAGAGTTATTTGATCTGCATGAGTCTGCCCAGATTGATAAGTTGGGTTAGGCCGATGCTAAGGCGGCTGATATAGACGAGGAGCTTGTGGTCGGGGCTGATATGGAGGTCTCTGATTTTGATTATTTCTTGACCACATGAAATTAGGGTGATTAAGCCATCCAGGGTTGTAGGTGTTTAAGAATGGATCATTCTGAATGGCGTTGAGGTCCTCGCAGGTCTGAGGAACCTCGAAAAAGTCAGAATATGAGGGTTCAGAGTTCCCTGTTGTATCTCGTAAAGTGCATTTTGATAGGAAAAGCATCGTAGTATAGTGCGCAATAGATCAAACAAAAATAACTATAAAAGGATAACGAGACTTTGAGTCCCGGTCGTTGGTTGCTGGGAGGTGTTTGTTCAAATCTGAGATCGATCTTTAATCGCTCTACTTTATTTAGAATTGCACGCCGATTTCCAATCGTAGGATTAAAGTTTCGCCACTTCTATTGTGAGTTCCGATTACATGCGCGTGTGTTAGATAGATAACGAAAGTGAAAGTATGAGTTTCAGTGTGCACAATTCTAGTGATGTGGGGCTGTTTACAGAAAATGCATTTATCGTTAGATCTTCTATATTTTCCGGAACCAACATGCTTATTGCAAAATATATATATATAAGTGAAAAATAGGCAACTTGAATCACACAAAAGAGATGGCAACCAATGAGCTCATGGTGATTTCAAACATAGAGATATGTATAAAAATATATCTTTTATTCATTCATTCAGAGGATGTTTGCAACATGGAATGTAGAGGAAAGCTTGCAAAGGAACACAAATCTAGCTAGCAGAAAATGATCTCATACAGGAATCTATGGGGGGATTTTGCATGCATCATTGGGGGAGAATAAGAGCTACACTACTAAGCAGTTAATGAAAGCAGTAAAACTACGAAGAGCTAAGTTACTAATCTAGCAGAAAAGAAGGGCATTTGGATGTGGGCTCCAATGGCCTTTGAGTTGTTGAGAGAAGGAGGGGTGGCCAATGGTGCTTAAGCTAGCCCTTGGAGAGAGGTTGGAGAGATGATCCAGCATCCTGCTGTGGAGATGGTAGCTTCCATGGTGCTCCTCGTGGAGGTAGAGTGGATGTGAGAGTAGCTAACCTAGATGGATGAATGAATGCCAAGAGATGGATGGGTGCAAATGGCCACCCCTTAGGTCTTTTGATAGACCTAAGGGAGTCTCTCTAGAGAAGTGTGGAACTCTCTAGAGAGAGTCCTATGAGTGGTCAGGCAAGTGAGAAAGAGAGTAGTTCTTAGATCCATAAAAAGTGGATCTAAGAATTGAATGACTCTTGGTTGCTAAATTCGGCAACCAGGAGTGGTGTCACTTGAAGAGAGTTCAAGAGAACTCTAGAGTGGTGTGTGTGCTTGAATGGGTGTGTGTGTGTGGGTGTGTGGCCGTGCCCTAGGTGGCTAAGTGGTTTAGGTTAGGTCCTAAGGGGTTTAGGTAGGTGTAGGCCTTAAATTAGGGTTGCAAACCCTAATTGCTAAGGGTGAATTGCAGTTAAACTTAACCCAAGTTTAATTGAATGAGTGTGAACCTAATTGAGAGTGAAATAACTCAATTAGGTTGGGCTTAGGACAATTGGACTCTCACTAAGTCCAATTGGACTTGTGTGGGTTGAGATCTGAGCTCAATTGGACCCTATGAGTCCAATTGACTTAGGAAATGGTAATTAACTATGATCCAAGTCAATTAGGTTTAGTAAGGACCTAATTGGGTCCTTAGGGAGGTCTAGAGGTGATGTACTAGGGTTAGGGTACCTTGATTTAGGTTCCTATAGGGTTGGAATTGGGTTTAGGGAGCTGGAGATTCAAGATCAAGGCTTGAATCTCAAAACAGGAACTGGAGAACAGTTCTAGACGTCCAAAAATGGAATGAGACATCTTATACTCAAAAATCAGAAGTCCAGACTTGTTGTCTGGACGTCCAATCAGAGTCAGGAGGGTTTCTAGGTTCTGTCTTGGGTATTCTGTAGAAATTGGACGTCTGACCAAGTGTCTGGACATTCATTAACACTGCAGAAGTGGGTTTAAGGTGTGCAAGAGTTGGCTAAGGGTTCTGTATGTCCTATAATTCATCTGGACGTCCCGATAAAGGTTGGAATTAGGGTTTTAAGGTTTCCTAGTGTGCGGTGACCTAATCTAAGGGTGGCTAAGGCTTGGGGAAGTCTCTAGGCTATCCTAAGGCTAGGATGGACCTAAGCTCTTCATATTTTACTGCTTTATTTCTACTTAATAGAGTAGCATACCTTAACTCCCTTACATTAATATGTCCTACATCTAATCTAAGTCTTCTGCTCTGGCTCTGTTGCAACACCCATTATTCCTGATCCAGCTTCAGATCCAGCTCCAGATTTAGCTTCAGATCTAGCTTATTACCTGTAATTGACATAATGTACTTAATCAGCACATTATAACATTATTTTATGCATAGCTAAAGGAAAGCAGTAAAGATGCAGATAATGCTTATGCATGCATGGATTACCCTAACTTATGCTAAGTCCTAGCCTAATTTAGGTCAATTAAGACATATGATTGCTGCGCAATCATACCTCTATGCCTAAATCTTGCTAGTCCCTAGCAAATGCAAGACTAAATTATTCACAGCAAGGGTCCCTAAGGGATTGATTATTTTATCAAGTGTATGCCTAGAGATTTTTCTCCTTTTTTTTTCATCCTATGCTCTAGAAATCCAGACAATCGTGAAAGTGCAGCTATGTAGCTTTTGCAACAGATTCGAGTAAAAAACTAATTCACCTCTAAAGCCTGTACTTGACCCCTAATAAAATTCTAACAGGATATGTGGACTTCTTCCCTCGGGGTATTCAAGACATTCTATGAATTCCACCCCAGCTTTAGGCTTAGGTAGAGAATCTTTGAGGGGTACGGGTGTTTATTTAGTGGTTCACTCTCACTTGGTGCTACATAGAGATTAGTGCTACAGAATCTAGATTCCCAGATTACTAAGTAACTCAACTCAGAGAAAGATGAGAAAAACTATGCTCTCTTTTGATTCCTTTGTATTCATTCTCTCTTTCTCTTTTTCTTTTTCTTTTCTTTTCCTTAGAGCTCATAATCTCACCAGATTCTTACGCATGATCTGTATTTGTTGGTCTCACTTGGCATTAACACTTTAATTGAATTCCATAACCCTAACACTAAGTCGGAATTCCTCATCCAGTATTCGAGCAATCAGAAACACAGAAAAATAGGTTAAGGCCATATTTGGTGGATCTGAAATTTATTCATTGGTATTGCCTCAATGCAACTGAAATAAACACTAAGTATTCACTCTTTTTTCTTTTCTTTTTCTTCTTTTTCTAATTTTTTCTCTTTTTTAGTTCTTTTTTTTTCATCATTTTTTTTCCAACATATACACAACTAGCACACATCCATGAACTTTATTGAGGAGGCATTATTAGGGATTGGTGGTACTCAGGAGACATTGGGTGGCTTATTTGGTGGAAGTGCCTATTCACGGCACCGGGAGAGATGGATAGGATGGTGTATTTCTGACCTTGACATCAATACCCTCCTTCAGCCAAGGAATCCATAAAGAATGGTCGTAACCATCCACCTTAGCCCTAGTTTTATGAAAACTCGCTCTCCATGTATTTGCCTTATTTGGTGGCTCTCAAAATTTCACACAAAATGTATACATAGGAATTGAGAGTGAAAACTGTGTCTAATCTTAAGAGTTTTATCGCCTAATTATCTAGGATTCCGGATTCCTTGCACTAATCTTAGAGCACCAGTACACTCTACTCTCATCTCACACTATATTGGTGGATTTTTGGAGGAAAATTTATCTGACTCCCAAAACACTGTCCAGGGATTCAAGAGAAGAAGCACTGCTTCTTCTCGATAGACTAAAGATGTTTATCAGCTTTCACCATGAATCCATTGCAAATTCTACATGTGTGTGAAAAGTTGTACTGGATTCCAGATTATAGGAATAAACTAGAGGATAAAATCCCTAATGCATTCTCTTAATAAAATAATCTTATTCATGAGTGCAATATGTATATATGCTATAAACAATTAACCTCTTATATTCGTATTTCATGAAATTTCTCTTTCGGGTTACATTCAGATTGGCCCTAAATTTAGAACAATAGGTGAGTGGGTAAGTCGAAAATGGCTGTTGCGGACGATTTTTAGCTCCAATGCTAGCATTGGAAGTGGAGTCGGTTGTTCTTTTATTTAGGGTCCTAAAGTACATTTGACATATAGCTCTGAGGTTTTTCCTAAATGTTGGCATAAAAATTTTCAGTTTTGTTGTATCTACCTCCCCCATACCTAAGTTCTTGCATGTCCTCATGCATGAATATAAAAGAAAATAAATACAGCAGGGAGAGAATGGGTAGAAATCACCTGTAATTGCTCTTGAAATTATCTATTTAGTACTGGCCAACCTGACAGTATGCAATATGCAAATAGAAAATATACTATATATAAAAATGGTTATGTATAGATGATGGTGGAATGTGGGATATGCTATCTATAAGTGCTGAGTTTAACGCCTCCAGCTGGGCGAAAACTCAATCATATGTCCTCAATAAGATGAACAATCTCGTTAGGTGGAGGAAGTTCCTGGGCCAAAAATGGCTTGAGGCACTGGCCATTTATCGTAGATATATGCCTAGATTTTGGGTCCCTGATCTGGACTGCCCCATTAGGATATGGCTGAATCACAATGTACGGGCCAGTCCACTTAGACTTGAGCTTCCCTACGAAACGTTTCAGTCATGAATCAAACAACCAGACTTGTTGGTTGGGCATGAATGCTTTCCTCCAGATGTGGTGGTCATGGAAGGCCTTAGTCTTGTCCTTGTATATCAATGCATTCTCATAGGCCTCCCGCCAGATCTCTTCTAATTCGCTAAGCTGGAGTTTCCGTTCTTGACCTCCTGCATCGAGGTCAAGGTTACGTTTTCACACCTCCCAAAAGGCACGGTGTTCCAGCTCTACAGGAAGGAAACAGACCTTGCCATATACCATACAATATGGTGACATTCCAAGTGGGGCCTTGTATGCTGTCCGATATGCCCAGAGTGCATCAACTAATTTATCGGACCAGTCTTTCCTGTCTAGTCTAATCGTCTTCGGGAGAATCAGCTTGATTTGACGGTTAGACACTTCAGCCTGCCCATTGGTCTGTGGGTGATACGGGGTGGCTATATGGTGGTGTACCTCGTATTTCTTTAATAATGACTTGAAATGGGAGTGGATGAAGTGGCTTCCCCCGTCGCTAATCAGTGCGCGAGGTATTCCAAATCTCGCGAAGATGTACTGCCGTACGAAAGAAATGACGGTCTTATGATCTGCCCATCTCGCTGGGATGGCCTCGACCCACTTCAAGACATAGTCGACAGCTAGTAATATGTACTCAAAGCCATGCGAGTTCGGAAAAGGGCCCATAAAATCGATGCCCCAGACGTCGAACACTTCTACAACCATGATGGGCTGGAGTGGCATCATGTCTCTCCTGGTCATAGAATTGACCGACTGGCATCATTTGCATTGTTGGGTGTATTCATGTGTATCTCTGAAAATAGTTGGCCAGAAAAATCCCGACTGCAAAATTTTTGCAGTGGTTTTCCATCCCGAGAAATGACCACCACAAGCATCATTGTGGCAGAAAGATAACACACTGGGGATCTCACAATCTGGGATGCATCTTCGAATAATATGATCCGCTCCAAAGCAGAAGAGCAGTGGGTCATCCCAAAGGTAGAATTTGGCCTCCGCAGTGAATTTGAGTTTCTGGTCCTTGGATAGGTTCCCGGGAATCTTGCCCGCGGCAAGGTAGTTCACGATGTCCACGTACTAGGGGAACTCAAAAGAGTGAACTGCCAAAAGAGATTCATCCGAAAATTGCTCGTGGATAGGCAAGGAATAAGGAATGTGGCCTGGGTCCAGTCTGGATAGGTGATTCGCCACAACATTCTGCTTTTTGACTTTGTCACGGATTTCAATATCAAACTCTTGCAATAGAAGGATCCATCCAATGAGCCGAGGTTTGGCATCCTTCTTTGCCAACAAATGCCGGAGGGCGGAGTGGTCGGTGAAAATGATGACTTCGGACCCTAATAGGTACAATCTGAATTTCTTCAAACCAAATACTACTGCTAGCAGTTCTTTTTCGGTGACAGTATAATTGCGCTGAGCCTTATTCAGCATCTTGCTAGCATAGTATATGACAAAGGGTTGTTTTTCCCGATGCTGGCCTAAAATAGCACTGACGGCAAAGTTAGAAGCGTCATACATCATCTCGAAATCGAGCGACCAGTCAGGTGGTTGGAGAATCGGGGAATCAGAGACAGCACTTCGTAAAGTCTCAAAGGCGCTGAGACACGAGGTGTCGAATTCAAATGGGACATCGGCAACAAGGAGATTCGTCAAAGGTCGTGTAATTTTTGAGAAATCGCATATAAATCTCCGATAGAAGCCGACGTGACCTAAGAATGATCTGATCTACTTGACCAAGCTAGGTGGCGGTAATTGGAAAATAATCTCTGATTTACCTCGATCGACCTCGAGTCCATTTTTAGAGATCCTGTGCCCTAGTACTATGCCATCCCTCACCATGAAATGTCTTTTCTCCTAGGATGGTACTAGGTTTACCTCAATACACCATTTCAGGATCTTGGTGAGGTTATCAAGACAAGATGTGAAATCATCTCCGAAAATGGAGAAGTCATCCATGAATACCTCCACATAGTTCCCAATAATGTCAGAGAAGATGGCCATCATACAATGCTGAAATGTTGCTGGTGTGTTGTAGAGGCCAAAGGGCATCCGCTTGAAAGCAAATGTTCCAAAGGGGCATGTGAATGTGGTCATGTCTTGATCTTCTGGGCTAATGGCTACTTGATTATACCCAAAGTATCCATCCAGAAAGCAAAAGAAACTGCGTTCAGCTAACTGTTCCAAGATCTGATCAATGAAAGGCAAAGGGAAGTGATCCTTCTGGGTAGCCGTGTTCAGTTTCCTATAGTCGATGTAGACCCACCAAGATGTCACAGTGCGGGTCAGGATGGATTCACCCTTATCATTTTTTACTACGGTGAGTCCTACTTTCTTGGGCACTATCTGGATCGGACTCATCCACTGGCTGTCAGAGATTGGGTATACAATAGCTGCATCTAGCCATTTGATGATCTCCTTCTTAACAACCTCTAGCATATTCGAGTTAAGCCGTCTTTGAGGTTGTCTCAAAGGTTTCACCCCCTCATCCGTGTAAATGTGATGAGTGCAATATGAGGGGCAAATACCGCAGAGATCAGCAATACTCCACCCTATAGCGGCCCTATGGTCTTGTAGCGTATAAATAAATTGATGCTCCTGGTCTTGGGTTAAGTGGGCATTAATAATGACTGGGTATGTCTCATTTTCGCCCAAGAACACATACTTAAGTGAGTCAAGTAAGGGCTTCAATTCAATTACGGGTGGGTCAAAGTCAGAATGGGTGTGGGAGGAGCGAACTCCAGGGTGGGAATTTGCTGATCCGTATGCACTGAATTCCCACTGATTCGCTTCCTATGAAATAATCGGTTGTGACTGCGTTAACTGGAAACCCGTTAGCTGTGGTCACATCTTCCTGCAACAACAAGGGCGATTCAGTAGTGTGCGGATCAGGATAGCTAGATTAGGGGTGCTGTGGTCAGAAGCACACCCTAAACAGTCAGATCCTTGGGGAGATATGTGTAGTGCAGTGGTCTCAGTCCCGTGTGGATCGAGGTCCAAGAACCCTGATAGTGCAGACGAATGAGATATTGGGTCATCACAAAGGAGCCCAATGTTACCACATTATGCCGAATCTTCATCTTCACCATCCTCCTCTATGAGATCACAGTCAAAATTCTTTGATGCCCTGAATATGTCAAGTCGAAGTCACTCATTACCTAGGGCTATCTCCATACACCTGGATGCACAATCAATGTTCGCTCAAGCTGTCATTAGAAATGGGTGACCCAAAATAATTGGTGCATCTCGGAGATTAGGAGGAACTTCCATATCGAGAACGAAAAAGTCTGAGGGAAAGCAGAACCTGCGGACTTTTATGATCACATTCTCAACCACCCCCCTCGGTGTTTTTACCGATCTATCAGCCAGCTGAATCGTGACCGAGGTGGGCTTTAACTCCCCAAATCGAAATCGATCAAATACGGCAGTGGGAGTTAGGTTGATGGACGAACCCAGATCTAGAAGGGCCCGATCAAATGGAGAATCTTGCAAGAAGTAGGATATGAGTGGGGTACCAGGGTCTTTCTTTCTCGGTGGCAAGTTGGCTAGAATCACGGTGCTAGCCTCTTTTGATAGTACCACCTATCATCCAATTCTAGGTTGTTGCTTCGAAGGACAATAGTCCTTGAAGAACCTAGCGACAGCAGGGATGTGATCAATTGCCTCAAGGAGGGGGACCTGAATATGTACTTCCTTAAACATTGTCTTCAGGTCCTCAAAATTCCACGTGTCCTTCTTCCGTACTACATTTCGTGTCAGAGCCTCAGGAAAAGGGACGGGAATCTCAGGGTCAAATGACCTTTTACCCTTGTCTACCGTAGGTGGCTCCTGAGATGAAGGAGTCAAACCTGCTAGCGGTGAAGGGTGAGAAAAATCAAGATCTACCTGCCTATGTGGTGGGTCGAATGTCTTCCTTCCACTCCTCAAAGAGATAGCATTTGCATCGGCTTGCTGTCCATGAGGTGGTGGGGGAGCGGAAGGGGTAGAGTATGCGAGGTTCTGCAAAGGTAGCTGGCCTTGAGCATAACTGGGTGGTGCAGGAGGTGCCTGTAATATGGCGTGTGCCTGTCCCTGTGGTGCCTGAAACCTAGGCGGGGTGCCTTGGTTCTGCACATATCGAGGATTCAGGATGGGTTGGGAGGGCAAGGCTCCTTAAGTCCTATGCTCCTGCAACAGCTGGTTTTGCGTGTTCTATATAGTCTATATCTGGTCAGCTATCGCCTTCATAATTTGCAAGCTATCCTATGTAGATTTCCTTATCGATTCTTGTAGCTCCTCTTTCAGTGCCTCCAAAGGGTCAGGTCTCTTTGGAGGGTGACTGGCAGCTTGGTGCAGTGGTTGGTATAAAGAACGGGGTTGCTGCTGCTGAGACGGGAATGGCTGCTGCCTAGGGTACATGTTTTGCGCATTCCCAAATTGCCTGGTCTAGTAATGTGGATCTTGATGTGGTCTCTGTGAATTACCAGACCAAGAGAAGTTTGGATGCTGGCACCAACCAGGGTTATACGTCTCTGAATACAGGTTATTACACCCGTATCCTTGGATAGCACTGACGTCCTCGTAGGCCGAAGATGTATGAGATGTAAATCCATCAAGGGGATACATATTATAATCTGTGGGTGGTGTGTAACTTTGGTCGTAAGGTGCCAGATCTAGATTGTTTACGGGATCCTGATATGCGGGATCTCGTAAATAAGGAGAAGATGCATCCCAAGTCAGTAGATTAACTCGAGCAGGAGAGGCTCGTGGTGCATAGGAGGGTCTTGAAGCGGCAGAGTTTAGGTCAAATTGACCCTGACTAATTTGGTCAATCTTTTTCTCAATCAGATTTATTCTATCCAGCTGCTTGACGATGATATCCATGTCGGCTCGAATAGACTCGGTGTGAGCCTCATGGACACCAACTCGCTGCTGACCAAGCCGCTGGAACTGGTTCAAGGACACGGCATTCATCGAGTTCTCCGCCAAAGATTCAAACAACTCAAATGCGTTGTTCTCGTCTTTCGCGAGGAAATTCCCACCATTAGATGCATCGACTAGATACCGATGTGTGTCATCTAGCCCATGGTAAAAGATTTGAGCTAGGTGCCATCTGGGTATACCATGGTGCGGGCATTTCCGAAGAAGGTCGTGAAATCGGTCCCAGGCTTCATGCAACTTCTCCCTAGCTCCTTGGGAGAAAGTCGTGATTGCGCGCCTCATCTCATTTGTTCGACTGATTGGGAAGAAATTTTGCAAGAATTCACGTCGTAATTCTGGCCAGGTTCCAATTGGCTTCCCAATGGTCTTGAACTAGTATGAAGCTTTGTCCCTCAGAGAAAATGGGAAAAGCTTCATTAGAACAATCCCAAGACCAATGTTCTTGGGTCGAATCGTTTTTGCGAGTCGACTCAGGACCTCTAGGTGCTGGACTGGATCTTCCCTTGAGTTTCCATAGAAGTGGGTGTTGATCAAACCGATTACGTTAGGCTTGAGCTCAAACGCATCTCCGCCTGTGGGAATCCTGACTAAGGGTGCAACGATTGGTGCGGCTAGATCATAGAAATCCTGCAGTTGTTCTCCTCGTGGCAGGTGCCGCATTCTGTCAAGCACCGTCAAAATGCGATCCATGCTCTGCCAATGCAGCTCCTCAGATTCAACCACCCGGGCTTCCAGATGAGCCATCGGGTCCAGATTATCAATATCCTGACCCGGTCTAGGTCCAGGTCCAGGATTAGCCATTATGGCTACGGGAGTAGAAGAAGTGGGGGGAGAAGTAGGTCCTGGCGAGGTGACTCACCACCTTGGGAGTGGCTCCCAAGGCCCAATCAATTGAGGTCTAAGTGACCTCTTTCCTTGCATACACCACCCAACCCTTGGGTTGGTGTAGCCAAGCCAGACAAGGCTAAGGCCCTGCCAATCAGATGGTCCTTATGAATCAGATGACCAGATTTTTTGTTTTAAGTTCTAATTCCTGAATAAAATTCGTCGTACAACCGATTGAAAGCGATTGCCGCCTCTCGGCTAACCCAGCCAAGAGGTTGAAAGCATCCAGTAGTACGACAACGAATTCAGATTTATTTTGTGTTTTAGACTTGATTTTTAGCCCATTTTTCTTCAGTTAGGGTTTTTGGTGAGTAGCTCGCAAGGTGATAAACTCACCGGCTAAGTACTAAACTTGATTAAGTATAGGTTATCCTAAATGTGGTTTCTAAATTGTAACTCTAAAGGTGTAACCTAAGGTTCATGCAATTCTAGGGTTTTGTTTTGTTTTTTTTCCTTCAGCAGACCACAAAAATTACAATTAGTTCTCTGACAAAAATTGGAATCCAATTAACTTGAGATTTAGCGAGTAGATTTATTTTTCAATTATTTTTCCAGAAAATATTTTTTTGGAATTTTTACTATTTCAACCAAATTTTTAGAGCTTTTTGAATGTCAGGGGGTTAGATCTAGAATTTTGACCCCTGGTCAATTTTTCACTTTGAAACAGTATTAAATGACTTTTAAAAATTCAGGAAAAATATGAAAAATAAAGCCAATGAGATCAGCTTTCTAACCCCACCATTTTTAGTCAAAATTGATTCGCAGATTGCTCAGAATTGCTTTTTTACTTTTGAAAAATCTCAAATTTGGGTCAGTCTGACCCCCTTGCACTTTGCAAATTTTTTAAAATTTTATGCTTAGAATTTTTTCAAAAGAATGATGCCGTTTGAAGGATGGTTTGAAAATGAAGGTCAAGCTTGAATTTCATATTTTTTTGTTCACTAGTTTTTTGGCAATCGACTTTTTAAAATAGACTTTGAACCTTGGCCGAAAATCAGAGAATGGTAGAGAAGCATTTAAAGAATTTTTGAGTTTGAAATCCAAACTTTCCACCAAAAATGTTTTTTTTTTCTTTTTTCTCAAAAACTTTTGCAAAATTTCTTTTTTCAAAGAGGATTTTCTTTCAAAGTATTTTCTAATATATATATATATATATATATTTGCTTTTTCAAACTAACTTAGGATTCAAAAAGAAACCTAATCTATATTTTTTTTTTATTTTTTTTCTTTTTCACGAAAATGAATAAGGTTTTTTTTTTTCAAAAGAATTTGCTGGAAGCAAATCTAATCCTAGGGTTCAAACGAAAACCTAGACTAAGAAGAGATGTGCACCTGATTTCTTTCTACACGCTCGTTGTGTGCACAGATCTTGTTTTTCCTGCATTGTCCTGCACATCCAAAACCAAAGTAGAGGAAGATTTGTCAGTGATAGCTCAAAAGATCAAAAAAAAAAAATGACGTTGCCTCCCCGGCAACGGTGCCATTTATTGTATCTCGTAAAGTGTATTTTGATAGGAAAAGCATCATAGTATAGTTCACAATACGATCAAACAAAAATATTTATAAAAAGATAACGAGACTTTGAGTCCCGGTCGTTCGTATCTGGGAGGCGTTTGCTCAAATCTGAGATCGATCTTTTATTGCTCTAATTTATTTAGAATCGCACGCCAGTTTCCAATCGTCGGATTAAAGTTTCGCTACTTCTATTGTGAGTTCTGATTATATGCATGTGTGTTAGATAGATAACGAAAGTGAAAGTATGAGTTTCAGTGCGCACAATTCTAGTGATGTGGTGGCTGTTTATAGAAAATGCATTTATAGTTAGATCTTCTATATTTTCCGGAACCGACATGCTTGTTGCAAAATATATATATAAGTGAAAAACAGGCAACTTGAATCACACAAAAGAGATGGCAACCAATGAGCTCATGGTGATTTCAAACATAGAGATATGTATAAAAATATATCTTTTATTCATTCATTCGGAGGATGTTTGCAACATGGAATGTAGAGGAAAGCTTGTAAAGGAACACAAATCTAGCTAGCAGAAAATGATCGCATACAGGAATCTATGGGGGGATTTTGCATGCATCATTGGGGGAGAATAAGAGCTACACTACTAAGCAGTTAATGAAAGTAGTAAAACTATGAAGTGGTAAGTTAGTAATCTAGCAGAAAAGAAGGGCATTCGGAGGTGGGCTCCAATGGCCTTTGAGTGGCTGAGAGAAGAAGGAGGGGCGGCCAATGGTGCTTAGGCCGACCCTTAGAGAGAGGTTGGAGAGATGATCCAGCATCCTGGCATGGAGATGGTGGCTTCCATGGTGCTCCTCGTGGAGGTGGAGTGGATGTGAGAGTAGCTAACCTAGATGGATGAATGAATGCCAAGAGATGGATGGGTGCAAATGGCCACCCCTTAGGTCTTTTTATAGACCTAAGGGAGTCTCTCTAGAGAAGTGTGGAACTCTCTAGAGAGAGTCCCATGAGTGGCCGGGCAAGTGAGAGAGAGAGTAGTTCTTAGATCCATAAAAAGTAGATCTAAGAATTGAATGACTCTTGGTTGCTAAATTTGGTAAACAAGAGTGGCGCCACTTGAAGAGAGTTCTAGAGAACTCTAGATGGGTGTGTGTGCTTGAATGGGTGTGTGTGTGTGGGTGTGTGGTCGTGCCCTAGGTGGCTAGGTGGTCTAGCTTAGGCCCTAAGGGGTTTATGTAGGTGTAGGCCTTAAATTAGGGTTGCAAACCCTAATTGCTAAGGAGGAATTGCAATTAAACTTAACCCAAGTTTAATTGAATGAGTGTGAACCTAATTGTGAGTGAAATAACTCAATTAGGTTGGGTTTATGTCAATTGGACTCTCACTAAGTCCAATTGGACTTGTGTGGGTTGAGATCTGAGCTCAATTGAACCCTATGAGTCCAATTGACTTAGGAAATGGTAATTGACTATGATTCAAGTCAATTAGGTTTAGTGAGGACATAATTAGATCCTTAGGGAGGTCTAGAGGTGATGTACTAGGTTTATGGCACCCTAATTTAGGTTCCTGTAGGGTTGGAATTGGGTTTAGGGAGCTAGAGATTCAAGATCAAGGCTTGAATCTCAAAATAGGAACTGGAGAACAGTTCTAGACGTCCAATATGGAATCAGACATCTTATACTTAAATATCAGAAGTCCAGACTTGTTGTTTGGATGTCCAATTAGAGTCAGGAGGGTTTCTAGGTTCTGTCTTGGGTATTCTGCAGAAATTGGACGTCTGACCAAGTGTCTGGACGTCCAATAACACTGCAGAAGTGGGTTTAAGGTGTGCAGGAGTTGGCTAAGGGTTCTGGACGTCTAGATAAAGGTTGGAATTAGGGTTTTAAGGTTTCCTAGGGGCGGTGACCTAATCTAAGGGTGGCTAAGGCTTGGGGAAGTCTTTAGGCTTTCCTAAGGCTAGGATGGACCTAAGCTCTTCATATTTTGCTGCTTTATTTCTACTTAATAGAGTAGCATACCTTAACTCCCTTACATTATTATATCCTCCATCTAATCTAAGTCTTCTACTCCAGCTCTGCTGCAACACCCATTATTCCTGATTCAGCTTCAGATCCAGCTCTAGATCCAGCTTATTACCTGTAATTGACATATGCACTTAATCAGCACATTATAACATTATTTTATGCATAGCTAAAGGAAAGCAGTAAAGATGTAGATAATGCTTATGCATGCATGGATTACCCTAACTTATGCTATGTCCTAGCCTAATTTAGGTCAATTAAGGCCTATGATTGCTGCACAATCATTCCCCCAAATAGAATAGGTGGGTCCAGAGTTTCCTCCGAAACTTGAATCAAACGGGGGTGGATACAGGTCCATCCCCTGAGAAGATCGATGATAGATGTTATGCACAGACTCTTTGCCAGAGGGCGATTGCGCAAATGGGTTTTGCGCAGAGGTGACTTGCTGCAAATGTCGAGTTAGCTCATCCAGCTTCTTTTCAATAATAGAGACCTTGTCCAGATGATTGGCCATCAGTTCCAAGTCGACGGAAGAGGACATTCCCTACATCTCATATGCTCCCTTTAAATTCGTCAGTGCATGGGCATTCGTCCGGTCGAACATGCCCATGGATTCATTATTGATGGAGTTCCCACACATATTCTCTAGAATCTTTCACACGGTGTCTTCTTGTTGACCCATGATGTTTCTTCCGTAGGTCGCATTGACGAATAATCGAATATCCTCATGGAGTCCCTGGTAAAAAGACTGGACTTGTTCCCATTTAGGAACTCCGTGGTGGGGGCACTTTCGCATGAGATCCAGAAAATGATCTCATGCCTCGTGAAGCGATTTTCCTGCTTGCTGTGTGAAATGTGTGATCTGGTGGCATAAAGCATTTGTCCAACCAATAGGGAAGAACTTTCTCAGAAACTCAGATTGAAGTTCTGCCCTAGTGTTGATTGGACGTGCTTGGGTTTGGTACCAGTGAGGAGCTTTATCCATGAGGGAGAAGGAGAATATTTTCATGAGTAAAACATCCCGATTTTGAGCTTCTGACCCAAAGGTCTCAGCCAGATGCTTGAGTTGCTTAATATGCTGGAAAGGATCTTCGGAATTACGCCCATGGAATTTAGGAATGGCATGAATCATGTTAGGCTTGAGTTCAGTGTCAGGACCTCCAGTCGGGATTTGTACTCGGGGTTCGATTGCCACCACAGTGGGATTATGGTGATCTTGCATCATTGGACGCTGCGGTGGGTTCACAAAGGCTTGGAATAGATCATTGCGGCGCTGAAGCTGATTTTCATGATTATCTTCTTCTGCTAGTTGTGCCATGGTGATGGATGAAGGAGAATTAGGTTCAGATGAATCAGAAGAGATATCGATTGGATTGGGTTGTTGCACAAACAAGGAGGTCGAGGCTTCGCCTTGACGGGAATGAGTAGCTAATGGAGGCCTCAAGGATGGTCTTAGAGACCTTCTCCCGAACATGCACCAATGGAGTAGATGAGAGGTAGAATGTGATGGACCCAATCAAGACACCCAAAAAAATTTTGGATGACTATAGAGGTTTGGGGTGGATGATACCCCTTAGTCAGAAAGCCGTCCACCTGAGAATTACCTGGGTAGCCAGAGAGGGAGAGTCCCGCAAAGACCCCTACACGGTAGAGTGCTCCCATGAGTTACAGGGTTTCCCCCACCCGACCAGGTAGACCAGAATGGGGATCCAGGTAGACCAGAATGGGGACATGACCTCTTAAGTCTACCAGTTTTAATTAAGAGCAAGGGTGCTTATGATTTCACTTGAACTTTTAAGATGTTTTTGTCAAAAGTGACCTAATTTGAAGATTGGTCAACCCAAACAAGGTGGGTCAACTTCACCTGTATTGTCCTTTTGAGAAATTTAGGTCCCTCTTTTAGTGTTCAAATGAATTTAAGAGCCTGATTTTAGGGTTTTGCTTGAAAAGATCAGTTCAATCAAGGCTTAGGCACACATTGTTTGGAAAGATCAATTCTTGATTAAGCAAGTGTGTCTCTAAAACCCTAAACTAGAATCCTTAGTTGGCTCTGATTTCGTCCAATTTAATTTGTCAAAATGTGGTACCTAGGGCTCAAACAAGAATGTGATAGCCCTAAATACCTTATGATCCTATGTAGGTGCACAAATCAGGGTTTGGATGTTCTCTAGAATGTATCAAATCAGGAAACTTGATGATTTATCTAAGAATAGAATGCAAGTAGCCCTAATTGAGTTTTTCCTTTTTTTTCTTTTTAGAGTTTTCAGATTCAGGGGCTTAGAAGAAGGTAGATGGAGTTTACCTACCCCTGGAGTGGTTGATGTGCGGCTAATCTTCCTTTAATGAGTCCCTAAAATAGATCACAATCAAAAGAGATGTAGCAAGTTAGAATCCAATCTAATATTGCAATCAAGAGATCTAAATTACGCATTGCTCCCCGGCAACGACGCCAAAATGTTGGAGTGATAAACCAGTGTTTTAAAATTGCCTCATTTTAATATAGCCAACATAGTGCTCAAACATATAAAATTTATACTTGAAAAAGTCCGAGGTCGTTCGCTGGGAGCAAATAGGAATTCAGTTTTCAAAATTGCAATTTAAAATAATAGAGATATGAAATTATAATCAAAGATTCATTCAGAATAATGTAGCAATAGAATCAAGTATCAGACTGCAAAAAGAATGGAGTAAAATGGTAATTTGAATCACCAATTACTCAATACAATAATAGCAAATAGAACTCAATAGAGATATCTATGAAATGATTTCTTCTGCTTCTTCTTTCTTTCTCTCCTCTACTCTTCTTCTTCTTCTCCTTCTTCTGCTTCTTCTTTCTTTCTCTTCTGCCTTTCTTCCTGTGTGGTTCTCTTTCTTCTTCTATCCTCTGCTTCTCCTGCCTTGTCTTCTCTTCTTCTTTCTTCTTTTGCCTCTCTGCTTCTCCTGCCTTGTCTTCTCTTCTTCTTCTTCTTTCTTCTTTTTGCCTCTCTGCTTCTCCTGGCTTGGCTTCTCCTCTTCTTTACGAAGAGGAAGGATCCTTAATTTTGGCTAAGTGTCAGCCAAATCTTCTTATAGCAGAACTCCCTGCCCCCGCACATGATCCTCTCTTTCTCTCCATAGGTCACTCTCTCCTAGAGCCTCCAACAGTACTGGGTTATTAGGTTTTGGACCTAGAGCGCACCCGGGTCCAGGGCTGCAGGCGTGGTCGCAGTCGAGGAGTGGAGTTAGGTTAGGTAGGTCGGGTCTGTGCCAAGCCCACGGGGAATGGGTCACGAGCGAGGCGCAGGTGATGGGTGAGAGGGGGACCTTATGCCCTAAGTGTCTGAGGCAATAAGCCCCAGACACTTTTTCAATTTATGCGACCGCACGCACTCTATAGCTTCCGAGGTGGGACGAAAGTCCCATCTTTCTTCGCGCATCCATAGCTGTAGTGAAGACGGCTCGAATTGAGTAGCAGTAGGGTCTGGTGACTTCAATTGTCACCCTGAACTCCTTCCTGGAAGTCTTCCACTCAACTTGAGGGCAACACTTGGAGCTGAAGACGCAAGAACAACACCTGGAGGTCTTCGAAGAAGCTCCTCCAATGGCGCGGTGACTCGAGACCTGAAAGAGATGAATACAGGCTAAACACCCCAGTCAGTCTACTTAGGAGTTCTGCCTTGATGAGGTGAGTGCAACGGCGGTGTCCATGAGGGGTGAATGTGTGTGAGATGGTCTGTTGGCGTCGGAAAATGAAGTGCGTAGGTGCGGTGTTCGGCGTAGGGAGTGAGGGACCAAATCCCTCAATTTCTTGAGGGGTTTTTTTCTATAGAGCACGGCGGAGCTAATGGAGGTGATAGCGGCAACTTTTGAGCAGTGTGGTGGTGTGTAGGCGTCGCCGGAGCCTTGCTAGAGGGGGAGAAGATGAAGTGCGATTGGCGACGGTTGGTGGTTGTGCGTGTTTGCGAGGGTGGAAAAATGAGACAGAAAGAGAGAGAGAGAGAGAGAGAGAGTAAGAGAGGGACTTAGCAAGGTGGTTGAGAGGTGGAGGGCTCCGGTGTTGGTCGACTGGAGCCAGAGAAGGAGAATGATGCGACAGAGTGGCGACGACAATGTAGACAACGGAACACCCTCCCTTTGGCTAGGGAGGGTCACAACGAAGAGAGGAAGAGTTTAGGCCGTCCAATTTGATGGTTGGACGACCAGAGGAGGGAGATCCAAGAGGGTCACCGGAGCAGGGTTCTACGGTGTTTGGAGATAGGTTTTTAGGGTCGTTTGACTTGCCAAGACTTGCTGAAAAGCACAACTGTACGATGGTGTCTCTTTTATAGGCCATAGGAAGCCCTTTCAAGCTTGGAAAGAAGATTTCAAGCTTAGAAGGTATTTGCGAAATAGGATACCTGAACCTTTGAAAGGTTCAAATGGCCTTTTGGGAAAGACTTAGAGCCTAAGGAATGGCTCAAATGGAAGGTAACTTCCTAAGGAATCCCTGTATCAAGTTTGAGAGAGATTGATTGAGAATCGAGTGAGAAATCCTCGCTCGAAACTCAACGATGAAGGTTTAACCTTCCAAAAATGTTGTGGGGACCTACTTGTGAAGAAGAAAAAAAAGTTGGGGGGTTATTTGAAAGAGAATTCAAAAGTTAAGGGTCAGAATGAGAGAAAGAGTCTGACTGGACCAAAATGCAAACTTGGTCAAGATGATCTCAGATTGGGCCCAAATTTTGGTACAAACCTAATTTGGATCCAAGGAATCCAATGGTGAAGTTAGATTTAGGTTTTGACCAAGTTTGAATGGGTAATTTATGCAAAAACCTAAATTAGGGCAAATGTATGTTTGAGACTCTGTTTTTGGTCAAGATGGGTTCTGATGGTCAAATTGAAGGTTCCAAACCCTAGAGAATATTTTTCTATGAATTTTATCTTGACTAGAACCATAGTAAATCAAGCGAGTTTGTTTTTAGGGTTTCAAAAGTCATTTAATTCTCAAAACACATGCAAACTGTTTGTTCTAACCCACTTGTTAGCCTTTTAGGACCATTTGACCCTTAATTATTCCCTGGGACAACCCGTGATTGTACTGTATTCATGATATAATGGTAAAACTGTAGTTTTAACCCTATTTTCTTATCTTTCCCTTATAATGAATTTGCAGTGAAATATGGCTCTCTGGTAGTTATATAAGAGCATTTCACTGGCTTAATTAGGTCAAAATGAGCTAGTTATAGCTCATGATGGTGTTCCCATCACAAACGTCCAATAAGGATGTTAGACGTCTGACCCTTATGCACAAGATCCTTGTTTGGATCTGATCAAATCCAAGAATAAACTCTCTCATTTTCAGACATCCAAAAATATTAACAGACATCTTATAATGAGCAATCAGACATCTCACACTTAGTGTGATGTACATTGTTTGAACCCAATTAATTCCAATAACACTAGCCCTCATTATCAGACATCCAGAAACCCCATATTAGACGTCTAATATATGTTTTAGACGTCTGATTCTGCCATTAGAGTTAATCACTGCCTGATTTGATTTGGATTTCGACCAAATCTTTGGAGATGCGCCTCCAATGGCTAAGAGAAGGCTCCCTAGCCTTCTTGAAGCTTCTCTTAAGGCCTATAAATAGCTCTTAACCCCCCATTAGGCAAACACACCCATTGGAGATATATTTCAAGCTCTACACCTCACATTGCTCTACTTACAACTTGCTCTACTACTATGCTATTTCTTACTTTGGGCAAATCTTTGTCTCTCTCACCCCTTAGCTGCTAGCAACCATATCGGAGAGTTCTCTATTGCCTATAGTGTTTAGATAAACTTTAGAATATTGTTGGGGTGTTATATAGGTTGTGCTAAATTTTTATTTTACTTTCATTCTGTTGTACTTGGGTGTCCGGCCTATTGGATCCCCATCTCTTCCTTGTGAAGGGAAAAACCTGTGTTTAGGGATCGGAGGTAGATTTTGTAATTAAGTTACACTACCCTCATTTTCAAGTGGAGTGGATAGTGGTTTGATCACTTATTGATCGACTTGGGTTGACTTATGCAATGGTTTTCTCTTGGTTTAAGTTTCCACTTAAAAATCTTTGCATCATTATGGTGTGGTTGATTTTTATTTACATATTATTTCAATTACACTATTCAACCCCCCTCTAGTGTATTTTCACAATGTATATATTTACACTTACAAATCATCTTTTTCCTTTTATTAGGCCTATAGTGGTAGGTGTTAACGCGGCGAAATCGAGCTTTAAAATAAAGCATTGTAATATATTCGAAATCGCTTTGAAAATAAATATATTTTATTACTCGAAAATGTTCCGAGGTCGAACATAGGGAATAATATGGGAATTTAAATCTCAAGAATTGCAATTCATAACTAAGCACAATATATAAGTAAAAGTTTAAGGCAGAATGATATAAAAATCAATGATCAATGTGCAAAATGAAGAGGGTAAAATGGTGATTTAAATCATCAATTACCTTATACAATAATAGCAAGTAGAAGCATAATATCAGAGTTAATTATAGCTTTAGAAACTCAAATTAGATGTCTGAAAGTGGGATCAGACGACTTAAATGTCTGATGCTACAGTGCACTGCCTCCCTCAGCCTCTTCTTTCTATTCTTTTCTTTCTCTGCTGTGGCTCCTCCTCTTCTTCTTCCTTCTACTTCATTCTTCTTCTCACAGGGGAGGGGAACTTCTCATATTGGCTAAGTGTCGCCAAAGCCTTCAGCAGCAAAACCCTCCCCCTACCCTATGCGCAAGCTCTCCTTCGCTTTCTCTCTTAGGCTCCGCCCTCCTAGGGCCTCTGTAAGGATATTCGGGTTATCTAATCATACGCACCCAGGTTCAGGCTCATCGACGTGCAGTAGTGAGTGAGGAGTGTAGGTCAGTCTAGGCAGGTAAACGGGTCTGCCAGATCCACGGGGGACAAAGTCGCGGACGAGGCGCAGGTGTGCGTGGGTGAGAGGGACCTCACCCTGTGTTATGAGGCGAATAGCCTCTAACACTTTTTCAATTTATGTGGGCCCAAGGAGTCTACCACTTCCGAGGTGGGACTTCCCACCCTCCTTCCTTCACGCAGTTGCAGCAGTGACTTCCTTCGTTGAATTAGTGCAGAAGCTTTGGTCAAAAGCTCCAATTGACCATGCAGGGATACACCTGGAGGTAATCCGCAGTGTGGGGGATCGGTGCCTGGGACCTGTAGGCATGATGAGATCTTCAAGCTTTGGTCGAAGCTTCGTCAATGGCGTTTGAGACTTGGGAACCTAAAAGTAAGAAGATGGGCTAATAGCCCCAGTTAAAATAGTTCATAAGCTTCACCATGAGGTGGGGAATTGAACGGAGGTGTTCGTGAGGTGTGAAGGTGCGTGAGGTGGCCGGACGGTGGCAGAATGTGAGGTGCGACAGTGTGGTGTTCAGTGGAGCAATGGGGAGGCCAATAGCCTTAAGATCAGAGGGCTTTTGCTCTCTGAAACATGACGGAGGTGTGGAGATGAACGGCGGCCGGATTGGTGGAGTGTAGTGGTCGTGCGAGCTCACCGGAGGTACGCCGGCGAGGTGGAAGACGAAGGGCGGTGGGGCGAGTCGGTGGTCGAAACGAGGCAGTGAGGGTATGAAAATGTAGAAGGGAAGTCAAGGAGTTATTTAGGAGGGGAGACAGTTGAAGGGGAGTGGGATTGGCACTGAGTGAGGTGTGGCCGACGTCGGAGACGAAGATGCTCAGAGGGAGGCGATTGGCGAGGAAGAAGGGGGGCAAGAGTGCCGGCTGGTGCTGTGCGACACGAAAGAAGATAAGGATGAAGAATCTACAGGTATTGTGGTCAGACAACGAGGGATGACAAGGAGAATCGTCGGAGCTTGAAGAGAATATCGGCCGGAGGAGGGGAGAAGAATTTGAGGGAGTCATTGGTCGAATTCAAGCTTTTCAAGTTCGGGAGGATCTAGGCTCTCTTATATAAGGATCTAAAGGAGGTTTGAGCTTGGGAAACAAGCTTTCCAAGCTTGGAAAGCCTCACTGGACTTGGGAGTTCCTTGATACCCAAATCTCTCATGCGTTCACATGAGAGATTGGGTAGGTTTTAGGGCTTGGGAATGGTTTCAAAAGGAAGAGAATTTCTTGACGAACTTCCCTTTCAATTTTGAAAGGGATTCGTCAAGAGATTAGGAAGTTCTTTCCATTTTAAGGTCGCCGAAGCAATTAAGAATAGGATTAATGGTGGTAGGGACCTTTTTGTGAGAATGACAACAAAGTTATGGGCCTATTTGAAAGGATTTTGAAAGTTAAGGGTAGAAATGAAATTAGACAGGACCAATTTGCAAACTAGGTCAAGACAAACTCATCCTGGGTCCAAATTTTGATACAAACCTAATTTGGACCTAAGGAATTAAATGGTGAAGTTGGATTTTGGTTTTGACCATGTTTGACTAGGTAATTTATGCAAAAACCTAAATTAGGGCAAATGTATGTCTGTGGTTCTGTTTTGGGTCAAAACAAGTTCTGATGGTCAAATTGAAAGTTACAAACCCTATAGAATATTTTTCTATGAACTTTAGAGGATTTAGGTGAATTTAATCCTGATCATAACCTCAGTTAATTAAGCGGGTCTATTTTTAGGGTTTTAAAAGTCATTTAATTCTCAGAACACATGTAAACCCTTTTCTGTCTATCATATCCAACTTGTTATCTTTTTAAGACTAATTGACCTTCATTCAACCCCTAAGAAAATCCTTGGTTGTACTGCATTCATGATGAGATGGTAAAATTACAGTTTTAGCCCTAGTTTCTTATTTTTCTTTCATAACGAATATGCAATGACTTGTGACTCTTTGGTGGTTATGTAGGAGCATTTATTGACTTAATTGGGTCAAAATGAGCTAGTTATGGCTCATGATGGTGTTCCCATAAGTAGGACTATGAAGATGGGGATAATTCTACAGCCAAGGTGCTAGGATTTTGACCTGTGGACTTGAGGTTTTCCTCGGGGCGAGTCTAGACACTAAGCAAGGTGCTACACATTCCTACTTTGAGAGGGAACATTATTTCTAGTTCTTTGTTGTTAAAGAGGGTTTTAAATTAAACTTTAAATGTAATAAAGTTGTTATGTTGAGACATGAAATTTTTACAAAAAGGGATATTTGGTATATTTTAATTTATTATTTAAAGTGAGATGTGATATTGATGTATTATCTAGAAATACCTTGAATAATGTTAGTTTTCATTCTATTCAACCTGTTTACATTAATATTGAGTCTTTTGATATATGGTATGATAGATTGGGTCATGTAAATTTTAATTCTTTGAAAAGAACGATGAAATTAAATATGATTCCTAAACATAAAAGAAATGTAAGATAAGTGTGTAGGCTAAACAAACTCAGAAACCTTTTCACTCTATCACTAGAGATATCGAGGTTCTAGAATTAGTGCACACGGATTTCAATGAGCTAGTTCAGTGGTGTGTTGGCTAGTTAGAATAAAAATAATTTTATTACCTTTATAGATGACAATAGTAGATATTGTAATATATATTTGCTTAAGTGTAAGGACGAGGCATTAAGTAACATCATTATCATCAAGAAAGAAGTAAAAATACAAACTAGGAAAACTCCTGTGAGTCTGAGGTTGGATAGAGGAGGGAATTATACATCCAACTTATTTGATGAATAATACCAAGCTTTTGGTACAGTTTATGAAGTGACGACCTCATATTCCCCACAATTTAATGGGAAAGCAAAGTGAAAGAATAGGATACTAATTGATATGGCCAATGTTCTCCTACAAAACTCAAGATTACTTACATGTAAGGGAAAGTTTTGAATACATCATGTCATATTTTAGATAGAGTTTCCCTTAAATCTAAGGAAAGTAGTCTATTTAAAATTTGAAAAAATAGGAAACCAAGCCTAAAATACCCTAAAGTGTGGGGCTATCTTGTAAGGATAATTGTCTCAAAATACATGACGAAGAAGCTTGATCTTAAGATAGTTAATGCGATCTTTTAGGGTTGTGTTGATAATAGCTATGCTGATAGATTTTTAGTTTTAAAATCTAATATTTTATGTATAAATGTTAATATTATTGTTGAACTTCGTGATGCTACATTTTTTGAGGATGTCTTCCTTACGAAGATTAGATTATCGAAAAATGTGACTTCAGATAATCTAGCCACCACATCTAGTTCTATTTTTGAATAAGTGGAAATGATGTCTAATGTGGGGGTTGATGGTAATACCATCATCCCTTGTATCTATCTCAATTTGGCTAAATTCTATGGTTAAATTCTTTTAATTAATCATGAAAAGGGTATAGCTTAAGAATGTAAAGAATTGAAGGGCATGCATCAAAATTTCTTAATTCTACTTATTTAATTGAAAAATACAAGTGCAGAATATCTCAGGGGTGAACCTATATTTAATTTTTTAAAACTGAAAGGAAAGCTATCGTACTACGATAGTAATTGGGAGGGCTTTTATTTATCAAAGAAATAAAAAAGACCATTAAAAAATAGATCCCCATACATGTATGAGGAACCAGCACTCATTTACAATTTTTTCCAAACACACTCGTCTCTCTTCAAACAAACACTCATTCCTTGCCCTCCAAATACTCCACATCACCGCCGTCATATGCACATGCGGTTTGTCTCGTACTAAAAAGTTTTGCCAAAGAGAGTCCCACATGGGAAGCGGTTCTCTACAACTCTTCTCCAAACTGCATTAGTCACCACACAAGATGAAAAAATGTGACTTGGGCTATCAAGGGGTAAACCACATAGATAGCAGACCTGCGATTCAATGCCCATCCTCCTATGCCTCAAATCCCCCGTAATCAATCCATCCCTCCTGCACAACCACAGAAAAATTTGGATCTTAAGTGGAATTTTCAACAACCATAACTTCCTATCAGATCACCTCCTCAGATTTGGACATCAACTTTATCTTTTCATACGCATGAGCTGGAGTGAAGATCCCGTCCCACTGATATTGTTCTTCTATTTCAGCCACCAGCTTGAAGGCCTGTAAGTCCATCAGCAACCACATTTTCTCCTCCTAGGTTCGGGTACCTTCTCTACTTAATTCAGCCCCACTGATCTGCCAAATCTCCTCTTGTTCAAACCAGTACCTGCACACTGGATCCCATTTGTTTGCAGCAGCCGCATAAACTCTTGGATATGCTTCCTTCAGAAGCCCCACCGAGGACCATTCCTCTTGCCAGAAATTGAAAGAACAACCATCATGTAAAATCGGCTACAGCATCTGCCAATTACTCTTTAGTGCTTGTACCACAGATGTCCAAAATGGAGATAGTTTAGATGGGTGAAGCCTGTTCAATGAGCTCTGGGATCTGCCATAACTATCTCTAATGAGATCAGCCAATACCTTACTTTCACCATTAAATAATTTGATGGCCGAATAAGTGAACCTATACTTAATTGAAGGTCAACTAAGCTAAAAATGCCGATAAGTGAGCCTGCACGAATCAATTTAGGATCTCTGAGAAATTGAAGTTAATTTACTTTTAAAAACCCTAATTTTAGCCTCACTCCAATTCAAAGGGTTAAGATAGAAATAAATGTAATCAAAATCTTCTAAAAATCATTCAAAAATATTCTATAACGTTTAGAATAATCAATTTTGACTTAAAATAGAGACCTAGGCAGATGTTTAATGCATTACGGGTTAAAAGCATAAATTGACTAATCAACCATTATCAAAACCCAAAATTGATGTCATCATGAGATTCCTTGGGTTCCAATTAGGTTAACCCCAAATTTTGAGCCCAATCAGAGTTTATCTTGACTGAGTTTGCTAGTTGCTCCTTTAATTTCTGATTTCCTTGAAAAGACCCCCTTACTTTCAATTTTTCTTGCAAAATGGCCCCTACCACCATCTTCTCACCAGCCTTCTTCTTTACGCATGGCCAGATCTTAGGTCATTGACCACACCATTGACTGTGGAGATCTTGCAGTTGTGATTGTGGCCCCTGGCCAAATTTGGAGGCAGTATCCCACACAAAATCCCACGTGCGATGGCACTCTTTCCACACTCAATCCCCTCCTCCAATAATGCTACCATCACCTCTGTTGATGACCTTAAATCCCGGCCATTTGACAATGCCATCTTTGGTGCTCTTCTCCTACTATGCGAAGCTATAAAGCTCCGCCTTCGTCCCACTGATTTGATTTGTCAAGTCTAGCTGCGTCCTTATGCTTTTCTTCTTCTCAATGTTGCCATCAACGACGACCTTGGAGCTTCTTTGACCATCCTCTTCATCGCTCCTCATCGCCAACTAAGGTCGTGGTTGCCTCCCTCATTTTGTCATCAAGCTCCTCTCAATCGAAGCCAGTCTCTTATTCTCTTCCTTCCTCCAAACTCCTTTGCCAGAGTTCTCATCTTCTCTCCTTCTCGTCATCTCTTAGGTACCCCTCTCTCTTCCTCCTACTCCATAGTGTAGTTTAGGCCCTTTAGATATAGGAAATAACCACCGAACCACCTCCACACCTACCATCTTCCTTACGTTTGGTGAACTTGTCGTTGACTTGCTCCTCCTCGCTTCGCACGTTCACGCCATTCACCAACCATCCCATGAGCTCCACCATGCTTAGGAAAACAAAAGCCCCCAACTAATTTAGAGTTTCGACTCTCCTACCCTTCCACCAAACTACACTCACTGCTGCCGTCCTCCCCGGTTCTGATACACCTTCATTGCCTTCCTCAAGTCAATTAACCACAATGACCACTTTCACCAAAGTTAGGCGGAGCTCCTTGGCCATTTGCTTGAGGTCGAGGCCTTCTCCCATGTTTAGCCAATTGTCGTCGCCATCGTCATCTTCCTCGCCTCCGACTACCTCCCTCGACCGTTCACAGACCCTCAAGCTTCGCAAGGAGCTTCATGGAGGCACGAGGGACATTTTGTGATCCCCAGCAAGCAATTCCACGTGCCAACAACCTCCGACTAGCTTCGTCGTTGTTGCCGTCTTCTTGAAGGCCGCAGCCACCGTCTGGACTGCTTGCGGCCACCAAGCTTCACGGGAAGCTTCATGGAAATACAAGGAATCCATGAGACCTATTGGCAAGGGTTCCCATGCCCTGAACAACCTACGGCTAACCTCTACGAGCTCCCCCTATAGCTTTTTGATGAGGAGGAAGGAGTTCAAGCTCCTACTTACTGGTAGGGGTTGAAACGAAAAAGAAATCAAACTGCACGAACCTAATCACAGGATCTTGGGGACCTAAGTGCAAGAAACTCAGTCTTTAGGAAATGATTTGACTATTTTTTTGTTGATTCAATTTAAGATTTGGCTCGAAGGGGTTTTCAAAGTAATTTCTCGCTCAAACATTACTGATATTAAGTATTTAGTGCTTAATTTTCACTAACACTTAATTAATCTTGATTGAGTATTAAATAACAAAATTACTGATTATTTATTCCCTACACTTGAGTTTTAAATTTCATTTCTTTATTCATAGAACCAAGTGCGATTTCAAACTTGTTGATTTTTTTAAAAATTCTCACTTAACACAAGTTCATTAAATTGTAAATGATAGTGATTTTCACGCAATAAAATTGCTCCTTACAAACGACCTCAGAATACTTTTATTTTGAGTAATATAAATTTCAAATGTAAACTTTGCTCTAATTGTCTATACTACGACGTGCATTTTGAAATTCGATTAAAGCAAAATAACATTTTACCACCATTGTCGGGGAGCAACGCACGCTTACCACTATTGTTGTGAATATTTTGTATTTATTCCATTTTATTTTATTTGTTCACTAACCCACTTGTCTCTGTTTGGTTGTTTTGAGTCTCTGCATTTGTACTGAATTGAAAAAAGAAGATATAGAAAAGTAGAAGCTCAAGTAAGCTTGGATCAATAATGCCAAGGGCAAGGTAATTTTCTTCCATCTTCTTTACCTCCTTTTCTTTGTGTGTGTCTGTGTGTGTGTGTATAAGCAAAAAAACTCTTCGGACTCTAACCTTGCCTTATTTACCTAGATAAAGTCATTTTTGGAAAGAATTTCTTTATTGGCTAGGATTAGATTGTGATTGAAGAGATTTTGATTGTTGATTAGATACACTCGATCCATTGATTCCTATGCCTATTAGGGACTTGTACTAAAATTGATCTGTACGCTTAGACCAACACCTTCTTGTTTGAGTTCAAGGTGCATCTTAATTTGAATTGGAATCCTTTTAGAGCCAATTAGGGTTAAAACATTAGGTGCAGAAACACATTTCAAGCCTTAAAAAGAAATTGATTTCCTGCATTATGTGCAACCTAAAGCCTTGTTCTTTAAAAAAAAAAAAAAACGTAAGGCCTTGTTTGAATTGATCTAATTACTTAACCCTAAAATACAGGCTCTGAGATCACTTAAACCATAAAATCGAGACCTAATAACCTATTTGTAAACCGAAATAGGGTGGTTCGGGTGGGTTAACCTGGAATTCATCCTTGAACCTTAGGACAGGTCAAATGAAGTTAGCTCACATTGTGAATAAACCAACCTAGAAATTAGGTCACAATTGAAATTAATTTCTAAATCAAGTGATAACTCAAGGCATACGCACATATAAGGTCTAAAATTGCTAGACTTAAGGCCTAACTCACACATTTTCGGTCTACTTGGACTTGCAGTGACAAGGAAAGACGGGTGGGGGAAACCCTGTAGCCCGTAGAGATGCTCTACTGTGTAGGGGTCTTTACAAGACTCTCCTTTTCTGGCTACCCAAGTAACTCTTGGGTGGGTGAGTCATTGATCCAGAGGTCCATTTGCTCAAACTGGCCATAGTCATCCAATTGAATTGGGTGCCATGATTGGGTCTGATACATATCTAGTCGCTCATCTGATTCTGTAGTGTATGTACGGGAGTAGGTCCTTTAGACGAGACTTAAGGCCTCTGTTAGTAGTTCATTCTCGTCAGGGTCAAGCCTCGACTAACTTATTTGGGTCCTCTCCTGATCTAGTCATCATCTCTTCCTATCCATCTTTATTTGAACTAGGTTCTCCATCCTCTTATTCAAATTCCATGGAGAACCCAGTTCAAGAAGAAGGGGGTGATATCCAACATCTTCAGAACTAGTTGCAGACTCTTACTAACTTGATTAATGCACTGGCTAACCCTCAACAATGACCACAATTGCAGGATCACTATAATCCTGCAGTTATTCCTATTGAGCCTAGGGTGCGAATTTCGGTTGGGGTTCTTGACACTAAATTGAAGCCAAATATTATTAGCGTAATTCCCCATTTCCTTGGATTGGGTTTTGAAGACCCATTCTAGCATATCCAAGTGCTGAAACATTTGGCTCAGACCCTTGAGCCAGATGTTTAGAATTGGACCACCTTGCTCATAAAAATGTTTCCCTTCTCCTTGAAGGATAAGGCTGCCCATTGGTATTGGTCCATAACTAGGTTGATCAACACATGGGATGAGCTTCAAGATGAATTTCTCAAGAATTTTTTCTCAGTAGGGAGTACTAATGCCTTGAGGCACCAAATCATGCATTTCATGCAAAATGCAGGGGAACCTCTTCATGAGGCATGGGATCGATTTCAAGATCTCATGCCGAAATGCCCTAATCATGGAGTTCCTAAATGTAAACAAGTTCAATCTTTTTACCAAGGACTCCATGTAGATATCAGACTCTTCGTCAATGCAGGCTGTGGAGGTAACTTCATGGGTAAGGATGAGGACACCGTTTGGGAGATTCTCGAGAATATGTGTGAGAACTCCATAAAGAATGAATCCTCGGGTATGTTCGACCGAACGACTACTTGTGCAGCAACAAACACACGAGGAACACATGAGGCTTGAGACTTATCCTCTTTCGTCGACATGGAATTGGTTGCCAGTCGATTGGATAAGGTCTCCGTTGTTGAGAATAAGTTAGACGATTTAACTCACCAACTACAGAAGGCCACTTCTTCTCAGCAAAGCATGCATGCACAACCACCCATAAGGAGGGAGGCCATGCATAGTATTCACCACAATTCTTATTTTGGGATGGATGCTTATCCATCCACTTCTGACCTGGGCTTTAGAAGAAACTCCGAACCCTCTTATTCTAGTTAGGGGATCTCTGAACCCCAGTTTTCTGATTACTCCGAAGTTGCTCAACCCTGTGAGGAACTCCATGCCATCCAGAATGATCCTTACTCCAACTCGTATAACCTCGGATGGCGAAATCATTCTAATTTCTCTTGGTAGGGGAATAATCAAAACTCTAGACCTCAATACCAACCCTGACCACAGAATCCGTACTCATATCAGCCTGTTCATCCTAGGCCTAATCCAAACTTTCAATCTGGGCTTAAGAGGGAAGATAAGGTGAGCATGATTCTACAGACCCTGGCTGATATGAAGAAGACCAATGCTGCCTGCAAAGGCAGAATAATGCGGAGATGGAAGAGGTACATAATCAGGTTGCACAGATGGCTGGGACTCGCCAACCTAATGCACTTCCTTCTCAACCTCTGCCCAATCCGAACAATGTGCCAAACTAGAGGCACATTGTTAACCCAAACCAGGGCCAAGCACATTATGTTTATCAGGCCCCTTCTACACTTGCACCTCTTGATGGCTCAGAGGCTTCTACTTCATATTTAGGTTATCAGTAGTAACCCCATATCCTGACAACCCCAAACCCAAACCAGGAAGGATTGAATGCCGTCACTACTCATAGTGGCAAAACTACTCAGGACCTACCTTATCCTAACCGACCTAGTTTGAGTAGTTTTGATCCTAAATCAAGGATGGAAGTTGTGGATATGCCTATTTCAAACCCAATGCCCGAACCCATCCCAGAAAAACCTAGAAATGTTCCATTTCCCAAGGCCTTGATCAAAGGAAATAGGAAAGCTAAACCCGTGGCACCTAATGAGAACTTGGTCAAGTTTTTTGAGCAAGTTCTAATTAGCATCCCCTTGATGGATGTTATACGTCACATACCAGCTTATGCATGATTTTTGAATGATTTATGTACACCTAAGAGTAAGTCGCGAAACAAACACGAGAGTCCGATTGTGTTGTCAGAGCAAGCTAGCTTTGTGATTCTGAGTAAATTCTCGCAGAAAGTGAAAGATCCTGGCACTCCTTTGATCTCTTGTAAGAGAGGAAACTTAGAGTTTGATCAAGCTTTATTAGATTTAGGAGCATCCATAAACTTGATTCCTACCACCCTATTAGATCATTTTGAGGAAACAAAGTTGAAACCAACTGAGGTGACTCTTCAATTGGCAGATAGGTCAATTAAGTCACCTAGAGGAATTCTTGAGGATGTACTAGTTAGGGTTCGAGATTTCTATTTCTCGGTGGTTTTCATTGTTCTGGATATGGATACTCCTGAAAATCTTAAGGATACACTTATTATCTTAGGGAGACCGTTCCTAGTGACTGCTAGGGCAAATATTCACTACGAAAAGGGTCAGATAGAATTGAAATTTGGGGATAAAAATTTGACGATTGATATCCTTAAGGTCAAGAAGGGAATAAATTGTGGGGTAATGAATGGGTTTTGGCGAAGAAAAATTAAGGTTTCGAGAACCCGTCGTAGTTTGCAAAACACGTTATCAAATACAATTTTTAACTGAAACTCGAAAAGTGAGTCCTGGGTCGAACACGAGGAGGTGAACATTTGGTTTTGAAAAATCCATGTTTTGCTTTTTATTTATTTTTTCCTTTTTATCTTTTATTATTATTTTTTGGTATTTTAATAGGATAAGAGATCAGGTTGATGAATTCTAGCTAATCTACTTGCAAACTAAAGAGAGAGAGATAAAGAGGGAGAAACAATCATGTATTTTTATAATCAAATGTTTATTACAACTAGGAAAGCGAGAAAACTATACTACGAAAGCAATAAAGATAGAGATAGGTGAGATAAATCCCCATCGACGGTTGCTTGGAGGATGACTCGCTCTGACGTCGCCTGGAGGAAGGTGGTGAGGAGCGGGACAAACAAGGACGGAGGGTGGGGCAGCACGGCATCGCGGTGAGGATCTACTTCCCGAAGTAGGTGAGAAGACAGCTGCAGGATGCTTCACGAATGGGGATAAGGGGAGGGAAAAATATTTGATTCTACTCTAAAGGAGCAACCCGGGCTTGGGATAGGCTCTCTCTAGAGCCTTAAAGGTGGTGAAAGGAAGAAAGGAAGAGATAGTGAAGAATAGAGGGGGGTAGGTCCTTTCATAGTGGAAGGAAGAGGAGGAATTTAGGCACAGGGCATTAGTGATAGCTCCAATCGTCGCTAAAGATCCGTCCAACTGTCGTTGAAGATCTGTGCCAACCCTCGCCCCCGCTGGCGTGTGCATCATGCGCCCGTGCCCCTCGCGTCATGTCGCACTTGCATGTGCTGGCATGCGCTGCATGCGGCTGTGGCTGTGCGCACTTGCTTGTGTGCGCGTACGGCAATGCACGCTCGTGAGCCTCCAATCCTCAATTTGGGGGGGCTACACGGGCAGGGAATCTTCAGCTGTTGGATTTTGATCCAATGGTTGTGGTGAGAGATCTTGGATGAAGAGGAGGTGCCTGTAGTCACTGATGGCTTGCGTTGGGTGGCCTAGATGGCGTCACGCGGTGCCATCTAGGTTGTCCATTTTCTTTCTATTGCAGAGGGTGCCACAGTGCTCGGATCGAGGTGATTTATGTGTTGCCGGACTGCAATCGTCGCTTCGGATTCATCCGTACGGTCAGATTTTTTATCTGAAGCCATGAAATAAATCTCCTTCCCTCCTGACCATAAAAAGGATGTAATTAACCTAAAATATACACAACTATTCCAAATGCAGGATGATGCATGTTATGCAATATTTATAACATGAAATGCAAATCTAAGCTTGAATAGACATTTTATCTTCAATAATTGTGTCTACATCATACCTCCATGCCTATCTTTTGCTAGCTCCTAGCAAAATTAAACTACATGCTATGTATAAAAATAGAATTAGGACTTGGTCGCTTAGGCCCAAGTTGTTTATTAGCAATAGAAAATTTCAACTAAGGTACTAACTACGAAAACTCAACAATACCAAGGTGTTTGCCAGAATGCAAACAGCCCAAGTCCTCGCTTTATTTGAAAAGGGAAGATACATTTTTTTTGTTTTTCTTCTTTTCTATTTTTTTTTGGAGTTTGAGAGTTTCTGGATAACTTTTTATGGCTACCCGACTAGCCCAAGACTCAAAAAGGACTCTAAGTGCTAAACATCTTGTGAAAAGAGTAAAAGACTCACTAGACGGCTGTTAAAATAGACTTCGGGTTTCTATGATCCTAGGTGACCTTAAGAGTTTCTACCTAAAGTTTATCTTTCCGAACGACAGTTTTCTCAACACAAGGGTGAACCTAGTGTATATCTCCCCAGTTTATTCTACTTCCTCGCTTCTTCCCTATATGTTTTGGAAATTATTGTGCATTTTTGTGAGTTGGGCTCTAGACAATCAGCAGTGGGCTATTACCCATGATAACTTGCCAACCATACTCGTGCGGTGAAGTGTGATTTTATTTTTTTATTTTCTCCTTTTTCTTTTTTTTTCCTTTTTTTCTAAGTATTTCTTTTTTCTCTTTTTTTCTAAGTAGGTGGCTTTCCTGATCTAAAATTTATCTAAAAGCAGTAGAATGAGTATGGTCATATAGCTAGGCTCTGGATAACCGGCCAATGGGCTATTACCCACGACAACTTGCTAGCCATACTACCCTAGACAGTTCATTAGCTACCCAATTTTGGAAGACACCACCGAAAAGTGAGTCAGTGCAAATAGTGTGTAGATGCTTAGACTTAAAGTCCCCTCAAATTAGAGGGCGAGTTGATAAGTCGTGTACTCATCACCCCAATTTAATAGCCAAATTAGAATAAAATTACTTGACGAGGACTTGAGACTAAGTCCACATTCGAGTGGACACCTAGGCTAATTAAGCTCGAAGACCTGAAGAGTCTAGGTACTTAGGTCCTATCGTATCATTTCCTAAAGTTAATAATGCCTAATGCCTAAGTTCTCTTCTCTTAATTCTTTCTTCCTTTCTTTTCTTTTATTTTTTAAGAAAATAAAAGAAATTCCATGGAGCTAATCAAAATATTTTCAGGATTAAGTATCCACCCCTCGATGCCTAAATGATGCAATCTTCTCATTGTAAAAACAAAGACATGAAAAGAGTGGAATAACAGAATATCACCTGAATTTCGTGACAATCTGGTCAGCTCCGCAGAGAATGTGGAATATATACACGTACTAAATTTATTGCCTTCAGCTAGGCATAAAATACAAACAAAGAAGAGATTAGAATTCACAAGTACAGGTTAGAATCAAAATAAAAATATTGATCACAGGACCTACCAGTAGTAGATGTCCATAGATGTGGACCAAGTTGTGGTGCAGACCCATACCCCAAGGTCGAGTGATTCTAAGGATCTGGGTGAAAATCACCTAGAACCTAAGATTGTTGTATTTACGGGGCCGGGCCTACGGTTTGGTGGTGTGCAACCTAAGACTAAAGTGTCAGACAATGGGTAAGTCTAAATCACTATGCCTATTTGTCCATGTGGAATTTGGCTCAAAAATATAATCAATTATGCTATGCTTGGGTTGCACATCAAAGACATCAAAAGGGTCCTTATAGAAAGTAGGTGGTTTCCGGTCAACAGGAGCCCATAGATCCAAAATTGTTTTCCCCTCAGAAGTAGCTTCCCAGATTTTAACTTCCAAATTCCTATTCTCTAAAATCAAGTGTTCAAGCTCCAGGACCTCTAGCATATCATTCACCTCTTATGATTTACCCAAGTCCAGAAATCGTGGCTAAATCAGAATTGACTTGGGCATAATGATCTCAAAAGTATGATCATTCAGCTCTTTGGGGTGTCGTTGAAGAATAGGGCTATTGATTGAATCTTCTAGTAAATGAGGATTCAAATCCTCCAAGTTAGCCCCAACCAGATCATAATCATCAATAATCAGGCTATCAAAAGGTTCGTCATTCTCCTCGAGCCTGAGTGTCTCACTAAAATCCTCTTCCTTAAATTCAAGTGAAACTTCACTAAGAGATTCTTCACCCTCAGAGTCAAAGAATTCTTGATCTGCATTTATATATGTTTGATGAGTCCATTTTAATGGACTATTGTTACGCCTAAGTTAACTCTATTCTTACATTTTATGTTTGTTAATAACCACATTAGGTCATAAAATGATTGCATGCATCATTACTTAAGTTTACATTTATTCTATTGCATTCTATAACTTATTATGTAATTTTTTTTATATTTCATGTAGGTCTCGCACACAGCGCACCCTATGCATCTCCTCCACTTAATCCACTCCATCAGGCTAATTTAAGAGTTAACAAATAATAGGGAAAGTGAGAGATGAGGAGGATTAATTTTGCAAAAGACCAGGGGGGTGAAATGAATTTCCCCCTCCCCCAACAGCCTGTCGACCTCAACAAAGCCTCCCTCAACCTTCGACTGGCCTCAACAAACCTAAAACAGCCGCCAGCCAATTTTAGTAACGGATTTGAAAATCCCTTTACTTGCGCCAGGGAGGAGATAAAAGAGAAGATCTGAGGGGCTTGGAAGTGACGAAAAAAAAAAGATCCTGCGTGGACCGTGAAGAAGGTGAGAATTGTGGACCTTTTCACCCTCTCCAGCAAGAGCACGCCTCCACCAGCAGCGGTGCTTCCATCTTCTCCCTTGTGCTGCAACCGTGCCCCTGTGCGCAGCTGCAACCCTTGTGTGCACCTCCATCCTCTCCAGCCCAGCCCACTGCAGACACTGCAAGAGCGTGCCTCATCTTCTCCCACCGCTCGCCCTACAAGAGCGCGTTCCATCTTCTCCCACCACACGCGCGCACCCTAAAAGTGCACCTCCAGCCTGCCCTACTGCACGCCCTGCAAGCGCGCTCCATCCTCCCCCACTGCATGCCCGCAGGCCTGCAAGCATGCAGCCACAGCCACTAGTGCCTTCACCATGCATGCATCTCCTCCTCTTCGTCATCTTCTTGTTCCTCTCCAGCAGCAAGAAGAACCCAAAGCAGCCGCTGCCTTCTGTAGTGTGCAGCACCCTCGCATGCAGCACCGCAACCACAGCGCGAGCGCAGTGCCCTCACTGCGCAGCCACGCACGGTCGCAGCCACAATAGCCAATGAATGCCACCTGTCATCAGGCCGGCATTCTCCTCCTCCATCCAGCCACGTCTGACCACCTCCAGTCGCTGCGTCACCACCATCACGTAGCCTTTGTCAAGACGTGCCTTTCCGCAGAGTAGCTCCTCCTACAAAGCCTCCTCGTGCATGTAAAGAAGAGAGAGGAAGTTTCCTTCATTTTTTCTCACATTAAAAATTACATTTCATGCCATTGTCACTTTAATATTGATTATTTTATTTAGGCCACATTGCATGGGTGCAGTTATAATTTCATGAATTTACTTAACTTGTGTTATGTGCATCATTCAACATTGAAATTCAATTCAGATTTGCATGCAATTCAAACTTACATGATATGCCACTACACATGCATAATATACATACTTTTGGGAGCTTGATTCCTGATGTGAAAATTACATAAATAGCCTTGAACTTTTAATGAAATTGCAAGTTCCATTTAGAGTAGCATATTCATTGAATTGAAGTCGTGAAGGTGTCTGCAAACATTATAATCCTCTACTTGTGAATTTATTGGTCTTATTCTTCCCTGTGGATACGACATCCTTTTCGAGGTTTAAATTGATATTTATTTTAATCTTTGATTGAGAGATTTCCACAACATAAATTACAACGGCACATCATTCTATTGCCCTTTTAATTAAGCGAAACTCTCTCTATCAATGTCTCAAAATCATATGTCATTTCATAATCCATGGAGACATATTTTTCTTCGTTCCCTAGCTTAGGGATCTTGAGTGAATTAATCGGTTCATCCTCAATTGGTTGCTCTAGACCGACTTGGTCCTCTCGGGTCTCAGAAAACAAGCATTGAGCAGGTTCAGACATTGGCTCTTTTGAAGGGGGTTCATCTTGTGAATCATCCCAAGATTGGTCTAGGGCAACCACAAATTTCATCCTCAATCTCGACAATTTCCCAACTAGAAACTCACCCAAGCCCCTATCTCTAACAGTTTGGAGCAAATTCAATAAAGAGCTATTCAGCTCATCAATCATTTTTATCATAGTCTCCAATGCTTCAGTGCATGGTGTTGGCTGAGCTTCTAAAGATTATATGGTGTTCCTCAAGTTAGCCAACACCATATCTTAGATCTAGTTCACCTCAACCGAATGGTTCGGTTCAGGGTTGGGTGGGTTCAGGTTAAATCTAGGGGAGTCACGATATTGAGGTTCTCGGGGTCCTCCCTAATAGTAGGTTGTTTCGGGTTGTTAGAGGAATGGTGGTAACCTATATTCAGTGGAATACTGGGGAGGTTAGGTGTTATAATCATCATATCCTTCCTGATTGTAGATCGGGTTGGTTTGATCATCAAAGGATGGTGATCTATAATCATTGTAGCTCTAGAAAGGATAGTAATCATAGTCTTGTTGTCCAGGGTTAGGCCCTGGACACTGAGGTCCGATATCGTATCCCTAATCAAATTTATCTCGGCTAGGAGATGGGTAATCATAAGTGGAGTCGGGATAGTAATCATCTTGAGGATACGTGTTGGTAGGAGGGTAGGATGGGAAATGTGTGTAAGATGTGGAAGGATACATAGTAGAGTAGGAGGGAAAACAGAAGAGAGAAAGGTACCCTACAATACAATCAACCAAACCTATCCTTATGTGGGTAGCCTAAAGACCTACAGACTCCTAGGACTTGTCTTGAAATGATAGAAACGATTTGGTCTACTTCTATCCGGCCAATCCAACCAATTAGAGGGAGGGGCTTGGGAGAAGGTTCTTTCTTTGGCTTGCGCCTTCGGTTCCTAGTGTACCCCCTAGCTACGATCATTTGATGCTACTCTCCTAGCTAGACACCAGATGGACCAATAGAAGCAAATTAATCAGAAAAAATCTTAATCTGAGCCCCGAAGAGCCAATCAACCCTTAAGGCCAATGTCTACTTAGTTTTAGTTAGGCTTGGGATGATCGTGCTCTTGGAATGTGATGGCCCTTTAGATGGGTTGTGCCCTTAATAATTAATTCAAATGTGTGCGCATGCACAACCAGGGTTTGCAAACAAGGTTATTTGATGATGTGTCCTTTAGGGTTTAACCTTGCTTAGTAGCTTTTAGGGTTTAATCTTTAGGTTCGTTCAATCAAGTTTAGTAGTACACTCCAAGTTTTGAAAGCACTGGTGATGATATATTCCTTTAGAAATCAAAAACTAAAGTGGAGTGCCTGGTTCAACCCTAAAGTTTAACCCTAAGTGGCAAGCTACTTGATGGATCACTTTTATCTTAAGTGGTGCGGTCCAAACAACTCAATCAATCGGTCTGTTGCACCACTTGATTAAGGCACACAAAAAGTCTTAACCTAATCAGATTTCTACTTAGTTATGTGTGTATTGAGTTAAGGTGTACCGGATCCACTAGTCAGATCTCGGTTAAGTGGTAGAATCAAAGTGATTGTGTGCCTTAGGATGAGAGTTGTAGGTATTGTGTACCTTTCAATTAAATCCCACAAGAGAAGAATATATATTTTTTATTATTTCATATATGCAGAAGGGTGAGATGAGGTGAAGTGACAAACAAGACAAATAATTTCTATCCTAGGGTTTGTGAAAACACCTAAGTAGATTAGGTCTTGATTATTAAGGTGGCAAAATGATCTAGTAGGTGAGAATGTGCGGGAAAACTTACAAATGTCTCTACCTGCACTTTACTCCAATCAACCGCCTTCAGCTCCTCGATCGAGTTCCTGCAAGATAATAAATCAAAGAAGAAAGATAGGTTAGAAAAATATGTAAGCAATGCATGAAAATGCTAGAAAAATCAAAGAGCATTGCCTCCCCGGCAACGACGCCAAAATGATAAATGGGTTTTGGTGAAGAAAAATCAGGGTTTCGAGAACTCGTCATCGTAGTTCGCAAAACACGTTATCAAATACAATTTTTAACTAAAACTCGAAAAGTGAGTCTCGAGTCGAACACTGGGAGGCGAACGTTTGGTTTTGAAAAATGCACGTTTCGCTTTTTGTTTGTTTTTGTCGTTTTTATCTTTTGTTATTTTAATAGGGTAGGAGATCAGGTCGATGAATTCTAGCTAATCTACTTTCAAAATAAAAAGAGAGAGACAGAGAGAGAGAAACAATCATGTATTTTTACAATCAAATGTTTATTACAACTAAGAAAGTTGGAAAAATATACTATGAAAGCAATAAAGATAGAGATAGGTGAGACAAATCCCCCTCGACGGTTGCATGGAGGACAACTCGCTCTGACGTAGCCTGGAGGAAGGTGGTGAGGAATGGGACGAACGAGGACGGAGTCGGAGGACGGAGAGTGGAGTAGAACAGCGTCGCAGCGAAGACCTACATCCCAAAGTAGGTGAGAAGACGGCTGCGGGATGCTCCACGATGGGGATAAAGGGAGGGAAAAATATTTGACTATACTGTAGACGAGCATCCCGGGCTTGGGACAAGCTTTCTCTAGAGCCTTGAAGGTGGTGAGAGGAAGAAAGGAAGAGACGGTGAAGAATGGAGGGAGGTAGGTCCTTTTATAGTGGAAGGAAGAGGAATTCATGCATAGGGCATTAGTGACAACTGCAATCATCGGTGAAGATCCACCCAACTGTCACTGAATATCGGCGCCAACCCTCGCCCCCGCTGGCACGCGCATCACGCGCCTGTGCCCCTCATGCCATGTCGCGCGTGCGTGCGTTGGCATGTGCTGCATGCGGCTATGGCTGTGCACGCTTGCATGTGCGCGCACGCGGCTATGCGCGCTGCTTGTACTCCCGGCTGGTGCACCTCCAATCCTCAATTTGGGGGGGCTGATGGATCTTGATCCAACGGCTATGGTGTGAGATCTTGGATGAAGAGGAGGCACCTATGGTCACTAATGGCTAGCGTTGGGCGGCCTAAATGATGCCACGTTGCTCCATGTGGGCCGTCCATTTTCTTTCTATTGCAGAGGGTGCCACAGTACTCGGATCAAGGTGATTTCCACGTTGTCGGACTGCGATCATCACTCCGGATCCATCCGTACGATTGGATTTTTCATTCGAAGCCTTGAAATAAATCTCCTTCCCTCCTAGTCATAAAAAGGACGTAATTAACCTAAAATATACACAACTATTCTAAATGCAAGATGATGCATGCTATGGAATATTTATAACATGAAATGCGAGTCTAATCCTAGGAACATGCATAAATAGGCATTTTATCCTCAGTAATTGTGTCTAAATCATGGGGCAATTGAAGAAGTGTGCAACATCGATTCTTTGATCGAGGACTCAGTTGCTAAGGAATGTCCAATTCTTCAAGAGCCTTAATCACAAGACAATCCCAAACCACAGACTAGGGAACCTAAAGCTAATTTAAACCCATCCTTAGCTCCCTCCCTTCCCTCTAAGGCCAACCTCAAACCTCCACCTACTACTGATAACCCTGTCTTGGAGTTGAAACCACTCCCTAACCATTTGAAGTATGTGTTTTTGGATTCAAACCATATATTTCATGTGATTATCAATTCTCGACTTACCCTTGATCAGGAAACAAGATTGATTTCTATCTTCCAGCAACATCGTAGAGCCATTAGTTCGATTTACCCTCATATTGTACTCATTGAATTTATATCGAAGAGGACTCTCGACCTTCTCGCAAGATGCAAAGAAGACTTAACCTGAATCTTCAGGAGGTCGTGAAAAAGGAGATTATCAAGTGGCTCAATACAGGTATTATTTACCCCATCTCTGATAGCCGTGGGGTGAATCCCATTTAGGTTATGCCTAAAATGGCAGGACTAACCGTTATTACCACTGAATTTGAAGAAATCATTCCTACTCAGATTGCTAACTCGTGGAGAGTTTATATAGACTCTTAGAAACTGAATACCTCCACAAAGAAAGACCATTTCCCTCTCCCGTTTATTGACCAGATCCTTGAGAAGCTCGCGGGAAATTGATTTTTCTGCTTTTTGGATGGTTGTTCTAGATATAACCAAGTGCCAATTCATCTTTAAGATTAGGATAATACCACCTTTACTTGCCCCTATGGAACTTATGTATTCTGTAGGATATCATTTAGGCTATGCAATGCACTACCCACTTTCAGCAGTACATGTTAACTGTATTTTTTGATATAGTGGGTAAATTTCTTGAAGTCTTCATGGATGACTTCTTGATGTTTGGTTAAACATTCGATGATTGCCTACAACACTTGGTCTAGATCCTCTAATGATGCATTGAGGTGAACCTGGTTCTTTCCTAGGAAAAGAACCACTTCATGGTTCCTGAGGGCATTATTCTTGGACACCTTGTATTTGAGCAGGGCATCCAGGTTTACTGAGCATAAGTAAATCTAATTTCGAAACTTCCTTTGCCTTCCTCAGTCAAAGATATTCGATCTTTTCTAGGGCACGTCGATTTTTACCAACATTTTATATATGATTTTTTTAAATTGCATGCCCCTTGACTAATCTTCTCTCAAAGGACACTCCCATTGAGATGACTAGTGAGTGTGTTTGCGCATTAGAGATCTTGTGCGACTGTGTAACTCAAACTCCAATCCTACAATCTCCTAAATGCTCTCAGCCATTTGAGATCGTGTGTGACGCGTCTGACTACATGGTAGGAGTAGTGCTTGGGCAAAAGATCTATGGGAAACCAGTGGTAATATATTACGCCAGCAACACATTGGACAAGGCTCAATGTCATTACACAATTATGAAGAAAGAGCTGCTGGCTGTAGTACTTGGTTTGGAGAAATTCATATCATACCTCTTTGATTCCCATGTTATTATATACTCGGATCACACTGCTGTGAGGCACTGACTGGCAAAGAATGATGCCAAATCGAGGCTAATTAGATAGACCTTGATCTTGCAAAAAATTGACCTTGAGATATGTGACAAGTTCGGAAAGCAGAATGTAGTTGCTAACCATTTATCCCGTCTTCCTTCTTCGACCATTGACCCATCCTGACCACTTATCGAGCATTTTTTGAATGAACATCTTTTGGTCATTAATGGACTTCCCTGGTTCGCTGATATCGTGAACTACTTGGTCACTGGGAAAGTCCCATCTGATTGGGCCAAGACCAGATGGGAGAAGTTGATTTTCAACACCAAGTATTACTTCTGGGAAGATCCTTACTTGTTCTGCATTGGCAATGACCAAATAATTAGAAGATGCATTCCTAATAATGAAGTCAATGATATTATATCTTTTTGTCACAACTAGGCCTGTGGTGGCCATTTTTCTGGGTGAAAAACCACAATGAAGATCCTTCAGTGTGGGTTCTTTTGGCCTACATTATTGAAAGACGCACAGACTTATTGTAGGACATGTACTCATTGCCAGACCCTCGGCAACATGGGCCCTCGTGATATGATGCCCTTGAATCTGATTGTTGTGTGCGAGATTTTCAATATCTGGGGGTTCGATTCTATGGGACCTTTTCCTAGATCTAACCGTTTCAAGTCTATCTTACTCGCTGTTGATTACGTCTTAAAGTGGATCGAAGCCATCCCCACTAGAACTAATGATCATAAGGTGGTTCTCCACTTCATTCCGGAGAACATCTTCTCTAGATTTAAGGTTCCAAAAGCCATCATCGGTGATGGTGGGTCCCACTTTGTGAATGTGCATTTCCAGTCCATGTTGAAGAAATATGGGGTGTCGCATAGAATTTCGACTCCATATCACTCACAAACTAATGGACTGGCCAAGCTCTCCAATCGCGAAATTAAGAAGATTCTTCAGGCACCATTCAACTTGATAGAAAAGATTGGTCAACCTGGCTTCCAGAAGCATTGTAGGCTTATAGGATCACCCGTAAGACCAGTTAGGTATGTTTCCATTTAGATTTTTCTACGAGAAGTCATGTCACCTTCCTGTAGAGTTGAAACATAAGGCCAATTGGGCACTACGAAAGTGCAACTTGGATCTCGGGAAGGCTGGAATCCACCGTCGATTGCGGATGAGCGAAATCGATGAACTATGCAATGATGCGTACGAGAACTCGTGTATCTACAAGGAGTGGATTAAGGCCCTTCATGATAAACACATTTCATGAAAAACTTTCTATCCTGGTCAGAAAGTGCTTCTTTTTGATGCTTGACTTAAACTCTTCTCAGGCAAGTTGACATCGAAATGGACTGGACCTTTCCTAGTCTGGAGGATCTTTGAAAATGGAGCTATTGAAATCAATGAACCAAGCCAAGATTCAAACCATTTTCTTGTAAACATTCAATGACTAAAATCTTTTCTTGAACTAACTGATTCAAACTTGGATGAAGAATCATTTGACCTCCATTCCACTTGAGCTGCATTACGCACAGCTAATGGCAATAAACTTAGTGCTTAACGGGAGGCAACTCGTCATTTTCTGTAAAAACCTAAGACCTTCCATATTCTTCAACACCACTTCTGTTGCACTTTGAGGTTCATAATTCAGAACAACTGACTCCACCTCCAATCTTCTTATTAGAGCTTGAAATCGTCCGCAACAACCATTTTCAACCTCCCCGCCCAACCTTATAAACCTATTTTAAAATTATGAATTGAGATGAATTTGAACCCATCCTGTTTGTAATGAAGGCATTGCAAAACTTAGGCATAGGGGGATATTAAAGTGCAATTAGTTAAAAATTCAATTTCTTTGAAGGGTTCTCATAAAAAAATAATAATAATGACAAAAGGAGGGGGAAAACCTTTTTGACTTGAGCTACCAATCCATTAAGAATGGCAAAAAGGAAGAAGAATGTGCTAAAATGATTTATTTGTTAGTCTTGGTCATTTTCTAAGTTGATTGTGCTCTAGTCTAGAATCAGGACAAGCTTATCCTCGGCCTTAGATTTTTCAAGTCAGAAAATTTGATCTCTTGGACTAAGGGGCACAAGTGTTTAAACCGGTTGCTTTGTCACTTTTAGTCTAGGAGTTTGAAGAACTGGAACATAAACTCACATGCACAGATTTAGTTTTAGGACCTGATTAGAAGGTTAATAAAACATTGGACTTAGGCAGAGTTAGAAAATAACTCTTTTGTAGCAGCCAACCCTTGAAGGATGGAGAGTTACTTCCCTCATAAGGTGCACACAGTTAATTTTTGTTTTCGTGGGGATTGTATGTGAAAGTCTTAGTAAGCAGTGTACCTACCCTTACCACCCCCAAAGGCTCTTGAATGTTTCATACACCTGCACCACATAAAAAAAAAGAGCAGAAAGAGATAGAAGAAGAGATGTATTAAAAAAAAAGAAAAATGGTGCTAGATTTTTTTTTTCTTTTCCAGGGAGATATACCCTGAGGTTGACCCTGGCGGGAGGCTAGAAAGCTACCAAATTCTTGTGGGAGCAACTGATTGAGTCCAATAGGTTATTAATTTGACACTTAGGACCTTTAACTCAATTCACTTTCACTACACGTGTTCCAACCCAAATAACAACAAAATCGGGAGTGAAACTGAGACCAACCTGAACTGTGTGCCTTTGTGTTTAAAAATCAAGAATCAGGTGGATAAAAATTAGGGCGCCATTAGATTTGAGTGTCTTGAGGAACTGAGTTGTCTAAAGTCCTAAGCATAAGAGCATTATTATCCGTCTGACCAGGATTAACAAATTAAATTATTTTTAATTGAGCTGAATGATAAAATACTCTCTCAACTATAATTCTGTGCTGAACTCTAAGAATTTGCCAAGTGATGAGAAAATGGTAGGCATGGGAGCATGATGGTAATACCATCATCCCTCATATCTACCTCAACTTGGTTAAATTCTAAGGTTAAATTCTTTTAATTAATCATTACAAGGGTATAGCTTAAGAATGTGAAGAATTGAAAGGCATGCATCAAATTTGCTTAATTCTGTTGATTTAATGGAAAAGTACAAGTGTAGAATATATCAAGAGTGAACCTATACTTTATTGAAGGTCAACTAAGCTAAAAATACCAATAAGTGAGCTTACACGAATCAATTCAAGGTTTCTTTGAGAAATTGAAGTTAATTTACCTTAAAAAACCCTACTTTCAGCCTTACTCTAATTCAAAGGGTTATGATGCAAATAAATGTAATATAAATCTTCTAAAAATCATTGAAAAGTATTCTATAAGGTTTAGAATAATCAATTTGACAAAAGGAATGTATTTTGACCTATAATAGAGACATAGGTGGATATTTAATACATTTTGGGTTAAAAATGTAAATTGACTAATCAAACTTCATTAAAACCCACAATTGATGTCACCATGAGATTCCTTGGGTTTCAATTAGGTTAACCCCAAATTTTAACCCCAATCAGAGTCTAACTTAACCAAGTTTGCAAGTTGCTCCTTCAATTTCTGATTTCCTTGCAAAGTCCCTCTTAACTTTCAATTTATCTTGCGAAATGGCCCCTATGATTGACTTCTTCACCAGCCTTCTTCTTCATGCATGGCTACATCTCAGGCCGTTGACCACTCCATTGATCGTAGAGATCTTGCGGTTGTGATTGACGCCCCTCGCAAAATTTGGAAAAAGTATCCCTCTTGAAATCCCACATGTCATGGTGCTCCTTTTGCGTTCAATCCCCACCTCCATCAATGCCACTATCACCTCCATCGACGACCTTCAATTCCAGCCATTTGATAATGCCATCTTTGCCACTCTTCTCGCATCATATGAAGCTACAAAGCTCTACCTCATCCCACTGATTTGATTCGTCAAGTCTAGGTGCGTCCTTACACTTTTCTTCCTTCTTCCCGATGCCACCATCGACGACTAATAAGCGAGATTTTAATGTGAGCAAGATTGAGTTTAAAAACCTATCATTGCAGTTGCATAGAAATCCGCTAATCAAATAAATTTATCGAAACAAGAGGTGAGTCCCGAGTCGAACACGAGGAGACTACGTCGATTATAAATCCACATTTTTTTTGTATTTTTCTATAAGATAAAGATTCACAATATCTATAACTATTCTATTTTACTTGTAATATAAACACAGAGAGAGAATGAGAGAGAGCGAGAGAGAATTACTTTTATAGCTAACAAATGTTTATTACAAACTACTTTCTACAAAACTAATGCTAGAAATTGAAAGCTACACTAGAAAGTACTAAAGAGATAGGAGAAGAGAGATTATCCTCCTCGACGAATGCTTGGAGGATGAGCCATTCGAACGACACCTGGATGAAGAATGGAGATGGAAGAAGGATAAAACTTGAAGAACCAGGGATGAGGTAGGGCATCGTTGTCGCAGGATTCACTTTCGGAACAGGGGCGAGAAGACAATTGGCAAGAGCTCCGCAAACAGGATGAGAAGTGGAAAAATATTTATTTCTACTCTAACGGAACTTCCCGTAGCTTGGGAGCATTAGAGCGAGCTTTAGAATGTTTGTCTCTTAGCCTTTAGGAGAGGTGAGAAGAGAAGGAAGGGATGATGGACGAAGGGGGTGTAGGTGCCATTTTATAGGTGAAGTTTGGGGGCAAAAAGGTCTTCTTAAAGGCCTTAAAATGAATGCAGGCCCTTTAGTGATGCATGCAACGTTGCTGTAGGCGAGTGTTGTTAGAGCACGTGTGCAAAGTGAGTCGTTCATCGTTGATCCAATGCATCTTGTGCGGCCACGTTACCAAGTGGTTGGTCTTCAATCGTTGAACTGATCATGTGAAATGCCACACATGTGGCCTCATCTAGGTCAAATCTTCATCGTGTGGCAACGGACACACGATGATCACGGTCACCAGATCACACTCATCAAGTGCTTCCTCGATCGTGCCTGTGTTTAGCTGTTAGATCATCATCGAATGGTGGATACCATGTGAATCCCATGCTCAGATCATGAGAAGGCACATCTGAATGCTCGTCATCAAGCACGTGTGAAATTCCACTAATCCGTGCGGCCACGAGTCTCATCTTCAACCGTAGGATCATGATCGAGTGGCCCAATTTAGCACTCGTGCTCGTGCTAAAAATTATGGCCATTTGTGAGGCTCAAACACATGCCTGGTGGATGTGAATGCCTTTGCAAACTGTTGCGCTAAGGTCATGGATTGGTGAGTGGAGAGATATGGTGGCGTGAGCTCTCGACCGTTGAATGGAGATCTAACGGTCGAGAATCAAAGTTGATGAACTACTTGGATGAGAGGCGACATGGCGCACTTAGGACCATTGGATGGCGATTCAATAGTCCACAGCGCACGTTGGAGGCACTGTAGAGAATGGGCCGGTGGCCTTGGATGGCTTAGATGATGCCATGTGGTGCCATGTGAACTGTTCATCTTCAAAAGCTCGTAGATGATGCCACAGATGTCAGATTGAATTGATTTTTGTATCGTTGCGCTGCGATCATTGATTCGAACCCATCTGTGCGGTTGGATTCTTCATCTGAGGTTTGGATTTTCAACACCTTGCCCCTTTGGCCTTTAATCTTCTGTGACTTATACATAATGCTACGAGTGTCGGATCTAAGTGTTCTTAGAGCTTTTAGACTTCGATTATCGCCCTGATCATATCCACAGGTTTTGATCTTCAATCAAAAGCCCAGAAAGATATCGCCCTGTCCCCTAGCCAAAAAAAAAGAAAATTAATATACAACTTGCAAAAGTTAATCTAAATGCATGATGATGCATGTTATGCAATATTTACAATGCATGATGCTTTATAAACCTAGGAACATGCCTAAATTGGTAAATTAACATGATAAATGTAGATTTATCACACCCCCATGCCTATCTTTTCCTAGTCTCTAGCAAAATTAAAGTAAATTCTATACATAGACAAAATTAGGATCAAATTACTTAGGCAATAGTTATTTCCCAACAATAAGAAATTTCTACTAAACACCTAAACTATAAAGACTCAACAGTAGTCAGGTGCCTGCCAAAATGCAGACCGCCCAAGCCCTTGCCTCATTCAAAAGCAAATACATTTTTTTTCTTTTCTATCTTTTTTGGATTTTTGAGTTTAAAGTTTTGGGGCAGCTTTCTACAGCTACCCAACCCACCCAAGACTCGAAAAGAACTCTAAGTGCTAAGCATCTTATTGTGAAAATGTGGTAGACTCACTAATCAACAATTAGAATGTACTTCAATTTTCTATGCCCCTAGGTGACCTTAAGAAAAGAAATTCTGCCTAAAGGTTGTTATCTTTTTGATTGGTAACTTTCTCCCTACTTTTATTATGGGGCCAATACAAGAGAAAATTCAGTGTATATCTCCCTGACTTATTCTACTTCCTCGCTTCTTCCTAAGTGTTTAGGAATTAAACATGCATTTCATGAGTTGGGTTTTGGATAACCAGTAGTGGGTGTTACCCATGGCAATTTACCAATCATACCCATGCAGTGAAGTGTGATTTTTTTCTTTCTTTTTTTCTTCTTTTTTTTTGAGTAGGTGACTTTCCTGATCTAAGAGTTACCTAAAGGCAGCAAAAAGAGAATGGTCATGTGGCTGAGCTCTGGACAACCGGCTAATAGGGTGTCAAACCACGATAACTTACCAATCATACTACCCTAGAAAATTCATTAGCTACCTAATTTCTGTTAAAATCATCGAAAAATGAGTTAGTGCAGATAGTATATAGATGCTTAGACTATAAGTCCCCTCAAATCAGAGGACAGGTTGATAAGTCATGTACTTATCACCCCAACTTATTACCCAATTAGAAATGAATTTAAGAATGGCGAGGGCTTGAGAAATAAGTCCACATTTTAGTGGACACCCGAGCAGATTAAGCCTGAAAATCTGAAGAGTCTAAGTGTTTAGGTCCTATTGTTTCATTTCCTAAGGTTGAAAATTTTCCAATGCCTAAGTTCTCTTTTCCTAATTCATTTTTTTTATAAATAAAGGGAAAAATAACAGAAATTTACAAGAAATCCACAAAGCTGACAATATAATTTAGAAATGAATCCAACCTCCCATGCTTAGCTTATGAAATGTCCTCATTATAAATAAAAGGCATGAGGAAGGGTAGACTAAGGAAAATATCACATGCATTCCATGATGCTCTAGTCAGCTCTAAGTCAGACTATACAAATGCTGAGTTTAGTGCCATCAGCTAGGCGCATTCTAGCTAAAGAAGTTAGATCAAAGTCAAAGCAACCTTGCCTGAGATGGGTTCCTAGTCACACGTGTTTTGCGTGTTAGAAATCGGGGTTACAAGTAACACATCATCATAGTTGCAAAACACGTCAATCAGATAAAATTTATACCGAAACTCCAAGGGAGACCTGGGTCGAACACAGTGAGGCGATGTTTACTTTAACTGAAAATCGCGTTTCGATTTGTTTCTTTTTGGTATTTTAGGGTTTTGTTATTTTTTTGGTATTTTTGTAAGAAGAAAATTGGCAAATGAATCACAAGATAGAGATGGAACAAAAATGGTATAGATATCACTTCAATGTCTATTACAATCAACTATGAAAGCATAAAAAGAGAGGGGGGTGAGAGGAAATCTCCCGAATCGGCTGTTCGGCGAGACGACGGTGCTTGGTGAAAGCTCAGATGAAGGAGGTGAGGAACGGGATGACGGAGGTGAGATGTAGAAGGACGTCAGGTTGAGGAAAGCTTCGGCGTGGCTCCGGAATGGAGGTGAGAAGACAGAGATGATCTGCTACCAGAATGGAGATGGTAGGATAGCTCCAAGGCGATCTATGAATGGGGATGGGAAGATGGATGAATACTTGGTGAGGCAAAGGTTTGCTATACTAATAAGAGCCTTGGGAGCTCGAGAACAAGCTCTAATGGAGCGTTGGTAGGCTTGCTAGATCTTAGAAGTAGGTAGAGCTGAAGAGGTGTGGGGGGTGAAGGGATGTTTATATAGTGGAGGGAAGGAGAGAGCCCCGCGCACAGGCATTCAGTGACAGCTATTAGCGTTACTAAAGGCTACTTGAGCTGCCGCTGAAGATCTATGCTTCTTCATTGCTTGGGCTGGCACATGCACTGCGCAGGCCATTTAGTGACAGCTATAAGCATCACTAAAGGCTTGCCCTTCTGTCGTTGTAAAGCTCGTGCCCACCACCCACGCCCACAGTTGTCATCACGCACGCAGGCGCGGATGCATCCTGATCGTCGGATGAAGGATCGAACGGCCGAGAGAAGATCGTGCTCTTTCGCCAAATTTCAATCGCGTGCCTCGCCATCAGCCGTCAGATGCCACGCACATCAGATGGCATGTTCTCGATGTGTGTCGACGCCCGTGTGCCACATCCGCGCTCTACGGTGCATCCACGTAGCTGCTTCCTTCGCCGCCCGATCTTCCATCGACGGCTCCATTTCCTCCCTCCATCGCTTCACCGGATAAAATCTGCGCATCTGGTCTCAAATGCACAGCCACGCATTGAGAGTGGAGGCGCAAACCACTGTGTTGAGGGTCATCTTGTGTCTCATTTTTTAATTAAGCTCCCGCACCCACGACCATTGGATGGAGATCCAACGGTTGTGGTGACTCCTTTCTTGATGAGGTGCTTCTTCAGATGTGGAGAGCACATCTCAGCCGTTGGATTGAGATCCAACTACTGGGATCTTTTCTTGTGGCAGGCTTAGAGGCTCCTTGGCTTAGGTGGGGTGGCCTAGATGGCACCACGTGGTGCCATCTAGGTCGTTCATCTTCTTCTTGCGGAGGGTGCCATGGCGGGCTTTAGAAAATCTCAACCTTAAGACCTAATTGCAAAAACTCAACAGTGCTCAGGTGCCTGCTAGACAGTAGACCGTCTGAGACTTCGCCTTATTTGAGAAGAGAAGATACAAATCTTTTTTTCTTATTTTTCTTCTTTTCTAATTTTTTTTACTTTTGGAGTTTGAGAGTTTCGGGATAACTTTTTACGGCTACTCGACCAGCCCAAGACTCAAAAAGGACTCTGAGTGCTAAGCATCCTGTGAAAATAGTGATAGACTCACTAGACTACTGTTAAAATGAACTTCAGGTTTCTACGACCCTAGGTGACCTTGCCTAGAGATTATCTTTCCGATCGGTAGCTTTCTCCCTACTTTTATTCATGGGGTCAACACAAGGGTGAGCCCAATGTATATCTCCCCAGTTTATTCTACTTCCCTGCTTCTTCCCTAAGTATTTTGGGAATTATTGTACATTTTTTTGTGAGTTCGATTCTGGATAACTAGCTGATGAGTTACCACCGACAACTTGCCAGCCATACTTGTGCGGTGAAGTGTGATTTTGTTTATTTTTTTATCCTTTTTCTATTTTCTTTTCTTTTCTCTTCTTTTTTTTTAAGTAGGTGGCTTTCCTGATCTAAGATTTACCTAAAGGCAGTACAATGAAAATGGTTTTGTGATTGGGTCCTAGACAACTGGCTAATGAGCTATTACCACCGACAACTTGCCAGCCATTCCACCCTAGATAGTTCATTAGCTACCCAATTTCCGAAAAAATCATCGAAAAGTGAGTTAGTGCAAAAAATATTTGCAAATGCTTAGGCTTAAAGTCTCCCCAAATCAGAGGGCGGGTTGATAAGTCGCATACTTATCGTCTCAATTTACTAGCCAAATTAAAAATGAATTTGAATTGGCGAGGACTCGAGACTAATTCCACATTCGAGTGGACACCCGGGCTAATTAAGCCTGTAGACCTAAAGAGTTTAAGTGTTCAGGTCTCAAAGTATCAATTTCTAAAGTTTGCAACTCCTAATGCCTAAGTTCTCATCTCCTAATTCTATTATTTTTATTTTTATTTTTTTTGAAAGAAAAAGGAATAAAAGAAGCAGGAAATTATTGGTACAGCTGACAAAATGATTATAATATATTTCCACCCCTCCATCTTATCTATTTCAATGTCCTCATTGTTCAAAATGAAAGAATGCAGGAGAGTAGAAGTAGAAGAATAGCACCTGGTTTCCATGAGACTCTTGTCAGCTTGGAACAGTCTTTACATGTGTTGAGTTTAGTGCCTCCAGCTGGGCGATGATCAGCCCGCGGTAGTTACGGCAAGGTAAGAGCAACCTTGTCCGAGACGAGTTCAGGGAGCACATGGTCAACAAAGGGTTTGAGTTGCTGTTCGTTGACCTTGAAAATATTACTTGTATTTAGGTTAGAGATTTCGACGGCTCCGTTAGGGAAAATCCGCTCAATAACGAACGGGTCATCCCACTTAGACCAGAGTTTACCATGGAAAAGCTTCAATCAAGAATCAAAAAGCCAGACCTTCTGGTTTGGCTCAAAGCTCTTACATGAAATCATCTGGTCATGGAAAGCTTTGGTCCTTGCCTTATAGATTATGGCATTTTCATAAGCATCATTTCGAAGCTCCTCCAACTCAGATAGTTGGAGTATCTTGGTTTTCCCGGCCAACTCAAGGTCCACATTACATTTCTTGATGGCCCAAAATGCCTGGTGTTCAAGTTCTACGGGTAAGTGACACGCCTTACTAAACACCAGATGGAACGAAGACATACTGATAGGCATTTTGTACGCCATACGGTAAGCCCCAAGAGCATCATCCAGCTTTTGGGTCCAATCCTTCTTATCAGGCCTAACAGTTTTCTACAAAATGTTCTTGATCTCCCAATTGGAGACCTCGACCTGTCCGTTCGTCTGAGGGTGGTAAGGAGTGTAAATCCGATGGTTTACCCCGTATTTCCCTAGTAAATTCCAAAATTGGACATGAGTGAAATGTGTGCCACTATCACTGATAATTGTCCTAGGAACCCCGAACCGACTGAAGATATTTCTCTTCACAAAATCGATGACCACCTTGTGGTCATTGGTCCAAGTGGGAATTGCCTCAATCCACTTGGACACGTAATCAACAGCAACCAGAATATACTGGTGTCCAAATGAAGGAGGGAAGGGTCTCATAAAGTTGATGCCCCAAATGTCAAAAAGTTGGACAGAAAGAATTGGGTTCAGGGGCATCATATCTCTCTTAGCCATGTTCCCGAGTGTCTAGCATTGGGTGCATGACTTAGAGAATTCCTGGGCATCCTTAAATAATGATGGCCAATAGAATCTGGATTGCAAAATTTTTATGGCCGACTTTTTCTTGGAAAAGTGTCCACCGCATGTAGATGTGTGGCAGAACTCAAGTATGCTATGGAACTCAACTTCCGGGATGCATCGACGAATAATATGGTCTACGTCGATGCGGTACAGCTCGGGATCATCCCAAAAATAATATTTCACCTCAGACACAAGTCTATCCCATTGTTTTTTCCAATCTTGGGGGATTTGACCAACGGCAAAATAATTGACAATATCTGCAAACCAGGGGGTTCGGATACCGTAGACTGTGAGGATAGTCTCATTCGAAAAAGTATCAGAGATCGGGACATTTGAATGAGGAGAATCAATTAGGATTCTCCAGAGGTGATTTGCCACAACATTTTGTGCCCCAACTTTATCCCTAATTTCAAGATCGAACTCTTGAAGCAATAGAATCCAGCGAATAAGCTGGGGTTTGGCATCCTTTCTGGCCAAGAGATGTTTCAAGGCCGAGTGGTCAGTATAGATGATGACATGAGAACCTAATAGATAAGCCCTAAATTTTTCTAAAGAAAAAACTACAGCTAGCAATTCTTTTTCAGTCATGGTGTACTTCCTCTGGGCCTCGTCCAGAGTCTTGCTAGCATAGTAAATCGCAGAGGGCTTTTTCTCAATATTTTGACCCAAGACAGCCCCGACGGCATAATCAGATGCATTAGCCATAATCTCAAATGGAGTTGTCCAGACCGGTGGTTGCAAAACTGGGGCACAGGTGACTGCCATTTTCAATAAATCAAATGCCTTATAGCATGATTCATCAAACTCGAACAACGTGTCTTTGGCCAAAATGTTACTCAAGGGCCGAGCAACCTTCAAGAAATCCTTAATGAATCTTCTGTAAAAACCCACATGGTCAAGGAAAGAGCGGATCTGTTTTACGGATGTGGGTGAAGTCTAGAGAGAGCATCCACCTTAGCTCTATCAACTTCAATACCCCGACTAGAGACCACATCACCCAGGACAATGCCTTCCTGAGTCATAAAGTGGCTCTTTTCCCAGCTAAGGACTAGCCGTGTTTTGATGCATCTCTGGAGGATCAATTCCAGGTTAGCCAGGCAAGACTCAAAAGAATCATCCATGAACACCTCAAGACAATCTCCCACCATGTTAAAAAAGATGGCTAACATGCACCTTTGAAAAGTTGCAGGCACATTACAAAGCCCGAACAACATTCTACAGAAAGCAAAGGTTTCGTAGGGACATGTGAAAGTTGTCTTTTCCTGATCTTCAGGATGGATAGGGACTTGGTTATATCCCGAATAACCATCCAGGAAGCAAAAATATTTTTGCCCAGCTAACCTTTCGAGGATTTGATTGATGGATGGCAAGGGAAAGTGATCCTTTTTAGTAGCTGTGTTCAACTTCCTATAGTCAATACAGACTCTCCAAGCAGAAGCTGAACAAGTGGTAAAAGTTTCCCCTTTCTCATTAGTCATAACAGTTATTCCTGCCTTCTTGGGTACAATCTGAATAGGGCTAACCCACAGACTATCTGAGATTGGGTAAATAATCCTAACATCGAGCCACTTGATTATCTCCTTCTTAACCACTTCTCGCATATTCGGGTTTAGTCTCCTTTGCATTTTGTGAGAAGGGCAGGATTCATCTTCCATGAAAATACGATGATTGCAATAAGATGGCTCAATCCCCCTAAGGTCGTGGATGGTCCAACCAATTGCCTCCTTATTGTTCTTAAGGACCTTAATTAACCTCGATTCTTGCTCCTTAGTCAAATCAGCACTAATAATCACAGGGAGCGTGTTTGCAGGTCCTAAGAACTCATATTTCAAATTTTTGGGCAATGGTTTTAATTCCAGCTAGGGTGGGTTTATAATAGAAGAAAGGGAGGATGCTGATGAAGATTCATCAGGATGATCCAGTGGCAGAAGCTGGGAATGAACAAAATCAACAGCCTCTTCAAAATGTGGTGAGTCTACCACGGAGGGTTGTGGGTTGGGTTCGCTAAAGCTGGTGGAGTCCTCGAGTGCACTGATTGTCATACAAGTTTCAAGATCCTGATCCTCGAGCTCCTCAATGAATCCACAATCCTCAAATCCTCTTATCGCCTTAAAAATATCCAGAGTTAATTTCTTATCCCCAAAGGCAATCTCCATACTACTGCTTTCACAGTTTATGTTGGCCTTGGCGGTAGCTAAGAATGGACGCCCTAGAATGATGGGCGTGTTTCTTAAATCATTAGGTACATCCATGTCAAGGATGAGGAAATCTACAGGAAAATAGAAATCCTTGACCTTGACAATTACATCCTTGATAACGCTTCTCGGTGTGGTGATCGATCGGTCTGCTAATTGTAGCATTACTAGGTTGGTCTGAGTTCACCTAACCCAAACCTCTCATAAAGAGAAGTCAGATTAGGTTGATGTATGCACCTAGATCCAATTGTGCCTATCAAAAGTGTATTCCCTAATAATGCATGAGATCAAGGGGGCACTTGGATCTTTCTTCTTTTGAGGAAGGTGATGCAGGATCACAGAACTTGCCTGCTCAGAGGGAATCACCTTCCTCGGAGTGGGTTCTCTAGATTTACGCTTTTGGGTACATAGTTCTTTCAAAAATTTAGCGTAAGCCGGGATGTGCATAATAGCATCGAGGAGTGGAATATTGATCTCTATACTCTTGAATAAATCTAGAAGCTCCTCGTTGCTGTCTAGGGTTTTCTTCTTCTTGGTTTTCAATAGGGCCTCAGGGAATGAACTATGGGTGGAATTTTCAATTTCTGATCCCTGGGCCTTATTGTCTTTTTCAATCTCCTCTTCTTCTCTCTCAAGCTCCCTAGGGTTTTGGCATCTAGAGGGCAATTTAGGGTCCTAGGTTTGCTTTACACTTCTCAAGGTGACAGAGTTTGCAGAGGCATACGGGTTTGGGTCTTGAGGTGGGCTAGTGAAGATTGGAGGTCCTTGGTTAGTCATGTAACCAGAGGAAGAAGAAGATAGGGGACCCTGCTCAACCACCTGAGCATGTGCATGTGAGTCCCTTTGATTTTCGTACCCTTGGGCACTATTGCCCTGATTTTGTACATTGCACGGGTTGGGTACAAGTTGAGATGGTAGAGATCCGGATTGTCGGGTGTTAGCAATTAACCCAGATTGCAAGTTATCCAAGGATGTCTTCATTTGTTGCATAAGCTGAAGCATGGACACTTGCATTTCCACCATCTACTGGTTTAAATTAGCCTACTTTACAGATTATTAGGCATTCCAAGATGGCTAATTAACTGGTCTTGGGGGAAACTAGGTGTATACTTGACCCTGACCCATAAGTTTTTGAGATGCATAGTTGCTGGGTTGAGATTGGGTTTGTTGCCCCTGATTTTTCCTGGAGAAGTTAGGGTGGTTCCTCCATCCCGAGATATAAGTGTTGGAATACGAGTTGGACCTAATATTCTCCTGCATTGCATATGCATCCTCATAAGACGAGGATGGAGAGAAGGAAGGATAAAAAAAATTGGGATCAAAGGCCCCAGTTTGGAACCCATATGGTTCCGAGAAATCCTGGCTCACAGGTTGAACCGAATCGAGTTGGTTCATGAATTCCCACCCCATGGGAGCTCATGATGAATGGAATCCTGAATTCTGGGATTGAGTGGGTATAGAAGTGTTTCCTAAATTCCCAGACATCCATTCTTCCATTTTCTTAGCAACCAAGTCCATTTTATCCAGTTTATTACAAATTAATTCCATGTCAAATGAATGAGAATCCTGGATCTCATTAGCACTTGACCTAGGTTGTTGGGATCGGTTGAATGCATCCATGGAGGCGTGATTAATTGAGTTCTCACTCATTTCCTCAAACAGGTCGTATGCGTTATCTGCATCCCTATTGAGGAAATTGCCTCCGCAGGAGGCGTCCACATGATTACGAAGTTGCTCAACCAACCCGTGATAGAAAATTTTCACGAGTTGCCATTTCCACACCTCATGGTGTGGACACTTCCTCAAAAGCTCCTGGAATCGCTCCCAGGCACCATGAAACGGTTCCCCTAGCCGCTGGGCGAAAGTGGTAATCGCCCGTCGGAAGGCATTGGTCCTTTCGATAGGGAATAATTTCTTCAAGAAAGCCGACTTAAGAGTAGCCCAAGTTTCAATCAGCCTTCCTATAGTCCGGTACCAATGTGCGGCCTTATCCCTGAGAGAGTAGGGGAAAAGCCTCTTGATCATTTGCTCTTTGTTCACATTCGGCTCTGGTGGTCTGAACCAAAGTGGTCAGATCCTCCAGGTGCTGGAATGTGTCCTTTGAGCCAAGCCCATGGAAATGCTTAATCAAACTTAAGACTTGGGGCTTGATTTCTATGTCTCCGGTGGGAATCATGATGCCAGGACATTCCCCATAGTTTGAAAGATTGTAGAAATCCTTCAAGGGCTGAGCACCCTGACCATGCATATGTTGGAACCATTGCTGCATCTGCTGCAATTCTTCCAACTACCTCTGAATTAGCTCCTGCTGGTTCGGGGGTGGGGGAGGTGGTTGTTGATCAACCATGGGATCTGCTTGACTATAGCTCAACCTCCACCTCCTAGAATGGTCTAAAGGTCCTTCCAATCTAGGGTTCAATGGCCTCCTCCCAAGCATACACTAGAAGGAAGTCGGAAGGACAAGGAAAAGAGGGAACCCTACAGCACAAGAATACAAGCCTATCCTTAGATGGGGTAGCCTAAGGTCTACTGACTCTCAAAATCCATCCTAAGATTATGGACAATTTACTCTACTTATGTCCAGGCAATCCAACCAGTTAGAACGAGGGACTGGGGAGAAGGTTCTTCCTTTGGCTTGCACCTCTAGTTCCTAATGTGCCCCCCAGCCGCAGTCGTTTGATGCTACTCCCCTAGCTAGACATCAGATTGACTAGTATAAGCAGGTTAACCATGAATAATCTCAATCTGGATCCCGATGAGCGAATGAATCCTTAGGGCCAATGTCTAATTGATTTTAGTTAGGCTTAAGAAATTGGTGCTCTGGAATGCGATGGGCCCTTAATGGGTTGTGACCTTAATGATTTGTTTGAGAATGTGTGAATGTGCACAACCAAGAGGTTTTCAAGTAAGATTATTAATGATGAGGTGAGTTTTAGGATTCAAATCTTGCTTAATAGCTTTTAGAATTCAAATATTAGGTGTTTTCAAGCAAGTTTTGTGAGGCAAACCAAATTTATTTTCGAAAGCACGTGTTCAAGTATCTTCCTTTAGAAATCAAGAAAAATATGGAGTTCCAGGCTTGACCTCATTATTAAATCCTATGGAGCAACTAGAAAATGAACCTCTTTTAGTTTAGGTGGTGTGGCCCAAACAATTCAATCAATTGGATCAAATGCACCACTGATAAAGGCACACAAAAAGGTGGTTCACTTAATATGATTTCTACTCTTTTATGTGTTGAATTCATCTACCGGGTCCATAGGTTGGAAGCCCGGTTGAGTAGATGAAAATCAAGTCCGATTATGTGCCTCAAATGTGGGTGATAGAGTGTGTATATTGATTCATCCCACAAAAAGTATCTCTTTTTTTTATTTTTTTATATGTTGAGGTGAGGTGGATGAAGGTGGCAAACAAGACAAACAATTCTATCCTAGGGTTTATGCAAACACCTAAGTAGATTAGGTCTTGGTTATGAGTGTGGCGAAATGAACTAGTGGGGGGGAATGTGGGGGACACTTATAGTGTACTCTACCCGCACTTTACTCTGGTCTACCACACTTGGATCTCCATGCTAGGGTACCTGCAAGATAGTAGATCACAGACAAATGGGGTTAATGCTATGTAAATGTAAAGAAGCGCAATAAACAATAAAGTAAATTCCATTGCCTCCCCGACCACGGTGCCAACATGGTCACACGTGTTTCGCCTATTAGAAATTGGGCTTACAAATAACCCGTCGTCGTAGTTGCAAAACACGTCGATCAGATAAATTTATACCGAAACTCCAAGGGAGTCCTAGGTTGAACATAGGGAGGCGATGTTTACCTTAACTGAAAACCATGCTTTGATTTGTTTCTTTTGGGTATTTTAAGGTTTTGTTATTTTTTTTGTATTTTTGTAAGAAGAAAACAGGAAAACGAATCACAAGATAGAGATGGAACAAAAATGGTATAGATATCACTTCAATGTCTATTAGAATCAACTATGAAAGCATAAAAAGAGACGGGGGTAAGAGGAAATCTCTTGAATCGACTGTTCGGCGAGACGACGGCGCCTGGCGGAAGCTCGGACAAAGGAGGCAAGGAACAGGATGATGGAGGTGAGATGCAGAAGGATGTCGGGTTGAGGAAAGCTTCAGCGTGGCTTCGAAATGGAGGTGAGAAGGAGATGATCTGCTACCGGAATGGAGGTGGAAGGATGGCTCCAAGGCGACCTATGAATGGGGATGGGAAGATGGACGAATATTTGGTGAGATCGAGGTTTGCTACACTAATAGGAGCCTTGGGAGCTTGAGAACAAGCTCTAATGGAGCATTGGTAGGCTTGCTAGAGCTTGGGAGTAGGTAGTAGTAGAGTAGGTAGAGATGAAGAGGAGTGGGGGGTGTAGGGGTGTTTATATAGTGGAGGGAAGGAGAGAGCCCTGCGCACAGGCATTCAGTGACAGCTATAAGCATCACTAAAGGCCGCTCGAGCTGTCGTTGAAGATCCACACCTCTTCATTGCTTGGACTGGTGCATGCAATGCGCAGGCCATTTAGTGACAGCTATAAGCGCCACTAAAGGCCTGCCCTTCTATCATTGTAAAGCCCGCGCACACCACCCACGCCCACAGCTGTCATCGCACACGCAGGCGAGGATGCATCTTGACCGTCGGATGAAGAATCGAACATCCAAGAGAAGATCGTGCCCTTTCGCCAAATTTGAATCGCGCGCCTCACCCTCAGCCGTTGGATGTCGCACGCGTCAGATGGCACATTCTTGATGTGCATCAACGCCCACGTCCCACATCCGTGCTCAACAGTGCATCCACGTAGCCGCTTCCTTCACCGCCCGATCTTCCTTCAACGGCTCCATTTCCTCCCACCTTCGCTTCAACGGATAAAATCTACGTGCGGGGTCTTGAACGCACGGCTGCGCATTGAGAGTGGAGGCGCAGCCCACTGTGTTGAGGGTCGTCTTGTGTCTCATTTTTGAATTAAGCTCCCGTGCCCATGACCGTTGGATGGAGATCCAACGGTTGTGGTGACTCCTCGCTTGATGAGGCGCTTCTTCAGCCGTGGAGCGCACATCTCAGCCGTTGGATTGAGATCCACGGTTGGGATCTGATCTTGCGGCGGGCTTGGCGGCTCCTTGGCTCAGGTGGGGCGGCTTGGATGGCACCACGTGGCTCCATCTGGGCCATCCATCTTCTTCTTCTTGTGGAGGGTGCTATAGAGCTCAGATTTGGGCGATTCCCGTGTTGGATAATTGCGATCATTACTCTGAATCCATCTGTACAGTCAGATTCTTCATCCGAGGCCCATAAAGATGTCGCACTACCTCCTGGCTATGTAAAATGATGGAATTAATGTACATAATATACAACTATCCTAAATGCAATGCAATGGATGTTTATGCAATATTTATATCATGATATGCAATGCTAAGCCTAGGAACTATCATAAATAAGCAATTTATCATGAATCCATGTGTGTTTATCAATTTCGAAATAACACAGTCAACATAAGGTTTAAGACATTGTTATTGGCCTTAAGAGAATTACCTGTCTTTGGGTCAGAGATTTCAATGGCCCCGTTTGGGAATATCTGATCAATGATGAACGGGCTGTTCCATTTGGATCTAGGCTTGCTGGGAAAGAGCTTAAGACAGGAATCAAAGAGCCAGACCTTCTGGTTCGGCTCAAAGCTCTTGCGTAAAATCATCTGGCCGTGAGGAACTTTGGTCCTTGCCTTATAGATCTTGGCATTCTCATAGATGTCATTTCTAAGCTCCTCCAACTGTGATAGTTGGAGGTTCCTAGTCTTCTAGCTAAGCCTAGGTCAAAATTGTACTTCTTAATTGCCCAAAATGCCTGATGTTCAATCTCTACGGGTAAATGACATGCCTTACCACACACCAAATGGAACTGAGACATGCTAATAGGCATCTTATACATCATACAGTATGCCCAAAGAACGTCATCAAGCTTTTGAGTCCAGTCTTTCCTATCAGGCCTAACCATTTTTTGTAGGATGTTCTTGATCTCCTGATTGGAGACCTCAGCCTGTCCATTTGTCTGGGGGTGGTAACGTGTGGAAATCCTATGATTCACCCCGTACTTTGCCAATAAGTTTCGAAACTGGCCATTGGGGAAATGAGTGCCACCATCGCTGATGGTGGCTCTTGGAATCTCGAACCGAATGAAAATATTTTTCTTAACAAAATCGATGACCACCTTATGGTCATTGGTTCGGATGGAAATAGCCTTGATCCACTTGGACACGTAGTCAACAGTAACGAGAATGTATTGGTGTCCAAGTGAAGGGAGGAGGGGTCCCATGAAGTCGATGCCCTAAACATCGAAGATTTCGACGAGAAGGATCGGGTTAAGGGGCATCATATCTCTCTTAGCTATGCTCTCAAGTGCTTGGCATTGGGAACATGACCCTAAGAATTCTTAAGCATCCTTGAATAAAGACGGCCAATAAAATCTAGACTGCAGAATCTTTACGACCATCTTTTTCCTGGAAAAATGTCCACCACACGTAGATACATGGCAGAACTCAAGTATACTCTGGACTTCATTTTCAGGGACACATCGGTGAATAATTTGATTAAAGCCGATGTGGTATAGTTCAAGGTCATCCCAAAAGTAATATTTAGCCTCGGATACAAGTATATCCCATTGTTGCTTGGTCCAATCCTGAGGGACTTGACCGTTGGCCAAATAATTAACAATGTCAGCAAACCAAAGGGTTTGGACACTTGAAACTATAAGGATGGTCTCATCTAGAAAGATGTCAGTAATCGAAATATCTGGATGAGGAGAATCAATTAGGATTCTCAAAAGATGATCTGCCACTACATTTTTGTTAAACGGGCAAAATCGATGTTTTAAAGTTGTTTCATTATAGCAAGTCAAAATTGCTCGAAAATACTTAAATTTGTAACTCGAATTTCAAAAAGAGTATCCGAGGTCGAACACAGGGAGAAAATAATGATAATTCAATTCCAAAGATCACAATTATAAGCTCAAATATGAGAAACTCTAACCAAAATTCCATTAAAAAATGATATATATATGAGAGTCAATATTAGAGTGCAAAAAGAATGTGGTAAAATGGTGATTTAAATCACCAATTAACCCCTTAAATTAAGCTCACAATAATCTCAAATAAATGAATAGTAAACTCAATCAGATATTCCACGTTGCTTAAGTAACCAATATAGCCACAGAAGCACAGAACCAATAGAATCAGACGACATATTCAAGCCTCAGATGGCTTAAGTGAAGCCTGCTACAGTGCCTACAAGAGGCTCAAAGGCCTCGTTCCTTCTTCCTTTTCAAGACTCAGTGGAGAGGCATAGCACAACACTATAGAGGTAAAGGCCTCTCAGCAGCTAAGTGTAGAGAGATAGCGAGCAAGGGCAAAACCCCCTCTCTCTTTCTTCTTCTCTTCTCTCTTAGACCCGTGCAATTGGGTCGCTTATCGGGTATCTAGGTGAGTATACAGATCTGGCAAAGGGACTAGGGCCACCGAGTGTGAGTGGTAGCCAAGGAGTGAAGAGGGCGTGAGGAGGGACCCAACCCCTCGAGTATTAGGCAAGGGGTCCAATGCAGGAAAATAATTTATGCGGTGCGAAGGACTCGTAGGGCACCGATGTAGGACTAAAGTCTCTGCTATTCCCTATGTGAAGCTGATGCTGATGAAGTTTCTGATCGCAGTTGAAGGAGAGGGTGACTCCTTCAATTGAAGACTTGGGCACGTACTTGGAGCAGAGTTGCAACACCTGGAGGTGTTGGCGATGAAGAATACGGATGGAACACGATGGCCGAGGTCGAGTAAGATGACCTGTAGTGGTGAAAAGTCGGTGAGCACCTAAAAAGGAGAGAACAACCTCTTGGCCCTATCAAAATAGCTCAGGAGCTTCGCACGAATGCGGTGAATGTGGTGGTGGTAGTGGCATGTTGTGAGAGTGTGTGTGTGAGCGTGGCAAAGGTGGAGAGGGTCAGAGCATGTGAAGGTGTTCGGTGGAGGGCTAGGGTGAGCAATCCCCTCAATTGCTTGAGGGGTTTTGGTCGTGAGGGTTCGACGATGGTGTAGGAACTAGTGGCATGCGATTTAGTGGTGCGTGGCGGTGGGAAAGTCTTGCCGGAGGTATGCAGGAGAGGTGGAAGACGGAGTTGCAACGGGAGCGATAGTGGTCAAAGTGAAGGTCTGAAGTTGTTGTGATGATTAGTAGATGCTAAGGCATCGAAGAGAGTAGCTAGAGGACGAGGATGAAGCGGAGGAGGAGTTGACCTTGATGAGTCGGCGCCGGAGAACATGAATGCTTCGGGAGGGAGAACGGCGACAAAGAGGGGGTTAGAGAGCTCCTCGCCGGTATTGCGAGGCGCGGAATGAAAAGGGGAGTTGGAACTGACCGCCTATAGTATGTGGCGGCTGGTGAAGTGAACGGGGAAGTTCGATCACTGGAGTTGAGCTTGGAGCAGGCCAGAGAGGGTGAAAGGAAGATATTTGTGGCGCAAAAACTCACTAAGGAGGTAAGGCAAGCGAGGAGAGTCTTATATAGGCCATTGAACGAGCTTCCAAGCTTAGAAACAAGTATGAAAGCTCGAGAAATCAGGGCTTGGGATTCTTGCCTTCAAGGAGTTCGCATTGGCTTCCTGGGCGGATTTGGGATTTAAATTTAGGTTTAGTTGTTTAGGGATGACCTCAGGATCATCCCTTCCAATTTTGAAAGGGATTGAACAAGAAATCAGGGAGGTATCCCTGATTGAAGCTCGACACCTTTAGGTTCACACCTACCATGGCAGTAGGGATCCATTTGAAGAAAATGAATAGAAGTTAGGGGGCTTTTTGTAAGGATTTCGAAAGTTCAGGGTATGAATGAGAGAGAAAGAGTCAGACTGAACTAAAATGCAAACTAGGTCAAAATGATCTCAGATTGAGCCCAAATTTTGTTAAAAACCTAATTTGGACTCAAGGAATCTAATGGTGAAGTCAGATTTTGTTTTTGATGAAGTTTGACTGGGTAAATTACATAGAAACCCAAATTAGGGTAACTTCCTGTCTGAGACTCTATTTTAGGTCAAAATAGGTTCCAATAGTCAAATCAAGGGTACCAAACCTTGTAGAATATTTTTCTATGATTTTTAGAAGGTTTAGCTTAATTTTTTTCTGACCATAACCTCTGTTAATTAAGTAGGTCTAAAATTAGGGTTTCGGATGTCCATTAATTCTTGAAATGCGTGAAAATCTGTTTCTATCTGCATGGATTCTTTTATTAGACATTAATGACCATTTAAACTTTTATTAACCCCTGGAATTCCCTATGGTTATTCTGTACTTATGAAATGCTGTTAAAATTGCAGAAATAACCCTGTGTTCTTTTTTTCTTAAAACAGAATAGTATGCACATAGGACCCTCTGATGGTTATGTAGGAGCTCTTATCAACTTTATCAGACCAAATTGGGATAATTAGGGATCATGATGGTGTTCCTCATATTTATCTTTAATTTCAAGATCAAATTCTTGAAGTAAAAGAATCCATCGAATGAGCCGAGGTTTAGCATCCTTTTTGGCCAAGAGATGTCTCAGGGCCGAGTGGTCGATATAGATTATGACATGAGATCCTAAAAGATATGACTTGAATTTTTCCAAAGCAAAGACTACAGCTAGCAATTCTTTTTCTATGACAGAATAAGGTCTTGCTAGCGTAGTAGATGATAGAGGGCTTCCTTTCAATCTTCTGACCCAAGACAGCCCTGGCCACGTAATCAGAAGCCTCGGTCATGATCTCGAAGGGGGTTGTCTAGACCTGTGGTTGCAACACCAGAGCATAGGTGACTGCTATTTTGAGTAAATCAAATCCCTTGTGGCATGATTCATCAATTTCGAATGGCGTATCTTTGGCTAGAAGGTTGCTCAAGGGCTAAGCAACCTTCAAAAAGTCCTTGCTGAACCTCCTATAAAAACCCACTTGACCAAGAAATGATCGGATTTTTTTAATAGATGTGGGTGAAGGAAGTTTGGAGATAGAATCCACCTTCGATCGATAAATTTCAATTCCTTGATCAGAGACTACGTGACCCAAGACAATGCCTTCTTGTGTTATGATGTGACTCTTTTCCTAGCTAAGAATCAATCAAGTTTGGATACATCTCTTTAGGATCAATTCTAGGTTAGCCAGGAAAGACTCAAAAGAATCTTCAAAAATGGAGAAATCCTCCATGAATACCTCTTAAACAATCTCCCACCATGGTAAGAGAGATTTTAACACGAGAAAGATTGAGTTTGAAAACCCGTCGTTACAGTTGCATAAAAATCCACTAATCAAATAACTCTATTGAAACTCGAGATGAGTCCTGGGTCAAATACAGGGAGGCCATGTCGATTATAAATCTGTGATTTTTTTTTATTTTTATTTTTCCATAAGAGAAAGATTCACAATATCTATAACTATTCTATTCTACTTGTAATATAAACATAGAGAGAGAATGTGAGAGAGAGAGAGAATTACTTTTATAGCTAACAAATGTTTATTACAAACTACTTTCTACAAAACTAATGTTGGAAATTGAAAGCTACACTACAAAGTAGTAAGGAGATAGGGGAAGAGAGATTATCCTTGTTGATGAATGCTTGGAGGATGAGCCGATCGAATGATGCCTGGAGGAAGAAGAACGAAGACAGAAGGAGGACAAAACTGGAAGAACCGAGGATGCGGCAAAGCATATCAGGGGATCCGCTTTCGAAACGGGGGCAAGAAGACAGCTAGCGAGAGCTCCGCGAACGGGATGAGAAGTGGAAAAATATTTGTTTTTAACTCTAGTGGAGCTTCCTATAGCTTGGGAGCACTAGAGCGAGCTTTAAAGCGTTTGTTCTTAGCTCTTAGGAGAGGTTAGAAGAGAAGGAAGTGATGATGGATGAAGGGGGAGAAGGTGCCCTTTTATAGGTGAAGTTTGGGGGCAAAAAGGTCTTTTTAAATGCTTTAAAATTAATGCAGGTCCTTTAATGACGCATGCATACAGGGGAGAGTTTCTAGAGCACGTGTGGAATGTGAGCCGATCATCATTGATCCAACACGTCTCATGCAGCCACATCATCAAACGGTTGGTATTTAGTGATTGAAGCTCTGACACGAAATGGTGCACATGTGGCCTCATCAAGGTCGTTCGATCTTCATCGTGTGGCAATGGACGTGGGACGATCGCACTCACTAGATCACACTCATCACATCCTTCCTCGACCGTGCTCGCGTCTAGCCGTTAGATCAACATCGGACGATGGATATAATGAGAATCCCATGCTCAGATCGTGTGAAGGCACATCTGAATGCGTGTCATCAAGCCCGTGTGAAATCCAGTCATCCATGCGGCCTCGCATCTCATCTTCAGCTGCAGGATCATGATAGGGTGGCCCGATTTAGCGCTCATGCTCGCACTGAAAATTAGAGGCATTTGTGAGGGTCGAACATGTGTTTTATGGATGCGAACCCCTTTGTGAACCATTGCGCTAATGTCATGGATTGGCTTGTGGAGGGACATGGTGGTGTGAGCTCTCGACCATTGGATGGAGATCCAATAATCAAGAATCAGAGTTGATGAACTCCTTGGATGAGAGGCGATGTGGCGCACCTAGGATCGTTGGATGGTGATCTGATAGTCCACAGCACACGTTGGAGGCGCTGTAGAGAATAAGCAGGTGGCCTTGAATGGTTCAGATGGTGCCACGTGGTGCCATGTGAACCGTTCACCTTCAAATGCTCGTAGATGGTGTTACAGATGTCGAATTAAATCAATTTTTGCATCGTTAGAATGATATCGTTGATCTGAACGCATCCGTGTGGTTGAATTCTTCATCTGAGGTTTGAATTTTCACCACCTTGCTCCTTTGGCATTTAATCTTTTGTGGCTTGTACATAATGCTACGGGTGTCGGATCTGAGTGATCTTAGAGGTGTTAGACTCCGATTATCACCGTGATCACATTCGCAGGTTTTAACCTTTAATCAAAAGCCCAGAAAGAGATCGCCCTATCCCCTAGTAAAAAAATAAGAAAATTAATATATAATTTGTACAAATTAATCTAAATGCATGATGATGCATGCTGTGCAATATTTACAATGCATAATGCTTTTATGAACCTAGGAACATGCTTAAATAGGAAAATTAACATGATAAATGTAGATTTACCAACAAAGACCTTGGAAATTCTCTGACCATCCTCTTTGTCGCTCCTTGCCACCAACCAAGGCTATGGTTGCCTCCCTTGTTTCATTCCTGAGATTCTTGCCATCGAAGCCAGTTTCTTATCCTCTTCCTTGCTCCAAACTCCCTTGCCGGAGTCTTCATCCCCTCCAACTTCAGCTAGCCAACACTAGGTATCTCCTCACCTTCTCATCGTCTCTCAAGTACACCTCTCTTGGTCCTCTTGCTCCATAGAAAATAACCACCAAACCACCTCCACGCTTGCCATCTTCCTCATGTCCGATGAACTTGTCAATGACTTCCTCTTCTTCGCTAAGCACATTCGTGGCATTCACCAACCATCCTACGAGCTCTGCCACTCTCAGGGGAAGAAAAGCCCCCAACTAATTTGGAGCTCCTACCCTTCCACCAAACCTACACTCGCTACTGCTACCCCCCCCCCCCCATTTCTATAGGCCCCCATCACCCTCTTCAAGGCAATTAACTACCACCACCACTTTCATCGAAGCCAGGTGGATCTCCTTGGCCATTTTCTTGAGGCCGAGGCCTTCTCCCACGTTTGGTCGACCATCACTGCCACTGTTGTCTTCCTTGCCTCTGGTTACCTCCCTCGACCATCCACAAGCCCTCAACCTTTACGAGGAGCTTCGTGGAGGCACGAGTCATGTTTTGCGATCCCTAGTAAGCAATTCCATGTGCCAACTACCTCTGACTAGCTTCACCATCACTGCCATCTTCTTCAAGGCCGCAGCCACCTTCTGGCCTGCTCGAGGCCACTAAGCTTCGCAAGAAGCTTCGTGGCAATATAAGGAATCTGTCCAACCTGTTGGCAATAATTCCCTTGCCCTGAACCATCTACACCCAACCTCTATGAGCTCCTGATGGGAACACCATCATGAGCCATAACTAGCTCAATTTGATCTTATTAAGTCATTAAATGCTCCTACATAACCGCTAGAGGACTGTAATTCATTACATAATCATTCTGAGGGAAACACAAGAAACCAGGGTTAAAACTGCAATTTTACCATCATATCATGAATGCAGTACAATCATGGTTTTTTCTAAGGGTTAATTAAGGGTTAAATGGTCATAAAAGACTAACAAGTGGGTTAGAACAGACAGAAAAGGGTTTCCGCGCGTTTTAAGAATTAAATGACTTTCGAAACCCTAAAAATAGACCCGCTTAATTAACTATGGTTTTGGTCAAGATAAAATTCACCTAAACCCTCTAAAATTCATAGAAAATATTCTCTAGGGTTTGATACCTTCAATTTAACCATCAGAACCCGTCTTGACCCAAAATAGTCTCAGACTAACATTTACCCTAATTTAGGTTTTTATATAAATTACCCATTCAAACGTTGTCAAAACCAAAATATGACTTCAACATCAAATTCCTTGCATCCAAATTAGGTTTGCACCAAAATTTGGACCCAATCTAAGATCATCTTGACCTTGTTTGCAATTTGATCCAGTTTGAGTCCTTTCTCTCACACACATGCCCTTAACTTTTAAATTCATTACAAAATGGCCCCTATCTTTGTCGTCACTCTTTGTAAATAGGTCCCTTCACCATTATCATAGATGAATCCTTCTCCAGTGACCTTTAATTGAAGAGAACTCTGATCAATGGATCCCTTCCAAAATTGGAAGGGAGATTCCTTGAGGAGTGCTCTTTCCAACACATCTGATTTCAACCTCTATAATATTCCCAACCTCTCATGCGAACTAATGAGAGATTTGGGTTTCCTACTTTGGCGAACCTTCCAAGGTTGAAAGGTTGGATTCCAAGCTTCAACTGCCCTCTAAACCCTTATAAAAGAACTGCCAAACCTCGCCAAGTCTCCTCAGCTTGAATTCTGGCCGAAAACCCCCCTCTTCCTCTCTCCTCTTCTGCCGCAGGTCTCTAGGAGCTCCAGCTAGTTCCCTTTCCACATTCCTCATCCATCTTGTTAAACGAGCAGTGGATTCATCCTCCCTGACTTCTTTCGCGTGCTGCAATACTAGCGGATGCCCTTTTCCATGTCTTCATCACCGGAGAATTCATCTTCCCCAACGTCGGCCATACCATCCAGTGTTGTCTTCCTACTCCGTTCATCCATTTAGAATAGGTAATTAGTTCCCTTAGTCTCCTTAGGTTAGTTTTATACCCTCAAAACCCAAAAATACACTCGATTCGACACACTCACCCTCATCGTCTCCGTCTCCGACCGAACCTCCGGCGAGGTGCCTCCGTCGCAACAACCCTCCATCCACCTTGCTGAACACCTCAAGACCTCTGCCTCACCTTCTCGCACAAAACCCCTCTCCTAGTTCATCCCCTCACTCACCCAAACTCACCCCCGAACAGACCCACTCCCTCCAGCCATATCCACGTTTGTCCGGCCACCATCCACGTCCATCCACCATGAGACCATCGCCACCACATTCCACGACCCACGGCGACTCTCTTGAAGTGTTGTGACAGGGCTGAGAAACCGTTCTACTTGTTTCAGGTGTCAAGCTTCGGTCGCCATTGTCGTAGCTTCGAGCAAGGCTTCAAGCTTGCTCCAGGGCGCATTCACTCCAGGTGTTTGCTCCAGGCTACACAGATTCATCCCACACACGTGCCCAGGTCTCCAATTAAGGGAGATACCCTCAGTAGCAGCCTTGATTAAGAGAGCTTCCACTGTAGCTATGCCCAAAGAAAAGGGGGACAACATAGTTTCACCTTGGATAGGGAAAAGCGGTCGCAGTGACATAAATTGATTTTCTGATAGAAGCTTATCGCCTTAAGTCACAAGGGGTGAGGTCCCTCACACCCCTCATGTGCCTCGTCCATGACACTGCCCCCGTAGACCTGGCGCAGATCCGATTACCCGTATACTCGGTACTGTTGAAGGTTCTGGGAGAGTGTGACTTAAGGAGAGAAAGAGAGGAGAGAGTGTGAGGGTTAAGGGGGTTTTGCTCTAAAAAGGATTGGCTTACACTTAGCCAAATTTGAAGACCCTTTCCCCCTCTACATAAAGAAGAGAAGAGAAGAAAGGAAGGAGAAAGAAGAAGGCCTGGATCGTGAAAGAAGAGAAGCAAAAGGGCCTGTAAAGAAAGAAGAGGTTGAAGACAAAAGAAGAAGAGAAGGAAGGAGGCTCATGCGTGAAGAGAAAGAGAAGAAGGAAAGAAAAGAAGAGAAGAGACAGAAATCAAAGGAAGAAAGAAGAAGAAGAACAGCTGAAGAAAAAGAAAGGAGCACTGTAGCAACGCACTTTTAAGTCATCTGAGTTTACTGTTCCTTCATTTGATTATATTTGAATATTTGTTATATGTGTTAGACTTACAATTGGTGATTCAAAGCACCATTATTTTATCTAGAATTCTTTTTATCTCTTCATATACTCATGTTATACGTTGCATATTAGTTTTTGAGTAATTTATTGTTCTCATTTATATTATCTGTTAAGATTAGTGCGTAAATTCTTATTTGCTCCTTGTGTTCGACCTCAGACTTCAAATTCGAGTAATAAATTGTATTTGTTTTCAAAGCGATTTTGGCTATACTACAACGCAGCATTTATAAACATCAATCTCACTCTGTAAACAACTCCCTCTGTAGCTTTCCGATGAGGAGGAAGGAGTTCAAGCTCCTGCTTGATGGTAGGGTCTAAAGCAAAAAGGATATCAAACTGCACGGACCTAATCGCAGGATCTTGGGGACCTAAGCACAAGAAACTCAACCTTCAGGAACTGATTTGAATTTTTTTTTGTTGATTCAATTTAAGATTTGGCTCTAAGGGGTTTTTAAAGCAATTTCTTACTCAAACATTATTGATATTAAGTATTCAGTGCTTACTTTTCATTAACACTTGATTAATCTTGATTGAGCATTAAATGGAAAAACTACTAATTATTTATTCCCTGCCCTTGAGTTTTAAATTTCATCTCTTTATTCATAGAATCAAGTACGATTTTAAACTTGTTGATTTTTTTTAGAATTCTCACTTAACACAAGTTCATTAAATTGAAAATAATTAGATAGTGGCTTTCGCACAATAAAATTGCTCCTAGTGAACAACCTTAGAATACTTTTATTTTGAGTAATATAAATTTCAAAATTTAACTTCACTCTAAATGTCTATACGACAACGATGCGCATTTTGAAATTTGATTAAAGTAGATTAACAAGGGCTAGCTCTTCCAATTCTGAATCCAACGATGTAGAGGATTTTGAACATAAGAGTAAATGACCAAGAATTTCTAAGGATTTTGAAAGTGATTTTGTTGCTTACCAAATCGATGGTGATCCTGCCACTTATCATGATGGTATGGCTTCTTCTAAAGCTAAGCATTGAAAAATGCCATTAAGAATGAGATGGACTCAATTATCTCTAATGGAACTTGAGAGCTGGTTGATCTATTGCTGGGGTGTTCTACTATTGGATGCAAGTTGGAGTTTAAGAGGAAACTCAGGTGATGTGCAGGTTTTCACAAAGAAAAGTTAGGGCTTCGGGAAACTCGCCGTCACAGTCACAGAACTCGCTATCAAAACTGGAGAAGATGGCCGATGAGAGCTCCACGAATGGTGATGAGAGGGTGGAAAATACTTTTTCTTTTCTCTAGTGGAGCATCCCAAAGGCTTGGGACACAAGCTTAAAGTGTGTTTTGAGCTCTAGAGTAGGTGATGAGAGCATAGGAAGGGATGAAGAGAAATGGGAGAGGTGTAGGGCTTTATACAGTGGTGGAGAGGGGTGTATTTATGTGCATGGGTCAACAGTGACATTTAAAACATTGCTGAAGACCCACCTTGGATGTCGCTGAAGCCTGCGCACACCATCGTTGGCGCTCGCTTGCCAAGGTGTGGTTGACGATAAGCAGTTGGATCGTAATCTCGTGGCTAAGGCTCGCGTGGAGATCGTGCCTTTCGCTTGGGTCAGATGCCACATGAGATCGTGCATCTAATCGTGTGTAATCTCACATTGTGCCATCTGTGCAACCACGTAGCGCCATAGGTGCTGCTTGATCATCATCGAACGACACTGGTTGCACACATTGCTTGCCTTGCCGGTGGAGGGCAACATGGCTAGATCAGGTGCATCAACCTGAGATCGCACGACCCAATTTATTCTACGCTTTAGTTGAGCAAGCACGGATTAACTTTCGAACGTGGGTCGTTGCTTTGGGAGTGGCTCTGCACACCATTGCGCTAAAGAGGCTTGAATGTTGCATTTTTTATTTTCCAGCAGTCGAGGGTCATGTGATCTTAGCCATTGGATTTTCATCCAACGGTTAGGATCTCACGTGGGAGGCATCCTTGGGGAAGAAGGGAGGCTACGTTGGGCAATCTGGATGGTGCCACGTGGCACCATCCAGATTGTTCGCCTTTCTTTGCTTGCAAAGGATGCCACGGTGCTCGGATCGAGATGATTTTCATGTTGCCAGACTGCGATCGTCGGTTCAGATCCATCCGTACAGTCAGATTTTTTATTTAAAGCTTCAAAATGTTGCACCCTACTTCCTGGCCACAATAATGCATGAAATACTGTGCAATTTATATAGATCACACTACATGCAATATGATGAATGTTATGCAGTATTTATATTATGGAATTCAATGCTAAGTTTAGGAACTAGACTTGATTAAGTGGGGTTTGTGGTGAGTGGCCCACAAGGTGACCACGCTCACTGGTTAACTAGACTTGATTAAGTCTAGGTTAGCCTAAAGTATGGTCTCTATTTGTAACCCTAAAGATTCAACCTAAGTTTCATGCACTTCTAAAGTTTTTCTCTGTTTCAGCATACCACAAAAGTAATTTTTGTTCTCTGATAATAATTAGAATCCTATTAACTTGAAATTTTGCGAGTAGATTCTCTTTTCAATTAATTTTTTAGAGAATATTTTTTTGGAATTTTTACTATTTCAACCGAATTTTTAGGGACTTTTGAATGTCAGGGGGTCAGATTTGGAATTTTGACCCCTGGTCGATTTTTCATTTTGAAACAGTATCAATTGACCTTTAAAATTTTGGGAAAAATATGGAAAATAAATCAAATTAGATCAGCTTTCAAGCCCCACCATTTTTAGTCAAAATAGATTCGCGGATTACTTGGAATCGCTTTTTGAAATTTGAAACATTTTGACTCTGGGGTAGTCTGACCCCCATGCACTTCGTGAATTTTCAAAAATTATATACTTAAAATTTTTGCAAAATAATAGTGGCATTTGAAAGGTGGTTTAAAAATGAAGGTTTGACCCAAATTTTAGAATTTTTCGCTTACTAATTTTTTGCCAATCTAATTTTTAAATTAGACTTGAATTCTGGCAGAAAATCAGAAGATGGTAGAAAAGCTTTCAAAGAGGCTTGAACTTGAAATCTAAGCTTTCCACCAAAAAGAAGATGTTTTTTTTCTTTCAAAACTTTTGCACATTTTTTTTTTCAAAAAGAAATTTTCAAAGGATTCAACGAAAATCTCTTTTTTTCTTTTCTTTTTTTTTAATAATCCTAAGATTCGAAAGGAAACCTAATCTAGATTTTTTTTCAAACTTTTTTTTCTGATTTTTTTTTTATTTTTCACAAAAATGAGTAAAATAATTTTTTTTCAAGGAAATTGCAGAAAGTAAATCTACTCCTAGGGTTCAGAAAAAGAAAACCTAATCTAAAGAGAATGATGATGTGCACCTGGATTGTTTCTTTGCCGCGCTCGTTGTGTGCGCAGATCCCGTTCTTTTCCTATTTTTCTTACACATCAAAACCAAAGTAAAGCGAAATGTGTCAGTGATGTTTTAAAAGATCGAAATCATAGAAAATGACGTTACCTCCTTGGCAACGACACCATTTGTTGGGCAATCGTAGATCGCGTTTCCGATAGGAAAAGCGTTGTAATATAGTTGCGAAATACGATCCAACAAAGATATTATTTTCTAAAAATATTGAGACTTGAGTCCTGGTCGTTCGTCTCTGGGAGGCGTTTGCTTTACCCTAGAAGTCGATCTTTTTGCTGCTCTACTTCATTTAAAAATGAATGTCGGTTTCCAATCTCCTAACTAAGATTTCACCACTTCTGTTATGGACTCGGATTACGTGCGCGTGCATCAAATAAATTACGAAGGTGAACGTGTGAGTTTCTGTCCTCACGATTCTAGTGAGGTGGTGACTATTTACGGAGAAAGCATCTATCGTTAGATTTTCAATATCCTCGGGAAACGACATGCTTAGTTGCAAAATGGATGGACAATTAAAAAGCAGGCACTTAAATCATGCAAATATGATAGCAAACAGTAAGCTCATTGTGATTTCATAACATAGACACACATATATATAAAACATTTTTCATTCATTCAGTGAGAGAGTTGTTTGCAACAAAACTATAGATGATAGCTTGTACAGAAATGCTTGGAATTTAAATCTATCTACCAAAAAATGATTGCATACAAGAATCAATGGAGGGATTTTGCATGCATCATTGTGGGGGGGAGTTAAGACTACGCTACTAAGAAGTAATAAAAGTAGTAAAAACTATGGAGGGCATAAAATAAATCTAGCAGAATAAAAGGCATTCAGGGGTGGTCCCCAATGGCCTTGGAATGGTCGGGAGGAGAATGAGGGATGGCCAATGCAGCTTAGGCCGACCCTTGGAGAGAGAGAGGATTGATCTAGCATCCCGGCATGATGTTTTCCATGGTGGTGGTAGTGAGCTCGTGGAGGTGGAGTGGATAACTAAGTGGAAGTGGGCGTGAATGGAACCAAATGGAGCCAAGAGTGTGAATTGCCAAGGAAGTGAATGGCGTCACTTGGCCCCCCAAGGGGTCTTTTATAGACCCAATGGCTTCTCTCTAGAGAGATGTGGAACTCTCTAGAGAGAGTCCAAGAGTGGCTAGCCACATGAGGATAGAGGTGGTCTCTGAGATCCAAAAATTGTGGATCTCAATTTGAATGCCGCTTGGTTGCTAAATTTGGCAACCAAGAGGTGGCGCCACCTCAAGAGAGTTCTAAAGAACTCTAGAGAAGTGTGTGTGCGTGAATGGGTGTGTGTGTGTGTGTGTGTGTGTGTGGTCATGCTCTATGTGGCTAGGTGGCTTAGGTTAGGTCCTAAGGGGTTTGGGTAAGTGTAGGTCTTGAATTAGGGTTACACACCCTAATTGCTAAGGGAAAAAGCAATTAAACTTAACCTAAGTTTAATTGAATGAGTGTGAACCTAATTAAGAGTGGAATAACTCAATTAGGTTGGGTTTAGGTAATTGGACTTTCACTAAGTCCAATTGAACTTGTGTGGGTTGAGATCTAAGCTCAATTGGACTCAATGAGTCCAATTGACTTAGGTGAAGGTAATTGACTTTGATCTAAGTCAATTAGGTTTGGTGAAGACCTAATTAGGTCCTTAGGTAGGTCTAGAGGTGATGTACTAGGGTTATGACACCTTAATTTAGGTTCCTATAGGGTTGGGATTAGGTCTAGGGAGCTAGAGATCCAAGATCAAGACTTGAATCTCAAAACAGGGACTGGAGACCAGTATCAGAGGTCCAATAATATGATCATACGACTTATACTCAAAAATCAGAAGTCCAGATTTCAGTTCAGGGTGTCCAATCTGAGTTAAGGGGAAATCAAGGTTCTGTTTTGGGTATTCTGCAGAAATTGGACGTCTAACAAAGTGTCTGGACGTCCAATAACACTGCAGAAGTGGGTTTGAGGTGTGCGGGAGATGGCTAAGGGTCCTGGATGTCCTACAACTTATCTGGACGTCCAGATAAAGGTTGGAACTTGGGTTTTAGGGCTTCCTAGGGTATTGTGACCTAATCTAAGGGTGGCTAAGGCTTAAGGAAGTCTTTAGGCTATCCTAGGGCTAGGATGGACCTATGCTCTTCACATTTTACTACTTTATTTCTACTTAATAGAATAGAAAACCTTTAACTCCCTTACATTATTATTCCTACATCTAAACTAAGCCTTCTGCTCCAACTCTGCTGCAACTCCCGTTATTCCTGATCCAGCTTCAGATCCAGCTCTAAATCAAGCTCCTGATCAGCTTATTCCCTGCAATTGACATAATGTACTTAATCAGCACATTATAACATTATTTCATGCCTAGCTAAAGAAGAGTAGTAAAGATGCAGATAATGCATATGTATGTATGAATAACCCTAACTTATGCTAAGTCCTAGCTTAATCTAGGTTAATTAAGACCTATGATTATTGCGCAATCACCCACAGCATCTTGCCAGCCACACTCATGTGGTGAAGTGTGGTTATTTTTCTATTTTTTACTTTTCTCCTTTTTCTTTTTTTCTATTTTTTTCCTTTTTATTTTTGAGTATCATTTTTTTTCTTTTTCTAAGTAGGTGACTTCCCTGATCTAAGATTTACCTAAAAGCAGTAGAATGAGTATGGCCATGTAGCTCTGGACAACCGGCCAATGGGTTGTTACCCACGACAATTTGCTAGCCATACTACCCTAGAAAGTTCATTAGCTACCTAATTTCCGTATAAACCACCAAAAAGTGAGTCAGTGCAAATAGTGTGTAAAAGCTTAGACTTAAAGTCCCCTTGAATTAGAGGGAGGGTTGATAAGTCGTATACTTATCACCCCTAATTTATTTACCAAATTAAAATAAAATTAACTTGGCAAGGACTCGAGACCAAGTCCATATTTTAGTGGACACCCGGGTTTATTAAGCCTGAAGACCTGAAGAGTCTAAGTATTCAGGACCTCAAGTATGTTTCCTAAAGTTAACAACTCTTAATGCCTAAGTTTTCTTCTCCTAATTCTAATTTTTTTATACAAAAAAATAGGAAATTACTGTTACAGGCTGATAAAATAATCAAATCACAAAGTATCCACCCCCCCATGCCTAGCTAATGCAATGTCCTCATTGTAAATAAAAGCATAAAGGAAGGCAAAATAGGAAGAATATCACTTGAATTCTGTGAAACTTTGGTCAGCTCCAAAATAGCTTATACACGTGCTGAGTTTAGTGCCTTCAGGTAGGCACAGTTCTGAAACAAAAATTATAAAAATTGAGGCTTCAAGAACAAAGTTTCCGAGCCTCCATATATGAGTCCTGGAGAGTGAAAGTGGGCTTGCTAATGAGATGATCAATGAAAGTAGCAAGCTTGTGATGCAGGGAGAGCCCAAATGGTCTCCAATAGGAGTTTTGTCGATTCCACACAGAGGAGGTTTGGGTAGGTGGAGGATTTATGCAATGGTTGGGTGAAAAAGGATGATGAGGGTTTTATGTTGTGTTGGGGGTTTGTAATGTGTGTGTGTACTCTAGAATACTAAGCTTTTCAAGTGTTTCTCCCCAAAGTTCAATTACATTCTCAAAATCTGGGTGCATGATCCAACCATTCTGATCTTCATGATTTCCTCCCATTATTTGAAACTTACACTCTAAAAATTCAGGATGAGGCCGTTGGTGGGTTTTAACTTGATCAAGTGAATCTTCCAATAGATTACTGATAAACGCCAGTTTATCATCATTCTTATGCATTAAAACAAACCTAGCTCTTAGGATTTTACTCCGCAAACGGATTTTTGGGCTGCATTTAGGCATAAAATAGGTTAGGCATGCATTGCATTTTTTATTATCTTTTTAATATGTTTTTGTGAGTGTTAGGGATGTATAGATATATAAATCCCTAAAACCCTAGCACTCAAGAAGGCAAATGGTGAAGGAGAAGCCCAGACTAGCTGGAACTCAGCCTAATCCAGCTCACCTCAGCTTGATCCAGCTCACCGCAGCTAGAACCTAACTTACTTGAACTAGGGTTAGCTCATCCCAGCTCCATTCAGCTAATCTCAGCTGGATGGCAGCTCAAGAGACTTCACCTTAGCTCACCCTAGCTCAAGTCAGCTCAGATCCAGCTCAACTTAGCTGAGTCTAGCTCATCTCAGCTCCCACTAGTCCACAGGGAGCTCTAGCTAGCTTAGCTAAGTTGACAGGAGTTCACCCCAGCTCAGATCCAGCTACATCCAGCTCCACTCAGCTCCAGCCAGCTGAAGAAGAATTCATCCCAGCTTAGGAAGCTCAAGTCCAGCTCCCGGGGACTCAACTTAGCTCAACTCAGTTGAGCTAAGCTACCTTAGCTGCCTCAACCAGCTTAATTCTCCCCGGGAGCACAAGACCTAGCTCACCTCAGCTTACTTTGGTAGAAGCTAGCTCAGTTTAGCTTGACTTAGCAACTAGCAAAGAACTAGCAAGCTAAGCCAGCTAGAGTAGCCCCATGCCAGCCTCTTCAGCAGTTGCCAGCTCCAGCTCCAGACTTCTCCTCCTCAGCTCCTCCCTCCAAACCCTAGCTCCAACACCTTCTCCTCTACTCCTCCATTAGCTAAGCTAGCTTAGCTTAGCTTAGCTAACAACCAGCTCCTTGGCCATCCACCACCTTCAAAGTCAACCCTAGCTAGCTTCACCAACTTAAGCCTACTTAAGCTAGCTACTCTACTCAAGTTGGCACCACCTCCTAGCCATCCCTTCACCCCATTATCTCCACCAAAAGACACCTTAAGTTGGGGCCAAAAACTACCCCTAACCACCTCTATATTGGCGCCAACTTTCAGCCCTTAATCCACCCTACACCTACCCACATAAGCCATCCTAGCCATCCACCTAACCCCCCTTCTAGAATCCTTCTTGGCGCCAACTTAGACCCTCTTCTAGAAGCCATTTTGGCGCCAATATCAAGGGGTGTCAACCCCCATAACTACCCCCTTGGTGCCTCTTAAGGTGGCGCCAAATACCCTTGGCCATTGGATCCTTAACCACCTCCATCATTCCATCTTGGCCCTCCATTTCAAGGGACACCTTAGCCCCCTTCCTATTCTATAAAAACCCACCACCTACCACCATTTGGGGGCATCCTCCATTAGTGTATTTTTCTACCTACATCCACCTATACCTACGGCTAAGAAGAAGGAGTAGAGAAGGAGATTAAAGGGGCACATTACCAGCCCCTTTGGTGCCTTCTTCTCCCCACTCTCTTCAACTTGAGCCACGCCAAGGAGGAGGACTCTTCTACTTCAAGGAGGACGGCCAGGCAAAGGAGAAGGAGTTAGGGTGGACGTCCACCCTTGGAGAGAAACTTAGGGCACGCCCCCCTAGGGCTTGCCTTGGAGGACATCACCTTGGCGGAGCACTGCAAGGAAGGAGTTGAAGGACTCTTTTCAAGATTGGGAGCCACCAACCTTGGAGCAAGAAGCCCTCTTCTTCACCATCTATCTAGAGGATTTGTGTTTTCTTTTCTTATTTGCATTTTTCTAGTAGTACAAGCTTTCCTCTACTAGGCCTTTTGTAAAACACTTTATCAATTATCTAGTTGACTTCTTTGCATTTCTTGTTTGCATTTCTATTAGCTTATTTTCAGCATTCTTCACTCCCTCTCCCTAATTATTCTAGGCCTCCACTTGCCTAGAGTGAGCTTAGGGAGAGGCTCTACTTGCCACATAAAAGTAGTATTTAAATTGAAGTGTAAATCACTTTTCCCGCCATCAGTCCGCATGCTGCCTTAGCTTAAAAATAAAAAAAAAATTGATATATTGAAAAAAAATACCAAAAAGAAAGTTGAGATTTATTCCGAGCAAGAGAATCAATTTTGCAACCATATTGCCTCTTTGGACGACCCTAGATACTCTCCTATCTAGGAATATAAATTTAAGAGTGAAAGTGGATTTACGCGTTACAACGACGTATTTTAACAAATCGCGTGAATTCGCTATCAATTACCAATTTCATGAATATTTTCCTCATCCCAATTTGCCGCAGTTGGTTGCATGTCTTCATTGTCCTCAATTATTCCTGCAACCTTGTGATTTTCATCCTGAGTTTGGGTTGGGTTAACCATTAAGGGGTTGTTTAATGTGTGTATGGCCATTACCTCCTCTATTCTGCCAAGCTCCCCCATCAAACCACACTTAATTTTATCCTTCTTTGAGACCTTGAAAACGTTAAATCGATTTGTTTTATTCCCTGAGGTAATTTTTATATCTCCCGATTCGCAATCAATCCTTGCCTTAGCGATGGTCAAGAATGGTCTTGCCAAAATAATCGGGGTGTGGTTGAGCTGTTTTGGTGCTTCCATGTCAAGGACCATGAAATCAACAAGGTAATGCAGATCATTAACCTTGACTAAAGCATCTTCCAAGAGACCCCTTGGTTTTGTAATAGATCTATTGGCCAACTGCAGGGTTATGTTAATGTGTTTCAAGTGGCCTAGACCCAATTTCCTATGTAGTAAGGTAGGGATCACATTAATGGAAGCACCCAAGTCGAGGAGGGCCTGGTCATAAGTAATGTTTCCTATTATGCAAGAAATTAGCGGGGCTCCCCAGTCCTACTTCTTAGGGGGTGGTTTGTCTAAGATTAGTGTGCTTGTGTTGTCAGACAAGACTACTCTCCAAGTGTTTTCTGATTCCGCTTTACGCTTCTCTTTATATGAATTCAGTAAAGCTTTGGCGTAGGCAAGGATTGATACAATAGCTGCGAGGAGTAAAATGATTATCAATTTGAAAGCCTGAAGTAAGGACATCCTTTCCTCCAACTTTTCCTCTGACTTTTTCTGTTTGCCCATACAACAACAACATCCTCCCAAATCAGACTCTGATGTTTTGTTGATTACATTCTTAGTTGAGAGTCTAGAATTCTTATTATGGGCCTTAATGGTATTGACGTGGGTTTGGGTGGGACCCTTGTATCCACTACCACTCCTTAAGGTGATGGTATTTGCAGTGGCAAAGTGTTTTAGGTTAGTGCCTTGGGGAAGGTTGGGACAAACAAGAGACTCTTGGTTGATTATGGTAGGAACTCAGTTAGCTCCGAGAGGGACTGGGATAGCCTGATAGATAGCATGAGCTTGAGCATGTTGCTCCCCACTATTACCAAACCCTTGAGGCCCAGCGCCTTGGTTTCACACATTCCTTGGGTTTGGTACAGGCTGTGATGGTAGAGATACAGGTTGTCGATTGTTTGCACTAAGTCCAGAATGCAAGGTGTCCAGCGAAGTTTTCATTTGTTGCATGAGTTGGAGCATTGACCCTTGCATTTCTACCATCTTTAGGATTAAATTAGCCTACCCAGCAAGTTGTTGGGCATCCACATGGGCTGATTAACCTCATTCGGGGGCAGCTAAGTATATACAAGACCTTGACCCATTGGTTTTTATGGTACAAAGTTGTTGGGTTGATATCAGGTCTGCTGCCCCTGATCTTTCCAAGAGAAGTTAGGGTGATTTTTCTAACCAGGATTATAGGAGTTCGAGTAAGGGTTGGACCTAGCGTTCACTTGTATAGCATAAACATCCTCATAAGATGAGGATGAAGGGTAAGAAGGATCAGAAAAGCTAGGATCAAAGGCCCTAGTTTGGAACCCATAAGGTTCCGAGAAGTGCTGGCTCAAAGGTCCAGCCGACTCAAGTTGGTTCACAAACTCCCGTCCAATAGGAGCTTGCGAAGAATGGAATCTTGAGCTTTGGGATTGAGTGGATCTAGAAGTATTAGAGTTTCCAGACATCCACTCTTCCATTCGTTTAGCAACTATATCCACCTTATCTAATTTATTGCAGATCAATTCCATATCAAATGTATGAGAATCTTAGACCTCATTGGCATTTGATCTAGTTTGTTGGGATCGGTTGAAGGTTTCCATGGAGGCATGGTTTATAGAGTTTTCTCTCATTTCCTTGAACAAATCATATACGCTATCTGCATCTTTGTTGAGGAAATTGCCTCCGCAGGAAGCATCCACATGATGACAAAGTTGATCATTCAACTCATGGTTAAAAATCTGCACAAGTTGTCATTTAGGCACCTTGTGGTGTGGACACTTCCGCAACAGATCCTGGAATCTCTCCCAGGCCCTATGAAATGGTTCCCCCGGTCACTGGGCGAAAGTGGTAATTGCCCGTCACAAAGCATTAGTTCATCCAAGTGGGAAGAATTTCTTTAGGAAGGCCAATTTCAAAGCTGTCCAGGTAGCAATCGGTCTTCCAATGGTACAATACCAATGTGCGGCCTTATCCCTAAGTGAATACGGGAAAGGTCTCATGAGCATCTGTTCTTCATCCACATTCCGCAATTTGGTGGTCTGAACCAGGGTGATTAGATCCTCCAAATGTTGGAATGGGTCTTCTAAGCCAAGCCTGTGAAAGTGTTTAATCAAACTCAAAACTTGGGGCTTGATGTCAACATCACCAGCAGGGATCACAACACCAGGACGATCCTTGTAATTTGAAGGATCATAAAAATCCTTCAAGGGCTGAGTGCCCTGACCATTTATTCGTTGGAACCATTCCTGCATTTGCTGCAGCTGGTCCAACTGCCTCTGATTCAGCTCCTGCTAATTCAGGGGTGGGGGAGGTGGTTGTTGATCAGCCATGGGATCTACTTGGCTATAACTCAACCTCCACCTCCGGGAATGGTCTAAAGGTCCCTCCAAGAGAGGATTCAATGACCTCCTTCCAAGCATGCACTGGAAGGAAGTCAGAAGGATTGGGAAAAAGGAACCTTGCAGCACAAAAAATACAAGCCTGTCCTTAAATTGAGTAGCTTAAGGACCTATGATTCAAAAATAAACTCTGACCACACAACAAATTTAGTGTTGTCCTTACTTCCAAAGGTGGTAAAGTTGGGCCAGCGAAATAGGGGGAGCATGTCCCGAGGGCCGCTAATTATGCCAAACCCTACTTGCTTAAGTCATTTGACAATCGGGCCCCCCAACTAAGCACCTTTTGAAGCAAGCAGATATCACTAATTCGAAATGTTCAAGAGATTACCCTGAAATGGACTCAATGAATCCTAGGGCCAACGTCTACTCAATTTTATTTAAGGCCTGGGATAATAGTGCTTTTAAAATGTGATGGACCCTTAATTGGGTTATGCCCTTAATGATAAATTCGTGACTGTGTATGTGCACAACCAATGATTTTTCAAGTAAGATTAAATTTTTGTAAGGTGAATTTTAAGGTTCAAATCTTGGTTAGTAGCTTTTAGGATTCAAATATTAGGTGTATTCAACCAAGTTTTGTGAGGCAAACCAAGTTTGAAAGCATGAGTTCAAGTATTTATAAATCAAGAAAATATGGAACGCCTGGCTTGACCTAATTATGTGAATCCTATGGAGTAGCTACAAGATGAATCAGTTTTAAATTGATTAGGTGGTGCGGCCCAAATAGCTCAAACAAGTGACCCAGATGCACCACCAATTAAGGCACACAAAAGGTGATTAACCTAATCTGATTTCTACTTTTTTATTTGTGTTGATGCATGTATCAATTCCACAAGTCAGAATCCCGGTTGAGTAGATATAACTAGAAGAGGTTATGTGACTCAAATGTGGGTGTGTGTAATGTGTATGTTAATTTTGTCCCATAATCAGAAAGTATATTTTCTTAATTTTCCTTTTATGCGAGGATGAAGTGGGTGAAGGTGACAAACAAGAGTAGCAATTCCTATCCTAGTGTTCATGAAAACACCTAAGTAGATTAGGTCTTGATTATTAAGGTGGCAAAATGATCTAATGGGTGGGGAAGTAGGGGGAAACACTTACAAACCACATCATCCGCACTTTACTCAGATCTATCGCACTTGGCTCTCCTTGCTAGGATACTTGCAAGATAGCAAATCAGAGGCAAGAGGGGTTAGTCAATAAGTAAATGTAAAGAAACACGGAAAAAGAAAGCAAATTTCATTGCTTCCCAGCAACGGCACCAAAATGATAAGCGGGTTTTCATGAAGAAAAGTTAGGGTTTTGGGAAACCCATCGTCACAGTTGCAAAACTTGCTATCAAATAAAATTTATACCGAAACTTGAAAGGGAGTCTTGGGTTGAACATGGGAAGGCGACGTTTGTTTCATGAAATCCATGTTTCACTTTGTTTCTTTTTGGTATCTTGTATTTGCTTTTTTTTGGTGTTTTATGATAGTGTGGGAACAGGCAGGAATATTATTTATACTAAGCTATTCTAGAAAGTAGGAAAGAACTATTCTACTTGCTAAGCATGAAGGAAGAGAGAGAATCAAAAACTACTTCAAGATAAATGCTTAACAAGTGTTTACTACAAATGCTTCTACACTATGAAAGTAGTAAAAGGGAAAGGGGGTGAGAGAAATCCTCTTTGTCGACTGCTCGGAGGATGAAGCCATGTTGACATGGCCCGGACAAAGATGTTGAGGAGTTGGAGGAAGGAGAACGACGTCGGAAGATGAGGGTAGGACGGGTGTTGTCACGGTGTAATCTGCTTCCTGGAATGGGGCTAAGGATCGTGCGGAGATTGTTCCTCTCGCTTGCATCAGATGCCACGTGAGATCGTGCATCCAATCACACGTAATCTCACATTGTGCCATCCGTGCAGCCATGTAGCGCCATAGGCACCGCTTGATCATCATCAAACGGCGCTGGTTACACGCACTGCTTGCCTTGCTGCTATGAAGTAGCCAATGGAGGGCGACGTGGCTGGATCAGGTGTGTTGACCTGAGATCGCACGACCCAATTTATTCCGTGCTTTAGTTGAGCAAGCGTGGACTAAGTTTCGAACGTGGGTTGCTACTTTGGGAGCACCTCTACACACCGTTGCGCCAAAGAGGCCTAAATGTTGCATTTTTTATTTTCTAGCAGCCGTGTATCAAGTGATCCTAGCAGTTGGATTTTTGTCCAACAGCTAGGATCTCACATGAGAGGCATCCTTAGGGAAGAAGGGTGGCTACATTGGCCGATCTGGATGGTGCCACATGGCACCATCTGGACCATCCACCTTCTTTGCTTGCAGAGGATGCCATAGTGCTCAGATTGAGATGATTTTTGCATTGCCAAACTGTGATCGTCGCTCTGGATCCATCCATATGGTCGGATTTTTCATTTGAAGCTTCAAAATGTTGCACCCTACTTCCTGGCCGTAATAATGCATGAATTACTGTACAATTTATACAAATCACACTACATGCAATATGATGAATGTTATGCAGTATTTATATTATGGAATGCAATGTTAAGCTTAGGAACTGTCATAAGTAGGCATTTTATCATGAATACATGCATATTTATCATCAGGCCTGATGGATCTATTGAGAAATACAATGCTAGACTTGTCGCCAATAGCTTTAAGCAAATGGAAGGTATCAATTATTTTGATGCATATTCACTAGAAACTAGGATAACTACTACCCAGATACTTATTGCATTGGCTTCCATTTATAATCTCACTATCCATCAAATAGATGTGAAGATTACCTTTCTTCATGGCGATCTTGAGGGGGAGATCTATATAGACCAACCTGAGGGATTTGTAGCTCCTAAGAGTGAGAAAAAGGTTTGCAAGCTTGTTAAATCTCTTTATGGTTTGAAACAAGCACCTAAACAATGACAAGGAAAGTTTGATAAGATTATCCAGTATTTTGGCAATGTGGGTCATGTGTCCGATAGGTGTGTCTACTCTATGGTTAAAGGTGATATGTGTATTATTCTATGCCTATACGTAGATATATTACTATTTTGATCAGACATAAGGATTATAAATGAAACTAAGTTGTTCTTCAGTAGTAAGTTTGAGAAGAAAGATATGAGTGTAGTAAATGTGATCTTCGAGCTCAAAATTATTCGACCAGCAGAGAGGATAGCTATTTCTCAATATTATTATGTTGAGAAGGTTCTTGAGAAATTTGGCTATCAAGACTACAGGACAGTAAGCACTCCATTTGATTCATCAAAAACTCTTTATAATATCAAGAGTGGAATACTTGTTTCAGAGCTTGATATTCACAAATTATAGAAAGCTTAATGTATTTGGCTAACTATACTAAACCAGATATTTCTTTTTTTGTGTCTTAGTTGAATAGACACACAAGTTCTCCTGATCATAATCATTGGGATGCTTGTTAACGTGCTAAAGTCGATTTTGAAATAATAATGCATCGTAGTTTAATGACTAAAGCGTATCAACATTCAAAATTTATAGCTCGAAATCAAGAGTTCTGAGGTCATCTCAGGGAGCAAATAATATACAATTCAACCACTAATCGAATATAAAAATGAAGCATAATAATCTGATATAAAGAAGAGAATTTGCAATGAATATCACTTTCAAATAGATAAAGTTGAACCCTCAATCTCTAAAAATAAAAAACATAAAAGGGCAAAATTTTGATTTTTAATCAAAGCCCTTAGGCTCAACACTCAAGCTTATTTTCAGTCAATCAGACGTCCAAACTAGGCTTCAGACGACTTAAAGTTGCAGCCCAAGGCCCCTTCACAAAACTAGCCCAAACACGGCCCAATGCGCACGAATCCGAATGCAAAACCCTGCCTAAGTTCGCGCCTAGGCACGCCCACACATGCGTGTGGGCCTGTGTGCGTGTAAGGTGTTTGGGGACCCAACACCCTAGTGCTTGGGTTAGTAGCTTAGGGACAAAATCCCTTTTATGCACAAAATATATCCTTCTTTAGGTGGCACTATGTGTGCCACCTTCTTCTTCAATTTGCACGGCTGCGGCTTGTGGAGGAGGAACTCCTTAATTACTCAGCAGTTGGTCATAGATGATCAATCCAACGACCAAGTCTCCTTCCTTGTTCAATTCTATGTGGAGAGGAGGTTCTCCTTCCTCGTTTGGTCATCAAACAGAGGTGGACGATGTCGAGGAAGTCAACCCAAATCTGGCCACACCTACATGCAATAGCACGGCCTCATGGCCCAAATCAGATACACAATAAGCACCGGCGAGCTACGCCAGTCAAAAGCCCTTTGGTAATTGAGGGTGACGGTGGACAGGCGTGGCCGATGATGTAGCTTCGAAGAAGCTCCACCGGTGACAATGTTGGGGAATGAAGGTGGTGATGTAGGGTCCAATTAGGTTAGGTAAAAGGGTCGTGGAGGTGAGGAGGACCTTTTTCCTAACTCAATTGAGTCAGAGGTTTAGGGTTTAGGAGTTCAAGAGATGACGACATGGGTGGTGGTGTTCGTCGGTGTCGGAGAAGGAGGAGGAGGTGAAGAACGAAGCCACAGTGCTACATAAACCAAATTGGAAGAAAGGGGAGTAGAAGCCCTAAGGTAATAGATCTATTGGACGAAGGGAGAGGGGTCATCGGAAATGCAGCTGGTGAGGAAGGAGGGAGTCGATCGGAGCTGAAGGAGGAAGAGGAGGCCAAGCTTCGTGGGAAGTTTCATAGATACACGAGGAAGCAAAGCTCTCTGCCTATTGTATGTGGCAGAGGGTGAGGAAGGGGGGAGAAGAAGTTTCTAGGTGCTTCCAATGGCTGTCAGAGTTGAGGAAGAAGAGGGGATTTGCTGACGAATTGGGCACAAGGTCAAGTTGTGGGAGTCAATACCTCTTTATAGAAGAGGTGATGTAAACACATTTACACTACTTAAAATGTCTATTTATGCATGTTCTTAAGCATAGGATTGCATTTCATGATATAAATATTGCATTACATGCATCATCTTGCATTTAGAGTAGTTTGAATAAAATGGAGGTTAATTGTCTCCTTTTATGTGCTTGGACAGGGCAAATATTTTATCGGGGCCTCGGATCAAAGATCCAACCGTATGGATATGATCAAGGCGACGATTGGAGTTCAACAACTCCAAGATCGCCCTAATCAGGCATCCGTAGCATCAGATAGAGACCGGGGAACCCTAGAAGATCAAGGGCCAGGATGGTGTAAATCCGCACTTCACGGATGAATTCGGATCGACGATCGCAGCCAAACGACACAAAAATCGAGTCAATCCGACATCCGTGGCACCATCTACAACTTCCAGAAGATGGACGGCCAAGATGGCGTCATGTGGTGCCATCTCAGCCGCCCAAACGGCCGCTGGCATTTTGTGAAGGCCCCCGCCCGATCGCTCTCCACCGTCAGATGGAGATCCAACGGCTGTGGCCGCCCGGCACTTAAAATGTGCCCTCGACCATCCGCGCCCCGCAGCGCAGCGATCGAGCGCGCTTACGCGAGCGCGGGGCGCGGGTTCGAGCCGCGGCGAGTGGACTGGAGGCGTGGGTTATTGAGGCACGTGGAGCGTCGGATGGAGATCGTGCGGTCGCGGGCGCTCGATAGCGCCGACGCGCGATTGGACGCCCCGCGTAACGCGCGATCGCACGCGCAGGCGGGCGAGTTGCAGCGGGCGCGGACGCGATTTAAGCCGTCCGATCTCGCGATCGGACAGCTGAGACTTCGCGGACGTGCGTAGGCGTTACGCACGCGGGCAGCCGAGCGGGCGCGCGTGGGCGCGGCGGCACTAAAGACCCCTTATTTATTATTTTGAAGATGTAATGTCCATTTTGCCCCCACTCCTTGCAACTATAAAAGAAGACCCCCTCCATACGAAATTTTCATCCCTTCTTTCTCCTCTCTACCCCTCCAAAGCTCAAGAGAAGCTTGTCCCACACCCGGGATGCTTCTCGCGAGATAAAGTCCAATTTTCGTTCCCTTCGGAAGTGGATCCCGCGACGACGACGGCGTGCTGCTTCGTTCCCGTTCTTCTGCTTCGTCCTCCTTCGTCCCGCTTCGTTCTCCTTCGTCCAGGCGTCGTCCCGTCCGGCTCATCCTCCAAGCAACCGTCGAGGAGGATTTCTCTCTCCCTATTCTTTTTACCGCTTTCTAGTATAGATTTACTGCTTTCTAGATTAATCTACTCGTCCTCCAAGCAATCGTCGAGGAGGACATTTCTCTCTCCATTCTTTTAATGCTTTCTAGAGTAAATTTATCACTTTCTAGAGTAATTGTTTTATGCTTTCTAGTTGTAATGAACAATCTCTTCAATACAAAAATTCCTTGTTTATTCTACATCTCATTTTGATTTCTCTGTGTAATATTCTCTTTCTCTCTTACTCTCTCTCTCTTCTATTTATTGTAAATAATTAGATGGTTCTAAATTGAATTATTCTGTAACAAATAAAAAGAAACGCGTAGTTTTTAAATCAAACGTCTGCCTCCCTGTGTTCGACTCGGAATTTTAATTTCGGTATAAATTTTATTTGTTGAACATGAATTCTTCACTTTCGAACTACAACGACAGGTTTTCCAAAATCGAACACGTTAGCGTAGGTTCGTAATCGTTCAACAAGAGGTTTCCTTCTCAATTGAGCAAAAATATGCACATTTGGTATGTGCTTTGGCCATTTGTTGAGCTCGAAGCTCTTAAGATTGTCGGCAATGTATATAGCCATCATTGGCCTTAAGGAGGTGTTCAAATGATGTGGCATGATCTCTAGATCAATCTCGCCAAGTTTGGCGAGATTTGGTCTTGATTTTACCCTCCCAATTAAGGATTAAATCTCGCCATTGATATGTTCGTTTAATGTTGAGCTTCCTTCTCTTCTAGAGAGGAGCAAGATGAAGTGAGGGGCCATTTTACAAGAGAAATCAAAAGATGGGGGGTTGTGTGTAAGAAAACATTGAAACTTAGGGGGTTTTCTATGAGAAACAAAAGCAAATGGGCTAAAATGCAAACTAGGTCAAGATGGCCTAATTGGGCTCACAATTTGAGGTTAACCTAATTTGGACTCAAGAAATTAGTGGCGACCTCATATTTAGGCTTTGACGTAGTTTGACTAGGTAAATTACACGTAAGCCCAAAATAAAGTAGATTCTCGCCTACATCTCTATTTTGGTCAAAATGGATTCCTTTGGTCAAAGTGTAGGTTTCAAATCTCATACAATATTTTTAATGATTTTTAGAAGGTTTAGATTACATTTATTTTCACCAAAACCCTTTCAATTTAAGTGAGGCTCTAATTAGGGTTTTTCTCAATAAATTAATTCTCAAATTCCAGAAAACCTTGATTCAGTCAGCTCAGGCCTACTTCTTGGGAAATTAAAATTAATTGACCTTAGATTAAGTACTAATTAACCCCTTAGTTAATTTGCGATTGTGATTAGATGTTAAAGCAGCAAAATTAAAGGGATTTCCCGTCTTCTTCTCGTATTCAATTCAGAACGGAAATACGACCTTATGATGGTTATTAAGGAGAATTTATCACTTGATTTTATCTAATTTAAGATAGTTATGATGGATGATGGTGTTACTGGTGTTGGGATTTCGCATGTGTTTCGAAATTCTAGATGTTGTAGTATATCACGAAAAGCTACTACCAGTTTACAATTTATTACTCGGAATTAAAAGTTTCCCGAGGTCGAACTCAGGGAGCAAACTATGATTCTAGAAGCATATGAATTCATAATATTGTTTTACAAAAATTAAGACAAAGGAGAGAGAGAGCAAAAATTCTCTTCTTGGCTTTTTCTTCTTCTCTCTTCTTCTCTTCAGCCAGCTCTCTTCTTCAGCCTGTCTTCTTCTTTCTTCTTCTTCTTTTCTCTACTGCAAAGGCTTCCTTTTCTCTCTTTCTTTCTTCAGCTGCTAAGTCCTTCTTCTTCCTTCTTCTTCTCTTCTTCTCTGATTCTCTTCTTTCCTCTGCGTCTTCTTCTTTGCTGCAGAGGCTCCCTCCCTCTCTCTTCTCTTTCTTTTTCTTTGGCCTATCCTCTGCTCTTCTCTTCTGCTTCACTCCTTCCTTTCTTTCTGACGTCTGATTCAGAAATCAAACGCCTTAACTGCGCTGTTGCTACAGTGCCCTTGCTGTCTTCTTTTCTTCTACTCTTTCTTCTTATCTTCTGCTGCGGCCTCTCCTTCCTTCCTTCTCTTTTCTTCCTTTCTACGGCTAAGTCCTAGCCACTGCTCTTCTTCTTCTTCTTTCTTTCTTTCTTCCTTCTTCTCTGCAGCTCCTTGCTTCTTCCTTCCCCACCTGATCCCTGCACATACACACAAGCTCATCACAAAACCTACCCTACCCTCTTCCCGCATCTCTTTCTCTCTGAATCTCTCTTAGGTATGCTCTCCTAGAGCTGAGTTATCAGGTCAGGTCGCATGCCCGGGTCCAGGTGCACCGGCATGGGTGGTGCGCGAGGAGTGCATAGGAGGGTGTCGGGTCGGGTCACGCCAGATCCGTGTGATGAGCTCACGGACAAGGGCGGTGTCTAGGTGACGGACCTCACCCCATGTGCTTTTAGAGGCAAATAGCCTATAGCACTTTTACAATTTAAGTGTGGGCGTGTGGCCACAACTTCCGAGGTGGGACTAAAGTCCCACCTCCGCTCTACGTGCCTGCAGGCAAGAAGCTGCTGGAAATTGGGGCAGCAGCGAAGGCTCGTGACCCCAATTGAGAACCTGGGCACCCTCGCGGAAGTGTTCCGTGCTGCCTGGGGTCTACGCCTGGGGCTGAAGGGACCTGGAGCTACTCGCCAAGCAGCTCCTGCTATCCATCAATGGCAGCGAGGGGGCCAAGACCTGGAAGCATGAAGACGACCTCACGGCCACGTCAAACAGCTCAGAAAGCTTCACCAGAGGACGGCGAAGACGGAGCGGGGGTCGGCGTGGCGGGAAAGTGCCTATGGCCGTGTGCCTAGGGCACACTGCAGAGGTGCAGGTGGGTGTGTTCAAGGGGTGGTCTGGTGGTGTAGGGCGGTGAATGGAGTGGGGGAAATGCTTGAGTGGAGTGAGGGGGAGCTTCTGGGCTTGTCAGAGAGGGGTGGAATGGCCTGTGGAGGTGGAGCGATCTCGCTGGAATTGGTTGCCGGAGGTGGAGCAAATGGAGGTGGTAGCGGCAGTCGACGGGTGAAAAATGCCAATTTAAGAGGGGAAAATTGAGGGGAGAATAAGAGGAAGGTTTCTACCTACTTAATCGACGAAGAGTGAGAGGAAGATGCCTGGCACGTGCCTGACGAAGCTGGGGACGAAGGTGCCCAGAAGGGGGGTAACAGCGACGAGGAGGGGATCTGGAGACACCAGTTGGTGCGGCCTGGCGTGGGAAGACGAGGCAGAGTGAGCTCTGCTGCAGGTATGGCAGCAGAGCGATGAGGAGGAGGAGGAAAGATCACCAGAAGCTTGGCCTATCTGACCAGAGTGAGAGGCGATGAAGTAGGGGGTTCTCCTCGGCCAAAACGAGCTTAAAGGAGACGGCTGCCCCTGCCGCTCCTTATAAAGGTGCTGGCGAGGAGAGGATCTCGAGGGGGTGACGTGGGGAGCTCGCTGGAGATGGTCGGAGATGGAGACCCATGCCTTTCGTGCATTCGCACGAGAGGCATGGGCAGCTGCAGGTCACAGGGGAGGGTCCCTGCGATAGAGAACGACGTAGGGAACCCCCCGTTCGTTCTTGAGGGTGGTCCCCATACCCTGTGCAGCGCCATCCTCTGCGCAAGGTCGCCAGAGGTATGGTGCCTGTGTGGGGTGGTAGGAAAGACCGTTCTGCAAAGAACGAAAGAGAAGATAGGGGGTCAAATGCAAGGGTTTAAAAAGATAAGGGTCAAAAAGTAATTCAAGAGGATCAATTTGTAAAGTCGGTCAAGATTGTCTTATCTTAGGCCCAAATTTTTGTACCAACCTAATTTGAACCTAAGAAATTCAATGGTATAATTTGATTTTAGGTTTGACCACATTTGACCAGTCAATTTATGAAAAAACCGAAATTAGGTCAAAGTTTGGCCATGGTTCTCAATTTAGGTCAAAATAGGTTGCAAAGGCCAAATTGAAGGTTTTAAACCCTAGGGAGTATTTTTTTAAGAATTTTAGAGGGTTTAGCTGATTTTTACTCTACCTAGAACCTCGTGAATTAAAGTGGGTTTGTTTTTAGGGTTATAGGATGTCATTTAATTCCTAGAAGGTGCTATAACCCTTTTTAGATTAGATCATCCCACTTCCTTCCTTATTGAGCTCATTTAACCTGTGTTTAGACCCTTGGACACCCTGATTGTGTACTGCATTGGAAAAATTACAGTTTTTCCCCTTATGACTTGTTTTATTCTTCAATTTAGAATTCCTTGAGTTAGACTTTTCTTTAGGTTTTGTAGGAGCTTCTTCACAGTTATTTAGATCAAATTGTGTCAGTTAGGGTTTATGATGAGGCTCTCATCAGTTACCATCAATGCCTTATACTAAGTACTTAGATACGTAAAGGGAACTCTTTCCTTTAGCTTACGTTATGGTAACTATCCTTTGATTTTGGAAGTATACAATGATGCAAGCTGGATAAGTCAAATGGAGGATTTCAGGAATAATGGTGCTACAAGGTATGTTTTTACCCATGGATGTGGTGCAGGCTGCCAGTGATCTGGCTCGGTCTACTTTTGAGGCTGAGCTATGTGCTTTGGAAACAACTGGAATTGAGGCTGAATGGTTAAGAGGATTTCTTTCAGAAATCCTCATGGTGGACAAGACAATTCCTACAATCTTTGCATTATGATAGCATAACTACAATAGCAAATTAAGAGTTCAACTTTTAATTAAAAAATAAGAGACATATCCAAGCTGGACTAAAGTATGTAAGGGATTTGGTGTGTCTTAAGAAGTGATTACTATAGACTTCATAGGTCCTAAGGATAACACAATAGATCCATTTATTAAAGGACTCGATAGATCTTTAGTCCTTAAGTCAAGGTTTGGGATGAGACTGAGATCCATTGGTAGTTCATCCACAGTAGTAACCCAACCTAACTAACTGGAGATTCCACAAAGTAGGTCCAATGTGATAATAACAAGTTGTATAGGAAACTGGTTGGCACTTAGTATTAGATGCTTTTGCATCTGAATCTAATCCCTAAAATCCTGAGTGCCTTAAGCTACAAATTTAGGAAGAGTAAAGGCTCTAAATGGGTTCAAGCTTTTATGACAGGAGGTGAGCAGTGCATTCTTAGAGAATACCACCTATGTAAGTGTTATTGTGGGCCGCAATTAACAGAATAGGGTCTTTCCTAAATACACTCATGAAACAAGAAGAGATGCATGACCCATAAAAGCACCAATCTTGAAAATTATCACCAAGAACTACACTTTGTTGTCACCATTGTATACCCTAAATCAAAGGTCTAAAGTTCAAAACTAGTTGCACTTTATTCCTGTGATGGTAAACGTGAATGACTTAGGTAAGGGTTCAAACTGGAAGGTACCTTCACTAAAAGTAGAGTATGGTAGCTGAGGAGTCTTTTCTCTTATTGTTGGATTTCAACGATGATGTTATGGGGGAATGTTAATTTTGGGAGTCTACTTGCATAATCGGGATGCAATTGATATGTAGTGACGTGAGAATTCATGTTGAAATCAATAGGATTTGTGGAGGTTTTAGAACTACGTTGGAAGTGGACAAACTTCTTGGTGGGTATAAAAGGCTTTTGCCTCCCAAGGATTATGTAGTAAAGAGAAAGAGGTGAGGTTGGGGACCACACATGAGTGCACGTGCATCCCACCCTACCCCAACTGGGCTAGGCCGGGCTAAGCTTGGGTGAGAATTAATTTAAAACTTGAGACTCTTTTGCTATAGATTTTAAAACTCGTCAGTTTGTGACTTAATTAATTCATCAATTAGTGGGCTAATTGATTGATCAATTAACAAGTTAATTAATTCATCAATTAATGGGTCAATTAATTGCTTTGAATTCCGTAACCATTGGGTCATGAGCTATGTATAAGAATTGTGAGGGTGCTCCCATTCGACACAAATCTTTCCCACCCATCTCTCTCTCTCTCTCTATCTAGTCTTTGTTACTCAAGGTGCATTTGAGTCAGATTGGTCGAACAATAACCAATCTGGTCGATCAACTTACATAACGAGTTGTGAGGTTTGTAGAGATTGATTCATCACTCCACTAAATTGGTCAATCAATTGAGAGGTGTTTGAAGCAGATTGATCAATCAACCAATCAAATTGGTCGATCAAATTGCCTTGGCTAAGTTCTCTTGAGGTGATTTTCGAGAACGTCCTAGCTCAGCATACACCAAATCTTGGAGGTTAATTGCCGTATCCTGTGAGGAACTCACTAGACCCTGATGCACTAGTATTGTAGGGGGAGATACCTTCTTTAGGGGCAATCATTCTCTATTGGAGGTTAATCTTATTTTGTTTGTTTATTTGTGTCATTGCATGCCATTTATTCTTTTTTTTTTGTTTTGGATCTTGCCATATCATGTCTAACTTTCTTCATCTAATATTTTTTATTTGCATGAAATTGCTGGAAATGCATATGTTCTTATTTACATATTTCGTATAAGCGTGGTTTTCAACAATAAATTTGTCAACTTTTGGAAAACAAGCAATCAATTACATTAGATAGTGATCCACAATAGGTCATGCTTGAGGTGGATGAGGTTTGTACTGTATGGGCCTTCAAGCCTTATGTGTGACATCTGGTCCTCCTTTTGCTTCACATTTGAAAGTTATACGTATCAATCGGTTAAGTATCTTTTGCAATTCAAATGAGTTTTCTTAAGTTACTTGTTGGTTTCTCACCAGACATAAATGGACATTATTACTTGGCTCTGTTAATGGCTTGATAATTGTCTCATGCGTGTCATGACGGAGAGACTTGTCGTAGCTTTCAATCCACTATTTTTCTTAATGAGAACTAGAATTACATGCGTGGATCTCAGTTATGCATAATGTTTATACGATGCACACTGGCAAACCTAAATCTATATTTATATAAATCAAATGAGAATAATAATTATGAGCAAGCAAACCATAAGAACGAAGGTTTAACATGTAAAACCCTTTGAGGGGTAAAATCGCAAGTAGAGGGAACTATTTCACTCATATGCACTACCCCTTCTTGACAACCATCGCATTTATGCTTGCATCAAAGGACTGAGCATCAAAATCTATAGTTGATGGTGATATGGTGGAAATAGCTATAAAACTAACTGATCTTTGCAAGACAAAAAGACATTTTGATCTTTTGTAGGACATCACAGGGTTGCCATCTTTTATGACCATCAACACTCCACCTGTTGCTGAGTACTTGAATCTATTTGGCCTTAAGATAATAAGATAAATGAGATTCTTGATAAGAATGTCACAATCATTCATTAAGGTAACCGTTGTCACATCATGAATCTTGAGCTCAGCTATTCCTACCCCAACAATTTGATATTACAAATCCTTTCCCATGAAAACAACTCCACCTTCAAGAGATTTATAAGTAGAGACTTAGTTATTCTTGGAAGACGTGTGATGTGAATAGCATGAATTTAATATCCACCTTCATGAAACTCACATCTACAAAACCATCTTTGGGTTTTTCAACTTGATTTTTCTTTCCCTTTTCTTTATTTTGGAGTCTCAAATGGTCATCAATAAAATGTTCTCTCTTCTTACAGTAGTTACAAAATAGTCTATTGCCGTTAGACTTCTTTGTTGGATTTCGTCCTCATTAGTGTTAATAACATGAAACACTTCAATCATTTCATCATTGGCCATTTCTCTTGTTAATTCTTTATCCATTAGTTCTTTGGATAGCAAGGATATCATCAATGGATAGCTCATATTTACAACATATATATGAAGGCTCCTTGAAAAGCTTGTAAGACGGAAGAAATAAATGTCAATAACATGGTCTTATTTTTATCTTTAAGTAACATATCTAAATTCTTATGGTCCAAGAAAATAAAATTGAATAAAGCGAGATGAGATTTTATGGATGTACTTTTGTCTATATGAAATATGACTACTGCTAATTTTAATGTAACTTGTTCACATGAGTCTTAATCATTTAAATGGATTCCAACTTCAATTATAGGTCTACTTTTGTTTCCTTATGCACGACCTCTCAGAAAAGTTCACTTGACAAGCAAAGTTGCATACTCGTCGAGGCCTCTCATCCATCTTTGCCTTCTACTATGTAGTCATAGATGTAGGAATTTATTATTTTCCAAGTATACCATCTTTGTCACATCTTGTTGAACAAGAATTATTCACATCTTGGTATTACATAGACCAAAGTTGACATTTCGCTTAAATTTCTCGATCTTAAACATTGTTGTCATTTTCTAGGAAGTGGTTGCTTGGAAAAATATTAATTAGGGAGTTAATGCAAAAAATAATGCTTAGTTAGAATACCATTAACACTGACCAAGCTTGAAGCACCATGTGAACAAAATCTCAAACTTCTGTTCTGATACAACTTGTTTGGATTTGGTCCTTCGGTGAATAATAAATTGAATGATGAATCAAGATTAAGAGCATTCAAACCAAAAGAACTTGATAAATTTAACATGGAAAACCCCTTGAATGATAAAAATCATGAGTAAGAAGAACTATTTCACTATGTGAAGATAGGACAAGTTTGTATAATGTAGTACAAGCATATATCGATTTCAATTTCATGACACTTATGGGAGCATCCTATCAATTAAGGGATATGGCCTCATGATTGCGCAACAATCATAGGCCATAATCCACTTGAATTAAGTTAGAACCTAGCTTAACTTATGCATTCTGCATGCATTCGCATCGTACTTTGTATCATAGTTGATTTATTAGATTTGTAAATGATAATATCATATTATGCACTAATTGAGAGGCATTAACAATCACAAGTAATTTGGGGTTGTGAATGACCGATCCAACCATACGAATCTGCTCAGAACAACGACAGGAGTCCAATGCTTCCAAGATCACATCGATCAGACTCCCATAGCATTCTATGGAATCCGTAGAAGACCAAGAGCCAAGACACAAATAAGAGAAATCCGAACCTCAAATGAAAAATCCAACCACATGGATGGATCCGGATCAGCAATCGCAGTCCAACGGCACAAGAATCATCTTAATCGGAGGCCTACGTCAACATTTACAAAAGAGAAAAGATGGACGGTCACGATGGTGCCACGTGGCACCATCACAACCACCCCTCACACCGGACCCAACTCATGAAGGAGTCTCCCCACGCGTCTTGGGTCGTTGGATCGCCATCCAACGGCCATGAGCCGCCCACGTCACCCGCTCCCTCACGCTCTATTAAAGATGATCAAGCCTCAGCCATTGGATCTCCATCCAACAGCTAAGGACAGATGGATGCAAAGCGGCAACCGTGACAATCCGCACACGTAGCACAGCAGAGAGCGCACTCGAACAGCAGTGCATGATGCAGGATCAAATCATGATCCGCAGGAGATCAAGGCAACAATGCATGTGAGTGAATCTCAAGCATCCAATCGACATCTAGTGGCTAAGGTGCAACCGTGTGGCATGCTGGCAGGAGTTGGAAGAAGACGCTACTGATAACATGCGAGTAAATGCACATGAGCGCGAAGTGGGAATTCAAAGGCAGTGCTGCAGCTTGTTTTAAGTTGTCCAATTGTGAGATCGGACGGTTGAGATTAAGGTGCGTGATTCAAATCGCGAGGGCACGTGCATGGAGACAAAAATCAGGAGCAGACATTGGGTGCATGTGCATGGCAAGCGCTGAGTCGTCAGATCGCGATCCAAGGCTCTAGAGCATGCCACATGGCGCAACCATAGGCAATCCGGGCATAGAAGGTGCAAATGAAGGCCTATTGAGGTGCGATCTGATCCGTTGATCTCCCGATTAACGGATCTGATCACCAGAAGGTTGTTGCATGATTTTGTAGGCTCAAATGCCCATCTTGCCCCTCATAAAAGCTATAAAAGAAGGTCCAGGGCCCCCTAGAAGGGCATCTTCCACCAGAACTCCTCCAGACCCTCTCCAACTCTTTAGACCTTCTCCGACTCTCTCCATCTCTGGCTCTCTTCCTCTGAAGCGCCCACCAAGCCACCTTGGTGGATCGGCGTTGCTCTCCCCAGCCTCTCTAGAAGGCCACCATGGACCACCCGTCGTGCCTTTATTCTACTACAAAGTAGTTTCCATTTATACTCTAGATAGATAGATAGAAAGAACTTGTTCTAGTCATAATTATATTTTTGCAGTTCATGATTAGACTATCTACATGGTATACATATTGTGATATATATATAGATTAGTTTGCAATTAGTAGCATATTCTCTAAGTTAGCATTCTAATTCTATTTTGAATTCAAAAGCGCTTTCTGCCTCCTTAAGTTCGACCGAGACTCACCTGTTCCATTAAAATTTATTTGTAAAGACGTATTTCATGCTATACTACAACGTATTCACCTTCTTTATGCGGTTTACGCCATGAACAAATTGGCACCGTTGCTAGGGAGGCACGACGATTTTTGATTTCATAGTTGATTTTGTGTTCTTTTTTATGTAAGATGAACCAAGGATTGGCGCAAACATCGGGCGCTAAATTATCAAGGTGCACATGTTCATTTTAGATTAGATTAGAATTTTATATTAGATTAGAATTAGGATTTCCTAGGTAGTTAGGATTTGCTTTATATATATATTTTAAAAAAAGAAAAAAAAGGAAAAGAAACTTTCTATTATTTTTAGAAACTCAGCCAGAATTTGATTGTGATTTTTAAAATTCAATAGCCATGTTTTTAGTGCTCCAAAAATCTTGAAATTTGAATAGGAACTAGATTTTAAAACTATCTTTCCAATACCATCATTCCCAAATAGAAATTCAATTTGTGAAATTTTTGAAAATTCGTGTACACATGAGTCAGATAGATTGAAAACTAAATTTTTATGAACTTAAAAAATCAATTCTGACCAACATACATATCTGATTGACCCAAGGCTGGTGGGGTTTAAAATATAATAAAATTAGCTTTCATTCTGATATTTTTATTGAATTTTTGGAGCATATTTGATGCTGTTTCCAACAGAAAAACCAACACAGGGTCCAAATCTCAAATTTGACCCTATGTTTGTTAAAAATTCATAAATATTTATTGGAAATAGTAAAAATTTAGAAGAAAACATTCTCTGAAAAGCTTCTTGAAAAAGGAATCTTCTTTCTAATTTTCAAATCATTTGGATTCCGAATTTACTTGAGAATTTGCTTTTGATTAGTGGTCTGTAAACTGAAACAACGTAGAAGTGCATGAGCCCTTAGGACCACATTAGACTAGCTTGGACTCAGTTGAGGCCAATAGTTAGTTGGTGAGGTGAGTCACCTTGTGTACCACTCACTATCTACTGAATTGAAGAAAAATGTTAAAAAATTCACGAAAACATATCAAATAACCTGCATTTATCTTGAAACTACTCAATGATTTCAAACTCTCTTACCAAACCTAGTGACTAAGCTGTGAGGTAGTGTCAAACGATCGCGTCTAAGGGGTACAAGGGAACTAGAGCTGAAAGTCGAAGGAAGAACCTTCCTCTTAGTCCCCTCATACACAGACTGGCCGGGTTAGTTTGAGAGGCGGGGATTATTTTCAGTTGGTTTCTCGACAAATTTCTTCATAAATTCGAACCTGAACGAAAAATCTGGTCATTTGATCTCAAGAACCAATCTGATTAACAACGCCTTAGCCTTGTTTTGCTTGACTACACCAACCCTTTGAGTTGGTGTATGTAAGGAAGAAGGTCATTAGGACCTAAACTTGTGGAACCTTGGGAACCAAACCCAAGGCGGCAAAGGTGATTCTCACCCGACCCTTCTTCGCAACCCTCTTCCTCTTGATTAGTTGAGATGATTAATTTGGGTCCTCGAGTTGGTCAAGATCCTAAGAAACAAGACCCAATGCTCGTCTGGAAGCCAGGGTCGAGGAAACTAAGCAGAAATATGAGCAGAGCATCGACAGGATCCTCACAACACTTGACAGGATGTAGCATCCACCACGTGGAGAACAACTTTGGGACTTCTACGATCCAGCGGCAATGATTATAGAACCTTAAGTCCGGATTCCCACAGGCGAAGACGCATTTGAGTTGAAGCCAAACATCATAATTCTGATTCAAACTCATTTCCATGGAAACTCAAATGAGGATCCCTTCCAGCACATTGAAGATCTGAGTCGAATTACAGAGTTAGTTCGATCCAGAAATGTAGATATTGGAATTGTTCTCATAAAGCTTTTTCCTTTTTCTCTCAAGGATAAAGATGCTTACTGGTTCAAGACTATCAGGAGGCCAATTGGAGCCTGGGAGGATTTATGTCGCAAATTCCTCCAAAAGTTCTTCCCAATTGGTAGAACAAATGCTATGAGGCGTGCAATCACGACCTTTACCCAAGGCTCTAGAGAGAAATTGCATGATGCCTGGGACAGATTCCATGATCTTCTCAGGAAGTGGCCGCACCATGAAGTACCCAGATGGCACCTCGCACAAGTCTTTTACCATGGGCACATACATTGGTACCTGGCTGATGCATTTAGCAGTGGGAATTTCCTCACGAAGGATGAGAACAACGCATTCAAACTGTTCAAGTCCTTAGAGGAGAACTCGATGCATGCTGCCTCAATGAACCAGTTCCAGCTACCTGGACAGCAACGAGTTAGTGTCCATGAAGCTCACATCGAGTCTGCCCAAGCTGACATGGACATTATCACCAAGAAGCTAGACATGGTGGATCTGCTCGACAAAAAGCTCGATGAATTAATTTGAGCAAGATCTGGGTTTCCTGGCAGCACTGCTGCATCCCACTCATCCATCGCATCCTGAGCTCCTTCTACTCGAGTACATCTACTCACTCAAGATGTTTCTTCTCCATCTCCATGGGATCCTGCATATTAGGAATCCGTGAATAATTTGGATCTAGCATCGTACAATCAGGGTTACGCACCACATGACAACTTAAGTTCATATTCTTTTGAAGAATTTGTGTCTAAGACATCCTTGTCCTACGAAGATGTCAGTGCTATCCATGGTTACAGGCGTAGTAACCCATATTTTGAGATGTATAATCTAGGTTGGTGCCAACATCCTAACTTCTCCTAGTCTAGTAACTCATAGAGACCAAATCAAGACCCACACTACTAAACCAGACAATACGGGAATGTGCAGAACATATACCCCAGGCAGCAGGCATTCCTGTCGTAGTAACAAACACGTTCTATTTATCAGCCGCTGCACCAATCTGCCAACTACCCTCCAAAGCAAGCTAACCCTTTGGAGTCACTGAAGGAGGAATTGCAGGAGTCTCCGGAAATTGACTCATAACAACCTGCAAATTATGAAAGCTATGGCTGACTAAATATAGAACATACAAAATACACAGAATTAGATGGTGCAGGAGCATAGATCACAGGAAGCCTTGCCTTCCCAACCTGTCCTGAACCCAAGGTATGTGCAAAATCAGGGCACCCCACCTAAATTCCAAGCACCACAAGGATAGGCACATGCTATTCTACAAGCACCTCCTGCACCACCTGGTTATGGGCAAGGTCTGCCACCTTTATTGCCAAACCCCACGTATTTTGGCCCAGCCTCTCCTTTACCACCTCATGGACAGCACGCTGATGCAAAGGCTCACTTTGAGGAGCGAAAAGACTACACAAGACCCACTACCTGGGAAAGTAGGTCATGATTTTTCATGCCCTTCACCACAGGATGGTTTGACTCCATCTTCATCTCAGAAGCCATCTACGGTTGATAAGGGCAAGAGGCCACTTGACCCTGAGATTCACGTCCCTTTTCCTGAGGCTTTGACACGGAATATAGCACGGAAAAAGGATACACAAAATTTCAAGGACCTGAAGTTAATGTTTAAGGAAGTACATATTCAGGTCCCTCTCCTCGAGGCCATTGATCACATTCCCACTGTTACTAGGTTCTTTAAGGATATTGTACCTTGAAGCGACAACTGAAAAATGGATGACAAGCGGAACTATCGAAGGAGGCTAGCGCTGTGATTCTAGTCGACTTACCGCCTAAGAAAAAAGACACTGGTACCCACCATTTCCTGCTTTTTGCAAGATTCTCCATTTGATCGGGCCCTTCTTGATCTGGGTTCGTCCATCAACTTGACTCCCACAACCATATATGATCGATTTCAATTTGAGGAGTTAAAACCCACCTCGGTTATGATTCAGCTGGTTGATAGATCAGTAAAAACATCGAGGGGGGTGGTTGAGAATGTGATCATAAAAGTTCATGGATTCTGCTTTCCCACAGACTTTTTCGTTCTTGATATGGAGGTTTCTGCTGATCTCCGCGATGCACCTAATATTCTAGATTGCCCATTTCTGGCAACAACCCGAGCAAACATTGACTGTGCATCTGGGTGTATGGAGATTGCCCTAGGTGATGAAAGACTTAGACTTGACATATTCAGGGCATCAAGGAACTTCGATTGTGATCGCATCGAGGAGGATGGTGATGACGAAGAATCAACTTTTTGTGGTAATGTTGGGCTCCTTTGTGACGACCCAATGTCTCATTCGTCTGCACTATCAGGGTTCTTAGATCTTGATCCACATGAGACTGAGGCAAATGACATACACATTTCATCCTGCGAATCTGATTATCCAGGGTGTTCATCTTATCATAACACCCCTGATCTTGATTATTCTATCCAACCAAGCGATGATCTACTTCTATCAAGACAAGATTACATGACCTTTGCAAGCAGATTTTCCATCAATCAGGATCATCAGATTTCGCTATTGATTCTGCTCCTATTCAGACTCCCACTCCCACCCCTGATTCTGATCCACCCATGATTAAACTAATGCCCTTACCTGACTCACTCAAATACGTGTTTTTGGGTGAAAGTGAGACATACCGAGTGATCATTAGTGCTCACTTAACCCAAGAACAGGAGCATCAATTGATTTGTGTAGTACACGACCATAAGGCTGCCATAGGGTGGAGTATTGCCGATCTCTGTGGTATTCGCCCCTCGTATTGCACTCATATCTACATGGATGAGGGGGTGAAACCTTTGAGACAACCTCAGAGGCACCTAAATCCTAATATACTCGAGGTTGTTAAGTAGGAGATCATCAAATGGCTAGATGCAAACATTATCTATCCAATTTCCGACAGCCAGTGGGTGAGTCCTATTCAAATTGTGCCCAAAAAGGCAGGACTCACCGTAATCAAGAACGAAATAGGTGAATCCATCCCGATCCGCACCACTACTTCATGGCGGGTTTGCATTGATTATAGGAAATTGAACACGGCTACCAAAAAGGATCATTTTCCTTTACTTTTATTGATCAGATCTTAGAAAAGTTAGCCAGACATAGTTTCTTCTACTTTCTGGATGGATACTCCAGGTACAACCAAGTTGCGATTAACCCAGAAGATCATGACAAGACAACTTTTACTTGTCCATTCGGAACATTTGCTTTCAAGCGGATGCCCTTCGGCCTTTGTAATGCACCAACAACATTTCAGCATTGCATGATGGCCTTCTTCTCTAACATGATCAGGGACTACGTAGAAGTGTTTATGGATGACTTCTCTATTTTCAGAGATGATTTCTCATCTTGTCTTGATAGCCTCACGAAGATCCTGAGGAGGTGCATAAATGTTAACTTAGTACTTTCATGGGAGAAAAGTCATTTTATGGTGAGGGATGGCATGTACTACGTCACAGGATATCTTCTAATGGACTCAAGGTCGACCGAGCTAAGTCCGAAATCATTTCTCGATTACCTCTGCCTGGCTCGGTAAAACAAATCAGATCATTCTTAGGGCATGTCGGATTCTACCGAAGATTCATTCGAGACTTCTCGAAAATTGCTCGTCCATTAACAAATCTTTTGGTAGCCGACGCCCCCTTTAACTTTGATTCCTCGTGTCTCAGTGCTTTCAAGACTTTACGAAGTGTTGTTTCGAATGCACCTATTCTCCAACCTCCCGACTAGTCTCTCGACTTCGAGATGATGTGTAACGCCTCCGACTTCACTGTCAGAGCTTGTTTGTTGAGCTTTTGTCGAGTTTTTAAGGAAATTGTATTATAGTATAGTCGACAAATAGCTCTCAAATAGATAAAATTTATAACTCAAAATCTACAATAGAGTCTGAGGTCGAACACAGGGAGTAAATGTAGAATTCATAACATTAATCTTCAATTTGAAGTAAATGAGCACAATAAATGGAGCAAGATACAAGATATTCAATGAATAACAATATACTCAAATGATATTCAATAATAAGCTAGAGTATTTCAAGAATTCCTTGGAATAAAAAGAAATCAAGGCAAAACAATGGTGATTTGAATCACCAATTATTAGTCTTAATTAAGCATATATATCAACTACTCAATATACTTAAATGTATGAACAATGTTATCAATCAGATATGCCACGTCAGATAAGTGGCCAAATTAATCCATAGTTGCCTCAGACGTCAAAACCATGCATCAAACGACTTAAAGTGCACAAGGCTCTCAAAGCCTTTTTCTTCTCTCTTCTGCTTCAGCTTCCCTTTCTCTTCTTCTTTCCTTAGACCTTTAGCTTCTCTTCTTTCTTTTTCTCTTCTTGAGCCTTCTCCTTCTTCTCCTCTGTAGAGCTTCTCCTTCACAAGTACAAGGGACCAACTTCCTTAGTGACTAAGTGTTGGCCACACACACAAGACCAAGAGAGCAAAACCCTCCCCCACTCTCTCACAATTTCCTCCTCTTCTTCTCTCTCAAACCCAGCGTAATCAGGTTATTGGATAGGGTACATGAACTAGGGCTACCAGGCTTGTAGAGGTAGTCGAGGAGTGAGTAGGTGTAAGTGAAGAGGGACCCGACCCCTCGTGTGCTGAGCGATAAGCGATATGCACAAAAACAATTTAAGTGTAGCTGCACATTCGTCTTTCACCGATGTGGGACTAATACCACTGCTCTTTTCTTCCTGAGAGGTCGTAGCGTCTTGCTGAAGGAGATGACTCCAATTGGTGAATCTGCTGAGGCCTCGAGTCTTAAGTGAGGCTATAGGTGGATGTACGGGCACTATCCGCGTCACTTGGAGGTGAACTTGAGGGCTATTGCGGTCGGAGGCAAGAGGTCGTGGATGGAGATGATGGCGGCGACAACGGAGCACGACATATACCTGAAATGTAAAATACGACCTCATGACCACATTAGAATACCTCAGGAGGATCACCTGGGCTTGGCCAAGGTAACGGTGGTGGTAGCGTGGCGTAAGAAGGTATTTGGAGGTAGGGTGAACGCAAAATATGGAAGCAAAGGGGGAGGTGTTCGGTGGAGTGGTTGGATGAGTGGAACGATGAATAAGGATGGGGGTTTTTCTTGCAGAGGTGAGGCAGAGGTTATGGAGGTGTTGGCGAGGTGTTTGGTGTGGTGGAGCGTCGGGGAAACCTCGCTGGAGGGCAGCCGGAGATGGAGAAGATGACGGGTGGACGGCAGCATCGGGGGTTGAATTGAGGGATAAACAGAGGGAAAAGGAAGTAGAGTGAGGAAAGAACCTAACTAACCAAAAATAATGGTCGAAAGGGATAGGATGGCACCAGTTATGGTATGGCTAACGTCATAGAAGGGAATACCTCTAGTGGGAGAGAATAGTGAGGAAGATGAGAAATAGGGCACCTGCTGGTATCTCAAGGTGAGGAAGAAGAATAGGCCGACTATGATATGTGGCGGCCAGCGAAGATGGCAGATCAAAGGGCTTGCCGAAGCTGGTGGAGGAGGCCGAAGGGAGAGGGTGTTTGATGAAGAAATGCGGCCAAAACTAAGCTAAGGAGGTGAGGTTTGCATCAGGGGACCTTTTATAGGGCACAGGGGGGGTAATCCAAGCTTGGAAGATTGGAGATTTCACCCCTGTGGGATACCCACATCTTCCATGCATTCGCATGGAAGATTGGGAAGGAAATAGGAATCATGGCTAGTCTCAATTGGAAGAGAATTTCTCAAGGAATCTCTCTTTCAATTTTGGGATTGATTGATTGAGAATCGAGCGAGAAAATCTCGCTCAAATCTCAACGGTTAGTTGCAGCTTACTCCTAATGGCAGCAGGGACCTAAATTTGAAGACAACAAAAAACTTAGAGACCTGATTGCAAAGAATTTAAAAGTTAAGGGTGAATGTGAGAGAAAAAGAGTCTGACTGGATTGGAATGCAAACTAGGTCAAGATGATCTCTGATTGAGCCCAAATTTTGGTACAAACATAATTTGAACCCAAGGAATCTGATGGTGAAGTCAGATATTGGTTTTGACCAAGTTTGACTGGGTAATTTATGTCGAAACCCAAATTAGGGCAACTTCCTGTCTGAGACTCTATTTTAGGTCAAAAGAGGTTCAGATGGTCAAATCAAGGATACCAAATCTTATGGAACATTTTTCTATAATTTTCAAAAGGTTTAGATAAATTTTAACCTGAGCAAAACCTCTATTAATTAAGCGGGTCTGAAATTAAGGTTTCAGGTGTCCGTTAATTCTCGAAATGCGTGAAAACCCGCTTCTGTCTGCAAGAACCCTCTTGTTAGTCATTAATGAACATATGACCTTAAATTAACCCCTAGGAAACCCCGTGGTTACTCTGCATTTATGATCTTCTGTTAAAACTACAAATTTAACCCTATTTTAATGCATTCTTCTCAGAAAGGATATGCAGTGAATTATGGCTCTCCAGCTTTTATGTAAGAGCATTTTTCAATTGATTGTGACTAAATAAAGTTAGTTATGGCTCATGATGACGTTATCATCAGAGCTGTTCTAGGCCAACGCTGGGAGCATCATCCATTCGTAATATACTACGTTGGCAAAATGCTGAATGAGGGTAAGTGTAACTATACAGTTACTGAGAAAGAGCTACTAACCGTAGTATTCGGGTTGGAGAAGTTTAGATCATACCTACTTGGGTCAAAAGTGACTATCTTCACTAACCATTCCACCCTCCGGCATTTGTTAGCAAAGAAGGTTGCCAAACCTAGACTTATTAGATGGATCATTCTTTTGCAGGAATTTGATGTCGAGATCCATGACAAAGCCGGAGCTCATAATGTCATGGCAGATCACCTGTCTTGGATAAACCCCGAACACATCCCATACTCCCCGCCTATCTCATATCAATTTCCGGATGAGTCTCTATTGGCTATTAACTCTGTTGAGTTTCCTTGGTACACCAATATCACAAACTATCTCATCACAGGCAAATTGCCTATACGATTATCCAAGGATTAAAAACTCAGATTTATTTCAGAGGCTAAGTTTTATTTCTGGGATGACCCACTGCTCTTTCGTGTTGGGGCTGATCAGATCATTCGACGATGCATCCCCGACTCTGAAATGTCGAGTGTGTTATCCTTCTGCCACAGCGATGCTTGTGAGGGTCATTTCTTAGGCTAAAAAACTGCTACAAAGATTTTGCAGACTGGATTCTTCTGGCCAACCATTTTCAGAGACATGCACGAGTTTGCCAAATGCTGTAAGCGATGTCAGTCTGTTGGTTCTATGACCCGGAGAGACATGATGCCTCTCCAACATATTCTGGTCGTAGAAGTGTTCGACGTCTGGGGCATCGACTTTATGAGCCCTTTCCCAAACTCACACGGCTTTGAGTACATACGTCTCGCAGTTAACTATGTCTCAAAGTGGTTTGAAGCTATCCCGACAAGATGGGCTGATCATAAAATAGTTATATCCTTGTATGGGAATCTATTTTCGAAAGATTTGGAGTCCCCCGTGCTCTGATTAGCAATGGGGGTAGTCACTTCATCCATGCCCATTTCAGATCTCTTTTGAAGAAATACAGGGTCCATCACCGTATTGCTACCCCATATCACCCACAAACTAATGGGTAAGCTGAAGTGTCTGACCGTTAAATCAAGCTCATTCTTCAAAAGATGATTAGACCTGATAGGAAGGACTGGCCCAATCGATTGATCGACGCACTTTGGGCATATCGGACCATGTATAAGGCCCCGCTTGGAATGTCACCATACCGCATGGTGTATGGAAAGGCCTATCACCTTCCAGTAGAGTTAGAGCACCATGCCTTTTGGGCAATGCAGAAGTGTAATTTTAACCTCGATACAAGAGGTTATGAAAGAAAGCTCCAGCTCAGCGAGTTAGAAGAGATTTGGGGGGAAGCCTACGAGAATGCAAAGATATACAAAGATAAGACTAAGGCTTTCCATGACCGACACATTCAGAGGAAGGAGTTCACACCTAACCAGCAGGTCTGATTATTTGATTCCTAGCTCAAATTCTTTGTGGGAAAGCACAAGTCCAAGTGGACTGGGTCGTATCTGGTGATCCACCTATATCCTAATGGGGTGGTCCAAATTATGGACCCGAAATCTAGGCAGGTATTTATGATAAATGGCCAGAGGCTCAAGCCATTTTTAGCCAAGAAACCTCCTCCTGCTGACGAAACGATACATCTTCTCGAGGACGTGTGACTAACATTTCAACCAACTGGAGGTGTTAAACTCAACACTTATACATATATACATATCCTTTATATATAGCATATTTCATTCTGGCATAGTATTCTGCATATTGTGATTACCATTGTAGTGTTGGCATGAGCTAAATGACAAGTCAAGAGTAGTACCAGGTGATTTCTATCCACTTGCACCCTGCCTTATTTCAATTTCTTTAATTCATGCATGAGGACATGCAAGAACTTAGGCATGGGGGGTAGTACATATAAACTAAAAATTTTCTACCAACACCTAGGGGGAATAGATCATTTTATCAAGAGGTTTTATTAAGGATTTATTCTTCAGTAGATTCCTGAACTTAGAATCCAATATAATTTCACACTTGCACGTAGAATTTGCAATGGATCCAATGCGAAGACCAATAGACATCTCTAGTTTGTCGAGAAGAAGCATTGCTTCTTCTCCTGAACCCTTGGACAATAATTAAGGAGTCAGGTGAACCATCTTCTAGTAGATCCACCAAAAACATGTGTGAGGTGAGAGTAAAGAGTCTACTAGTGCTCTAAGATTAGTGCAAGGAATCCTAAATTCTGGATAATTGTATAGTTTTTGCTCTCAGTTCTTACATACAAATTCTTTGAGAGAATCTTTGTGAGAGCCACCAAATAAGGCAAATACATAGAGAGCAGGTTCTGATAAAACTAAGACTGAGGTGGATAGTCATGACTATCCTTCATGGAATTCTTGGCAGGACGGTACTAATATCAAGGTCAGAAATACATTTTCCCATTCATTCCCTTCCCGGTGCCGAGAATAGGCACTTCCACCAAATAAGTCACTCGATATCCTCTTGAACACCCCCAATTCCGAATAATGCCTCCTAAATAAAAGTACGTCTGTTATGTTGCGTTGTGTTGATAGATATGGCATTATGCTAGTTGGTATGAAAAAAAAAAAAGGAAAAAGTATATAAAAAAAGAAAAGAGAAAAGAAAAATAAAAACAAAAGAAAGAAAAAGAAAAAAAAATAGAAAAAGAAAAGCAAAAGAAAAAAAAATTGTCATGTTAAGAAATATGTGAGTCAAGCATATTGAGGCAACAATAGCTACCACCCTCACAAACCACCAAATACAGCCTTGACCCACTTTTTCTTGTATTTGTGACCGGCTGAATACAGGCTGAGGGTTTCTGACTTAGTCATAGTACGAGCTCTAGATGTGTGTTGACTTTTCACTTAGATCGGTTGTAGAGCTACAACAATACACGTGGCACCATCGCAACCTCCCACCACACCGAGCCCAACTCATGAAGGAGTCTCCCCATGCATCTTGGGCCATTAGATCACCTTCCAACAGCCATAAGCCGCCCACGTCACCCGCTCCCCCACTCTCTATCAAAGATGATCAAGCCTCAGCCGTTGGATCACCATCCAACAGCTAAGGGCAGATGGATGAAAAGTGACTCCCGCGATAATCCATGCACGTAGCGCAACGGTGAGAGCGCTCGAACAGCGTCGCATGATGCGGGATCAAATCGTGATCCATAGGAGATCAAGGCAGCAGTGCGTGCGGGTGAATCTCAAGCGTTTGATTGACATCAATCAGCTAAGGCGCGACCGCGTGGCACGCTGGCAAGCGTTGGAAGAAGATGCAAGTGATAATGCATGAGTAAATGCGTATGCGCATGAAGTAGGAATTCAAAGGCTGTGTAGCAGCTTGTTTTAAGCCATCTGATCGCAAGATCAGACGGTCGAGATTAAGGCACGCGATTTAAATCGCGAGGGAGCGTGCGTGGAGAGAGAAATCAGGAGCGAACATTGGGTGCACACGCGCAGCGAGCACTGAGTCGTTAGATCGCGATCCAAGGCTCCAGAGCATGCCATGTGGCGCAACCAGAGGCAATCCAAAAGTAGAATTTGCAAATGAAGGCCTATTACGGTGCGATCTGATTCGTTGATCTCCTGATCGATGAATTTGATCACCAGAAGGTTGTTGCAGGTTTTAAGGGCTCACATGCCCATCTTTCCCCTCATAAAAGCTATAAAAGAAGGCCCAAGGCCCCCTAGAAAGACATCTTCCACCAGAACTCCTCAAACCCTCTCCAACTCTTCAGACCTTCTTCTCTGGCTCTCTCTATCTCTAGCTCTCTTCCTCTGATGCGCCCACCAAGCTACCTTGGTGGATCGTCGTTGCTCTCCCCAGCCTCTCTAGAAAGTCACCACGGACCACCCGTGGTGTCCTTATTCTGCTACATAGTAGTTTTCATTTGTGCTCTAGTTAGATAGATAGCAAGAACTTGTTCTATTCATAATTATATTTTTGCAATTCACGATCAGACTATCTGCATGATATACATATTGTGATATATATATAGATGTTTAGTGCAAATTCATCGTTGTTTAAGAGGTGCATCGTAGTATAGGACAAAGTCGCTCAAAATAGATAAAATTTATAACTCGAATGTAGTCTGAGGTCGTTTGCTAGAAGCAAATATGGAATTCACGCACTAATCTTAATAATTAATGTAAATGAGCACAAGAAATTAAGCAAAGTATATATTTTCAATGAATAATAATCTGTCACATTAAATATTCAGTGAAATCCAATGTATCTCAAGAATATGATGCTAAAAAGAAAAAAAGAATAAAAGACAATGGTGATTTGAATCACCACTTATATCCTCTAAAGTTTATGCATGCATTCAACCATCAATTATCTTAAATCAACCAACAGTAGGCAAGCAATCAGATGTCTTAATAGAAGGCAAGCACAAGCCTTCTCTTCTTCTTCAGAACCTCTCCTCTTCTTCTTCTTTCTCTGCATGCACAGGCCTTCTTCCTTCTCCTCTTCTTTCTTCCTTGGCTTCTCTGCCTCACCTCTTCTTTCCTTAGCTCTGTCTCTTATGCAGGGGGGGGGCACCTTCGATTTTTGGCTAACCCCCTTACCCCGCACTCTCTCTCCTTTTCTCTCTCTGGGTTTCCACCTTTCTTCCACCTTCATAAGGCCATGCACAGTACTGGGTTATTGGGCAATCGGTCTAGAGTGCACCCGGGACCAAGGCTACCGGCATGGGGTAGCAGCTGAGGTGTGAGCAAAGGATTAGGCAGGTCGGGTGGGAGCCAAGCCCACGTGGTACGTGTCACGGGTGAAGCAAGTGTCAGGTGCGTGCGGGGGATCTCACCCCCCTGTGTGACTTAAGGCGAAGAGCCTCTAACACAAAATCAATTTAAGTCACTGTAGGTGCTCAGTGGTTCCTGAGGTGGGACTAAATCCCACTACCTTCTTCGTGCGGCTGGCAGCAGCACGAAGAAGGTAGTGGGATTTAGTCCCACCTCAGAAACCACTGAGCACCTACAGTGACTTAAATTGATTTTGTGTTAGAGGTTGAAGGAGTGAACACTGCTTCCAATTAGAGACTTAGGTCACTTCTTGGAAGGTAGCCACATCACCTAGAGGTGGCACTTAGAGCTGCAGGTGCCAAAGAGAGCTTCAAGCTTCACAAGAGCTCATCGTTAATAGTGCTGGGGACCTGCTAACCTGAAACATAAAGAATGGCCTTTCGGTCCTGTCAAATGAGTTCAGTAGCTCTGCCGTGGGACGGTGAACGTGGTGGTGGGTGCAGTGTAAGGCGAGGAGCATTGTGGAGGTCAGACGAAGTCGAGAACGGAGGCGGGAATGTAGGTTGCTCGGCGAAGGGTTCAAGTGGACGGGAAGGTGAATAGAGATAGGGGTTTTATGTGCGGAGGGACGACGGTGCTTGTGGTTGTGTTGGCGAGGTGGATGAAGTTGTGTAGTGGTGGAAACACCTCGTCGGAGTGGTTGCCGAACACGGAGATGACAATGGTGGTCGCGTGAGTCGACGGGTTGTTTTTGGATTTTTTAGGGTATAAAACTAACCTAAGAGAACTAAGGATCTAATCTAACCTAAGCCAATTAGATGAAAGGGGAGGATTCTCCTTACTGGGCGTACGCTGGCTCTGGAGAAGACGAAGGCTCCGGTGAGATAGAAGCAGCAATGACGATGGGAAGGAGGCTTCTGCTGTTGCGGGCAAGAGCAGACGAAGTTGCGGGGAATGAATCCGCTACCGATATTGCAGATGAACGACGAAGGAGATCAGGAGGAGTCGCCGAAGCTTGCGAAGCTTCTCGTCCAGAGCGGAGAGAGGAAAGGGGGGGTTTAACGGTCGGAATCAGGCTTGGAGAGACCGGTCTGCCCTGGGAGTTCATTATATAGGTAGCAAGGGGTCAGTTGAAGCTTGAAATCCAAGCTTTCAACCTTAGGAGGTCGTCGGAGTTGGAACCCAAATCTTTCATGCATTCGCATGAGAGATTAGGAAGGTCTTGGAGGGCAATATCTGATTCGTTGAAAAGGGAATTTCCTAAAGAGTCTCCAGTTTAATTTTGGGAAAGTTTCATCGATCAATCAAAGAGAACACTCTAAATGAAGCTCGTCGGAGTAGGATTCTTGAGCAATAATGGTGGAAGGACTCATTTACAAAGAACAATGGTAAATATAGGGGCCTATTTGTAAAGGATTCAAAAGTTAGGGGCATGTGTGTAAGAGAAAAGACTCAAACAGGACCAAATTGCACATTAAGTCAAGATGATCTCAGATTGTGCCCAAATTTTGGAAAAAACCTAATTTGGACCCGAGGAATCCAATGGTGAAGTTAGATTTAGGTTTTGACCAAGTTTGACTGGAGAAATTGCATAATTATCCAAATTAGGGTAAAATTCTGTCTGTGGCTCTATTTTAGGTCAAGATGGGTTTTGATGGTCAAATTTAAGGTACCAAACCTTAGATAATATTTTTCTATGATTTTTAGAGGGTTTATGTGAATTTTATCTTGACCAGAACCTTAGTAGATTAAGCAAGTCTATTTTTAAGGTTTCAAATGCCATTTAATTCCTAAAATACGCGAAAGCCCTTTTCTGTCTGTACGGACTCACTTGTTAGACATTTAAGACCATTTGACCTTTATTTAACTCTGAGAAATCCCATGATTGTTCTGCAATTGAGATATACTGTTAAACTACAGTTTTACCCCTGTTTTACTGTATTTCTCTCAGAATGATTATGCAATGAGTTATAGTCCTCTGGCTATTATGTAGAAGCATTTATTCCTTGAGTATGACTAATTAAATCTAGATATGACTAATGATGACGTTATCATCAATAGATTAGTTTACAATTAGTATCATATTCTCTAAGTTAGCATTCTAATTCAGTTTTGAATTCAAAAGCACTTTTTGCCTCCCTAAGTTCAATCGAGACTCACTTGTTTCGTTAAAATTTATTTGTCGAGACGTATTTTGTACTATACTACAACATATTCATCTTCTTTACGCGATTTACGCTATGAACACCTCACATCATATCAATCATACCATGTTTGCGAGAATGCCATAAAGAGATTTTGATTCGATATCATGTCAAATATGATTTCTATGTGAAATTTCCATAATCCAAGAGATTGCCTTATAACACATGAATGTCATGATAAGAATTCTTAAATATTTACTAAATACACCAAATTATGGAATATTTTACTTCAAAACTCCAAGTTTTAGATTTATTTCTTTCTATAATGCTAATTACGTTAGAATTAGAATAGACTAGAAAAGCTCCAGTGAAACTTACTAATTTCTAGGAAATTCACGAACATCCTAGTTTTTAAAAAAAGTAGAACCATGTAAATCTATTAATAACTTAAGTTGTATACATAGATGTTGCTTTACCTTGTTCCTAAGTTTTATGGATGAAGAGAACAATACAAGATTTAGATATCCATTACAAAGCTATTAATTAAATATCTTTTGTGATAATCTAAGTGATATCAAATTTTCCAAGAATCTTGTATAACACTCATGCACAAAGCACATGGATGTTAAACATCACTTCTGAAGAGATAATGACCTAAGGGAGAAATTATTATAAAATTTATTCTAACGAATATGCAATTAGTAAACATTTTTCATAAAATCCATAAAGCCAAAGAGATTTTCTTCTCTTAGAAGAAGATTGGGAATCTATAAGATGACTAATGTACTGTAATAATTGATATTCCTAGATCTACGTATTTGGTATTAGATAAGAATTTGTATTTAAGGAGCATAGAAACTATGGTTTAAAAACAAGTTTTGATCCTTTCTAAATATTACAAATGGGGGAGAAGAATAGAAAATTTGATATTTGTAAGTGATAAATATTTTCATAAATAACTATCATGAAGAGGGAAAAATACCTCTAAGAGAATACTCTATCAAATTTGTTTCTTATTTTGTCAACATTAGGGGGGGATGTTCAGATACATATAATGTTTAGGAGAATGCTAAGATATAGTTGAATCTATAAAGACTTTTTTGCACTCTCAATTTGTAACCAAGGATCTTAGAGAGATCAGTTATTCCTTGAGTGTTGAGCTGCATTATATTGATGAGGGCCTTCGATAATGTCAGTTTATCATTATTCTTACGCATTAAAACAAACCTAGTTCTTTTCTCAAAAAAAAAAAACAACAAACCTAGTTCTTAGGATTTTGATCCGTAAATGGGTTTCTGGGTTGCATTTAGGCGTAAATCAGGTTAGGCATGCATTGCATTTGTTTTTTTATTTTTGATGTGTTTCTTAGAGTCTTAGGGATAAGTAGAGAGCCAGATCCCTAGAACCCTAGCACTCGGGAAAGGCAACTGTTGAAGAGGAAGCTCAATTAGGCTAGGACTCAACTAATTCCAGCTCATCATGGCTGGATACCAACTCCCTTGGACTAGGGTTAGTTCCATTCAACTCACCTTAGCAGAATGGTAGCTCAAGAGAGCTCATCTTAGCTCACCCTAGCTTAGGTCAGCTCAGATCTAGCTCAACTCAGCTGAGTCTAGCTTATCTTAGCTCCTATTAGTTCACAGGGAGCTTTAGCTAGCTCAGTTGAGTTAACTAGAGATCACCTTAGCTCAGATCCAACACAACTTAGTTGAGTCTAGCTCATCTCAACTCCCACCAGTTCACTGGGAGCTCTAGCTAGCTCAACTGAGTTGACTTAAGTCCACCTCAGCCCAAGCTCAGCTCACCTCAGTTCAAGCTCAGCTCACCTCAACTCAAGCTCAGCTTAGTTCAACTCCAGCTAGCTCACAATAGCTAGACTCTAAGCTAGCTGATCTACTACTTGTCAACTAGCAGCTTAGCTAGCTCTGGAGTTCTCATCAGAGGCAGTTCCAGCTCAACCTAGCACCAGCTAGGTTAGGGCCAGCTCAATTGAGCTTAACTACCAAAGCTTGGCTACTTGCATAAGAACTAAGTAGCTAAGCTCAGTAGTTGAGCTCCCCTTGAAGCTGCCTCAGCAGGCCTAGCTCCAGAGTACCTGATACCAGCTCCAGAATACTCTTCTTTAGCTCTCCTCCATGAAACCCTAGCTCCTCCACCTCTACTCTAATAGCTAAGCTTGCTTAGCTAGCTTAGCTAAACTCTACTCCGCCAAAAACCTCCATGGCCGACCACAACTCCACCTTAACCCTAACCAACCCTAACCTAACCCAACCCCTTTTGGTGCCAACCCACCATAACTACCACCTTAAACACTCCTTCAAGTTGGCACCAAAATGATATAGCCACCCCTTCATTTTGGCACTAAGACAAGCCCTTATCCTAGCCCTACACCTCTCCCTTTATCCCCATCTAAACCCTACACCTAACCCCTTCTAGAAGCCTACTAGTGGCGCCAACCTAAGCCACCATAACCAACCCTAAACCACCACTATTCTGGTGCCAAAAACACCACCCACACCCTTCCATTTTGGAACCACCTATATCCACCCTTAATCCCATAACCACCACCATAAAAAGCCATTCTAGCCTTTACTTATATCCACGCCAACCCTACCCCTTTAACCACACTAAAGTTGGCGCCAACTCTCCCCTGACCACACCTACACACACCCCTTAAGTCCATGCAAATAACCTTAGTCCCTCATCTCATAACCACCACCATAAAACTCCATCTCCACCCTACAACACACCTAACCAAACCCTTAACCCTAACAACCACCTAAGGTTGGTGACAACCACCAAGTGCCTAATGTAAATACATTTGTTGAGGGTAAAATGCCTATTCATCATGTTCCTAGGCTTAGATTTGCATTTCATGTTATAAATATTGCATAGCATGCATCATTCTGCATTTAGAGTAGTTGTATATAATTTAGGTTAATTGCATCTTTTTTGTGGTTAGGAGAGAAGCATATTTATTTCATAGCCTCGGATTGCTGATCCAACCATACGAATCAGATCGAGACGACGATCAGAGTCCAACGCCTCTGAAATCGCCTCGATCGGAGTCCTGTCGCACCATATGCAGTCAGAGGAAGATCAACGGCCAAGGGACTAGGAGACATAATTTGAAGCTTCAAATGATAAATCTGACCACGTCGATGGATTCGGATCGACAATCGTAGCCTAACAGCATGAAAATCGACTCAATCCGACCTCTGTAGCAGCCCCTACAACAAGAAGAAGATGGACAGCCCAGACTGCGCCACGTGGCGCAGCCCAGGCCGCTAGCACACACAACACCGCACGCGCGTAGCAGCGCGAGTGCGTGCGCAGGCGCGCATGCGTGCAGCGCAACGCTAGCGCATGCATGCACACGCGCACTGTGCAAGGCAGGAGCGCGACGCCAGCATAGCGTGAGGTGGACTACAGCAACGTATGAGCTGGACTTACAGTGACACTTACAGCCGTCGGTAATTCATCGCATGCCAGCAAAGCCAGCTGTGGGCACCAGCGGACATGAGCTGCCTACAGCGACGTTTCCAGCGATGGCCTGGATGTCACTAATGGTCCCATACCGATTTTTGCCTCTTCTCCACTACTATAAAAGGACATACACCCCTTCTCTTCCAAGCCATCTCTACCTGCTCTACTCCCACCTACTCCCAAGCTCTAGTAAGCCTACCAACGCTCCATTAGAGCTTGTTCTCAAGCTCCCAAGGTGCCTATTAGTGTAGGGAACCTCTACCCCACCAAATACTCCAACTTCCCATCTCCCTTCATAGGTCACCTTGGAGCCGTCCTCCCACCTCCATTCCGGTAGCAGATCAACTCCGTCTTCTCACCTCCATTCTGGAGCTACATCGAAGCTTTCCTCAACCTAACGTCCTCCAACATCTCACCTCCGTCATCCCGCTCCTCACCACCTTCATCCGAGCTTCAGCTAGGCGCCGTCGTCTCGCCGAACAGCCGATTCAGGAGATTTCCTCTCACCTCCCTCTCTTTATATGCTTTCATAGTTTCTTGTAATTGACATTAAAAGTAATATATATCATATTTGTTCCACATCTCTATCTTGTGATACATTTGCTTGTTTTCTTTTATTTCAAAAATAGAAAAAAATAACAAAACCCTAAAATGCCAAAAAGAAACAAATCAAAGCCCGATTTTCACGTAAAGTAAACGCCACCTCCCTGTGTTCGACCCGGGACTCCCTTGGAGTTTCGGTATAAATTTTATCTGATCGACATGTTACTTGTAACCTCGATTTCTAACACGTGAAACATGCCCGACCAGTGCCCTTCCATTGTGGCGCCAACAACCCTAGCCCTAGGATCCTATAACCACCATCTAACCCCCATCATAGCTACCCATCCTATAACTAACCCTACCCCCATCCTACTCCTATAAAAACCCCCTACCACCACCATTAAAATCCAACCGGGGCTATATTTTTTCTACCCATATTTCCACCTACATAGAAGGTCAAGAGAAGAAGAAGATTAAGGGGATACTCTTTCCCCTTGGTGCCTTCCCCTCTTCTCTTCTCTCTTGTACCCACGCCAGCCAAGGGAGGAAGCCAAGAATTGGAGGACAACCTAGGGTACACGCCTACCCTAGGGAGAGGAGGATTTGAGGGTGGTACACTACCACCCTAATAGGAAGAATCAAAGGTGGCCCACACCACCTTAAGGAGGAGTTCTTGGAGTGGGAGCCATCTACTCTAGGAAGGAGAAGGCATGCCCATCTAGGGCTTGCCTTTGGAGGACGTCCAGGAAGGAGAAGGAGGAGCCCTTTTCAAGCCTAGGAGCCACTAAGCTTGTAGCAAGGAGCTTCTCCTCTTCACCATCATTTCAGGAGGATTTGTGTTTCTTTTGTTATGTGTTATATTTATTCTAGTAGTAGAAGCATTCCTCTACTAGGGTTTTTGTAAAACATTCTTTCTCAATTAAAAGTTGGCTTCTTTTTAATATAGCTTTTGTTGCAATTCCTTTTGGTTGTTTTTGTCGCATTATTCCTAGCGCACAAAAACTCTTTCTTTCTAATTACCCTAGGCCTCCACGTGCCTAGGGTGAGCTTAGAAAGAATCAACTTTTGTCACATAGATATTAGCTATTAGGGTTAGTCTTTTTCAACAAAACTCTTGTGTTCCTGTTATTTCAAAATCTAAAAAAAACCATATATATAAAACACCAAAATGAAAGTTGAGTCCCCTTTAAAGCAAGAGATTTGATTAGCAAATAATTTTGCCTCCTTGGACAACCCTAGATACCCCACTATCTAGGTTATAAATTTTAAAAGTGTATGTGATTTTGTGTGCCACAACGACTCTAAAAACACTAATTACAAATCACGCGATTTACCGCATCACTTTTTGATGTCGTTGCCAGGGAGGCACGGCTTTGCTTAATCAATTTTTCCCTTCATTGAAGTGGATCTCATCCCCTTCTCTTTCTTTTATCTTATGTGTGCAGCCCTTCTCTTTCTTTTATCTTGTGTGTGTAGGTATTGCAGGAAGAAAGTGGGAATTTAGAAGTGAAAGCTCAAAAGTTACTTTTCTTCCCACAATTTCAGGTTGGTTCTCCCTTTCTTGTCACATTTATCCTTAAAAATTACCAAAAAAATATTAAACTTGGATTTTAGGATCTTAAATATCTTAATTAAGTGGAGTGGTGCAATTTAAAATCCATTGTTTGCTTGTATTCTTCATTAAACATCACTTCACTTCAAGTGTTGGTATTCTGATTTTCCCATCCAGACTTCTGTTCGGATTTCAAAAATTTGTTCCTAACACCACAGGCCTCCTAAAATCTTGAAATTTCACCCAAAGATTTCAAATCAAGTTGGGAACATCTGTACCAAATTTCAGGCTAATTAGATTTGTATTTAATTTTAAAAAATGCATGGACTGCAGAGGGGTAACACCCTCTAATCTTCCTATTTTGTTATTGTTCGTGAATTTTTAGAATTTTTTCACTCATCCAATTTTTGTGAAATTTATCTTTATGGATTTCTTGTGAAATTCTACACATCATATAAAATTACCAAAATTTTCTGAGGCCGGTAGTGGTACGAAAAAGTCCAAAATACCCATGGGCATCAATTCTGGACTTTTACGCCAGCACAAAAAAAATTCTTTAAAAATATCAAACAAATTCCTAAAATATTAAAGAAATCTTTTATGGAATCCTTGTTTGATTTTCCATAAATTAGTTGTGTTGTTTGATCTATCTGAACCACTACTTAATACAGAAGGCCTAAAAACTGATTCCTTGGTAGTTAAATTTCTGTCCTCCGATCAATTAGATTAAGGTTTCTTTTTAATTTTTAGAGACAAACAACCAAAAGGAAACATATCCTCACCCATACAACTTGATTTCCTCTTATTTTTGAATCTCAAAACTTGTTTGAAGTCTTAAGAAAGGAAACCCTAAATGACTAATTTAAAGCAAAGCCTAAAAGATAGAAATACTTAAAATTGTGTGACAACATGTTTGAAATTGGAACCACTTTCCAATTCCTACACGCACACAAAAAAATTGAAATAATAGGACAATAACCCGATCAACACCCTCCACATTCCGTGTGCACTTTAGTATCCTAAGTCTAATTAAAATCTGTAGCAACTTGACCCCTAAGGTTTCATCAACTTAGGCTTGCTATCTAGGTCTTAAGTTTTCTTTAGTTAATATCAATTCTGTCATCTATATCTGGTGTTCAAGCTGAGGGACCATGTCAAACGACTAGACGTGGGTTTGTACAAGCACCTGGGAATTTTCTTGGGAAACGCTTGGGCCCAAAGCTCCCCTTAAACAACTTGGCTAGATTTGTTGACAAAATGGGTATTCGCTAGTGATTACTTATGTCCTACGTTGACCAAGTCTTAGGTTATTTTTAGGGAGTCACAATTAAGTTAGGTCTAGAATTTGTTGTTTGAATTGCACACTTTCTCTCGTCTCTCTCTCTTCTCCTCCCCTCCAATTCTTCCAAAAAAAAAAAAAATGCATGCACGGGCGAAGGTCCCAAAAATCACATCTAGAGGGACAATCTAATTTTGCCCCCCGCACAAGAAAATCTTTGTTTCTTCTCCTTCCTCTTCTAAAAATTTGGAAAACCCGAGAAACCGACAAAAAAATTCAGCTTCCTCTTCTAACTCGTCGGCAACCCGCAAGCTGACTTCCCCATCCCTAACCACCCTCATCTGGAGCAACCAGAAATTCCTGCAGGGCCAGGTGGCCCTCAAATCCAAACTCAAAATACAAACCCGTTTGCCTTTATGGTCGACCATTTGGTTCAGCTACAACAAAACCAAGAGAATTTGGCTAGGACTGTAACGAACCTAGCCAACCAAGGGCAAAACCCACCACCCCGCCAGCAGCCTATCATTCCTCTTAAGGATTTCTATGATCCTTCCAACTATGAGGAAAGACCCGGGGTGGTCATACCACAAGGGGATTTTGTGATCAAACCAGGCATTCTAAACCCGATCAAGCAGTTCCATGGTCTTCCAAGAGAGGATCCTTTTTGTCATCTCAAGGAATTAACTGTCCTCTCTCAAACCACTTGTTCCCGCAATGTGCAGGAAGGCATGTGGTTGATGAGACTTTTTCCTTTCTCTTTAAAAGATAAAGCTTCATACTAGTTTAGAATGGTTGGGCACTCGATCACCACTTGGCCCCAATTAAAGAGCAGTTGTCTAAAAAAAATTTTTCCGATCAGTCGAACTAATGCTTTAAGAAGATCCATAACGACCTTTCAACAAAAATTGGCGAACCCCTCCATGAAGCTTGGGAAAGATTCCAAGAACTTTTAAGAAGTTGTCCCCACCATGAAATTCCGCAATGGCAGTTAGTGCGAATCTTCTATCATGGATTAGAAGATCAGTTTAAGTGATCTGTGGATGCCTCATGTGGGAGCAATTTCCTTAATAAAGGTGCTGAAAGTGCCTATCTCCTCTTTGAAGAAATGAGTGAAAACTCATTTAATATGACTTCAATGAACACCTGTGGTAGAACTCAAAACCCCAGACACGGAGTCAATGAAATTGACTCCAAATCCACCTCTGTTCTAGTCACTCAGGATGATCTATATATGTTAGCTCAATGACTGGACCAAATGCAAATTCACTAGGAAAAGATGGAAGAAAAGATCAGTCACAAACATGCTCCACACCTTAATTCTCCACACTTTAACTCTCCACACACTAACACTCCACAACTTCTCCGAAGAGAAAATCTGCACAACATTGATGCCATACCTACTAGTCAGCAGTTTTCTGCTGATTTTCCACAAGATTTGACTAGGAATTTTGATTATCTGAATCAAAATATTCTTGATCACACCACAGAAAATATTTATGCTCTCCAAGAGCAATTTAGAAACCCCTCCAACACTTACAATCAAAACAAGAGGACCAACCCAAATCACTTCTAGAATGCCCCAAACCCGATTCTGTTTCCCAAACAAAATCACTTTGGGTATTATGGGTAACCTGCATATCAACCTAGACCATCCTTGGAAGATATCAATACCTAGGTCATGAAAACTCTGCAAGGTATGCAGAACCAAATGACAGAAGTAACTCGCATGATTACCAACTTGCAACACCAAGTTAAGGTTACTCTTGATCATCGACCTGCTGGGAATTTACCTTCCCAACCCATGCCCAACCCGAATAATCAACGGAATCAGTTCCAAGGTGGATATCTCAGTCAACCCATTCACCCAGCACCTCAGCATCCCTCGAGTTTCAATAATAGTCAGGCTTCCCATCCTCATCCTACAAACAACCAGACTGCAAATGTAGTTACTTTAAGGAACGGGAAAACCACTCAAGACCCCTACCTGTTAAAGAAACTCGTTTCAGTGAAAAATTGATCAACTCTTCCCCATCTTCCTCTAACACTATTCAGGAACCTAATAATGCAAAACAAGAAAACCCTGCACCGTTTCCACAAGCCCTCCATTCTTCACAAAATAAGAAAAAGAAGAAATCTGAGCCCACTGATAAGGAATTGATGGGTTTATTTGGGCAAGTTGAAATTAACATCCCTCTCCCAGATGCCATAAAATACAACCCTGCCTATGCAAAATTTCTAAAGGATTTGTGTACCCCAAAAAGGAAACCTAGAAATTTAGGAAAGGTGATCCTTCCTAAGACAGTCAACTCAATTGTGCAGAGCCAACTTCCTCTCAAGAAAAAATATCCAGGCGCTCCCCTTATTCAAGTAATCATTAATGATACTTCTTTTGATCACGCCTTATTGGATTTCGGTGCCTTAATTAATCTTATCCCCACAATTGGTTTTGAGGAATTTAAGATCGATGATTTAAAGCCTGTTGAGGTTACTCTTCAATTAGTAGATCGATCTACAATTAAACCAAGGGGAATTGTTGATAATGTCATTGTCCGGGTCAAAAATTGTCTATTTGCAGTAGACCCTTTAGTCTTGGACATAGAGGTACCGGAAGCTTTAAAGTTTGCCCCTATAATTCTTGGAAGATCATTTTTAGCCACTACACAATTTTGGTAAAATGAAGATCATGTGTGGTGGTGACTCTGTAACCCTAGATATTTTCTAAGCTTCTAGGAGGTTCCAAGAACCTAATTTCTTTGATGACTCGAATTCAGAAATGGAAAATATAGTGGAGGAAACTTTGCAGATTTCACATTCGGGTTCATGTTTTGCCATTAATACGGTTCCTGAACAATCCACTTCATTCCACCCTTCCACCCAAACCACACATTCAGCTAACACTCCAGCTAATCCTTTCACTCTCACTTCACCTCTAACACAAAAAGCAGAAATTCTTTCAGAGCCGAGCCCACAACTGGAGTTAAAACCTTTTCCCGACTCCCTTAAATATGTTTTCTTGGGTCCAAATCAGACCTTGCCCCTGATTATAAATTCTAAACTTACTGGGGCACAAGAACACAAACTTCTCCAAGTTTTGAGTAAATATAGAAAAGCTATTGGCCAGACCCTTTCTAATCTTAAGGGTATTCATCCATCCTACTGTACACATTGTATATATCTAGAGGACGATTCTCACCCCTCCTGCCAATCACAAAGGCAGTTGAACCCTAATAGGCAGGAGGTGGTAAAAAAGGAGATTATTAAGTTCTTTGATGCAAACACCATCCACCCCATTTCTGACAGCTCCTGGGTTAGTCCAACACAAGTAGTGCCCAAAAAGGCTGGACTAACAGTTGTCACCAATGAAAATGGAGAGAATATAGCCACTCAAACCGCCTCTTCTTAGCGTGTGTGGATTGATTACAGAAAATTAAACACTGCCACCAAGAAGGACCATTTTTCTCTCTCCGTTATTGATCAAATCTTGGAGCAGTTAGTCAGATGGGATTTTTACTATTTTCTGGATGAGTATTCCGGCTATAATCAGGTAGCGGTTCATCCTGAGGACCAGGACAAAACAACTTTCACCTGCCCCTTTAGAACCGTTGCTTTCTAAAGAATGCCTTTCGGTCTTTGCAATGCACTTGCGACTTTTCAAAGGTGTATGCTTGCAATATTTTTAGACCTGGTAGGTGAATGTTTAGTAGTCTTTATGGACGACTTCTCTATTTTTGGAGATTCTTTTGACCATTGTCTCAAGAACCTTGAAAGAACTCTCCGAAAATGCATAGAAGTCAATCTAGTCCTCAGTTGGGAAAAAAGTCATTTCATGGTCCAGGAAGGTATTATCTTGGGCCATGCTATATCAAACAAGGAATTGCGGTAGATAAAGCAAAAATAGATGCTATATCTAAGCTCCCACCACCCACTACTGTAAAACAAATCAGATCCTTTTTTGGTCATGTGGGTTTCTACCGTAGATTCAAACAAAATTTTTCCCAAATCTCCAAGCCCTTAAGTCAGCTTCTTATTAAAGACCAGCCATTCGATTTCAATGATAAATGCCTGGAGAGTTTTTTGAGGTTGAAGAAGGAAGTTACCGAGGCACCCATTTTGCAGGGACCTAATTGGAATAGTCCCTTTGAATTAATGACGGATGCCTCAGATTTTGCTGTGGGGGCCATTTTTAGGGCAAAGAATTGACAAGAAGCCCGTTGTGATCTACTATGCCAGCAAAACTCTTGATGATGCACAGCAGAATTACACGATTACTGAAAAAGAACTTACCATTGTATTTTCCCTAGAAAAACTTAGATCTTATCTTTTGGGGTCACATGTCATTGTATATACCGACCACTTAGTACTTAAATATTTGCTGACAAAAAAAGATGCAAAACCCTGCCTTATTCGTTGGATCCTGCTGCTCCAAGAATTTGACCTAGAAATCAAGGATAAGGCAAGATCGCAAAATGTAGTGGCCGACCATCTCTCTTGTCTTATGACGAATGACATAATGACCCCCCCTGATCAATTCCCTGATGAAAGCATTTTAGCTACCACCGCCCTCCATTAGTTTGCACCCATTGCAAACTATTTAGTAACAGAACGAATCCCTGCTGATTGGCCAAAAGTAAAAAGGGATAAGTTCTTTATTGATATTAAATACTATTTTTGGGAGGAGCCTGATCTTTTCTGCATTTGCTCCGATCAAGTCATTAGACGGTGTCCTGATTCAGAAATCCATGATATTCTGATACATTGCCATTCAATGGCTTATGCCAAACATTTTTCGGGCAAGAAAACTGCAACTAAATTATTTAATGTGGGATTCTTTTGGCCCAGCTTGCACAAAGATGCTCATAATTTTGTTCAGTCCTATGTGCATTGCCAGAGCATCCACAACATGACTCAGAAGGATATGATGCCCCTTAATCCTATTTTAGAGGTTGAAATTTTCGATGTATGGGACATCGACTTCATGGGACCGTTCATCAACTCTGGTGGGTATTTGTATGTACTAGTCACAGTCGACTATGTTTCTAAATGGATTGAAGCAATACCCACCCACACCAATGATCACCGTGTGGTTGTTGAATTCATTAAGAAAAATATTTTCATAAGATTCGACATTCCAAGGGCCATTATCAATGATGGAGGCTCACACTTACAATTCTGTCACCTTCTTTCTAAATATGGGGTTAATCACAAAATTTCCACACCTTATCATCCCCAAACAAATGGTCAAGCGGAAGTTTCTAACTGGGAAATCAAAAATATTTTACAAATGACAGTTAGGCCCAATAGTAAAGGTTGGTCCACCAAATTGGATGATGCTTTATGGGTCTACCGTACCGCTTTCAAAACCCCGCTTGGTATGTCTTCCTTCCATCTGATTTTTGGGAAGGCATGCCATCTCCCGGTAGAACTTGAGCATAAGGCTTTTTGGGCAATAAAGCAATTAAATATGAACTTATCTGACATCGGTATCCATATAAAATTACAATTGACTGAACTGAAAGAATTACGTAATTTTTCATATGAGAACGCACGAATTTATAAAGACCAAACAAAGAAATTTCATGATAAATACATTGTTTGGAAACATTTTGATGTTAATCAACGCATTTGGCTTTTCAATGCACGATTACGTATTTTTCCTGGAAAGTTGAAATCAAAATGGATCAACCCCTTTATTGTCCTAAAAACATATCCGTACGACGCTGTTAATCTTTTCGATCCTAAAACTAATATGACTTTTCAAGTCAACGACCAACGTTTAAAGTCCTATTTTGATCATGCCCGAATCTTCCGTCAGAATCTTTCGATTTCACCGAACCAACCACAGTTGATCACTAATGCACACTATGCCTGACTGAATGGTATAAAAGATAGCACTGGATGGAAGGTAACCCATCATTTTTTCTATTTTCTTTTTCTTTCTTTTCCCTAGGTTTTGACTATCCTAAATCTGACAGCTTTTTACTATGGTAATCCCTCTTTCCCTCCAAATGCATGAGGGCATTGCATATCTTAAGCATGGAGGGGTGTTTTCTTAAATTTTGACGATCGATTTAGGATTTTCAAAACCTAAAAACATGTATTTTCTTTAGCCATTTTTCATTTTCCTACTTGCATACCCAAAATATACATATATAAATATAAATATATTGAAAACTTTTTGAGGAAAATTTTGAAATCGGGACTAAGGTTGAAAACTCACTTTTGGTACGATGGGATTTTATCTTTAACAAACTAGGGATGAGGATACGGATCTGATTATTAGAATTTTAGGGTCTATTTTTAGACTAAATCAGATATCCTTCTCTAAACTTTCACCTGAACTCATGATAGTTCAGGTGACTTCATCCTCTTTGTAATATGGAAAGTATCTTGCTTAGTTTCTGATTCAAAAACTTGCATTTCATGTAAAACTTCCTGTGTCAAATTTCACACACAAGCCAACACCTAAAAATAACTAAAAATCATAAAAACCCCTTGTTTGGCCTTAGTAAAAGTCTGAAGCAGATCAATGGTTTGAGTTCCCACCGCTGAGGAGGAAAATGCCTCCTTTGAGGACGCAATGACAACATTTTACTGCCTCAACACTACTCCATATCTATATTTCATATCTTTAGATGGAGCATTAAAGCGCATTTTTGCAGCTCAATTGTCTTGGACGGTGCTCTACCTATAGTGTCGAAGCAAGAGCTTGAGTGTGCTTGGAGCACCCCTTACACTGCATTGTGTTTTGGGGTTATGAGCTCCTGGGTGGTTTCATGGACAGTACTATCACAAAGTATTGGAGCCAGAGCCCCCTCGAGGTTGGAAATGGGAATGATGATCCCGATGCATCTATTATAAGACTAAGCTAAAAATAAGCATGGGGGAGAAAAAAAAAAGAAAAGTTTTAAACCAAAAACACGCCCTTATAAATGTTGATTTTTCACAAGCACGGACACAAGGTTTTAAAGGTTATTGCAAGATGCGAATCAGATTCAAGAGCCAGAAAAATCCAAAAAAGAAAATTTCAAGTCATTTAAATTAACAAGGGGTTAATATGTGAATTTTTTTGGAAGATATATTGATCTCATTTTTTTCTAATTTTTGGATCCGAAAATAAATCCCGATGTTTATCCTTAACAAATCTCGTACCTCCTATGTTTGGATCATCCTATGTCTCATAATCTCTTTCTCCTCAAAAGTCGAAAAAATTAGATTTCTCAAAAATTTTATTTTGTAAAAATTAAAGTTTTGCTAAGAGACTAGCAAAAGATAAGCATGGGGGTGTGATAAACGCCAGTTTATCATCATTCTAATGCATTAAAACAAACCTAGCTCTTAGGATTTTGATCCGCAAAAGGGTTTGTGGGTTGCGTTTAGGCATAAATTAGGTTAGGCATGCATTGCATTTGTTATTTTATTTTTGATGTGTTTCTTAGAGCGTTAGGGATAAGCAAAGAGTCAGATCCCTAGAATCCTAGCACTCGGGAAAGGTAACTGTTGAAGAGGAAGCTCAATTAGGCTAGTACTCAGCTAATTCCAGCTCATCATGGCTAGATACCAGTTCCTTTGGACTAGGGTTAGCTCTATTCAGCTCCATTCAACTCAACCTAGTTGAATGGCAGCTAAAGAGAGCTCATCTTAGCTCACCCAAGCTCAGGTCAGCTCAGATCCAGCTCAACTCAGCTGAGTCAAGCTCATCTCAACTCCCATTAGTTCACAGGGAACTCTAGTTAGCTCAGCTATGTTGACTAGAGTTCACCTCATCTCAAATCCAACTCAACTTAGTTGAGTCTAGCTCATCTCAACTCCCACCAATTCAGTGGGAGCTTTAGCTAGCTCAACTAAGTTGACTTGAGTCCACCTCAGCCCAAGCTCAGCTCCCCTCAACTCCAGCTAGCTCACAATAGCTAGACCCTAAGCTAGCTGAGCTACTACTTGTCAACTAGTAGCTTAGCTAGCTCTGGAGTTCTCATTAGAGGCAATTCCAGCTCAACCTAGCACCAGCTAGGTTAGGGCCAGCTCAACTGAGCTCAACTACCCAAGCTTGGCTACTTATATAAGAACTAAGTAGCTAAGCTCAGTAGTTGAGCTCCCCTTGAAGCTGCCTCAGCAGTCCCAACTCCATAGTACCTGATACCAGCTCCAAAATACTCTTCTTCAGCTCTCCTCCATGAAACCCTAGCTCCTCCGCCTCTACTCCACTAGCTAAGCTAGCTTAGCTAAACTCTACTCCACCAAAAACCACTATGGCCGACCGCAACTCTACCTTAACCTTAACCAACCCTAACCTAACCCAACCCGTTTTGGCGCCAACCCACCATAACTGCAGATGTGCATACATCTGATTAACCAAAAATGTCAAATAATGCATGTTCTTAATACCATATTAGCATCATACATTGTAAATATTGCATAACATGCATAATCATGCATTTAGGTCAAGTTGTATAAATTGTATAGTAATTATCTCCTTTTATGACCAGGGATAGGGAAACTTGTTAATCGGGGCCTCGGATCGAAGATCCAACCATACAGATCTGATCAGGGTGACAATTAGAGTTCAACAACTCCAAGATCGCCTTGATCGAACATCCGTAGCACTAGATAGAGATCGAGGAACCCTAAAAATCAAGGGCCAAGATGGTGTTAATCTGCACCTCAGATGACAAATCCGACCACACAAATGGGTTCAGATCGACGATTGCAGCCTAACGGAGTAAAAATCGGTCCAATCCGACACCCGTGGCACCGTCTACAACACTCAGAAAATGGATGGCCAAGATGGCGCCATGTGGTGCCATGTCAGCCGACAAACAGGCCCCATGGACCCACCTCCACTTCTCTTCTTCACCCGCTGGATGAATATCCACTGTTGGATGTCCATCCAAAGGCCGCAAGAACTGCGCACTCAATTCATCCGCGCGACAAAGAAGAGTGCTCAACACAGCGGTCAAGCACCCCTTCGCGAGCGAAGGGCGCACGTTCGAGCCGAACCAAGCGCTCCAAATCAGACGGGCATGGGTGTGGGCTTGATTTGGCCATCAGATCAAGATAAGGCGGCCGAGGGGAGGAGGCATGGCGCACAAAAGATCGTCGATCGCGTACGCGCGTGATGACGCGAGTTTGAATGCCTCATCGCACGTGGGCACGCAGTAGAGGAGTTTCAAAGGCACTGGGAAGGAGCATTTTAAGCCGTCCAATCTTGAGATCGGACAACGGATCATGCACGAACATGCGCAAGCGTTTGAGGTAGCCGAAGGCGAGCAGGAGTGGGCAGCGCGCGCACGTCGACCACGTTCAGGCCTTTATTGACAGATAAATCCATCACTAAAGGTCCTAAATTAATGTTCTTGATGTTGTAATGACCAAAATGCCCCCACTCCTTGCAAATATAAAAGGAAACCCCTATCCTACGAATTTCTCATCCCTTCCTTCTCTCTTCCTCTCCAAAGCTTAAGAGAAACTTGTCCCACACCTGGGATTCTCCTAAAGAGCTAAAACCAAGTTTTTGCCCCCATTCCGGAAATGGATCCCGCGACAACGACGACGTACTGCCTCATTCCTGTTCTTCCGACTTCATCCTCCTTCCCACCTCATCCTCCGTCTTCCAGAAGGCACCTCCATCTGGCTCATCCTCCAAGCATTCGTCGAGGAGGATAACTTTTCTCTCCCTTTTCCCGCTTTCTAGAGTAGAATTTTCCTGCTTTCCAGTGTAACAGTTTCCCGCTTTCTAGTGTAATAATTTCCTGCTTTCTTAGTTGTAAAACATTATTCAAATATCAAGTGATTGTTCTTTCTCTCTCTCTCTCTTATTATTTATATTGCTTCCATTGTGATTATTTCGCCTTTTAAACAAAAGTACAAAAAAAATATAATTATGGATTTTGAGATCGACGTAGCCTCCCTGTATTCGACCCGGAACTTCTTTATGAATTTTTCAATATAAATTTTATCTATTGAATGGATTTCTTCACGACTCGAACTACAACGACAGGTTTTCGAATCCAACTCCAAACGCGTAGTTTTCCACCTTCAACATTTTGGCACCGTTGTCAGGGAGGCAACGATTTTTCAATCTTCTTTTCGCATTTCGTGCACTCTACTGTTTTCTAACTTGCTTTACCTCTTGTCTACTATTTTGCAGATACCTTCATCAGGGAATCATCAAGCAGTAGATTGGAGTAAAGTGCAGTTGAAGACGACTGTAAGTGCTCCCCATTCTTCCCCCTCCATAGATTTCATTTCATCACACTAATTCAAATTCCAATTAACGTAGGTGTTTGCATAAATCCTAGAATTAGTTTGGTTGTTTGGATTTCCACCCATATTCATTTCACCCTTGCATATAAAAAAAGAAAAAATAAAAAGATACTTTTGTGGGATAAATCAAACATATGCACAACATACACCCACATTCTAGGTACTTAACCTAATTGATTTTCTTCTACTCAACCGGATTTTGATCTGTGGAACCGGTACACAAAAATCAACATATAAAAGAGTAGAAATCAGTCTAGGTTAATCATTTTTGTGTGCCTAACTCAGTGGTGCAATTGTGGCCAATTGTTTGGGTTGTTTGGGTCACACCACTCAACCTAAAATCAACTCACCAAGTAGCTTCTTCTTAGGGTTTTCAATTTAGGTTCATACCAAGCACTCCACTTTATTTCTTATTTCAAAAGGAAAGTGATCTTCATCTGTGCTTGAAACCTGGTTTGCCTTAAACTTGATTGAATTAAATCGAATTCTAAACGCTAAAAGCTACTTAAGCAAGATTTGAACCTTAAAATCTACTCATCACAAATAATCTTACTTGAAAACTCTGGTTGTGCACGCACTCACGCATACTCAATTGATCATTAAGGGCACAACCTATTTTAAGGGGCCACCACATTACATAAGCACTACAATCCTAGGCCTAAATAAAAACAAGTAGACGTTGGCCTTAAGGACTGATTCGCTCTTCTGGGCCCAGTCTGAGATTGTTTATGATTAACCTGCTTGTACTAATCAATCTGATGTCTAGCTAGGGGAGTAGTGTCAAACAACCGCGGTTGGGGGGTACACTTGGAAATGAAGGCACAATCCAAAGGAAGAACCTTCTCCCCAGTCCCTCCTTCTAACTGGTTGGATTGAGCAGAAACAAGTAGAGTAAATCGTCTATAATCTTAAGGCAGGTTCTGAGAGTCTGTAGATCCTTAGGCTACCCACTTAAGGACAGGCTTGTTTTGTTGTGCTGCAGGGTTCTTATCCCCAGTCCTTCCGACCTTTTTCTAGTTTATGCTGGGAAGGAGGTCATTGAATCCCCGATTGGAAGAACCACTAGAGTATTCTAGGAGGTGTAGATTGGATTTTGGCCAAATTGATCCTATGGCCGATCAACAACCTCCTCTGTCTCAGGATCCACAGGAGGTATTTCAAAGGCAGCTGGAAAAAATGCAAAGAATGCAAGAATGGTTCCAAAGAATGCAGGGCGCTCAACCTTGAAGGATTTTTATGATCTTTCAAATTATAGGGAATGTCCCAGCGTCCAGATTCCTGTTGAAGACGTAGAAATCAAGCCTCAGGTGTTAAGCCTGATCAAACATTTCCATGGGCATGTCTCTGAAGACCCGTTTCAGCACTTGGAGGACTTGACCACTTTGGTCCAGACCACCAAGGCACGAAACGTGAATGAGAAGCAAATGATCATGAGGCTCTTCCCCCACTCTCTTAGGGATAAAGCCGCTCATTGGTACAGGACTATAGGAAGGCCAATTACAACTTAGAATGATGTGAAATTAGCCTTCCTAAATAAATTCTTCCCTGTCGGACGTACCAATGTGCTGAGATGGGAAATTACTACATTCACCCAGCAGTTGGGGGAGCAGTTTCATGTTGCCTAGGAGCGATTCCAGTACCTATTGCGGAGGTGTCCATACCATGAGGTGTCTGAAATGGCAACTTGTGCAGATCTTCTACCACAGGTTGACTGAACAACTCAAAAATCACGTGGATGCTTCTTGCGGAGGCAATTTTCTCAACAAAGATGCAGATAGCGCACACGATTTGTTTGAGGAGATGAGTGAGAATTCGATCAATCATGTCTCCATGGATACTTTTAACCAGTCCCAGCAACCCAGATCGAATGTTAATGAAGTCCACGACTCTCATTCATTCAATATGGAATTGATTTGTAATAAACTTGATAAAGTGGACTTGGTTGCTAAGAGAATGGAGGAGTGGATGGCTAGAAACTCAATGAACAACTCTCAATCCACTCAATCCCAGAATTCGGGATTCTATTCATCGCGAGCTCCTTCTGGATGGGAGTTTGTGAATCAACTTGATGCGACTCAACCTGTGAGTCAACATTATTCAGAACCCCACGGGTTCCAAACTGGGGCCTTTGATCCCAGTTTCTCTGATCCCTCCCTTTCTTTCTCTCCATCCTCACCCTATGAGGATGTCTATGCTGTACAGGAGAATGTTAGATCCAACCCTTACTCTAATGCTTATAATTCGGGTTGACAGAACCACCCTAACTTCTCCTAGAAAAACCTGGGGCACCAGACCCAATTCTGACCTAGTAACTATGCTCCGCAACAACCAATGGGTCAGGGTCACATTTACACTCAGTTGCCCCCAAATTAGGTCAATCAGCCAGCTTGGAATGCCCGTCAACTCATAGGGCAGGCTGATTTGAACCAACAAATGGTAGAGATGCAAGGATCTATGGTCCAGCTCATGCAGCAAATGAAAACCTCGCTGGACAACTTGCAAAATGGGTTCATTGCTAATTCTCATCAACCCGGATCTCTACCATCTCAACCCATACCCAACCCGTGTAATATCCAGAATCTGGTCAATCAAGCCTATGGGTACGGAAATCAGAGGGACCCACACACACATGCTAAGGTGGTTGAGCAGGGTCCTTCCTCTTCTTCTTCTTCCTCAAATCAACTGTTCTTAGCTAATGAAGCCCCTCCAATCTTTCCTAACCCTCCCCAAGACCCAAACCCATATGCATCTACTAATTTTGTTACTTTGAGGAGTGGTAAAGAAACTCAGGATCCACAACTACACTGTTTTGATTTACCAAATCCTGAAGACCCTAAGGAGAGAAAGGAGAACTCTGGAGAAGAAATTAAGGCTCAGGAACCTGATTCCGAAGATCCGACTCATGTTCCTTTTCCTAAGGCTTTGATTAGATCAAGGAAGAAGATGTCTGTTGATAGTAATGAGGAGCTTCTAAATATTTTCAAGAATGTCGAGATCAATATCCCGCTCCTCGATGCTGTCAAACATATACCGACTTACGCGAAATTTTTAAAGGATTTATGTACACAGAAGCATAAGTTGAGAGAATTTGTTCCAAGGAAGGTAGTACTCTCCGAGCAGGCTAGTTCTGTTATCTTGCACCACCTCCGTCAGAAAAAGAGAGATCCAGGTGCTCCTTTGATTTCTCGTGTCATCGGAGATTACACTTTTGATAGAGCACTACTAGATCTGGGTGCATCCATTAACCTAATTCCGACTTCTCTTTACGAGAAGTTTGGATTAGGTGAACTTCGACCGACTTCAGTAACGCTATAGTTAGCAGACCGTTCGATCACAAATCCACGAGGCGTTATTGAAAATGTTATTATTTTTTTTGAAGCAGAAAGGAGAGCTATCGTCCTGCGATAGCAGTCCGGAGTAGTATATTATGTGCAAAGAAGGGTTGAAGATGTTATTATTAAGGTTAAGGATTTCTATTTTCCTGTAGATTTCCTTGTCCTTGACATGGATGTACTTGAAAATATGAGGAACATGCCCATCATTCTGGGGCGTCCATTCCTGGCTACCGCCAAGGCCAACATTAACTGTGAGAGCGGTAGCATGGAAATCGCCTTTAGGGATCAAAGAATGAAATTGGATATTTTTAAGGCGATTAACAAATTTGAGGATTGTAGATTTATTGAGGAACTTGAGGATGATAATGTGTATTGAAACTTGTATGGCGATTTCTACATTTGAAAGTTCCTCCTTTGATGATGATTTGGACCCGTAACCCTCTATGGCAAACCCGCCACCTTCTAAAGAGGTTATTGATTTTGTTCACTCTCAGCCTCTTCCTCTTGATGAGTCTTCATTAACATTTTCCTTACCTTCAATCATCAACCCACCCCAGCTTGAACTGAAACCATTGGCTAAGAATTTGAAATATTAGTTTTTAGGACCACATAAGGTGCTCCCTGTGATTATCAGTGCTAAATTACCAAAGGAGCAGGAGATTAAACCAATTAAGGTCCTAAAGGAACACAAGGAGGCAATTGGTTGGACCATTCATGACCTTAGGGGAATCGGGCCATCTTATTGCAATCACATAATATTTTTGGAAGATGGATCCCGCCTTTCTCGCCAGATGTAAAGGAGATTAAACCCGAATATACGAGAAGTGGTCAAGAAGGAGATTATCAAGTGGCTCAAAGCAGGAATCATTTATCTTATCTCTGATAGTCCTTGGGTAAGTCCCATGCAAATTGTTCCTAAGAAAGTTGGGATTACCATTGTGACTAACGAGAAAGGAGAATCTGTCACAACTCATTCAGCTTCCTCTTGGAGAGTTTGTATTGATTATAGGAAGCTGGACACAGCCACGAAAAAGGATCATTTCCCTTTGCCTTTTATTAATCAAATTCTTGAAAGACTAGCCGGGCAGAAGTACGTCTGTTTCCTTGATGACTACTCGGGATACAACCAAGTCCCTATCCATCCCGAGGATCAACAAAAAATTACTTTCACTTGTCCCTATGGAACCTTTGCATTCCATAGGATGCCATTCGGCTTATGCAATGCACCCGTGACTTTTCAAAGGTATATGCTGTCCATATTCTCTGACATGGTGGGAGAGTTTATGGAAGTCTTTGTGGACAATTTCTTTATTTTGGAGAATCATTTGACTCTTGTCTAGCTAATCTTAAAATGATTTTTAAACAATGCATCAAAATAAGACTAGTCCATAGCTGGGAAAAGAGTCATTTCATGACACAAGAAGGCATCATCTTAGGTCCTGTAATCTCTGCATGGGGAATCGAAGTGGACAAAGCTAAGGTTGATGCTTTCGCTAAACTTCCACCTCCCACATCTATCAAACAAATTTGATCATTTCTTGGTCATGTAGGATTCTACAGGAGATTCATCAAGGACTTTTCGAAGGTTGCTCATCCTTTGAGCAATCTTCTCGCCGAAGAAACGTCATTTGATTTCAACGAATCATGCCGCAAGGCATTTGATTTTCTTAAAATGGCAGTCACTTGTGCTTCGGTGTTGCAACCACCAATTTGGACAGCCCCTTTTGAGATCATGATCGACGCTTCTGATTACGCGGTCAGGGCTGTTTTGGGTTAGAAAGTTGACAAGAAGCCCTCTGACATCTACTACACTAGTAAAACTCTTGGTGAGGCCCAGAGGAACTATACTATTACTAAAAAGGAATTACTAGCTGTAGTGTTTCCTTTAGAGAAATTTAGGGCTTATCTCTCAGGGTCTCACGTCATCATATATACCGACCACTCGGCCTTGAGACATTTCTTTGCCAAAAAGGATGCCAAACCCCAGCTTATTCGTTGGATTCTTCTGCTTCAAGAATTTGATCTTGAAATCAAGGATAAATCCAGGGTATAGAATGTGGTGGTAGATCATCTGTCTAGACTTTTGAGTGATTCTTCTCGTCCGGACATTCCGATTACTGATACTTTTCTGGACGAAACCATCCTTATAGTTTCAGGTGTCCAAACCTTGTGGTTTGCTGACACCGTTAATTATTTGGTCGTTGGTTAAATCCCCCAGGATTGGACCAAGCAACAACAGGATAGATGAAAATCTGAGGGTAAATATTACTTCTGGGAGGACCCTGAACTATACCGCATCGGATCTGATCAGATTATTTGCCGATGCATTCCAGAGAATGAATTCAAGAGTATACTCGAGTTCTGCCATGTATCTATGTGTAGTGGACACTTCTCCGAGAAAAAGACGGCTGCAAAAATTTTGCAATCTGGATTCTATTGGCCATCTTTATTCAAGGATGCTTAGGAATTCTCGAGGTCGTGTTCCCGATGCCAAACACTTGGGAGCATAACTAAGAGAGAAATGATGCCTCTAAACCTAATTCTTCCTGTCGAAATCTTAGACGTTTGGGGCATCGACTTCATGGGACCCTTCCTCCCTTCATTTGGACATTAGTACATTTTCGTCACTGTTGATTACGTGTCCAAGTGGATCGAAGCTATTCCCACCCGAACCAATGACCACAAGGTGGTCATAGATTTCGTCAAGAAGAACATTTTCAGTCGGTTCGGGATTCCGAGGGCCATAATCAGCGATGGTGGCACTCATTTCACTAATGTATAGTTCGTAATTTGCTGACAAAATACGGGGTTAATCACAGAATCTCCACACCTTACCATCCCCAGATGAATGGACAGGCCGAGATCTCCAATTGGGAGATCAAGAATATTCTACAGAAAACGATTAGGCCTGATCGCAAAGACTGGACTCAAAAGCTTAAGGACGCTCTTTGGGCCTACCGTACGGTGTATAAAACGCCCATCGACATGTCTCCATTTCATCTGGTGTATGGAAAGGTGTGCCATTTACCCATAGAAATTGAACATAGGGCATTCTGGGTAATCAAGCAGTGCAATCTAGATTTGAGTTTAGTAAGGAAGACCAGGAAACGCATATGAGAATGCCAAGATCTACAAGGCTCGAACCAAAGCTCTTCATGACCAATTGATTTCCCATAAGAGCTTTGAGTCGAACCAGAAGGTCTGGCTCTTTGATTCTCGACTTAAGCTCTTTCCTAGCAAACTTAGGTCGAAATGGAATGGCCCATTCGTTATCGATCAGATATTTCCAAACAGGGCTATTCAGATCTCTGACCTGAAGACGGGTGATTCATTCAAAGTCAACAGTCAACATCTGAAGCCTATTATTGACCGTACTATTCCAGAACCCATCTCAGACACGGTTGCTCTAGCCATGTTGTGACTTCTTTGGCTGGACTATGCCTATCTGACGGCATTAAACTTAGCAGTTGTACAGTCTGACTCAGAGCTGACTCAAGCTTCATATTCAGGTGATATCTTCGACATTCTACCCTTCCTTTTATGTCTTTTATTCTTAATGCGGACATTGCATCAGCTAGGCATGGGGGGGTGGATTCATTTCTGAATCAATTTATCAGCTCTGTAGAATTCTTGTAAATTCTACTTATTTTCTTATATATACATAAAAAAAAATTGAATTATGAAGGAATACTTGGACATTAGGACCTTTCAATCTTAGGAAATATTACAGTAGGATCTGAACACTAAGACCCTTCAAGTCTTTGGACTTAATCAGCCTGGGTATCCATTAAAATGTGGATTTGTTTATCGAGTCATCGCTATCCTGAATTCTATTTTAATTTGATTAAATAAGTTTGAGTGATAAGTACACGACTTATCAACTCACCCTCTGATTTTAGGGTACTATAAGTCTAAGCATTTACAGACTATTCGCACTGACTCATTGTTCAACGGTCTTAACGGAAATTGGGTAGCTAATGAACCTTCTAGGGTGACATGGCTAGCAGGTTATCATGGGTAACAACCCATAGGTAGGTTGTCCAGAGCCAAATCACAGGACCACTCTCTTCTTGCTGCCTTCAGGTAAATCCTAGACCAACGAAGCCACCTACGTAGAAAAAGGAAGAAAAAGAAAGTTCAAAAGAAAAGAAAAAAAAAGGAAAAGGAGAAAAGAAACAAAAAGAAACAAAAAAAATAAGCCACACTTCGCCGCACGAGTATGGCTGGCAAGTTGTCGGTGGTAACAGCTCATCGACCGGTTGTCCATAACCCAACTCAAGAAATTCACTAAAAATTCCAAAACACTTAGGAAGAAGCGGAGAAGTAGAATAAGCGGGGGAGATATACACTAGATTCACCCTTGTGTTGACCCCATAAAAAATAAAAGTAGGGAGAAAGCTACCGGTCGTATAGATACACCTTCAGGTAGATTTCTTTCTAAGGTCAACTACGGGCGTAGAAATCCGAAGTCTATTCTGATTGCCGATCAACGAGTTTATCACATTCACAAAAAGATGCTTAGAACTTAGGGTTCTCATCAAATCTTGGGTGGGTTGAGTGGCCGTAGAAAGCCACTCTGTAACCCTAAATTCAAAAATCTAAAAAAAAAGTAGAAGACAAGAAAAAGAGGAAAAAAGAGATCTTTCTTTGAATAAGGCAAGGACTTGAGGTGATCTGCATTTTGGCAGATGCCCGGGCACTGTTGTGTCTTTGAAAGTTCAGGTCCTAAGTAAAAATTTCTTAATGTTGAAAATGATTTGTGCCCGAGTAATCCAACCTAATTCTTTTATAAATAGCATGTAGTTTTTGCTAGGGACTAGCAAAGATAGACATAGGGGTGTGATGTGCATACATCTAATTAACCTAAAATGTCTATTAATACATGTTCTTAGTACCATATTAGCATCATACATTGTAAATATTGCATAACATGCATAATCATACATTTAGGTCAAGTTGTATAACTTGTATAGTAATTATCTCCTTTTATGGCCAGGGACAGGGCAACATGTTAATCGGGGCCTTGGATCGAAGATCCAACCATACGGATCTGATCAGGGCGACAATTGGAGTTCAACGACTCCAAGATCGCATTGATCAGACATCTGTAGCACTAGATAGAAATCAAGGAACCCTAAAGATCAAGGGCCAAGATGGTGTTAATTCGAACCTTAGACGACAAATCCGACCGCACGGATGGATTCAAATTGTCGATTGCAGCCTAACAGCGTGAAAATCGGTTCAATCCGACACCCGTGGCACCGTCTATAGCACTTAGAAGATGGATGGCCAAGATGGCACCACGTCGCGCCATCTCAACAGCCCAGCCGGCCCCAAGGACCTACCTCCACTTCTCTTCTTCACTCGCTCGACGAATATCCACCGTTGGATGCCCATCCAACGGCCGCAAGAACTGCGCACTCAATTCATCCGCGCGACAAAGAAGAGCGCTTAGCACAGCGGTCGAGCGCCCCTTCACGAGTGAAGGGCGCGCGTTCGAGCCACACCAAGTGCTCCAAATCAGACGGGAACGAGCGCGGGCGCGATTGGGCCATCAGATCAAGATCAAGCAGCCGAGGAGAGGAGGCGTAGCGCGCAGAGGATCGTCGATTGCGTATGCGCGTGATGACGTGTGTTTGCATGCCTTATCGTACACGGGTGCGCGGTAGAGGAGTTTCAAAGGCACTAGCAAGGAGCATTTTAAGTCGTCCGACATTGAGATCGGACGGCTGATCATGCGCGAATGTGCACAAGCATTTGAGGCAACCGAAAGCGAGCAGGGGCACGCAACGTCCACACGTCGGTCACGTTCAGGCCTTTAGTGATGGATAAATTCATCACTAAAGGCCCTGAATTAATGTTGTTGATGTTGTAATGACCAAAATGCCCCCACTCCTTGCAACTATAAAAGGAGACCCCTACCCTACGAATTTCTCATCCCTTCCTTCTCCTTTCTCCCTCTCCAAAGCTTAAGAGAAGCTTGTCCCACACCCGGGATGCTCCTCAAGAGCTAAAACCAAGTTTTCACCCCCGTTCCGGAAGTGGATCATGTGACGACGACGACGTGCTGCCTCGTTCCCATTCTTTCAACTTCTTCCTCTTTCTTCCCGACTCGTCCTCCGTCTTTCAAGCGTCGCCTTCGTCCGGATCGCCCTCCAAGCATTCGTCGAGGAGGATAACTTCTCTCTCCCTTCTTTTTCTACTTTCTAGAGTAGAATTTTCCTGCTTTCTAGTGTAATAGTTTCCCAATTTCTAGTGTAACCATTTCTTGCTTTCTTAGTTGTAAAACATTATTCAAATATCAAGTGATTGTTATTTCTCTCTCTTATTGTTTATATTGCTTCCATTGTGATTATTTCGCCTTTTAAACAAAAATACAAAAATATAATTGCAGAATTTGAGATCGATGTAGCCTCCCTGTGTTCAACCCAAAACTTCTTTACGGATTTTTCAGTATAAATTTTATCTGTTGAACAGATTTCTTCGCGACTCGAGCTACAATGGGTTTTCGAATCTAACTCGAAACGCGTAGTTTTCCTCCAACAACAACCACCGTAAACACCCCTTCAAGTTGGTGCCAAAATGCCATAGCCACCCCTTCATTTTGGCGCCAACACAAGCCCTTATCCTAGCCCTACACCTCTCCCTTTATCCCATCTAAACCCTACACCTAACTTCTTATAGAAGCCTACTAGTGGTGCCAACCTAAGCCACCATAACCAACCCTAAACCACCACTATTTTGGTGCCAAAAACACCACCCACACCCTTCCATTTTGGCGCCACCTATATCCACCCTTAATCCCATAACCACCACCATAAAAAGCCATCCTAGCCTTCTCTTATATCCACGCCAACCCTACTCCTTTATCCACACTAAAGTTGGTGCCAACTCTCCCCTAACCACACCTACACATACCCCTTAAGTCCACGCAAATAACCCTAGCCCCTCATCTCATAACCACCACCATATAACTCCATCTCCACCCTACAACACACATAACCAAACCCTTAACCCTAACAACCACCTAGGGTTGGTGCAAACCACCAAGTGCCCTTTCATTTTGGTGCCAACAACACTAGCTCTAGGATCCTATAACCAACATCTAACCCCCATCATAGCCGTCCATCCTATAACTAACCCTACCCCCTCCTACCCCTATAAAAACCCCCTACCACCACCATTAAAATCCAATCGGGGCTACATTTTTTCTACCCATATTTCCACCTACATAGAAGGTCAAGAGAAGAAGAAGAAGAAGATTAAGGGGATACTCTGTCCCCTTGGTACCTTCCCCTCTTCTCTTCTCTCTTGTGCCCACTCCAGCCAAGGGAGGAAGCCAGGCATTGGAGGACAACCTAGGGTACACGCCTACCCTAGGGAGAGGAGGATTTGAGGGTGGTACACTACCACCCTAATAGGAAGAATCAAAGGTGGTCCATGCCACCTTAAGGAGGAGTTCTTGGAGTAGGAGCCATCCACTCTAGGAAGGAGAAGGCACACCCATCTAGGGTTTGCCTTTGGAGGACGTCCAGGAAGGAGGAGGAGCCCTTTTTAAGGCTAGGAGTCACTAAGCTTGTAGCAAGGAGCTTCCCCTCTTCACCATCATTTCAGGAGCATTTGTGTTTCTTTTGTTATGTGTTATATTTATTCTAGTAGTAGAAGCATTCCTCTACTAGGTTTTTGTAAAACACTCTTTCTCAATTAAAAGTTACCTTCTTTTTAATATAGCTTTTGTCGCAATTCCTTTTGTTGTTTTTGCCACATTATTCCTAGTGCACGAACACTCTTTCTTTCTAATTACCCTAGGCCTCTACACGCCTAGGGTGAGCTTAGAAAGAATAAACTTTTGTCACGTAGATATTAACTATTAAGGTTAGTCTTTTTCAACAAAACTCTAGTGTTCCTATTATTTCAAAATCTAAAAAAAATCATATATATAAAACACCGAAAAGAAAGTTGAGTCCCCTTTGAAGCAAGAGATTTGATTTAGCAAACAATTTTGCCTCCTTAGATGACCTTAGATACCCCACTATCTAGGTTATAAATTTTAAAGGCGTATGCGATTTCTTATGTTACAACGACTCTGAAAACCCTAATTACAAATCATGCAATTTACCGCATCAGCCTTCTTTCTTAGCGAAGGTATATCCTTGATATGTTACAAGCAAGGATGATGGAATGCAAGCTTGAGCATTCCATCGAATCCTGCTGGTCATTTAGCTAACTCTGACAGTCTCATATTAGAGGATGTATCTTGATATCATACTATGGTTGGAAAGCTACTTTACCTAATAGATATAAGGCCAAACATAGCCTATGCCGTGGGGTGACTTAGCTAGTCTATGCAAGAACCCAAGAAGGCACACTGGGCAAGAGTATGCCAGGTTCTAAGCTACTTGAAGAATTCCCCTTGGAAACGCCTATTCTTTTAGAAGCATGGTCACCTAAAAGTGTGGGGATACTCCGATGTTGACTACGATGGAGCTTATGAGAATTAAAGATCTACCACTAGTTATTGCACATATATTGGTGGCAATCTTGTTACTTGGCAAAGTAATTAAAGTAGAATGTCGTCACAAGGTTCAAGGTATAGGGCTATGGCACATACGAACTGCGAGCTATTCTAGATTTAGTCCATCTTACATGATTTTGGAGTATTAGTCTTAGGAACTATTCTTATATTCTATGATAATGAGGTAGCCACTTTTTTTTTCTGAAAAAGATGAGGCTGCCACTTTTATTATTAATAATCTTGTTTTTCACTAGAGGACAAAGCACATTGAGGTGGATTATCATTTTATTAGAGATGCATTGATGACAAGAAAGATATCTACCCAATACATCTCTACTAAAGACCAAGTACCAGACATGTTAACCAAATCACTCTCCAGGAAGCAACGCGAGTACCTTTGTTTCAAGTTGAGCATGTCTGATATCTATGCTGAAGCTTGTGGGGAGTGCCGAGAGTTATTTCATTTATTTAAGTTGTTTATTATTTTCATATTTTATGTGGTATTTGATGTAATTGTCCCTAGGGTGTCTCTTTATACAATGACCCTTAGGGTTTCTCAATAGAATTCATAATATCTTTTCCCATCAACAAAAAGCATTTATTTTCTTAGATAAAGCTTTTGAAAAGCAAGAGTTCAAACATATCAATCTAGTTTTTGCAAGGATCTAAAACAATAAGGGGGTTACTTTATAAAGGTTCTTTTTGGAAGATTGGGAATAATCAATTAATGAACATATAGAAAGATAATTAGATTTCAAAGTTTGCTCAGAATGTGATGTCTAAAAGCATGGCTAAAGTCAACTTTACCCATATCAGCTATTCAATCTAAGAAGTAGTGACTAATAGAATGATAGAGTACCATTTTTCAAGAAGCATAACTATTATGACCCAAATCCAGCCCCTCTAGGAACCAGGGTACAGCTCGCATCGACTAACCCGAAGACCTAGTCGTCCAACGAGAGACTATCCCAAATGTACCAAGCAAACCACAAACCATGCATGCAAGTAGCTAAGCAAATTAAATAAAGCCAACAACGGAAATTATAAATGAGATTCTAGAAAGATAGCATGCCAAGAGCAGAAACATAGTCACTAGCCATCACAACTAAGGTAAAAAGGTATAACGATAATAGTTCTCAACATAAAACAGAAGTACTCACTAACAACAAAAGTAGTGGAAATGGAAAGGAACAAGTAGAACTATGGTTGGGCTCGACTGGGCCTATCATCTCTGCAGCTAGTGGTACTGGCTGCTCAACTCCCTGACCTGTACACAATTGTATATGACGGTGGTAAGCTAACGCTAAGTAGAGTGGTATATTTAAAGCAGTTATAGCATTTAAAACAATAAAGAAAAGTAGTTTTGTGCATGCATTTATCCAATTATCTAATCATACAGTTAATTTACTACTAAGTGTTCATGAGCCATATCTCTAACAAAGGTCCAAAGTGCCTCTTAAATCTTCCTGTTCCCTAAGGGAATGATTTTGATTATAGTTTTTCCCGTGATGCAAGATGTACACGTGGCACTCTCCTGGCCGGAAGAGCACCTCATGGTAGTCCTACACCCGGTCTACCACCCCGAGGTCACAACAGTGACGTAGTGGTGACTACGACACGTGCGATAAGTACACGAGTAGCTATCCCACACTGGCACGCGGTCAGTCATTTCCACTAGCGGGTACGCCCAAACATACAACACAGAACAGAATAGGGGTCTCACCCCTCAATAATCTGCGTACCCTCGCCCGACTATCCCAGTTTTCCCAGTGGGCTTCAACAGGAGTCGGTGTAAGGGGCCAGTCCTAACCTCGGGCCCCATAGGGTAGCTAGCTCCCCTCTACACAAAAGGAACAGTAGCTCTCGGTATCACATACACGAGAGCCAACTCACTTCCATACCAAGGGACAGTTGCTCTCATCAGTACCGTGTACATGAGGGCTAGCTCACTTCCTTACTAAGTCCGAACAACTGCCCGTAGGCAACATGTTCCATCATTCCACAGATTTTCCACATCACGGTTTCAGTTTTCTTTCAAATTCCCCAAACAGTTCATGCACAGCTTTCGTTATTTCTATAGCATCCAAATATCTCCATTCATGTCATGCTTAATTAAACACATAACAGGTAGCTCATGGTTTCACAATCCGGCATTTATCTCAGCAATCAATTATACAGGATCTAACATGTATTTCAATTCAAGTCATGGTTCAATAATCATAACAAGAAGCTCATGATTTATCATATTCAGGAAACATCACAACAGATTAAGCATGCATATTTCTCTATCTCAGCTCTAGGGTTCATTGCACATCCTACGGATTCAATCAATAGTTCTAACGTAACATGAACTTCAATTATGTAATTTACAAGGCATAACAAAAACCAGTCTACCAGGGTAACCGGGAGATGTGGTGGCACAAACGGTGGACCTCGCACCTCCGCTGCTTCCGTGCACACCACGAATGGATGACCTACAAATGGTCAACACACACATTACTAACAACTCACATGATAGGAATGTGCTCAAAACAATTAGAACCAAACTCCATTACATTGGAAAATCCGACAAGAAGCCAATGATACTTCGTTTGCGAAAAGCCAACCTTGTTTAGGCCTTGAACTAGCCCAAACATACTTCTCGGTTCACCTGAATTGGTCCAGGAAGGCTGGTCCAGCTGGATCGGCCACCTGATAGTTGGAACATTCCAAACAAGATGATATCAGATGTCTGGAACAACTTCCAAACGTCTTAAACGACACAAGAATGCTCACCTCACCTTCTGTGCTGAAAACAGACATCTGGAACACCTTGCGGTCATCCAGAGGTCCTTCCATACGTCTGGCAAAGCACTCGGATGTCTAAGATGGGTATCAGTCGTTTGGAGAGACGTCCAGACGTCCTAAAGTGTCTGGGGAGCTACACCTATGCCTCTTCCCAATGGCCCTACACACGCACAGTGACGTGCAGTCACTTGCAGACAGGACCTTATCGTTTGAATCTGCTTTATCGGACGTCTGGTGCTACTTCCGGACATCCAGTCAGACATCTGTGGAGAGGTACAGACGTCCGATCTGCGGAGAAAAATCTCCCCAGAGCCCTTCACGAGCCATCCTCTCCTCGCGGAAGGTGCCCACGTCCTGTGCAGTGCACACACACTAAGGCGCTTAGACTGTGCAGAGAAGAATACGTCGAACATCATGTACAAGTCTCGAATAGGGCATTACCTCTGATTCTGCGCGGACGTTCGGTGATAGCTCCGGACATCCGATCAGACATCTATTGGACTCCCCAGACGTCTGGTTCTACGGAAAAATGACTTCGCAGAACCATTCGCGAGCCTTTCCTCCTCGCAAAACACCGCACCCCCCTCACACCAAGAGTTGCAACTGCAACGCCACCCTCTCTTCCTCGGTCTCTCTCGATATCTCGGACTCCTCCCTCTCCTACCACTTATAGAGGAAATGAAAGGAGGGTGGCACCGCTGGAAGAGGGAAATAAGAGAGGGTGGGGGCTCGGGAAATGAGGCAAGGGGTTTAAATAGAGGAGGGTTAGGGTTTAGGGGTGTGGGTAGGCGTGACTGTGGGTGGGGCCGGGGCATTTTACAAGAAATGTCCAGCAAGAGTTTCATTTATCTGCAGAACCCCCAAAACAGGAAATCCAGGGGGTTACAAATTGCAGGAACCTCCCCCCCAAGTTTTCGAAAATGGCCCCACGACCCTTGGGAAGGGTCATTTCAACATAACAAACTTAAAGGAAGTTTCGTCCCCGAAACTTAGGTCAAACCAGGATGCAGGTATAAACAACATGAGCATAACAAACTTAAAGAGGATCAAACTTGGTCAGAGGTAACGTACCCTCAAAGAGCTCTGGGTACTGACCTCGCGTTGTCGCCTCAGGCTCCCAAGTCACCTCCTCGTGCCTCTAGCTTCTCCACAAGACCTTCACCAATGGCACCTCCTTCCGTCTCAGACTCCTGACAGCTCTGTCTAGTATCTAAACTGGTCTCTTAGGGTAGGTCAAGTCGTCTCCCACCTCAACGTTCTCGTGACTCAGAACATGGCTGGGATCGGCAATGTACCTCCTGAGGTTGGACACATGGAGCACGTCGTGTACTCCAGAAAGCTAGGGAGGAAGGGCGAGCCGATAAGCAATGGGTCCAACCCATTCCAAGACCTCAAAAGGTCCCACAAACCTCAGCGCGAGCTTCCCCTTCACCCCAAAATGCTACAAGCCCTTCATGGGAGAAACACGGAGAAAGACGTGATCCCAACCTCGAACTGGACCTCTCTACGCTTCAAGTTAGAGTAGCTTTTCTGTCCGCTTCCGACTTTGTGGAGTCGCCTGTGGATCTGCTCTATCACCTCCTGACTCTAACGAATCAGCTTGAGACCAACTTCCCACTTGGTCCCCACCTCAACCCAACTCAAGGGTGTTGTACACTTCCTTCCATACAGAGCCTCGTACGGTGCCGTGCCAATGCTCGAGTGGTAGCTGTTATTGTATGCAAACTCTGCCAGGGGTAAATGCTCCTCCCAGGAGTCTCTCCAATCCAACACGCAAGAATGTAGAAGGTCCTCCAACGTATGAAGGGTGCGCTCTGACTATTGTCGATCTGGGGGTGGTAAGCAATACTGAACCTCAGACAGATCCCCAAAGCCAGCTGAAACTCTGCCCATAACTGGGAAGTGAAGCAAGTGTCTTTGTCTAAAATAATCTCACAAGGGACTCCGTGAAAGTGCACCATGTCTCTGATGTAACGCTCTGCCAACTGCAATGGTCCAAAAGTGACTCGGATTGGCAGGAATCGTGTCGTCTTCGTCAATCTATCCACTATCACCCAGACTGCATCGTGTCCTCGCTCACCAGGTCCATAGTGACACTCTCCCACTTCCACTCTGGCACGGGAAGTGGCTATAGCGGCCCTGTAGGCCTCTAGTGCTCAGCCTTCACCTACTGGCATACCAAGCACTACTGCACAAATCTACCAACATCCGGCTTCATCCCCCTCCACCAGAAGTTGCATCGCAGATCGTGGTACATCTTCACATTCTCGGGATGTATGGTGAATCTGAACCGGTGTGCCTCGGTCAGGAGCTCTCTCAACAGCTCCTCGTCTCTAAAGACTCACAAACGTCCCCTCATACACAGAACTCCGTCAGTGAAAGAGAGGTCTCCTGGGTCCCCTGTCATTGCTCTATCTCGTAGTGCCTATAGGTACGGGTCATCCATTTGTCCATCAATGGTGTGGTCCAATAGCTCTGGTCGTGTCTGCCTCGACACTGTCACAACCCTGCAGTACCCTCATGGCTCCAAAGGTCGCCAACTACCCAACTCCTCCATGAGTCTCCAACTCTGTGGCTGTAAACTAGCCAAGTGGGCAGGTGCCTTTCAGCTCAAGGCTTCAGCCACCACATTGGCCTTCCCTGGGTGGTATGAGATGCTACAGTCGTAGTCCTTCAAGAGCTCCAACCACCGTCTCTGCCTCATGTTGAGCTCCTTCTAATCAAATAGGTACTTGAGGCTCTTATGGTCTGTGAAGATATCAAAAGTCTCACCATACAGGTAGTGCCCCCAGGTCTTCAGCGCGAAAACTGCTACCAACTCCAAGTCATGGGTGGGGTAGTTATGCTCATAGGGCATGAGTTGCCGCGAGGAGTAAGCGACAACGTGGCCCCATTGCAGTCTGGGATGGTGAGTACAGGAGCCAACGTCAGCCTCTCCTTCAACTCCTAAAAGCATGACTCACACTTGTTTGTCCAGGTGAAAGGCACGTCCTTCCGGGTCAACGTGTCATAGGATGCATAATTTAAGAGAATCCCCTGATAAATCGTCGGTAGTAGCCTGTCAATCCCCCAAAGTTACGTATCTCTGTTACTGTACATGGCCTCTCCCACCTAAGTACTACCTCAACATTGGCTGGATCCACAGCCAATCCGTCTCTCAAGATCACATGGCCTAAAAAGGTGACCTGTCTCAACTAGAACTCGCACTTACTGTACTTGAAGTACAACCTGCGCCGTCTCAGGGTATCCAGAACCATATGTAGATGCTATTCATGTTGCGCCTAATCCCGAGAGTAAACTAGGACATCATCGATGAATACTACCACAAACTGGTCTAGGTACGGTCTGAAGACATGGTTCATTAGGTCCATGAAAGCAGCGGGGGCATTGGTCAGCCCAAATAGAATGACAAGGAACTCATAATGACCATATCGCGTACGGAAGGCTATCATGGAGACGTCTATCTCCCTAATCCTTAGCTGATGGTAACCCGACCTCAAGTCTATCTTGGAGAACACCATGGCATCTCTCAGCTAGTTGAAGAGGTCATCAATACGAGGCAGCAGGTACTTGTTCTTGACGGTGACCCAGTTCAGCTGTCTGTAATCGACACAAAGCCAACGGGTATCGTCCTTCTTCTTCACGCATAGTCCAAGTGCTCCCCATGAGGATGCATTGGGCCTCACGAAGCCCTTCTCCAATAGGTCCTGTAATTAGGACTTGAGCTCTCGCAGCTCAAGCGGGGCCATCCTGTATGGTGCAATAGAGATGGGGCTAGTCCCCGGTACCAGGGAGATCCCAAACTCGATCTCATGCTATGGCAGTGGTCCTGGTAATTCCTCTGGAAAGATGTCCGGGTAGTCACAGACCACCAGAACATTCTGCAAATCAGTCGCTAGACTGGGCTCCGCTACTACACAAGCTAGGAAACCCTTGCACCCCTAACTCAGTAGCTTCGCTGCCCGAAGTGCGGTGATACACTTGAACCCTCCGTCCACTAGCTGACCGTGAAACTCAAAGGAAGGCAGCTCAGGTATGGAGAACACAATCTTCCACCCGAAGTAGTCCACCAAGGCGTGATAGGTGGACATCTAGTCCATCCCAAGAATCACGTCGAAATCTTCTATCTAGATCACAATCAGGTCAATGGGAAGACTATGTTCCCCTATGGTGACCTCATAGTTTGAGTAAACCCCCTCAACCACGAATAATTGCCAACCTGGGCCTCTGATAAAAAATGGATCCTCTAACGAAGTGTTGCTCGTCCCCAAACTAACAGCAAAACTTGTGGAGACGAAAGAGTGTGTGGCACCAGAATTAAAAAGTACGTAAACAAGTCTACCGGAAACTAGAACCATACCTGCCACCACTGATCCTGAAGCTTTAGCGTCTCTGTGAGTCAGGGCGTTGATACGCCCTCAACTCTGGGTGCGGAAGATGCCACCATGCTTTGGACCGAACGGGTAGCAGCTAGTCGGTATCCTCATGGCTTGCTGTCCTCCCCCACGAGCCTGGTAACCACGGCCGCCTGACCAACCTCCAGTTCTCGAAGCGGGGAGCATCTGGTGTGCTCCAGCCCTAGGTAGGCAATCCCTCCTCATGTGGCCCGCCTGGCCACACTGGTAGTAGAGAGGGGCGCGACCTCCTCCCTCGGTGTCTCCCACGACCGGATTGGTCACGTCGTAGGTCATGGCCACCTCGACTGCGCGAGAGAAGGTGGGTAGCATCAGGGGCTTCACATACCCCTGAATAGCAGACCAAAGGCCCTCAGTGAACCTCCACAGGCGCTCCTCTGTAGCAGCTGCTGACGGGGCGAAACGCGACTGTTAGGAGTGCTTGATCGAATTTCAGAAAAGTCATGTTGTTGTACAGTCGAAAAAAGCATTCAAAATAAATACAATTTATTACTTGAATTTAAAGTCCGAGGTCGAACATAGGGAGCAAATTAGGGTTTAGAAATCAAGATCGCAACTTAAGAATTTGAAAGAATATAATATGCAATAAGATCAATGTTATATCGATGCATGATAGCTTTCCTTTCTATTTCCAAAAAAAAACAAAGATCAATGTTATAGTGCAAAAAGATAAATGTAAGCATAGATATTAAAGAATCAATGTATGAGAATAAACATAAAATTGGACGAATGATTTGTGAATCAAACGCCTTAAAATGATGATGCTACAGTGCTTGATCTTTCTTCTTTCTTCTCCTTCTTCTCTTCTCTTCTCTTCCCTGTGATTGCACAGCAAAAATACACCAACAATTGTGCCAACTTGTGCTATTTCCAAGCATTACCAGTGTATATTAGGTAATCATAGTCGCATTTGTAAAAATAAACGCATGCATGCATTTATTTGAGAGGGGGGGAGTGAATAAAATGGCCTTGAAAGTAATGTATTCCTCAAGTGCTACCTCGCAAATTCACCATCTTTATTTTTATTTTTATTTGACTTTCTTCTCCGCGGCTGCAAAGCATGGCTTGATCTTCTTTGCGCCATGCTCTGCACAACCACTCCCTGCCAGCCATGCACAGCCATGCACAGCCCAGGGCATGGCTGTGCTTGCCTTCTTCCTCTTTAAAAAGGCATAGCTATCTTCTTTGTAAGGTAGCCCGGTCCACACACAGACAACACCTTCCTTCCCTTCCAAGCCGTCTCCTCCCCTCTCCCCTCCATACGCAGCCTCTCTTCCTCTTGAAGAGCTACGCTGCGGGTAGGAGCAGCTCACAGTGGTACACAACCACCACTGTGACTCCCACCACCGCCCAGCTCATCAAAGAGCCGGTAGGCATGGTGGTTCACCGCTCTGATTTCGTCGTTCCAAGCATCTCCGCCATTTCCGCAGAGTCAAGCTTTGAAGCTGAACTGCCACTGCAGCAAGGCGCTGGCCACCTCTCACCCGCACGCAGGCCACCACGCACGCCAGCAGCCGGCGCAGCTCTTTCCGCGTGCGTCAACAGGTCGCCCTCGCCCCTCAACATGCTCGCTAGCAGCCGACGCAGTCCTTCCGCGCGCGTGCCAGCTCGCTCAGCGGCTCACGCACACACAGAACCGCCAGCACCCGGTCGCGCGAGCCGAGCGTGCACTGTAGCCACTGTTCACGTGTTTCAGTGGAACACTGTGGCTACAGTGCGGTGACCGGAAAGTTTCTCTCTTATCCGGTCACCGCACGCTCTCTCTCCGTGCATCGACCGTCGCCAGCCCGTCCGCGCACACCGCACCCACGTCTCTCCCCGTGCCCGCTCTCGCGTCTGCACCCACCCGCTTCTTCATGTCCGTACCCGCCTCACTGTGCAGTGCGGTGCGCTGCGATCTCTCCCTCGCGCTCACTCCCTCCTGCGTGCACGCGCCTCTTCGTGCACCTACGTGCCTGCGCCTGCGCGTGGCCATCAGACGTCGGCCGCTGCGTCAGGACGACTTAAACGCCCGCGCCATCTTCAGCAAACGCTCTTTCTCTCTCTCTCTCTCTCTCTCTCTCTCTCTCTCTCTCTCTCTCTCTCTCTTTCTCTCCTGCAGACACATATACACACACACACACTCTCTCGTACACACACCCACTCACTTATACACTACTATATACTTATATATATATATATATACATATATATATTTATATTTATTTATTTATTTATATACATATATATATATCTATACATATATTAGTACCTATATAACTAAGTATAAGTATATATACAGATATATATACATATATATATATATATACAAATATACATACATATATACATATATCTATAACTATAAATACATACATACATATATATATATATATATATATGTATATCTATCTACATATATCTATATACATAGATACTTATACTAATATATATATATACATATGCACATATATATAACTATATACATACATTACTATATATATACATATATATATATATCTATATCTATATATATATAGTTATATATACATACATATATATCTAATTATAAATATATATATATATATACATATACATACATCTATCTATACATATATTTACATATCTATATACATATACATATATATATATATATACATATATAACTATATATACGCCTATATAATTATAACCATATATATATATATATATATATATATATATATACATGTAGATATATATTTACATATATACATATATATATATATATATTTTAATATCACTTACCATATGTTGTATCGCGGGAATATCTGCACCAGTTGCTGATATTCCCCGATACACGCGTACAGAAAGCGTTTTCACACACATCTTCCACCCATCCATCCTACACTCCATGCAGCACTTCATCCTATTGGTTGCGTCTTCCTAGACGATGACCAACTCGACACCGTGCTACACGCCATCTCCACCTCCACCCCCACCCCTATATACATATATAATATATACATATATATATACTATATTTATCTTGTTTCTATTTCTCTTTTTTGCAATTAAAAAGATAAAAAAATATATAAAAGAGAAAAGATAATCCTTGACTTGCAGGTACTCAGTCTTGCGAAGACTAGTTTTGAAACCCTAATTTGGCTCAAAGCCAAGAACCTGATTTTGAGGGTGTACCTCAAGGACAAAAATTATCAGAAAAAAAATATTAAATAGAAAAACACCAAAAACATAATAAACGAACGGAAGAGATTCATTGTAGGAAAGGCATAGAAACTTCTTCACCTCTAATCCCACTTCCCTGAGTTCGACCCTGGGCCTAAAAGTGACCAAGATAAAATCAAGTAGGCCAGGTAAAAAAATTTTGTAAAGAGATGGTTAGGCTCGATTTAGGTTAACCATTATACTAATTTCAATGATAAAATCATCATATTAACACAACCTATCCAGGACCGACCATAACTCTTTTCTAGCATCGTTGCCGGGGAAGTGCGCATTCAAGTAAGTTTTTACTCCATTCCTTTAATTTTTCTCCTCATACCCTTTTCTTCACGGGTGTTTCTGTTTGTTGGTGTGCAGGTGAACCAGTTGCAAGGAAAAGGCAGGCAGACGAAGTCGGAGACGTGGGCAGATCCAAGGCGGGAACGAGAGCGTGAAGACGCCGGCACCGCACTGGAGCTTCGCACACGTTGCTAAACAAGTAGGTCTTTCTTTCTTAACAACTTAGGTTAACTTGTCACCTTAATAATAATAAAAAAAAATTGAAAACACTTCTTGGGATCTCTTGGGGCAAGTGGATTAAAAATCACTTTTTTGCTTGTTTGTCAGCACTCCACCCTCCCTGGGATTTCCCGCCAAACTTCTCATAGCGAAGATCCTAGAATCTTGATTCTTAAATCTTTCACCGTGTGAAGTATTCTTTGAGGCAAAAAATAAAAAGATTGATTGCCATCCCTCTTTGCCTCATTTATCTGCAATTCAGGATCACATTTTTTGTGGGGAGACTTGGAATTGAGTTGATTCCAAACCCACCACGACCTTTCATGTGCCTAAGATTCAATCCTGAATACTTCAACCCCAACAATTTGATTTTCTTTACCTTATGGTTAAGCCTTGTGTGCGGAAATCATTTTGGTGATTGGGAGCACTTGAATTGAAGTGATTTGGCTCCCTTTCACACTAATCTAAAATTGATTCATGCATCCACACATAGAAATCTCCATATAGGGAAGCCTATTGCATTTTAGCATGCATTAACCAACTAACATTGAAGAAGGGTTTGTTGGGCTTAGAAGAAAACCTGTATTCTCTCAAAACCCGAAGATTGGTTGCATTGGTAATTCAGCGAAATCCTAAAATCCATACTACTTAAGGCTGAATTCTAAAAATCATTCACCAATTAAGACTTCAATTTGAGGAGATTTCCCCATTGCATACTTGGTTTACACACTTTGTAAAATCAATCACTTGGGCATTACCAGTAAATAATGCCCTTCACATTCCAGAAGCACTTGATCCTAAGCCTCTAACTAAAACTAGTAGCAACTTGACCCTTATTAAGGATTGGAGGTCTAACTACCTGCGTGTAGCACCTACATGCTGGTGAGGGTTCCCGTGTGCTATTGGGTGTCTAAGACTGGGGCAAACGGCCTTTCAATCTGGCTCGGTGGTTCCGCGGTGCTCGCATTCGGTTCCGTAGGTCGTGATAGTAGGTAACTTAGATCTTTAGGTCTAAGGGCACACTGTAGAGGTTAGGAATTTGATTGTATTGATTTGTCATCAAGTGTACCTTTGCAGCGTCATTTCTCTCATCTCTTTTCCCTTCGTATCCCCCCAATTCTTCCTGCAGTAGTGCATGTTTGGGAGGAGGTCACAAAACCCTGAACTGTGTGAATTGCCTGATAATTTTAGAAAAGAAGCCGAATTATCCTCCTCCACAAACATGGCTGCATGCCCACCCCCAAATCCCGAGGGAGGAAACCGTCCTCAAAACCCACCAGGTGGTGGAGCCTTGGATCCCATAAACCGCCTCCAAGCCCAAATAGAAATGTATAATCAACAAATTGAGGCCATTAGGGAAACATTGGAGGAAATGCAGAACCCTCCCGAACGGGAGGAGCCTAGGTCTCTCAGCTCCTATCAGAATCCCGCTGCTACAGAGACCATAGGACAAATTCGGGTCCCCATGGGTGGGGATGACTTTGAACTAAAACCTAACATAATTGGCCTGATAAATTTTCACTTCCATGGTCTTGCAAGTGAAGATCCTTTTCTCCACTTGGAAGACCTAACCCGATTGGCTAAAACTGTTAAACCAAGACATATCGGGTTACCTATAGTTCTCATGAAAATGTTCCCGTTTTCATTGCGGGATAAAGCGTCGCAGTGGTTACGCAACCTTGGGAAAACCATCCACTCTTGGGAAGAGATGCGAACAGCGTTTCTCAAGAAGTTCTTCCCAATCGGGCGAACCAATGCACTTCGTCGTGCTATCACTTCCTTTATGCAACAAAACGGCGAACAGTTTCATGAGGCATGGGAGAGATATAATGACCTCCTCAGGAAGTGTCCGCACCACGGTCTTCCTAAGTGGCATATAGCCCAGATTTTCTACTATGGGCTAAATGAGACTTTGAAGTAGATTGCAAACGCTTCCTCCAGAGGGAATTTCATGAATAAAGACGAGAATGGAGCATTCGAATTATTTGAAAATATGGGTGGAAACTCAATGAACAATGCTTCTATTGTTGCCTTTAATCATACCAGCCTACCCCGTAATGTCCACGAAGTTGACATGGGACCCTCCCATTCATCCACTGATCTCAGCCTTATTGCACAGAAATTGGATGAAGTCTTTGTCATGCACAAGAAGCTGGATGAGCTTCTGGCCAACCCCACCCGTTCTATGGCAAACACCCCCACCTCACCACTTCGTCGCAATCCCAATTCTTCCAACACCAGGCTTATCCCGAGAAATCTCGTAAGACCTTCCTTACCGAGTGTCACACCGAGCGATTCGGTAAGTCATGTGGATCTGGCTTCTGCGAGCAAGTTTTTTGACACGGAGGACCAAGCCTCCGTGTACTCGGAAGCATACTTACATGCGGACACGTCTTCTAGCATAGAAGACGCTTGCGCCATGGGGAACAACCCGTTCTCTGCCACTTATAACCCAGGGTGGCGAAATCATCCGAACTTCGCATGGTCCAACAATCCGCAGCACCAAAACCATGCGGGTGGACCAATGCGACCGTTCGCACCCGTCATCCCATGGGCCCAGTCTAATCCTATGGAGAATCCGCCATCGAGCCCTTGCATATCGTAAGCAGAACACGCATCAAGTCCTCTTGACAAATTGATGCGAATGATGACAGAAATGTCAAAGTGCCATGAAGAGAACATGACCTCTCTTCAGCACCAATTGGCGTAGCAAAATGCTGAGATCAATCAATTACGCATGGCGACTCGATCTCAGGGCACTCTTCCAGCCCAACCTGTTCCCAACCCTCGAAATTTCGTACCTCGTGGTCCTCAACCACAAGTACGACCTTCTCAGGGGCAAGTTCATTAAATTCTGCAGGCTTCGAGCATTCCACCGGGATTTCAAGCTAATCCCGCTGCAGCACCTCACTCTTATGTCCCCATTGCGAACCCTCCTCCGCCTTATGATCCCACTGGACCCGCATCGTCTAATGCAATCACTACGAGGAGCGGCAAGTAGATCGTCGATCCGCCTCGCCCTGATCCTGGCCTGTCTTCTTCATCGCCCTCTCATTCGGGATGCGCATCGCATTTGCGAGAGGACGATACACCCAAATTGGTGCCAGAATCAGTCCTATTCCCTGAGGATCTACTGAGGGAGTCAAAAGGCAAGAAGAAGGATACGCAGACCTTTGATAACCTGCGTAATTTGTTCATGGATGTTGAAATCAAGGTACCCCTTCTCGAGACTGTCAACCACATACCTTATTTCCTATAGCATCCAAGGCTGCAATTTTAACCATGCCCTGCTTGATCTAGGATCTTCCATCAATCTTATACCAACCATCATGCTCGAAAAATTTTCCTTGGGAAATCTGAAATCCACCCCTGTCACGTTTCAGTTGGCAGATCGTTTTGTCAAAATTCCAAAGGGTGTGGTGGAAGACGTGGTGGTTAGGGTCAACAGTCTCTGTTTTCCTGTTGACTTTCTTGTTTTAGATATGGAAGTTCCTAGCTCACTTTCTGATTGTCCGATCATCCTTAGTCGACCTTTCTTGGCCACAACCCGCACCCATATCTACTACGAGTCGGGCTGTATTGAGATTGCCATTGGATCTGAGAAGCTCAAGCTTAACATCTTCAAGGCAGCCAAGAAATTTGATTGTGATTGTATCGAGGATGACACGTCTGATGAGGACATGGCCATCAGTGTGTGTATCGAACTAATTGGGACCTATTCTGACTGCTGCGGATTACCTGTAAACACTGATGATTGCCAGACCAACACATATTGTGATGTTCCCCCATCCCTCCCTATTCTCATACCTTCTCCTGACCAGACTTCTGACGAGGTTTTCTCCACTTCCCATACCTCGTGGTCTGAGCCATATCCGGACTACTCACCACCGGTCCACACTCTTGAAGACCGGATTGCCCTGTCTTTCCCGCCAAATCAGGCGGAGTTACAACTCCACACTGGGACCTTGAGCCCATATACTACTCACTGGGGCTATTCCTTTTTGGATCCATCTATCCAAGAAGCCCCTCTTCTTGGCCAATCTGAGGGCCAACTTCTTCCTCTTGATTTGTTTTCTTATCCGCCTAGGACACTCTCTTCCCAAGAAATGCCAGATCTTTAACCATCCACTCCCGAGCTGAAAGAGCTGCCTAGTACACTTAAGTATGTTCTCTTGGGACCAAATGAAATGCTCCCCATAATCATTAGTTCAAAATTGACCAAGGAGCAAGAGTGCAAACTAACGAAGGTCCTTATAGAACACAAGGCAGCCATTGGATGGTCTCTATCAGACTTATCTGGCATTAGCCCCTCCTATTTCACTCACCGTATATATACGGAGGAGGAGGCTCGACCTTCCCGCGAGATGCAGCAACGTCTCAACCCTAACATGCGGGAGGTCGTTAAGAAGGAAATTATTAAGTGGCTGGATGCGGGTATAATCTACCAGATCAGCGATAGCCCCTGGGTGAGTCCGATTCATGTTGTGCCCAAAACGGCGAGACTCACCATCCATGTCAATGACAGGGGCGAATCCATCCCTACACGCACTCCTACATCCTGGAGAGTGTGTGTAGATTATAGGAAACTAAGAAATATCACTTTCTGCTACCTTTCATTGATCAAATCCTGGAGCGGTTAGCAGGAAATAAATTTTTCTGTTTCCTGGATGGATTCTCAGGATTTAACCAGGTGGCAATTGACCCCCGGGACCAAGAGAAAACCACTTTTACCTGCCCCTTCGGCACCTTTGCATTTAGAAGGATGCCGTTCGGACTTTGTAATGTGTCAGCAACTTTCCAAAGATGTATGCTGGCAATATTTCATGACATGGTGGGTGACTTTCTTGAGGTCATCATGGATGACTTTTCGGTCTTTGGACCCTCTTTTGATGAATGTCTTGCCAACCTGACACGTATCCTTAGGAGATGTATTTCTGTAAACCTCATGCTTTCCTAGAAAAAAAGTCATTTTATGGTACACGAGGGAATTGCTCTCGGACATATCATCTCCGATAGGGGTATCGAAGTTGACAGAGCTAAGCTTGATGTAATTGCTGATTTACCTGTGCCTGCCTCTATCAAACAAATCTGCTCCTTCCTGAGACACTTCGGTTTCTATTGGAGATTCATCAAAGATTTCTCAAAGATTTCTTGACCTTTAACTCATCTCCTATCAACCGACGTACCCTTCGATATGGGCCCCGACTACATACGAGCATTCACGCAGTTGCGTAATGCTGTCACCAAGGCCCCTGTTCTCCAGCCACCTGATTGGTCCCTCGAGTTTGAACTCATGTGTGACGCTTCCGACCTTGCAATCGGAGCCATCCTGGGACAAAGACGCGATAGACACCCCTTCGTGGTGTACTACGCCAGTAAGACGTTGGACGAGGCCCAGCGTAATTATACTACCACTGAGAAAGAACTACTGGTGGTCGTCTTTGGGCTGGAGAAATTCTGCTCTTACCTTCTGGGCTCACATGTTATTGTTTTCACTGATCACGTAGCCATTCGCCATCTCATGCACAAGAAGGATGCCAAGCCTAGACTGATTCGTTGGATCCTTCTGCTTTAAGAATTTGACATTGAGATTCGCGATAAGGCCGGAACCCAGAATGTTGTGGCTGATCATCTTTCTAAACTGGACCCTGACCATATTGGACTTACTCTGCCAATTAATGAGATTTTTCCTGATGAGCACCTGTTGGCAATTAATGTGGCAAGTGGACCTTGGTATGCTGACATTGCTAATTACCTTGCTTCTGGATCCCTTCCACGTGGCTGGCCTAAGAACCAGTGCGAGCGTCTCATGGCAGAAGTAAAGTATTATTTCTGGGATAATCCACTTCTTTTTCAAATAGGTGCTGATCAAATCATCCGTCGCTGTATTCCTGACAGCGAATTCCCGAGTGTGCTATCCTTCTGCCACGATGAAAGCAGCAGCCAAGGTGTTGCAGTGCGGTTTCTTTTGGCCCTCCCTTCATCAGGATGCACATAATTATGCCAAACATTGCACTAGGTGCCAGTCGTTAGGGTGAATGTCACGTCGAGACATGATGCCCTTGCAACCCATCCTAGCTACGGAAATCTTCGACATTTGGGGAATTGATTTCATGGGTCCCTTTCCTCCTTCCAACGGCTTCAAATTCATTCTCGTGGCTATTGATTATGTTTCAAAATGGATCAAGGCTATTCCCACGCGTCGTGCTGACCATGTTATATCCACTCGATTTGTCAAAGACCACATTTTTGCACGCTTTGGGATCCCTCGAGCCATTATCTCAGATGGAGGAAGCCACTTTACCCATGCTTCTTTTCGGGCACTCCTGAGGAAATACGGAGTTCACCATCGTATCGCATCCCCGTATCATCCTCAGACAAACGGCTAGGCAGAGGTGTCGAACCGGCAAATCAAGCAAATTCTCCAGAAAATGGTTCGGCCTAACCATAAGGATTGGTCCGACAAGCTGATTGACGCACTTTGGGCGTATTGGACCGCCTTCAAGGCTCCCCTTGGTATGTCTCCTTATAGAATCATTTACGGGAAGCCTTGTCATTTGCCAGTGGAGTTAGAACACCGCACTTATTAGATGGTTCGCCAATGTAACCTCGACCCAGACCTGTGTGGTCAAGAAAGGAAACTCCAACTCCAGGAGCTGGAAGAACTCCGTCGTGAAGCCTATGATTCTGCCCCAACTTTCAAGCAACGCACTAAGGCTTTTCATGACAGCCGTATTCCGTGGAAGGAATTTGAGCCATCTCAGCAAGTTTGGCTCTACAATGCCCGGCTTAAATTCTTTCCTGGGAAATTGAAGTCCAAATGGACTGGTCCTTTTCTGGTCTCGAGACCATTTCCCAACGGGGTCGTTGAGATTGAAGATCCCAAATCTGGCCATAAATTTACGGTCAATGGGCAGCGTTTGAAACCCTATCTTACTCATGAACCTGCCCCCGTTGGAGAAACTGTTGCCCTGTTGGAGGGTAACTAATGTTGCTCCTCATTATGAGTCCAGCTGGGGACGTTAAATTCAGCGCTCGTTGGAAGGCACCCCAACAACACTCCACCACTGTCACGCTCACTTCACTTTTCACCTCACCACCAACCATCCACCCACCCTACCACCCTACTGCGTACCCTCCACCTCAGCTCTCGTTACCTGATCTTTCATCCTTCCTCTACCCTACCCTGCATGCATATGAGGACATAGCATCGTTTGGCATGGGGGGTGGATAGGCATCCATAGGATCTGGGTATTTTAGGGTATCATGCAGTCTCAACCTATCTATAAATATGTAAAAGAAAAAAAAAGCATTTAGTAATGATCTGAAGGCTGAAACAAAAATAAAATAAGTGTTTATGGATATTCAAACCACTGTTTTAAAGACTTTCCAGGCCACAAAAGCTTGATTCGCTCAGGCTCAGGCTTAATTCACTTGAGCATTGACAAGATAGATCGGAATCTCTCCTAACTAAAGATGTATTCTTGTACCTAAGACACCAGTATAGGATCCATTGGTTTGCTTCTACTCGAGAGCCTAAGTAATCTTGGTTCACACTACACATATCAAGAAAGACCAGGTGAACATAAGATCCAACCCTAGTGTTCATTAGGGAAGGTGGAGTCCTTACCTGTGTACGCAGGTAGACATTTTATCCCAGGCTTTAGTCTTGTGTTTAGGAGAGACTCTTTCCACCAAAAAGGAACTCTCCCACCAAAAGAAAAGTGTGCTCCTCCAAATAAAGCTGTAAGAGATATACTGACACGTGTTTCAAAAAAAAAAAAAGGTACAAATAAGTCAGTCTGTCTCGCAAATGTCTGTAAAGTCTCCACCCTACAAAAGTTCTTCAGGGCAAACACCCTATTTTCTTTGAGCCACAAATGTCATAAAATGGTAGTTGAGTTTCTCATCATCTTTTTAAGGGTCAATCCGAAGACATGAGCTGAAACTGGGACCAACCTGCACTTAAAAATTCATGAAAGCCTGGGCTTGAGTCTTAATGTTCATCTGGTCGCTCTTGATCCGTCACTATGCACAAGCCATAATCTCTTGAGCTCTCGAGTATGGCAAAAACCTCCTGGGTCCTGGAAATCGTACTTAAGGTTTAAATATCAAGAGTCCAGGTTAGTTGAGAGATGGTCTATGTCATGTGAGACTTAAAGTACTGGTAGTCTTCTCTACAATTGGTTCTCTCAATATCCAACAAATAAACACACCTATGTCGCCTCTGAAGAAAATCTTCAACTTAAGATCATTTCTAAATACAACACAAAAATATTTTGCTAGGGACTAGCAAAAGATAGGCATGGGGGTATGATTGCAAAGCAAAAATACACCAACAATTGTGCCAACTTGTGCTATTTCCAAGCATTACTAGTGTATATTAAGTAATCATAGTCGCATTTGTAAAAATAAACGCATGCATGCATTTATTTGAGAGGGGGGAGAGTGAATAAAATGGCCTTGAAATTAACATATTATTCAAGTGCTGCCTCGTAAATTCACCATCTTTATTTTTATTCTTATTTGACTTTCTTCTCCGCAGCTGCAAAGCATGGCTTGATCTTCTTCACGCCATGCTCTGCACAGCCACTCCCTGCGAGCCATGCACAGCCATGCACAACCTAGATCATGGCTATGCTTGCCTTCTTCCTCTTTAAAAAGGCATAGCTATCTTCTTTGCAAGGGAGCCTGGTCCACACACAGACAGCACCTTCCCTTCCAGGCCGTCTCCTCCCCTCTCCCCTCCATACATAGCCTCTCTTCCTCTTGAAGAGCTACGCTACGGGTAGGAGCAGCTCACAGTGGTACACAACCACCACTGTGAGTCCCACCACCACCCAGCTCATCAAAGAGCCGATGGACGTGGTGGTTCACCGCTCCGATTTAGTCGTTCCAAGCATCTCTGCCATTGCCGCAGAGTCAAGCTTTGAAGCTCAACCGCCGCTACAGCAAGGCGCCGGCCACCTCTCGCCCGCACGTAGGCCACCGCACATGCCAGTAGCCGGTGCAGCTCCTTCCACACGCGGCAGCAGGTTGCCCTCACCCCTCAACGCGCTCGCCAGCAGTCGGCGCTGTCCTTCTGCGCGCGCGCCAGCTCGCTCAGCGGCGCTCGCACACACAGAACTGCCAGCACCCGGTCACGCGAGCCTAGCGCGCACTGTAGCCATTATTCACATGTTTCAGCGGAACACTGTGGCTACAGTGCGGTGACCGGAAAGTTTCTCACTTATCCGGTCACCGCACGCTCTCTCTCCGCACTGCGACTGTCGCCAGCCCGTCCGCGCATGCCCGGGCCCGCGTCTCTCCCTGCGCCCGCTCTCGCATCTGCACCCACCCACTTCTTCGCATCCTTACCCGCCTCAGATCACAGCACAGTGCGCTGCGATCTCTCCTTTGCACTCACTCCCTCCTGCGTGCATGCGCCTCTTCGTGCGCCTACGTGCTTGCGCCTGCGCATGGCCATCAGACGTCGGCTACTGTGTCAGGACGACTTAAACGCCCGCGCCATCTTCAGCAGACGCTCTCTCTCTCTCTCTCCTGCAGACACATACACACACACACTCTCTCTCGTACACACACCCACTCACTTATACACTACTATATACTTATATATATATATATATATGCATATATTAGTACCTATATAACTAAGTATAAGTATATATACATATACACATATATATAACTATATACATATATTACTATATATATATAAAGTTATATATACATACATATATACATATACATACATCTATCTATACATATATTTACATATCTATATACATATACATATATACATATATAACTATATATACGCCTATATAATTATAACCATATATATATATACATATACATATATATTTACATATATACATATATATATATATTTTTTTTTCATATCACTTACCATACGTTGTATCGCGGGAATATCTGCACCAGTTGCTGATATTCCCCGATACACGCATACAGAAAGCATTTTCACACACATCTTCCACCCATCCATCCTACACTCCACGCAGCACTTCATCCTGTTGGTTGCGTCTTCCTAGACGACGACCGACTCGACACCGTGCTACACGCCATCTCCACCTCCACCCCCACCCCTATATACATATATAATATATACTATATATATACTATATTTATCTTGTTTCTATTTCTCTTTTCTGCAATTAAAAAGATAAAAAAATATATAAAAGAGAAATGATAATCCTTGACTTGCAGGTACTCAGTCTTGTGAAGACTAGTTTTGAAACCCTAATTTGGCTCAAAGTCAAGAACCTGATTTTGATGGTGTACCTCAAGGACAAAAATTATCAGAAGAAAAAATATTAAATAGAAAAACACCAAAAACATAATAAACGAATGGAAGAGATTCGTTGTAGGAAAGGCGTAGAAACTTCTTCACCTCTAATCCCACTTCCCTGAGTTCGACCCTAGGCCTAAAAGTGACCAAGATAAAATCAAGTAGGCCAGGTAAAAAAACTTGTAAAGAGATGGTTAGGCTCGATTTAGGTTAACCACTATACTAATTTCAACGATAAAATCACCATATTAACACAACCTATCCAGGACCGACCACTCTATCTCTGGCAACTACTTTCTTTTTCCATCTTCTCTTCTTCTAATTCCTTGCCTTAGCCTTTCTCTTCCTCTGCCTTCTTCTCTGTCTCAGCTGCCTTCAACTTCTTCCTTCAGTTCCTTCCTTCTCTTTCTTTCTTTGCCTTCTCTTCAGCTCCTTCTTCTGCCTTCAGCTTGTTCCTTCCTCTCTCTGCTGCAACTCTTCTCTTTCCTTAGATTCTGACTTCGACTTCCTCCTTCTTCTTCCTTGGCTTTAGCCCTTAGCTTCCTCTTCGGCCTTGTCTTCCCCTTCCCCTGTAGAGCAAAACCTACCCCTACCCGCGTGAGCTCTCTTCTCTTCTTTCTCTCTTAGGTTCGCTCTCCCAGAGCCACTTTCAAAGGTAATCGGGTCGAGTACATGCCCAAGACCAGGCCCACCAGCGTGCGGTGGTGGGCGAGGTGTGCTGGGTCGGGTCAGATCACCAGGTCCGCGGGGGGTGGTCGCAGACGAGGCATCGGGTCAGGTGAGAGGGGACCTCACCCCGTGAGTAGGAGGGGAAGAGCATAATGTAGAAATTCAACTTATGCAGCTGCAGTGCGCCAAAAGCTTTCGAGGTGGGACTATCTACCCACCTTCCTCGAGCGCATCTCCGGCAGGTATGCTTCGTTCAATTGCAGCTACAGCTTCAGCCTTCGACACCAATTAGATGCCTGGAGTTATGCGTGAGTGTATCCCGAGCAACTTGGGACTATGAGCCTGGAGCAGGCGACGCCTGAAGCAGCTGCAAGCTTGCTTCGAGCTTTGCTTCAATGGCGGCGAGCCCCTGTACCTGAAACCACGCAAATGACCTTGCGGCCACGTCAAAATGTTCAGGAGGCTTCGCCAGGGCATGGTGAGTGTGCTGCGGTGGTCGGCGTGGCATGGGATCGCCTGAGGGAGCGTGCCTAGGGCACATTACGGCCATGTAAGTGGGTGTGTTCGGGGGTAATTGTGGGTGAGTGGCGGAGTGTGTGGAGTGAGGGCTTATGTTCAATGAGTCAGGGTAGAGCTTATGGACCGGTCGGTGAGGAGGAAGATGGTCTGTGGAGGTGGAGCAAACTCGCCGGAGTGGTGGCCGGAGGTGAAGGAGATGATGGTGGTGGAGTGCAGTAGTGGTCGTTCGAGGGAAATAAAGAAAGGAAAATAGAGTACAGGGTGAGAGGACTTATCTGTGAGTGAAGAGACGACAGGGGAGGTAGGAATGGCATCCGGCTCATGTTGCCGACGTCAGAGACGAAGATGCTCAGAGAAGGTGGTCGGCGAGGACGAAGGGGATGCAGAGGCATCGGCGGGTACTGCACGACGCGGACGAACGTGAGGGAGAGGAACCTGCCACCGATATTGTGGCTAGGTGACGAGGGAAACAGAGAAGGTCGTCGGAGCTTGATGAGCGGACTGGTCGGAGGAGGAGAGATGAATTTGAGGGGTTTTCTCGATCAAGTTCAAGCTTAGGAGATGCAGGGCGATTTGGGGTCTCTTAAATAGGCTTCTGAGGATGGATTTGTGCTTGGAAGCCAAGCTTCCAAGCAAGGTATGTTCACCAGCGATGGTAACTCGAAAGAGACCCAAATATCTCATGCGTTCGCATGAGAGATTGGGTACCAAGTAGGGCCTCAAATTAGGTTCACATTGGAGGAGATTTCTTAGAGAATCTCCCTTTCAATTTTGAAGGGGATTCTCTGAGAGATCAGGGAGAAATCACCCTTGCATCTTGTCGGAGTAGGATTCCCTCCACTATAATGGTAGATGGACCTAATTGCAAAGAACGAAGAAGAAGCTAAGGGGGTTTCTGTAGAGGTTTTCGAAAGATAGGGGTAGAAATGTAATCAGGCTGGACCTATTTGAAAAGTAGGTCAAGATGAATCCCCCTTAGGTCCAAATTTTGGTACAAACCTAATTTAGACCTAAGGAATCCAATGGTGATGTTGGATTTTGGGTTTGATCACATTTTCCTAGGAAATTTATGCAAAAACACAATTTAGGGCAAATATTTGTCTGAGACCCCATTTTAGGTCAAAATATGTTCCAATGGCCAAATTGAAGGTTCTAAACCCTAGATAATATTTTTCTATGACTTTTAGAGAGTTTAGGTGAATTTTATCCTGACCAGAACCTTGTTTAATCAAGCAGGTCTGTTTTAGGGTTACAAGAAGTCATTTAATTCCTATAATTCACACAAACCCTTTTCTGTTTGAACCAACCCACTTTTTATCTTGTTAAGACCATTTGACCTGTTTTTAGCCCTTGAGAAAACCCGTTGTTGTACTGTAATGGTAAAATTATAGTTTTACCCCTTATTTCTTACTTTCATCTCAGAATGGTTATTTATTGAATTAAGACCTCCAGTTGGTTATGTAGGAGCTTTTGTTCTCTTCTTTGGGTCAAAATGAGCTAGTCAGGGCTCATGATGGTGTTCCCATCATACTCCCACGCCTAGCTTTTGCTAGTCCCTTAGCAAAATTTTAAGGTTTTAACTTCGATTCTAGACCATTAGTTCCTTGATGTTCAAAAACTATGATGAGTGCTTTTTTTCTTTTTGATTAGGTTAGAATGCCAATAGTAGGCCTAGAGGTACTCAAGTACCAACCAAGATCTGGACCTGACCAGCTCTAGCCTCAGTCCGCCGTGAAGGTTTCTAAGGCCCACAGGAACTATCCTAAGGTTCGTTGGACTCCACGGTTAAAGCACCCGTGCTTGTAACATATTTTAGTCTCAGTTCAATTTGCAGTGCGTTGTTACAAGAGGGAGACAGAGGATTTTCTTTATTTGGAGAGTTTTCTCTCTCTTTTCTTTTTATTTCTAACTTCGGATTGGCTTCTCAACACAATTTGTATCGGATTCCTAGTCCCCATCATCAATCCTTGAAGGGTTCCTGGCAATCGATGCTTCATGATAGCACCGCCCATGGAAACCCCAAGAACTCTGGCTTTCAAGATTTCAAGATAATCCCATCCATGGTGTTCTATAGCTAAATCCAAACCCTAGCAATCGACATTTCGTGATAATGCCACCCATGGCATCTAAACCAGCACAGGGTGCTTTCATGCCCCCAGTAGGATATGTAAATATCCTAGGCATCGAGGAGACGATATGTTATTGCGCATCTTCGAGGGGAATTTCCTGCCTCTCTGCACTGGGATCTCGTCCAAATCAACTTATGTCGATCGACCGCTCCTAATCTAGGAGACTTTTTCAGGAGAATTAAACGCTTTTGTGTGATTTTGATACTTATGTGCACTAAACCAGACTGTGTGTGTATTAGGGTGCTTAGGTTACTGAGTCCCACAAACCAAAGGTCAGTTAACGAGGCCGAATACTCCCTAAGCCTTAGACCTAATACTTAAGCTTCGCATTTTCCCCAACCTCTTGAGGACTATCCAGATCTTAGCAGATACTTGAATTTTTAAGCCTAGGAGTCTAGCCCAAGAGGCCTAAGATCAACATTCCTACTAATCTCTTTTGTGTCTTCTTAGCACTTCTTTCCTTTCATTTTCTTTTTATTGATATGGTCTAGAACTTAGTTAATCAATTCATTTTTTACTAATGACTATCTCTTCTTTTTCTTTTCATTTTATGCTCCTTTTACTTTTCCCCTTTTTCTCCTCATGATTTGTATGGCCTCAAAATTTTCTCTTCCCTTAGAATTTTTTTGTTCTTTTTCAAGAATTTATTCATTTTTTTGGTGTTTTTGTGATATGTGATTTTTTTGTTGAAACCTTTTCTTGTGAGATGATTTTTCACGGTGTTTTGCACTTTCATAGCCCCTCATGCCTACGATTTGCAATGTCCCCATTGTAAGTTAGGTGGGTTTGAGTTCAGCTTAGATCATTCATTAGAACAGGTTTTGGGTGGGCGAACGGGTCGAGGTGACTGTTGCAAACGATTTCAAAACTCGGGTACGGGTACCTGAGGTGGGGTCAGCTGTTCTAATGGATGAACCCTAAAGTGTAATATGAATTCAGCATAGGAATGTCAAGAAAGGTTTCAGGTTTTTCAAAAATGACGGGTTGCCTCCCGTCAAGCGCTGAGTTTTACACCATCGGTTGTGTGCAATGAGCTCAGGGAGAATGGAGGGTAAAGGATATCTCAGCCAAATTTGCATCAGTCAAGTCAATGAACGGTTTGAGTCTCTGACCGTTCACGACGAAAGGTTCTAAATTGTGGCTGAGTGGACTGATCTCAATGGCTCCATTTCCAAAGATTTGTCAGACGAGGTAAGATATGATCCATTTTGATCATAGTTTTCCTAGGAATAGTTTAAGCTTGGCATCAAAGAGGACTTTTTGACCAGGGTGGAAGATCTTTTTGGATATGTGCTTGTTGTGAAAGGCCTTAACCCGCTCTTTGTAAATTTGTGAGTTCGCATACGCGTCGTGGAGTAATTCATCGATCTCGCTCATTTGAAGCTTTCTGTGGGTTCCTGTCTTAGAAAGATCTTGGTTGCAGTTTCGTACTGCCCAATAGGCTTTGTGCTCCATTTTGATGGGGAGGTGACATGCCTTCCCGTACACCAATTTGAAGGGAGACATACCTAATTGGATTTTGTGGGCGGTCCTATAAGCCCACAAAGCTTCTGGAAGTCGGGATGACCAGTCTTTCTTGTCAGGTCGAACAATAACCTGGAGGATTTTCTTGATCTCCCGATTTGATAGCCCAGCTAGACCATTAGTTTGAGGGTGGTAAGGAGTAGAGATTCGATGCGACACCTGATATATGGTCATCAGTGAGCTGAACTGAGTGTTAGTGAAATGGGTCCCTCCATCAGAGATTATAGCACATGGAATCCCGAACCACGAAAAGATGTTCTGATGAATGAATTTGATAACCACTTTATGATCATTGGTTCGGGTCGGAATGGCTTCGATCCATTTGGACACGTAGTCAACAGCAAGTAGAATGTACTCGAAACCGTCCAAAACAATAAAGGGTCTCATAAAATCAATCCCCCACACATCAAAGATTTTGCATATGAGAATCGGCTGTAAGGGAATCATATCACAATGGCTCATGTTGCCTAAGGTCTGGCAACGAGTGCATGCCCTACAGTGATTGTATGCGTCTTTGAAAATTGTGAGCCAATAGAAGCCACACTGGAGGACTTTCGCTGCGATTTTATGACCTAAGAAATTCCACCGCATGCCTGGTCATGGCAGAAGGACAATATGTCCTAAATTTCCACTTCCACGACACATCGTCGAATGATTTGATCAGCATCGATGCGGAAAAGATACGGGTCTTCCCAGAAGTAATACTTGGCATCGGAAAGAAATTTGTCCTTCTTGGCCTTCGGCCAATCAGACGAGATCTGATGTGATGCTAGGTAGTTTACTATATCAGCAAACCATGGAAGCCCTATATTGATAGTCAGGAGGTGCTCATTAGGAAAATGTTCCGTGATGGGTCCAGAAGGATCGATGATCTTAGAAGGAAGGTGGGACAAGTGATCAGCTACCACCTTCTGTTTTCCCACTTTGTCACAAATCTCGAGGTCAAACTCTTGCAATAGTAAGATCAAGTGGATTAATTGAGGTTTCACGTCCTTCTCAAAGAGATGCCTCACAGCTGTGCGATCCGAATAAATGATAACACGAGAACCCAGGAGATATGATCTGAATTTTTCCAGGGCAAATACTACACCTAGCAGCTCCTACACCGTAACTGTGTAGTTACGCTGAGCCTCGTCAAGCACCTTGCTACCATAGTAGATGACCATGGGTTTCCTGTCAATTTTCTACCCAAGTACCACTCCTACAGCGAAATCAAATGCATCGCACATGATCTCAAAGGGTTGACACCAATCAGGGGACTGTAGGATCGAAGCTTGGGTAACTCGATCACGAAGGATTTCAAATGCTTGAGTGCATTCCTTGGAGATTTTGAAAGGTACATCCTTATAAAGCAGAGTGGTCAGGGGCCACGTGATCTTTGAGAAATCAAGAATGAATCGACGATAAAAATTGATGTACCCCAGAAAAGATCGAATGTCCTTGATCGAGCTAGGCATAGGGAGTTTGGAAATCAAGTTCACCTTGGCTCGATCGACCTGGATGCCCTTTTCTAATATGAGATGTCCCAGGACAATTCCTTCAGGCACCATGAAATGGCTCTTTTCCTAAGAAAGAACCAGATTCATGTCAATGCACCATCTGAGGATTTGGTCCAAGTGCAGGAGGCAATCGTCAAATGATTCTCTGAATACTGAAAAGTCATCCATGAAGACTTCCAGATACTCACCTACCATATCTGAGAATATGGAAAGCATGCACCGCTGAAAAGTGGTAGGTGTATTGCAGAGACCGAACAGCATCCTTCGGAACGCATATGTCTCGAAGGGGCAGATGAAAGTGGTCTTTTCTTGGTCCTCAGGATGGATTGCAACCTGGTTATAACCAGAGTACCCATCCAACTTAAGGATCTAATAAATAAATGGTAGTGGGAAATGATCCTTCTTCATGGAGGAATTGAGTCTTCTGTAATCAATGTAGACTCTCCACAAATTCGCTACACGGGTCGGTATGATTTCTCTGATTTCAATCGTGATCACGGTGAGTCCTACCTTTTTAGGCATAACCTGGATTGGACTCACCCACCAACTGTCGGAGATCAGGTAGATGATCCCTGCATCTAACCACTTGATGATCTCCTTTTTCACAACCTCCTATAGATTAGGACTCGGACGTCTCTGCAATTCACAGGAAGGTCGTGTGCCCTCTTCGGTGCAGATACGATGTGTAGTAAGAGGGGCTAATACCAGTCAAATCATCGAGAGTCCATCCAATGGCTCTACGATGTTGCTGGAGAACAGTAATCAGACGGATTCCTAATCAGGTGTGAGTCTGGAGTTGATAATCACAGGAAACGTCTGATTGGAACCCAAAAAGACGTACTTCAGACGGTCGGGAAGAGGCTTGAGTTCCAAAACAGGGTTATCAGCAGCAGCGGGCGGTTCGGGGTGTGTGTCAGGAGCAAGGGAAGGAGTTATGGGTGTATCTAGTTCAGGTTCGAACTCCTCTGATTGCGGGTTTTGATTCTCTTATGGTTTATCGGAAGTTGTCAGGTTTTCCTCAATATATGGATCATCAACCATAGCCTTGATATCACATATCTATTCTATAACACCACAATTAATCCTTTGTTGGGCCTTAAAGATGTCAATCTTTAGTGTTTGGTTCCCGAATTTCAGTTCAATTTGGCCCTCCTCACAACTTATATTGGCCCTAGCCGTGGCCAGAAAGGGTCTCCCTAATATAATTGGTGTATCCCTTGGATTTTCTGGAGCATCCATATCCAAGACTACAAAGTCCACCAGGAAATAGAAATCCCTCACCCTAACAATGACATCCTCAAGTACTTCTTTAGGTGGTGTCACCTCTATTTGGTTTAAGCTCAGATTCCTCAAGATGGTCAAGTAGGGATGTAGGTATTAGGTTTATGGAGGCTCCTAGATCTAATAAAGCTCTGTCAAATTGGGTATCACCAATGGTACAGGAAATCAGGGGAGTACTTGGGTCTTTTTCCTTAGGTGGGAGTTTACTCAAAATTACAGAGCTGGCTTGCTCTGACAGTACAATCGGACTCCCACTTTTGGTTCGTGGCGTAAGCTCCCACCTAAGGGGGATCGCATCTTTCAGAAATTACAGTACAGAAATTACGCTTGGGTGTACACACATCTTTCAGAAATCGTGCGTAAGCCAGCACGTGGCGGATCACATCATTCAAGGGGATGTTTATATGGACCTATTCAAAGAGCTTGACCAGATCCTCCTCAGGAGCCACGAGTTTGTTTGACCTCTTTCCCTTAGTCAAGGCCTCGGCAAATAGAACCTTGAATGCTTCCTCTAGAATAGGTCCAGGTTCTTGATTTGGGACAGGGGTGTCCTGGATAACTATCTTAGGGCTTGGGTTACTACCAGGCTGAAAGTGGCTTGGAAAAGGTGGGTCTTGTGTTGCTTTGCCACTACGGGTTGTAACAGAATTCAATCCTACCTGATTTTGGTTTGGAGTTGCTAAAATAGGTGGTTGCTGCTGAAATCCCACATATGATGTCGAAGGTTCCATCCCGTCGGGTGATGGAACAGAAGATGCCTGATAAATCTTGTGGGCTTTGCCCGGATTTGGGTTCATAATGTGCCTCTGGTTTGGCACGTTATTTGGATTCGGTAGAGGTTGCGAAGGGAGTGTGCCAGGTTTGCAGGAATTTGCCATCTAGGCGAGTTGATTGCGAACCTCTGTGATCTCGTCCTTGTGTTATTTTTACATAGCCGCATTCGTCTTCTGAATGTCAGCTAGAGTCTGAAGGATAAGAGTCATTTGATCTATTTGAGTTGGCTCAGATTGATAGGTAGGGTTGAGCGAGGCTGAGGCGGCTGATATGGATGAGGAGCTTATGGACGAGGTTGATATGGTGGTCTTTGATTCTAATGATTTCCCGCCCACAGGAAGTTGGGATGATTTCGCCATCCAAGGTTATAGGTATTAGAGAATGGATCATTCTAGATGGCGTTGAGGTCCTTGCAGGTCTGAGGAACATCAGTAAAGTCAGAGTACGAGGGTTCAGAGTTCCCCTAACTAGAGTAGGTCGGATCGGAGTTTCTTTCAATCCTAGAGTCAGACGGGGGTAGATACGGGTCCATCCCCTGAGAAGATCGATGATAGATGTTATGCACAGCTTCCCTCCCAGAAGGTGGCTGCGCAAACAGGTTTTGCACAGAGGTGGCTCACTGTAGATGTCGAGTCAGCTCGTCTGCCTTCTTCTCAATGATAGAGACCTTGTCCAACCGACTGGCCATCAATTCCAAGTCGACGGATGTAGACAGGCCCTGCGTCTCATGTGCTCCCCTTGGATTCGTCGATGCGCGGGCATTCATCCAGTCGAATAAGCCCATGGAGTCATTATTGATGGAGTTCTCACACATATTCTCGAGAATCTCCCACACAGTGTCTTCGTGTTGACCCATGATATTTCCTTCACAGGTTGCATTGACGAATAAGCGGATGTCTTCACGGAGTCCCTGGTAAAAAGACTGGACTTGTTCCCATTTAGGAACTCCGTGATGGGGGCACTTTCGCATGAGATCCAAGAAACGGTCCCATGCTTCATGAAGGGGTTCTCCAGATTGCTAGGTGAACTGTGTGATCTGGTGTCATAAGGCATTCGTCCGACCAACTGGGAATAACTTTTTCGAAAACTCGGATTGTATTTCAACCGATGTGTTGATTGGACACATTTGAGTCCGATACCAGTGAGCTGCTTTGTCCATGAGAGAGGAGAACATCTTCATGAGAAGAATATCCCAATTTTGGACATCTACCTCGAAGGTCTAGGCCAGATGTTTGAGTTGTTTGATGTACTGGAAGAGATCCTCGGAATTAAGCTCACGAAACTTTGGAATAGCATGAATCATGTTGGGCTTGAGTTTAGAATCAGGACCTCCAGCTGGGATTTGGACTTGAGGTTCGATCGCCACCGCGGCAAGATTATAGTGATCTCGCATCATAGGACGTTGTGGCAGGTTTACAAAGGCTTGAAATAAATCATTAAGGCACTGGAGTTGGTTCTCAAGGTTATTCTCTTCTTCTACTAGTTGTGCCATGATGATGGAAGAAGGAGAATTGGGTTCTAATGAATCAGAGGAGATGTCTATGTGGAGGGGTTGCTGTGCAAACACGGACGTCAAGGCCTGGCCTCGGCGAGAGTGAATCACTAAAGGAGGTCTCAAGGATGGTCTTAAGGACCTCCTACCAAACATGCACTGATGGTTTGGACGAGAGTAGAATGTGATGGACCCAATCGAGACACCCAAAAATTTAGATGATTATAGAGGTTCGGGGCGGATGATACCCCTTAGTCAAAAAGCCGTCCACCTGAGAAATACTTGGGCAGCCAGAGAGGGAGAGTCCCGCAAAGACCCCTACACGGTAGAGCATCCCCACGAGTTACAGGGTTTCCCCCACTCAACCTCTCTTGTCACTGATGTTCCAGGTAGACAAGAATGGGAACTTTAACCTCTTAAGTACACATTTTAGTTAAGAGCAAAGGTGCTTAAGATTTCACTTGAACTTCAAATGTATTGAGTGCAAAAGTGACCTAATTTCAAGGTTGGTTGACCCAACAAGGGGGTTAACTTCACCTATTTATCCTTTGAGAAGTTTTAGGTGCTTTCTTTTAGGATTTAAGTGAGATTAAGAGCCTGAATTTTAGGGTTTTCTTGAATAAGTCTCTTCAACCAAGGCTTAGGCACACCTCTTTTTGGAGAGTTGATTCTTGCCTATGAAAGCGTGTCTCTAAAACCCTAAATTGAAATCCTTAATTTGTATCTAATCTTGGTCCAATTTAGTTGCCAAAATATGGTATCTAGGACTCAATCAAGAAGGTGGTAGCCCTAGTTACCTTAAATGGGTGCACAAATCAGTATTTGTTGTTGAAATCAAATCAGGCAACTTTGGTGAATTAGCTAGAGATGGAAAGTAGGTAGCCCTAATTGAATTTAAAGTCCGAGGTCGAACACAGGGAGCAAATTAGGGTTTAGAAATCAAGATCACAACTTGAGAATTTGAAAGAATATAATATGCAATAAGATCAATGTTATAGTGTAAAAAGATAAATGTAAGCACAGAATATTAAAGAAATCAATGTATGTGAATAAGCACAAAATTGGACGTCTGATTTGTGAATCAGATGCCTTAAAAAGATGATGCTACAAAGATGGGAACACCATCATGAGCCATAACTAGCTCATTTTGACCTAGAAAAGAGAATAAAAGCTCCTACATAACCAACTGGAGGACCTAACTCAAGGAAAAACCCTTCTGAAAGAAAAGTAAGAAACAAGGGGTAAAATTGTAATTTTATCATTGCAGTACAACAACAGGATTTCTCAGGGGCTAAACATACGTCAAATGGTCTTAACAAGATAAAAAGAGGGTTGGTTCAAATAGAAAATGGTTCACGTGAAATCTGGGGAATTAAATGACTTCTGGTAACCCTAAAACAAACCCACTTAAATCAACAGGGTTTTGGTCAAAATAAAATTCACCTAAACCCTCTAAAATTCATGAAAAAATATCCTCTAGGGTTTAGAACCTTTAATTTGGCCTTTAGAATCTATTTTGACCTAAATAGGGGTCCTAGTCAAATGCTTGCCCTAAATTAGGTTTTTTTTGTAAATTACCTAGTCAAACATAGTCAAACCTAAAGTCCAACTTCACCATTGAATTCTTTGGGTCCAAACTTATTTGGACCTAAGGGGAATTCACCTTGACCTACTTTGCAAATCAGTCCAGCCCAATGACATTTATACCCCTAACATTTGAAAACTCTTGCAGATACCCCCTAGCTCCCTCGTCGTTCTTTACAATTAGGTCCCTCCACCATTACAGCGGAGGAAATCCTACTCTGGCGAGGATTCAAGGGAGACAACTCCCTGATTCCTCAGAGAATCCCTCTCAAATTTGAAAGGGAAATTCTCTGAGGAATTCCCATTCGTGTGAACCCAATTTCCACCCAATCTCTCATGCAAACGCATGAGAGATTTGGGTCTTTTCCAACCTTCCAAGTCCGGCGAGGTTGCCGTGCTTGGAAGCTTGCCTTCCAAGCACAAGGTTCTCTGCCAGGAGCTATAAAAAGGCCCCCAAATCCTTCCCCTCCTCTCAAGCTTGATTTAGCCTGAGAAAACCCCAATCTTCCTCTCTTCTCCTCCGGCCAAATTCCCAGCAAGCTCTGGCAACTCCAATCCCCTCCTCTTGTCGCTCTGCCACAATACCAATGGCAGAGTTGCCTTTGCCTCCTTCGTCCATGTTGCGCCACACCTGCGCACGTGCCTGCCTCCCTCTCGTCGTCGTCATCCCTCTCTCACTGGGTCATCGTCTCCGACGATGGCACATACGAGCCTTCCGCCTTCTCCGCTCCCCCCTTCGTCTATTCCCTCTCAAATAAGTCTACTTCCTCTGCTCTTTATTTTTCGCTCACTTATTTCTGTTCTCACGCCCCGACGCTCACACACCACCGTCACCTTCTCCACCTTCGACAGACCACAGGCGTGGTGCTCCAGCCATTCCACGCACCCATCCACCTCGCCAACCACCTCAAAAGCTCTGCCACGTCTCACTGATCTTCATCCCTCTTCCCATTCACCGCCACACGCTCCCAACACATCCCCCGAACACACCCATCTTCACAGCCACAGGGTGACCTAGGCACGCACACCCAGGCCACCCCACGCCAAGCCAACCACCGAGACACCTTCATCGTGTCACAGTGAAGCTACCTGTGTGATTTGACGAGGCCGCAAGGCCATTTTGCTTGTAGACAGGTACAGGTGCTTCGATGCCATTGGAGCAAGCTCGAAGAAGCTTGCAAGCTTCATTCTTGGCACCAGGCATCAGGCTCCAGGTTCCCAGACATGCGAGCATCCTTCACGAACGTTTCCAGCCTGCTATTGGAGTCCAAGCCCCCCTGCACCTTCTATGATTTTTGAACACCTGCTACGTGTGCGCGCGAGAAGAAGGTAGGACATTTAGTCCCACCTCAAAAGTTTTGAGGCGGGCGGAGTGCTATAAGTAGAAAAAGTGACAGGGGCTTATCGCCTCCTGACATAGGGTGAGGTCCCACTCATCCCACTCACCTCATCCGCAACCCCACGCTCCGTGGACCTGGTTACCGACCTGACTACCTGTGCACTCCTCGCCCACCACCGCACGCCGGTGGGCCTGGTCCTGAGCGCGCTGACCCGACCCGTTAACCCGAGAAGGCTCTGGGAGAGCAAGCCTAAGAGAGAAGAAAGAAGAGAATTCACAGGGAGGGTTGGGGGTAGGTTTTTCTCCCAAGAGAAAAAGAGGAAGAAAAAGCTAAGGGTGAAGCCAAGGAAGAGGAAGGAGGAAGCCGTAGCAGAAGCAAAGGAAGAAGAAGGAGAGGCAGAAGCCACAGCAGCTAAGGAAGAGAAGGCTCGGCTAAAGTCAGAAGAAGAAGCTGAGGCTAGAGAAGGAGAAAGAAGAAAGAAGAGAAAGAAGAAGCTAAGGCTAGAGCAAAAATCAGAGAAGAGAGAAGAAATCAGAGAAGAAAGAAGAAATCAGAGAAAAAGAAGAAGAGCCAGAGAAAGAAGAAGACAGAAGAATAAAGAAGAAGCTGAAGATAGAGAATAGAAGAGAAACATCAAGGAAGCACTGTAGCATTGAGCACTTAAGACATCTGGTTTTTACATCAGACGTCCGTATTTCATTTTGAGCTTCTATATACATTGAGATCATCTTTCTTGTTTTATAACTTTAATTCTTCATTGCATATTTTATCAAATTTGAAAGTTGTGTTCTTGGTTTTTAAATCCCAATTTGCTCCTTGTGTTCGACCTCGGATTTATATTTTTTGAGTAATAAAATTCATTTGTTTTCAAAGAGATTTTGGCTATACTATGACGCATTTATTTTAAACCCAATTTCGCTTTCGACAAATATTTTAGAGCCGTTGTCGGGGAGCAACAGGCAATTTAGAAATTTTGAACACAACTTCTGACTCCATACTGACTTGATCTATTTCTTTTGTTGTAATTGTTTCAGGGGAGGAAGATTCAAAAGAAGACAGCCGCACAACAATCACACTAGGGGCAGGTAATTTCTCGTTAGCCCTTTCTCTTAATCTCCTCAATTTTGAAAAGGAAAAATAAAGAAAAAATCAATTTAGGGCTACGTGCTTTCCATATCTAGTTAATCCACCAAAGTTGCCTGATTTTGATTTCAACACATTTTGAATTGTGCATCCATTTAAGGTAACTAGGGCTATCACCTTCTTAATTGAGCCTTAGATACCATCTTTTGTGGCAACTAAATTGGACCAATTAGAGCCAACTTAAGGATTCCAATCTAGGGTTTTAGAGACACATCTTTTCTAAGCAAGAATCAAATTTTCCAAAAAGAGGTGTGCCTAAGCCTTGATTGAAAAGACTTATCCAAGAGAAACCCAAAAAATCAAGCTCTTAAGTTCACTTAAACCCTAAAAGAAAGGACCTAAAGCTCTCAAAGGACAAATAGGTGAAGTTGACCCCTTGGGTCAACCAACCTTGAAATTAGGTCACTTTTGCACTCAAAATATCTAATGTTCAAGTAGAACCCTAAGCACTGTTGATCTTAATTAAAAGTGGTAGACTTAAGAGGTCAAGGTCCCCATTTTGGTCTACCTAGAATCTCAGTGACAAAAGAGGTCGGGTGGGGGAAACCCTGTAACTCGTGGGGATGCTCTACTGTGTAGGGGTCTTTGCAGGAATCTCCCTCTCTAGTTGTCCAGGTATTTCTCAGGTGGACGGCTTTTCTGACTAAGGGGTATCATCCGCCTCGAACCTCTATAGTCATCCAAAATTTTTAGGTGTCTCGATTGGGTCCAGCACATTCTGATCTCATCTAATCTATCAGTGCATGTTTGGTAGGAGGTCCTTGAGACCATCCTTAAGACCTCATTTAGAAATCCACTCCCATCGAGGCTAAGCCTCGACGTTCGTGTTTGTGTAGCAAACCCACCACATAGACCTCTTCTTTGATTCATCAGAACCAAATTCTCCTTCTTCCATCATGGCATAACCAATTGAATAAGAAAACAACCTTGAACACCAACTCCAATGCCTGAATGATCTATTCCAAAACTTTGTAAACCCACCATAGCATCCTATGATGCGAGATCGCTATAATCCCGCTGCGGTGGCGATTAAGCTTCGAGTCCAAATCCCGACTGGAGGTCATGATTCTGAACTCAAAGCCAACATGATTCATGCTATCCCAAAGTTCCATGGGCTTAACTCCGAGGATCCCTTCCAGCACATCAAACAACTCAAACATTTGGCCCAGACCTTCAGGTCAAATGTACAAAATCGAGATATTCTGCTTATGAAGATGTTTTCCTTCTCCCTTATGGACAAGGCAGCTCATTGGTACCAGACTCAGACGCATCTGATCAACACGTGGGTTGAACTCCAATCCGAATTTTTGAAAAAGTTCTGCCCCGTTGGTCGGACAAATGCCTTGCACCACCAGATCACTCACTTCACTCAGCAATCTAGAGAACCTCTTCATGAGGCATGGGACCAATTCTTGGATCTCATGCAAAAGTGCCCATGGGAACAATTCTTGGACCAACTTAGCAATCTCATGAGTTCCTAAATGGGAACAAGTCCAGTCTTTTTACCTGGGACATTGTGAAGACATTCGATTATTCGTCAATGCAACCTAGGGAGGGAATATCATGGGTCAACACGAAGACACTATGTGGAAGATTCTCGAGAATATGTGCGAGAACTCCATCAATAATCACTCCATGGGCTTATTCGACCGGATGAATGCCTATGCATCGACGAATCCTAGGGGAGCACATGAGACGTAGGGCCTGTCCGCATCCGTCGACTTGGAACTAATGGCCAGTCGGTTGGACAAGTTCTCTATCATTGAAAATAAGGTGGACGAGCTGACTCGACATCTGCAGCGAGCCACCTCTGCGCAAAACCCATTTGCACAGCCACCTCTGCGCAAAACCCATTTGCACAGCCACCTCTTGCAAGGGAAACTGTGTAGAACATCTATCACCGATCTTCTCAGGGGATGGACCCATATCCCCCCCCGTCTAACTCCACGATCAAAGGAAACTCCGATCCAATCAACTCTAGTTGGGGGAACTCTGAACCCTCGTACTCTGATTTTCTCGAGGTTCCTCAAACCTGCGAGGACCTCAATGCCATCCAGAATGACCCATTCTCCAATATCTATAACCCCAGATGGTGAAATCATCCCAACTTCCTATAGGCGGGAAATAATCAGAATCAAAAACCACCTTATCAACCTCGTCCATATCAGCCGCCTCAGCCTCGTCCCAACCCCACCTATCAATCTGGGCCCAACCAAGCAGATCAAATGACTCATATCCTTCAGACTCTGGCTGACATTCAAAAGACGAATGCGACAATACAAAAATAGCACAAGGACGAGATCATAGAGGTTCGCAATCAACTCGCCCAGATGGAAAATTCCTGCCAACCTAGCACACTCCCTTCGCAACCTCTGCCGAATCCAAATAACGTTCCGACCTAGAGGCGCATTATGAACCCAAATCCGGGCCACGCCCACATGATTTATCAGGCCCCTTCTGTTCCATCACCCGACGGGATGGAAGCTTCGACATCTTATGTGAGATTTCAACAGCAACCACCTATTTTACTAACCCCAAACCAAAACCAGGCAGGACTGAACTCCGTAACAACCCGTAGTGGTAAAGCAACTCAAGACCCACCTTATCCAAGCCACTCTAAGCCTGGTAGTAACCCAAGCCCTAGGATAGTTATCCAGGACACCCCTGTCCCAGATCAAGAACCTGGACCTATTCTAGAGGAACCAACCAAGGTTCCATTTCCCGAGGCCTTGACCAAGGGAAAGAGGATAACCAAACCCATGGCTCCTGAGGAGGATCTGGTCAAGCTCTTTGAACAGGTCCATATAAACATCCCCTTGATGGATGCAATCTGCCACGTACAGGCTTACGCACAATTTCTGAAGGACGTGTGTACACCCAAGCATAAGCTGCGAACCAAAAGTGGGAGTCCGATTGTACTGTCAGAGCAAATCAGCTCTGTAATTTTTAGCAAACTCCAACCTAAGGCTAAAGACCCAAGTACTCCCCTGATTTCATGTACTATTGGTGATACCCAATTCAACAGAGCCTTATTAGATTTAGCTGCCTCCATAAACCTAATACCTACATCCCTCCTTGACCACCTTGGAGAATTTGAGCTTAAATCGACAGAGGTGACACTGTAGTTAGCTGACTGGTCCATTAAGTCACCTAAAGGAGTACTCGAAGATGTCATCGTTAAGGTATGGGATTTCTATTTCCCGATGGATTTTATAGTCTTGGACATGGATGCACCTGAAAACCCAAGGGATACATCGATTATACTAGGGAGACCCTTTTCTGGCCACTGCTAGGGCCAATATAAATTGTGAGGAGGGCCAAATAGAACTGAAAGTCGAAAACCAAACACTAAAAATTGACATCTTTAAAGCCCAACAAGGGATTAATTGCGGTGTTATAGAACAAATATGTGATATCAAGGCCGTAGTTGATAAATCATACATCGAGGACAACCTGATTACTCCCGATCAACCACAAGAAGATCAAAACCTGCAAACAAGGGAGTCTGAACCTGATCTAGATACACCCATAACTCGTTCCCTTGCTCCTGACACACACCCTGAACCACCCACTGCTGCTGATAACTCCGTTCTAGAACTCAAGCCTCTTCCCGACCATCTCAAGTACGTCTTTTTGGGTTCCAATCAGACATTTGTTGTGATTATCAACTCTAGACTCACACCAGACCAGGAATCCCGTCTGATTACTATTCTCCAACAACATCGTAAAGCCATTGGATGGACTCTCGATGATTTGACCAGTATCAGTCCCTCTTACTGCACACACCATATCTACACCGAAGAGGGCACACGACCTTCGTGGGAAATGTAGAGACGTTTGAATCCTAATCTGCAAGAGGTCGTGAAAAAGGGATCATTAAGTGGTTAAATGCAGGGATTATCTACCCGATCTCCGATAGTCGGTGGGTGAGTCCAATCCAGGTTGTGCCTAAGAAGGAAGGACTCACCATCATCACGACTGAAACCAGAGAAGTCATACCAACCTGTGTGACTAACTCGTGGAGAGTCTGCATTGATTACAGAAGACTCAATTCCTCCACGAAGAAGGACCATTTCCCACTACCGTTTATTGATCAAATCCTCGAGAAACTAGCGGGAAATAGGTTCTTGTACCTTTTGGATAGGTACTCCGGTTATAACCAAGTGGTAATCCATCTTGAGAACCAAGAAAAGATCACTTTCACCTGCCCCTTTGGGACATACACATTCCGAAGGATGCCGTTCGGTCTCTGCAATGCACCCACGACTTTGCAGCGGTGCATGCTTGCCATATTCTAAGATATGATAGGTGATTATCTGGAAATCTTCATGGATGACTTTTCAGTATTCGAAGCATCACTTGACGATTACCTCCTGCACTTGGTCCAAATCCTCAGGCGGTGCATTAACGTGAATCTAATTCTTTCCTGAGAAAAGAGCCATTTGATGGTGCCTGAAGGAATTGTCTTGGGACATCTTATTTTAGAAAAAGGCATCCAAGTCGATTGAGCCAAGGTGAACTTGATTTCCAAACTCCCGATGCCTAGCTTGATCAAGGAAATCCGATCATTTCTGGGGCGCATTGATTTTTACCGTCGATTTATTCCTGATTTCTCGAAAATCGCACGCCCCCTGACCTCACTACTCTTTAAGGATGTACCTTTCGAAATCTCCAAGGAATGCACTCAAGCATTTGAAATCCTCCATGACCAAGTTACCCAAGCCCCGATCCTACAGTCCCCTGATTGGCTTAATCCTTTGAGATCATGTGCGATGCATCTAATTTCACTGTAGGAGCGGTACTAGGGTAGAAAATTAACGGGAAACCCGTGGTCATTTACTACGCCAGCAAAATACTTGACGAGGCTCAACGTAACTACACAGTTACTGAGAAAGAGTTGCTAGCCGTAGTATTTGCCCTGGAAAAATTCAGATCTTATCTCCTGGGTTCCCGTGTTATCATCTACTCGGATCACACAACTGTGAGGCATCTCCTTGCAAAGAAGGATGCGAAACCTCGATTAATTCACTGGATCTTGCTATTGCAAGAATTTGACCTCAAGATTCACGACAAAGTGGGGAAACAAAATGTGGTAGCTGATTACTTGTCACGCCTTCCTTCTAAGATCATCAACCCTTCTGGACCCATCATGGAACATTTTCCTGATGAGCACCTTCTGACTATCAATACAGGGCTTCCATGGTTTGCTGATATAGTAAACTACCTACCATCACATCATATCCCGTCCGATTGGCCGAAGGCCAAGAAGGACAAATTTCTTTTCGATGCCAAGTATTACTTCTGGGAAGACCCATATCTTTTCCACATCGGTGCTGATCAGATAATTCGACGATATGTCACAGAAGTGGAAATTCAAGACATACTATCTTTCTGCCATGACCAGGCATGCAGTGGACATTCTTCAGGTCATAAAACCATAGCAAAAGTCCTCTAGTGCAGCTTCTATTGGCCCACAATTTTCAAAGACACGTACAATCACTGGAAGGGATGTACTCGTTGCCAGACCTTGGGCAACATGAGCCATCGTGATATGATGCCTTTACAGCCAATTTTACTATGCGAAATCATCGACATATGGGGGATTGATTTCATAGGACCCTTCTGATGAGTCCATTTCAATGGACTATTGTTATTCCTAAGTTAACTTTATTCTTACATTTTATATTTGTTAATAACTACATTATGTCATAGAATTATTGCATACATCATTACTTATGTTTACATGTATTCTATTGCATTTTATAACTTAGTGTATATAAATAATTAGTTTATAAAATAAAACCTCCTCTCACGCTCCGCCTTCCCCCGCGCAACAATCCCCATCCCTTATCCTAACGCACCGCCCACTCCACGCCGAGTTTTTGTCCAACCACAGAACAACCCTTAGGAGATATCTTCTCTCTCGGTGGGGGGATGGCGACGGATTCTCATTCACCACCATGAAGGAGGCAAGCACCATGGATCCTGTGTGCACCGTGCAAGAAGCGTGAACTGTGGACAACGCACTCCTCTCACCGCTCTCATCGCCAGCCACCACCTTCATCGAGTGCAGCGCCCTCTCGCATGCACCCTCTCACCGCAGCCACAGCAGTAGCAGACCCACCACGCAGCGCCCTACCGTGCGTAGCACCCTCACTGCCAGCCGTTGCCTTCACGGCGTGCTGCCTTCACCGCGCACTGCCCTCACCGCACGTAGCACACCACGCACCGCCAGCCCTCGCTTACGCCAACTCACGCGCGATACCACCAGCAGCAGCACTGTGCAAACAGAACAATCGCACCCCCTCCTCTCCTTCTTTGTCTTCTCCATCAGCCAACAGAGAAGAACCCAACACCGACGTCGCCCCTCTCCATGCAGCGATCACCACAGCCATTTGTTCTTCACGCCATCGACGCCATCAGACTCACCTCGACACCACAAGCTCTGCCACATCATCAGAAATGCCGACAGCAATCCACGCACACGCGCGGAGAAACCCACTGTCGACGACCTCCGTCTCGCCGTCCGCCTATGTCAGGCCACCTCCAGCCATGCCTTCACCGTCATCATGTAGCCTTCGTCGAGACGCACCTTCTCGTAGAGTAGCTCCTTCGACGAAGCCTCCTCGCGCACGCACCAAGGAGAGAGACCAAATCCCCTATTTTTCTCCATATTAATACTTACAGAAAATGCCATTGCGAAAAACACTATTCATTTATTTTCTGATTTAATAAATTGCAATGAATTTGCATGGACATCCCTTGCTTAAATTTGAATTACACATGATTGATTTCTTCTTATGAATGACATACAAATGAGATATTGGTTATAGTAAATTGGTGTCATTAGGTAGGAGATTAATATTAACATTGTTTTCTATTACCAAGGTCATTATTTAGAATATTATATTGTGGTAATTTTGCATATAAACACCTACATTCCTAATTAATTATTTAGATTAAGAGTTTATGTGAGAAAGTGAGTTGCAATAATTAGTATGTACATTTGATGATATTCCTGAATAAATAAGACATTCAATAGGCTAATTCCTCCCTGTGGAGACGACCTAACTATTTTTGTGGTTAGATTCTGAGAAGTAAAATGTTTTGAAATGAGATTTTCTACCACGTGATTACATACAATGACACGTCATTTCATGCTAAAGTTTTTATCGAAAATGAAGATCGCTCTTTCAAATGGCGCCATTGCCGAGGAGGAAACACACCTATTAATTTTTTCGAGAATTTTATGTTATTTTTATGCTATTTTGAAAGCTTTTCTGAATTACTAACTGTGGATATTCTTCTATGCAAAAACACACAACAAACGCGACAGGTGCGCATGGTGGAGGCGATCTTTTTGGTGGACCTTGACGCCATCTGGAGGCCAGCAACAGATGCTTGTGGGCCTTGATCTCACGCACGTAGGCTTACGGAGGAGCCTTTTTCTAATTTAGTCATTAGATCTTAGTTTAGATTTAGTTTAGATAGACATTAGAACTTAATTTCTATCTTTTGGACCCTTGTCGAGTATTTTTGGGAACATGTTCCCAGTGTTTCTTTATTTCTTATCGCTCTTGTATGCGGGAGCATATTTTTGGGAGCATGTTCCCATTTATTTAGATTATAGGATTATTCGAATTGTTTGAACTGCATGTTAATTAGTTAGTTAGATTAGGTTTGTTTGCTTATTATTATTAATATATATATATATTCGAACTGCCTGCTAGAAGCTGCATATCTATAGGGTGCCCACCTAGGATTGAATGAGCAGCATCTAGCTTTTCTTTTTGTATTGTAAACATCCTACATTGAAAAGAGTTGGAGTAGGGTACGTCTTTTCTTATGCATTAGTTATCTGCACACACATTACATTTGAACTTAATTAAAGAAGACCATTTAAGCTGATTTGAAAATATTAATCAAGTGGTCACATTATTTCTTGAAAAGAAAGAAAAATATACAGGAAGTGTTTGAATAACATGACTACGACTTTCGAAAGGAAAAATCACTTTTCGCTGTGTGATGCACACTTCCTGCATTGAGCACGCACTATAGGCACTGCACCAGGACTTGGACCCTTAATGCTATAGGCACCGATCTCTTTATCGGTGCAGACCCTCCTATCGTGCTTTGTGGTGGTGGTACTATCTTTTGACCAAGTGTTTTGATACTTCATGGAGGGGGACACCCCTTAAAGGAACAAAAGGGTAGTTAAGGGGAACCGCATACTCATCGCCTCAAAGGAAAGGTTCACCCTACTTGCATCCCTTTGTTCGTCCTTGGAGTAACTTCTCACTTGATCACCTAGGAGTATCATCTAAGCAAAGTATAGGTCCTAGGTCACTCAAAGGTCAATTTAGGGTGCGTAATTGCTTGACAACTTGATTGATCACCCAAAAAGGACTAAAAGTAACCTCAACCTTTTTAACAGTCATTGACCAGAAATTTCAAGTGCCTCATTTCTCTTATACCACTTACGTGGGAATGGAGAAACACTGCCTTGACTATATTTAGCCAAGCTGAAGAGATTGGAAGAGGACTTAAAGAATTCTAAATCAACAAAAGACCTCTTGCCTTGTGTTTGCTTGGCGTGTGCGTAATAGAGCTCTCTAGGAAGTTTTCTATTTTAATCTATCTAAGTCTTAAGAGAGTTAAAACATTTAATTAAAAGAAATGGACTATCCTTACTCCTATCATTTTAACCAGGATCCCATGCCCCGAGCATATCCATCCTTTGATAGGTACAGTGACAATTCATGGGATCATTCATATTCTTATTCTGGGAGCACTGGCCCGATAGCTACAACTTTTGAGCAAAGCCTAGGAGTGGGATTTTCCAACCCTAGAATACCTATGCAAAGACCCAACCCTCACACCCTTCATGATTTTCCGTATCGAGGTTGGACCGATACCCCTAAGCAACCAGAGCCTGAAATTGACTATCCTCCCCAACATGATAGTAGTAGCCTCTCCTCTTTTATGATAGAAATGCAAAAACAACAAAAGGAAATGATGGAATCTATGGGAGAGATGTTGAGGAATAAACAATTAAACAAAGAAATAAGACAGCTTAGCTACGCTCTTCCCAGTAATTCTGATCCCTACCCATATGACCGTGATTATGAAAATAATTCTGAGGAAACCAATGACAATAGGGATCCAGTTTTACATAGCTATCACTTAGACTCTCCCAATGAGACACGGCCACTAGAGGAGAACGATCCTAGTGATTATCCACTCAAGCTATATTGGAGTCAAAAGAAAGGGAAGATGGTACCTCTTGAGGACCTTGACCCCAATGACAGTATTTTCCTTACCCCTACTAACCTGGGTCAAGGTCGTATTGTTCATATCACTTCCCCTATTAATTATCTAGTAGAATCCATTCTACCCTTAGTGAGCCTAATCCTGACCCTTCACTTAGGGAATCAACACCTACCATTCACCATCCTGAGGATTTAAATGCACCCAATGAAGGTGACCCTAAGGGAATGGAGGATGAATTAGATCAATTTTGGTCTTAGAGATATAAAGAATCTATTTCCGAAGACGAGGATGACCCAATGGAGGAACCTGGATTGAAAATCTGAAGTGAATCATAGGGAGATTATTTGTTATTTGAGGACTTACCCCTGGAGGATATAAATAATCTGGTGAAATCCGGATTCCTCCCTTCTTTTGATTTTGAGAGTCATCCTCCATCAAACCAGGAGTTGATATTCGAGGAGGATAAACACATTAGTGAGAAGCCTAGTGGAGACTCTCGGCGACAAAACATGTCAATTGAGGATTTATGCCCCAAGAAGAATAAAGAATTGAGTGATATAGGCTTGCTCCAAAACATTAAAACTGATCCTCCTTCAGGAATAATTGAGGATACTGATCCAACTCCTCCCTTTACTGGTGAATCACATATACACCCCGACAAAAACTCAAGTGAACCAAATGAATCCAGGGATGAAATTAATGATAATGATTATGTTATTTCGACCCTTCCATCAAAGGAATATAATTTGGAGTCTACAATTGATTCACATATACTAGAAGGTGAAAATATGACTCTGATCATTAATGCTAGGCAGGGTGAAGTGAATTTTTCTCCACTTGTTAGGGAGAATACACAATCTGAATCGTTGTTGGAATTGGACCTGACACTGACTAAGCCCTCATTGGATTTAACCATTTCCTTCCAACAGCATAAACAATCCGTACACTTCCTAACCGATCCTTCGCACAGGTCTCTACTCAGTTACATTCTTTCTGAAGAACATATCAAGCCAGTACATCCTCGAGTAGAATGGCGAGTGTGGATTGATGCTTGTACTTTTAGTCTCGCCATTGAAGGGTTTGAAATAATAATGTTTATATCTTGTAAAACTCGTCCTGCTTTAGAGAATCCTTGTTATCCTCCACTTATTCCATTTTGGGAGGTCCTTTTTCATATTCCTTTTGTTATTCCTAGACCTCCCAAGGTAGCCAATGAGTTTCTCCGCTTTCATGTCTTCTGGCGAGCATTTGGAATCACGCTGCATCATCAGCTCGCCAACATCCGTGGCTACCTATCTTCTAGGTCCGCGCTGTTACGCATATTTTTAGGGCCTAGCTTTTTCTGTCTGGAACCAGACTTACAGGTTCCTTATAAGTCTGGTTGCTAACAGAAAATGCAGCACTTGTTGGGAGGCAACCCAGCATTCTGTATAACACCGTCATTAGGTGATTTCCTTCCTTTCTCCCCCTATTTTAATTTTACAATGAGGACATTGTAGGATTTAGTCATGTGGGGGTGCATTTTGCATTTTAGGAAGTATTCATGCATTTAGGATAGAATATAAAAAAAAATTCTTTTCTTAAGATGAATCGGTTAGTCCCTAGCAAAACATCTTTGTCATGGAAGTGTCATTAAAGATTTTTCTTCTTAAATTATTTCTTAAGTTTAGAATCCAGTACATTTACTTCACTTGCACATAGACTGGGTAATGGATCTTTGAAGAAAACCAATAAGCATTTTTAGTCTACTGAACTCTTGAACAGTTAATAGGGAGTCAGGCATACTATCTTCTAGTAAATCCACCTCATATTTGTGAGAAGAAAGTAGAGAGATTATTGGTACGCTAAGTTTAGTGCAAGGACTCTTAAGTTTTGGACAATTAGATGATGATACTTCAGAGTTAGGCATAGTTTTCGCTCTCTATTCTTGTGTGCGTACTTTGTGTGAATTCTTGAGAGTCACCAAATAAGGTAGATACACAGAGATTGAGTCTTAATAAAGCTATGACTATAGTGGATAGTTACAACCATCTTTCATAGAGTCCTCGGCTGAAGGAGGGTAATAGTGTCAAAGGTCAGAAATACGCTTGTCCTATCTATTCTTTCCCGGTGCCAAGAGTAGGCACTTCCACCAAATAAGCCACACAATATCCTCTTGACCATCATCATCCCTAATAATGCCTCATAAATAAAAGTCTGCATCGTGTTATGTTGATTTATGAAGAAAGAAAAAGAAGGAAAAAAGAAACAATTATAGTAAAAAAAAGAGAGAAAGAAAAGAATCCAAGTTTATAGTTTTATCTTCGTGACGATGTTTCTAAGGCAACAAAAACACCCATCACGACCCACCAAATATGACCCATACCTACCTTCAGTATTCTGATCGCCCGAATACTGGCTAAGGACTCTAACTTAATTGTAGAGTTATTAGGACTTTAGTTGAAGTGTGAATGCCATGTGAGGCCACCAAACAGTGAGTTCATTTACTAAATCTAGTGAGATTTGTGATCTCGGAAAGAAAAGAAGGAAAAGAGTGAGCACAAAGGAATATCAAGAGAGCACAGTTGTTTAGCCTCTCTCCGAGTTGACTTGTTGAATAGTCTAAAGATCTAGAGTCTATAATACTAGATTACCTGTAGCACTAGATGAGTGTGTGCCACCAAATACGTATCCATTAAACTCAGTTTCTCCTACCTAAGCCAAAAAGCTGAGGTCAATTTACAGATTATTTTCTGCTTTATCCCCGAGAGAAGTAGTTGCCTATCATAATAGAAATATTTACTAAGGGATAAGTACAAACTGTAAATGTAAGTGGGTTATTTTCACTTGGATCTGTTACCTAGGCTATTATCACTTCACATTTGTCTGGATCTCTAAATTTTTGAAATAAGAAAAGAAGAAACCTTTTGGTTACGTCTATTATTTTTCACTTTTTGCTAGGGACTAGCAAATCTTAGGCATGGAGGTATTTGATGAGTCCATTTCAATGGACTATTGCTATGCCTAAGTTAACTTTATTCTTACATTTTATATTTGTTAATAACTACATTAGGTCATAGAATTATTGCATACATCATTACTTATGTTTACATGTATTCTATTGCATTTTATAAGTTAGTGTATATAAATAACTAGTTTATATAATAAAACCTCCTCTCACGCACCGTCGTCCCCCATGCAACAATCCCCATCCCATACCCTAACGCACCGCCCACTCCACGCCGAGATTTTCTCCAACCGCAGAACAACCCTTAGGAGATATCTTCTCTCTCGGTGGGGGGATGGCGGTGGATTCTCATTCACCACCGTGAAGGAGGCGAGCACCATGGATCCTGCGTGCACTGTGCAAGAAGCATGAACTATGGACCACATACTCTTCTCACCACTCTCACCACCAGCTGCTGCCTTCATCGCGTGCAGTGCCCTCACACGCGTGCCCTCTCACCGCAGCCACAACCGCATGCAGCCACAATAGTAGCAGACCCACCACGCAGCGCCCTCACTGCCAGTCGTTGCCTTCACCACGTGTTGCCCTCACCGCACAGCGCCCTCACCATGCGTAGCACACCACACACTGCCAGCCCTCATCTACGCAAATTCATGCGTGATACCACCAGCACCAGCACCACACAAATAAAACAATCGCACCCCCTCCTCTCCTTCTTCATCTTCTCTGTCAGCCAACAGAGAAGAACCCAACGACGACGCCACCCCTCTCCACACAGCAGTCACCACAGCCATCCGTTCTTCACGCCGTCGATGCCATCAAACTCACCTTGACTCCACGAGCTCTGCCACATCATCAAAAATGCCAACAGCAGTCTACATGCACGCGTTGAGAAACCCACCGTCGACGACCACCATCTCGTCGTCCGACCACGTCCAGCCACCTCCGACCATGCCTTCACCATCATCACGCAGCCCTCGTCGAGACGCGCCTTCCTGCAGAGCAGCTCCTCCGACGAAGCCTCCTCGTGCATGCACTAAGGAGAGAGACCAAATCCCTTATTTTTCCCCATATTAATACTTACAAAAAATTCCATTGCGAAAAACACTATTCATTTATTTTCTGATTTAATATACTGCAAAAAATTTGCATGGACATCCCTTGCTTAAATTTGAATTACACATGATTGATTTCTTCTTATGAATGACATACAAATGAGATATTGGTTATAGTAAATTGGTGTCATTAGGTAGGAGATTAATATTAACATTGTTTGCTATTACCAAGGTCATTATTTAGAATATTATATTGTGGTAATTTTGTATATAAACACCTACATTCCTGATTAATTATTTAGATTAAGAGTTTATGTGAGAAAATGAGTTGCAATAATTGGTATGTATATTTGATGATATTCCTGAACAAATCAGACATTCAATAGGCTAATTCCTCCCTGTGGAGATGACCTAACTATTTTCGTGGTTAGATTCTGAGAAGTAAAATGTTTTGAAAAGAGATTTTCTACCACGTGATTACATACAACGACACGTCATTTCATGCTAAAGTTTTTATCGAAAACGAAGATCGCTCTTTCACCTTCCCTGTCTCAAATGGCTTCGAGTACATTTAACTCGTTGTTGACTGTGTCCAAATGGATCAAAGCCATTCTAACCTGAACCAATGATCATAAAGTTATTATCAAATTCATTCATCAAAACATCTTCTCACAGTTCGGGATTCCACGTGCAATAATTTCTGACAGAGGGATTCATTTCACCAACGCTCAGTTCAGGTCACTGATGACCAAATACGGGGTGTTGCACCAAATCTCTACTCCTTACCACCCCCAAACTAATGGTCTAGCTTAGCTATCAAACTGGGAGATCAAGAAAATCCTCCAGGTTACTGTTCGACCTGACAGGAAGGACCGGTCATTCCAACTTTAGGAAGCTTTGTGGGCTTATAGGACCACCCACAAAATCCAATTAGGTATGTCTCCCTTCAGATTGGTATATGAGAAGGCATGTCACCTCCCCGTCAAGTTGGAGCAGAAAGCCTATTAGGAAGTACGTGAAATTCCCTACCAGGAGGGGGTGACATAATAATTGCGGAAATAAATATAAACAATCTCACAAAATAGACAATCACACGAGTACACAAGTATTTTTAGGTGGAAACCCAAACCGGGTGAAAACCACCACCTAACCCTCTCGAGTTAGGATTTTCCAATCAACCAAGTTGATCAAAAACCACCAAACGAATCACTTTAAACGAGGGTGATTCAACCTCAAATACAACCACGCTACAAGTGCGAGGGTAGCGTTCCTCAACCCCTTCTCTACACGAGAAGGATTTTGTCTCTCGAAGGAGACGGGAATTCGCAAAGCGAATACCCAACCAAATAACAAAGATAAAAGAACAATAATCCTATAGAGCCAACAAAGTAATTTTAAACATAGCTTCTATAGGAATTAGGAAACTCCCCTTTGAAAGGAGTGCGTCGGCGACGCGGATGCGTGAACAACACGACGGCGCTACGTTGCTCTCGTGAACTACGGTGGGAGAGCGGGTGCGCAAAGCTTGATGCTCTCAAGATGAAGAATTAGAGCTTGGAGAGCAAGAGAGTCTTTTTGGACACAAAAGAGTGTGAAAGTGTGTAGCTAGGTGTGTCTTGGTGTGTATTGGTGTGTAAAGGCTCCCCTCTATTTATAGAGGCCTTAGGAAGGCTTTGGAAGGCTTAGAAAAGCTTCCATAGCCGTTGGGTACAAAGCCCAAGTGAATCAACCCGAAATCAGGAATAATCATTGCACTGACAGGGTTATTAGACGTCTAATTCTGGCATCAGACGTCTGGAAGATCACTTTAAGATGTCTGATTTCAAGGTCAGACATCTGATTTCGGGCGGGTTCCTTCCTGACTTGAATCAGATCTAAACAGGGTTCTTGTGCAAGTCCATCAAACGACATACAGGACGTCTGGCACTATGTCTGGACGTCTGGAAACCTACTTTTTCATGGGAATGGATTTGCAACGGCTAGAAAATCTCTGAGAAGAGATTTTCGGGTCAGTCAAGGAAAAATGGTCAATTATTAGAAGTCTGGAAGGGCTTAAGGACGTCTGATAAGGCTCTAACGGTCATATCCTCGAGTGTTTGCTAAGAAAGCCAACGGTCCACTAATTGGACGTCTGGCAAAGTCATCAGACGTCTCCTAAGACGTCTAGTCTAAGGTCTGGACGTCTGATTTCATCAGACAGAACTAACTTGTCCAGCCTAAATGTTATCAGACGTCTGAATCAATTGTCAAACGTCTTAAAACACTTTATCAGACGTCTGATTTTGGAATTAGACGTCTGGAAACTCTGTTTGAACCCTACATTGGTTTTCTAAGTTCTCTACAGAAAACCTAAGTATCCTAGGGTTGTACTGGTGTTCCTAGGACTACTGTTAGGGTACCTTGAGGCTCTTTAACATAATTTTCTAAGGAAATAAAGAGCAAGAAAATAAAGACAAAAGTACATGAAAGGAATAAAATGGAATTCTATCCTATTCTTCTTGTCCTTCCATCTTCAATCTATCACTCCTCACGAATCCCCTCTATTCTCCATCAAGCTCCTCCAATCCGTCCTGGATGCGAGCTCGAATTCCGTCTAAACACGTCTACATTTGCAATTGACCTGAAATCTAAGACTCCAAGTGCAAATGTTAAATAACATATGTTTTGTTATCGTCAAAACAAATGATCGTGGTACTCTAGCACCAACAATCTCCCCATTTTTGATGATGACAAAACCATAAATAAAAATGCAAAAAACCCTCCCCCTTTTTGACATTATCAAAAAGGTTTAATTGATTTCCTATAACTCTCCCTTAAAACATGCTCTTCTATAAATTTCTTTTAACAAAGGTAATGTCCTCCCCCTTTTTTTTATAACAACAAGATAGCTATTATTTTTCTCCCCCTTTCTAAAGGAAATTTAGCTACCTTATATCTCCTCCTTAAAAGTTGACAATTAGCTTGTAATTTTTTTTGCTCCCCCTATCTAAATGCTAATGATAAAAAGATAGGGTAAATGGTTTTTACCTCACCTACCATTGCCAATAAAATGGGCCAAATGGTGGTGGTGGATGCCACATCGAATGGGGCTCCCATCTGTAGCTTAGAGGCCCGGGCATTGGCGTCGGTCTCCAATCTGGTGGTCGACGTGCGGCGGGTCCATCGTTTGTTCGCCGTCTCGTTGGTCTTCTTGTTCTCCTCCTTGGTCTACTCCTTGGTTCTCCCAAATTGAGTTAACCAGCTTTGAGCTTGTAGGTCCAGTCCTTTGTGTTGTAGTCATCCCTGAAACCTACAAAATAAGATTCCAAATCTTCCTTCGATATCCAAGTGAGCTTAGATCCGGATCTGTTAGCGGGTCTCCTTGACGGAGATCCTTTCTCAATCTTAGGGCTATAAAAATTATCTACTTTATTGATTAATTTGTTAGAGTTTTCCCTAAGACATACGATTTCTTTTTCTATAATATACATCTTAGTCTTTAAATCAGAAATTTCTATTTTTAGACCAACATTTTCCTCAATCAATTTCTTATTTTCATTGATGAGGTTAAGATTTTCTAATAATAGGTTATCATTTTTAGGACAAGTTTCTAGATCCTTAAGTTTTATTTCTAACCTATCATTTTCAGATTTAAGAAAGCTAAGATTCTTTTTCATGCTTTTATTTTCTATCTTAAGTGCTTTACTAACTTCAAAAAGTTCATTAAAAGCTTCTTGTAAGTCGTAACTTACCTCGTTGTCTGAGTCACTTTCGCTTTCGCTGTCGCTTCCTCTAGCCATGAAACCGAACCAAGCGGTTTCTTTTTCTACAGACTTTTCTTCTTCTTCTTCCTCCGAGCTGGAATCGTCCCAAGTGGCTTGGAATGCCTTCTTCTTAGATCTCTTTTCCTTTTCCTTCTTCTTCTCCCTTTTGAGAAGAGGGCACTCTGGTCGTAGGTGCCCTTTCTCGTTGCAATGGTAGCAACGTCTCGGGCTTTCCTTCTTCTCCTTTTTCTCTTTCTTCTTTGACTCCCTACACAACTTGGAAAACTTTTTAAGTAAAATTCTAAAGTATTCGTCATCGGAACTTACCTCGCTATCCGACGCGGCTTTGAAGGCGAGAGTCTTCTTCGGTTTTGGCTCCGGTGTATCCTTCTTTTTTTGCTTCAACTTTGTCTCGTAGGCCATCAAATTGCCTAGGAGATCTTCCATGTTGAGCTCCTCCACTTTGTTTGCCTCCTCGATGGCGGTGACTTTCTGTTCCCATTCCGGTCCAAGGGAACAAAGAAGCTTCCCTTGAAGCTCCCCCTTGATGAAAGTCTTCCCTAAAGCTTTCAAGTTATTTACAATGAGAGTGAACCTAGTGTTCATCTCACTTAAAGATTCGTTAGGCTTTATAGAAAAAGATTCAAATTCTTGAGAAAGTAAATTAATTTTAGAGGTTTTTACCTTAGACGTACCTTCGTGAGTTACCTCAAGTGTGTGCCAAATCTCGTATGCGGTGGCGCATTGCGAGATTCTGTTGAACTCCTCCGAGCTGAGAGCGCAATACAATGCGTTCATTGTTTTCGCGTTGAGCGAGAGTTCACGAATCTGCTGCTGTGAGTATCCTCCGGCGGGTTTTTCTGGAATGTTGAAGGGGGTCATGCACCTGGCCCAGACCGTGAAATCGGTGGCTTGAAGCCACGTCTTCATCCGCAGCTTCCAGTAAGGGTAGTTGCTCCCGTCGAAGAATGGTGGATGAGTCGTAGACTGGCCCTCGGAAATCCTACTCGCGGAATTGCTCCCCTCCATAGATCTTCTTGCTTGGTTGTTACGCCGAAACAGCAAGACCTGCTCTGATACCAACTGAAATTCCCTACCAGGAGGGGGTGACGTAATAATTGCGGAAATAAATATAAACAATCTCACAAAATAGACAATCACACGAATACACAAGTATTTTTAGGTGGAAACCCAAACCGGGTGAAAACCACCACCTAACCCTCTCGAGTTAGGATTTTCCGATCAACCAAGTTGATCAAAAACCACCAAACGAATCACTTTAAACGAGGGTGATTCAACCTCAAATACAACCACGCTACAAGTGCGAGGGTAGCGTTCCTCAACCCCTTCTCTACACGAGAAGGATTTTGTCCCTCGAAGGAGACGGGAATTCGCAAAGCGAATACCCAACCAAATAACAAAGATAAAAGAACAATAATCCTATAGAGCCAACAAAGTAATTTTAAACCTAGCTTCTATAGGAATTAGGAAACTCCCCTTTGAAAGGAGTGCGTCGGCGACGCGGATGCGTGAACAACACGACGGCGCTACGTTGCTCTCGTGAACTACGGCGAGAGAGCGGGTGCGCAAAGCTTGATGCTCTCAAGATGAAGAATTAGAGCTTGGAGAGCAAGAGAGTCTTTTTGGACACAAAAGAGTGTGAAAGTGTGTAGCTAGGTGTGTCTTGGTGTGTATTGGTGTGTAAAGGCTCCCCTCTATTTATAGAGGCCTTAGGAAGGCTTTGGAAGGCTTAGAAAAGCTTCCATAGTCGTTGGGTACAAAGCCCAAGTGAATCAACCCGAAATCAGGAACAATCATTGCACTGACAGGGTTATCAGACGTCTAATTCTGGCATCAGACGTCTGGAAGATCACTTTAAGACGTCTGATTTCAAGGTCAGACGTCTGATTTCGGGTAGGTTCCTTCCTGACTTGAATCAGATCTAAACAAGGTTCCTGTGCAAGTCCATCAGATGACATACAGGAAGTCTGGCACTATTTCTGGACGTCTGGAAACCTACTTTTTCGTGGGAATGGATTTGCAACGACTAGAAAATTTCTGAGAAGAGATTTTCGGGTCAGTCGAGGCAAAACGGTCAATTATCAGACGTCTGGAAGGGCTTAAGGATGTCTGATAAGGCTCTAACGTTCATATCCTCGAGTGTTTGCTAAGAGAGCCAACGGTCCACTAATTGGACGTCTGGCAAAGTCATCAGACGTCTCCTAAGACGTTTGGTCTAAGGTCTGGACATCTGATTTCATCAGATAGAACTAACTTGTCCAGCCTAAATGTTATCAGACGTCTGAAAACACTTTATCAGACGTCTGATTTTGGAATTAGACGTCTGGAAACTCTGTTTGAACCCTACATTGGTTTTCTAAGTTCTCTACAGAAAACCTAAGTATCCTAGGGTTGTGCTGGTGTTCCTAGGACTACTGTTAGGGTACTTTGAGGCTCTTTAACATAATTTTCTAAGGAAATAAAGAGAAAGAAAATAAAGACAAAAGTACATGAAAGGAATAAAATGAAATTCTATCCTATTCTTCTTGTCCTTCCATCTTCAATCTATCGCTCCTCGCGAATCCCCTCTGTTCTCCATCAAGCTCCTCCAATCCGTCCTGGATGCGAGCTCGAATTCCATCTAAACACGTCTACATTTGCAATTGACCTGAAATCTAAGACTCCAAGTGCAAATGTTAAATAACATATGTTTTGTTATCATCAAAACAAATGATCGTGGTGCTCTAGCACCAACAGTACGAAACTGCGACCTAGATCTTTCTAAGGCAGGAACCCACAGAAAGCTTCAAATGAGCGAGATCAATGAATTATGCCATGACGCGTATGAGAACGTGCGAATTTACAAAGAGCGGGTTAAGTCCTTTCATGACAAGCACATATCTAGAAAGATCTTCCATCCTGGTCAAAAGGTCCTACTCTTCGATGCCAAACTTGAAATGTTCCATGGAAAATTACAATCAAAATGGATCGGACCCTACCTAGTCCTACGAATCTTTGGAAATGGAGCCATTGAGATCAGCCCACTCAACCACGATTCCGAACCTTTTGTCATGAACGGTCAAAGACTCAAACCGTTCATTGACGTGACCGATACAAATTTGGATAAGATATCCCTTACCCTCCATTCTTTCTGATTTCATTATGCCCAGCCGATGGCGTAAAACTCAGCACTTAACGGGAGGCAACCCGTCATTCTTGAAAAACCCAAAACCTTTCTTGACATTCCTATGCTGAATTCATATTGCACTTCAGGGTTCATCCATTAGAACAGCCAACTCCACCTTAAGTACCCATACCTGAGTCTAGAAATTGTTCACAACATTCACCTCGATCCGTTCGCCCACCCAACACCTATTCTAATGAATGAAATAAGCTGAATTCGAACCCACCTAATTTACAATGGGGACATTGCAAATAGTAGGCATGGGGGGGTATGAAAGTGCAAAACATCATGAAAACTCATCTCACAAGAAAAGGTTTCAACAAAAAATCACATATCACAAAGAAAACCAAAAAAATGAAAAAAATCTTGAAAAAGAACAAAAAAACTAAGGGGAGAGAAAAATTTTTGAGGCCATACAAATCATGAGGAGAAAATGAGGAGGAAAAGAGAAAAATTGCAAAAATGGAGCACAAAACGAAAAGGAAAGAAGGGATAGTCATTAGTAAGAAATTAAGGGATTAACCGAAGTTCTAGACCACACCAAGGAAAAGAAAAGTAAAGGAAAAAGTGTTAATGAGACACAAAAAGATATTAGTAGGAATGCTGATCTTAGGCCTTTTGGGCTAGACACTTAAGCTTAAAAATTCAAGTATCCGCTAAGATATGGATAATCCTCAAGAGGTTGGGGAAAATGTGAAGCTTAAGTATTAGGTCTAAGGCTTAGGGAGTATTCGACCTCGTTAAATGACCTTTGGTTTGCGGGACTCGGTAACCTAAGAACCCCAATCCACACACAGTCTGGTTCAGTGCGCATAATTATCAAAATCACGCAAAAGCGTTTAAATGTTCTAAAAAAGTTTCCTAGATTAGGAGCGGCCGATCAACACAAGTTGATTTGGACGAGTTCCTGGCGCGGAGAGGCAGGAAATTCCCCTCGAAGATGTGTAACAACATATCGTCTCCTCGGTGCTTGTCTCCTAGGATATTTACATATCCTACCAGGGGCACGTAAGCACCATGCTTGTTCATATGCCATGGGCGGCATTATCATGAAATGTCGATTGCCAAGGTCTGGATTTAGCTACAGAATGCCATAGGCGGGATTATCTCGAAATCTCGAAAGCCAGGGTTCTGGGGGTTGCCATGGGCGGTGCTATCACGAAGCATCAATTGCTAGGGATCTTTTGAGGATTGATGATGGGGACGAGGAATCTGATACGGACCATGTTGAGAATCCAATCCGAAGCTAGAAATAAAAAGAAAAGAGAGAGAAAACTCTCCAAACAAATAAATCATCTGTATCTCTCTTACAAAAAAATGCACTGCAAACTGAACCAAGGCTAAAATATGTCTCAAGCACGGGTGCTTTAACCGCAGAGTCCAACGAACCTTAGGATAGTTCCTGCGGGCCTTAAAAACCTTCGCAGAGGACCGAGGCTAGGGCTGGTCAGGTCCGGATCTTGGTTGGTACTTGAGTAACTCTAGGCCTACTATCAGCATTCTAACCTAATCAAAAAGAAAAAGAAAAAGCACTCATCATAATATGTGAAAGGAACTCATGGTCTAGAACAGAAGTTAAAACTATAAAATTTTGCTAAGGGACTAGCAAAAGCTAGGCATAGGGGTATGATGGGAATACCATCATGAACCCTAACTAGCTCATTTTGACCTAGAAAAGAGAACAAAAGCTCCTACATAACCAACTGGAGGATCTAACTCAAAGAAAAACCCTTCTGAAAGAAAAGCAAGAAACAAGGGGTAAACTGCAATTTTACCATTGCAGTACAATAACGGGATTTCTCAGGGGCTAAACATACGTCAAATGGTCTTAACAAGATAAAAAGTAGGTTGGTTCAAACAGAAAAGGGTTCATGTGAAATCTGGGAATTAAATGACTTTTGGCAACCCTAAAACAAACCCACTTAATTCAACAGGGTTCTAGTCAGAATAAAATTTACCTAAACACTCTAAAATTCATGGAAAAATATCCTCTACGGCTTAAAATCTTTAATTTGGCCTTTAGAACCTATTTTGACCTAAATAGGGGTCTTAGTCAAATGTTAGCCCTAAATTAGGTTTTTTTTTTAAATTTCCCAGTCTAACGTCTTCAAACCTAAAATCCAACTTCACCATTGGATTCCTTGGATCCAAATTAGGTTTTTACCAAAATTTGGACCTAAGGGGAACTCACCTTGACCTACTTTGCAAATCAGTCTAGCCCAATGACATTTATACCCCTAACTTTTGAAAACTCTTGCAAATACCCCCTAGCTTCCTCGTCGTTCTTTGCAATTAGGTCCCTCTGCCATTACAGCGGAGGAAATCCTACTCTAGCGAGCATTCAAGGGAGACAACTCCCTGATTCCTTAGAGAATCCCTCTCAAATTTGAAAGGGAGATTCTCTAAGGAATTCCCGTTCGTGTGAACCCAATTTCTAGCTCCAATTTCCACCTAATCTCTCATGTAAACGCATGAGAGATTTGGGTCTTTTCCGACCTTCCAAGTCCAGTGAGGTTGCCGTGCTTGGAAGCTTGCCTTCCAACCACAAGGCCCTCTGCCAGGAGCTATAAAAAGGCCCCCAGATCCTTCCGCTCCTCTCAAGCTTGATTTGGCCTGAGAAAACCCCCAATATTCCTCTCTTCTCCTTCAGCCAAATTCCCAGCAAGCCCCAGCAACTCCGATCCCCTCCTCTCGTCGCTTTGCCACAATACCAGTGGCAGAGTTGCGTTTGCCTCCTTCCGCATCGCGCCACACCTACGCACGTGCTTGCCTCCCTCTTGTCATCGCCGTCCCTCTCTCACGCGTCTTCATCTCCGGCGACGACACATACGAGCCGTCTGCCTTCTCCGCTACCCCCTTCATCTATTCCCTCTTAGATAAGTCAACTCCATCTGCTCTTTATTTTTCGCTCACTTATTTCTGTTATCATGCCCCGATGCTCACACACCACTGTCACCTTCTCCACCTCCGGCAGACAACCAGCGAGGTGCTCCAACCATTCCACGCACCCATCCACCTCGCCAGCCACCTCAAAAGCTCCGCCACGTCTCACTGATCATCATCCCTCTTCCCATTCACTGCCGCACGCTCCCAACACAACCCCCGAACACACCCATTTTCACAGCCATAGGGTGACCTAGGCACGCATGCCTAGGTCACCCTATGCCAAGCCAACCACCGAGGCACCTTCGCCGTGTCACGGTGAAGCTACCTGTGTGATTTGACGAGGCCACAAGGCCGTTTTTCTTGTAGACAGGTACAGGTGCTTCGATGCCATTGGAGCAAGCTCGAAGAAGCTTGCAAGCTTCATTCCAAGCCCCAGGCATCAGGCTCCAGGTTCCCAGACGCACAGGCTTCCTTCACGAACGTTTCCAGACTGCTAATGGAGTCCAAGCCCCCTGCAGCCTCTGCTATTTGTGAACACCTGCTGTGGGCACATGCGAGAAGAAGGTGGGACATTTAGTCCCACCTCAGAAGTTTTGAGGCAGGCGGAGTGCTATAAGTAGAAAAAGTGTCAGGGGCTTATCGCCTCCTAACATAAGGTGAGGTTCCACTCATCCCACACGCCTCGTCCGTGACCCCACGCTCTGCGGACCTAGTTACCGACCCGACTACCTGTGCACTCCTCGCCCACCACTGCACGCCGGTGGGCCTGATCCCGGGCCTGCTGACCCGACCCGTTAACCCGAGAAGGCTCTGGGACAGCGAGCCTAAGAGAGAAGAAAGAAGAGAATTTGCGGGGAGCGTAGGGGGTAGGTTTTGCTCTCATGAGAAAAAAAGGAAGAAAAAGCTAAGGGTGAAGCCAAGGAAGAGGAAGGGGGAAGCCATAGCAGAAGCAAAGGAAGAACAAGGAGAGGCAGAAGCCACAGCAGCTAAGGAAGAGATGGCTCGACTGAAGTCAGAAGAAGAAGCTGAGGCCAAAGAAGGAGAAAGAAGAAAGAAGAGAAAGAAGAAGCTAAGGCCAGAGCAAAAATTAGAGAAGAGAGAAGAAATCAAAGAAGAAGAAGAGCCAGAGAAAGAAGAAGACAGAAGAAAGAAGAAGTTGAAGACAAAGAACAAAAGAGAAACATCAAAGAAGCACTGTAGAATTGAGCACTTAAGACATCTGATTTTTACATCAGACATCCATATTTCATTTTGAGCTTCTATATACATTGAGATCATCTTTCTTACTTTATAACTTTAATTCTTCATTGCATATTTTATCAAATTTGAAAGTTGTGTTCTTGGTTTTTAAATCCCAATTTGCTCATTGCGTTCGACCTCGGATTTATATTTTTCGAGTAAAAAAATTCATTTGTTTTCAAAGCGATTTTGGCTATACTACGACGCATTTATTTTAAACTCGATTTCGCTTTCGACAAACAAATAGTGCTTGATCTTTCTTCTTTCTTCACCTTGTTGTCTTCTCTTCTCTTCTCTTCTCTATCTCTGGTGGCTGCTTTCTTTTTCCTTCTTTTCTCTTCTTCTGATTCCTTGCCTTAGCCTTTCTCTTCCTCTGCCTTCTTCTCGGTCTTGGCTGCCTTCAGCTTCTTCTTCCTTCAATTCCTTCCTTCTCTTTCTCTCTCTACCTTCTCTTCAGCTCCTTCTTCTGCCTTCAACTTTTTCCTTCCTCTCTATGCTGCAACTCTTCTCTTTCCTTAGCTTCTGACTTCGGCTTCCTCCTTCTTCCTTGGCTTCAGCCCTTAGCTTCCTCATCAGCTTTGTCTTCTCCTTCTCCTGCAAAGCAAAACCTACCCCTACCCGCGTGAGCTCTCTTCTCTTCTTTCTCTCTTAGGTTCGCTCTCCCAGAGCCACTTTCTCAGGTAATCGGGTCGGGTACGCACCCGGGACTAGGCCCACCGACGTGTGGTGGTGGGCGAGGTGTGCCGGGTCGGGTCGAATCACCAGGTCCACGGGGGGTGGTCGCAGATGAGGCATCAGGTCGGGTGAGAGGGGACCTCACCCTGTGAGTAGGAGGTGAAGAGCTTAATGCAAAAATTCAACTTATGCAGCTACGGTGTGCCAAAAGTTTTCGAGGTGGGACTATCTGCCCACCTTCCTTGCGCTCATCTACGGCAAAGATGCTTCGTTCAATTGCAGCTACAACTTCAGCCTTCGACACCAATTTAATGCCTGGAGTTGTGCATGAGTGTATCCCGCGCAACCTGGGACTATGAGCCTGGAGCAGGCGAAGCCTGGAGCAGTTGCAAGCTTGCTTCGAGCTTCACTTCAATGGCGGCGGGCCCCTGTACTTAAAACCATGCAAACGGCCACGCGGCCACGTCAGAATGTTCAGGAGGCTTCGCTGAGGCACAGCAAGTGCTGCGGTGGTTGGCGTGGCATGGGACAGCTTGAGGGAGCATGCCAAAGGCACACTGCGGCCGTGTAAGTGGGTGTGTTCGGGGGCGCTTGTGGGTGAGTGGCGAAGTGTATGGAGTGAGGGGTTACGTTCAGTGAGTCAGGGCGGAGCTTATGGACCAGTCGGCGAGGAGGAAGATGGTCTATGGAGGTGGAGCGAACTCGCCGGAGTGGTCGCCGGAGGTGAAGGGGATGATGGTGGTGGAGTGTGGTAGTGGTTGTTCAAGGGAAATAAAGAGGGAAAAATAGAGTAGAGGGTAAGAGGACTTATCTGAGAGTGAAGAGATGATGGGGGAGGCAGGAATGGCGGCTGGCTCGTATCACTGACGCAGGAGATGAAGGTGCTCAGAGAGGGTGGTCGGTAAGGACGAAGGGGATGCAGAGGCGTTGGCGGGCACTGCGCGACGTGGACGGATGTGAGGTAGAGGAACCTGCCATCGGTATTGTGGCTAGGTGACAAGGGAAATCAGTGAAGGTCACCAGAGCTTGATGAGAGAACTGGCCAGAGGAGGAGAGACGAATTTGAGGGGTTTTCCCAGTCAATTTCAAGCTTAGGAGATGCAGGGCGATTTGGGGTCTCTTAAATAGGCTTCTGAGGATAGATTTGTGCTTGGAAGCCAAGCTTCCAAGCAAGGTATGTTCGCCGACGATGGTAAGTCGAAAGAGACCCGAATCTCTCATGCGTTTGCATGAGAGATTGGGTACCAAGTAGGGCCTCAAATTAGGTTCACATTAGAGGAGATTTCTCAGAGAATCTCACTTTCAATTTTGAAGGGGATTCTCTAAGAGATCAGGGAGAAATCGCCCTTACCATCTCACCAGAGTAGGATTCCCTCCGCTATAATGGTGAAGGGACCTAATTGCAAAGAACGAAGAAGAAGCTAGGGGGGTTTCTACAGAGGTTTTCAAAAGATAGGGGTAGAAATATAATCAGGTTGGATCTATTTGCAAATTGGGTCAAGATGAATTCTTCTTAGGTTCAAATTTTGGTACAAACCTAATTTGGACTTAAGGAATCCAATGGTAAGGTTGGATTTTGGGTTTGACCACGTTTGCCTAGGTAATTAATGTAAAAACCCAATTTAGGGTAAATATTTGTCTGAGACCCATTTTAGGTCAAAATGGGTTCCAATGGCCAAATTGAAGGTTCTAAACCCTAGAGAATATTTTTCTATGATTTTTAGAAGGTTTAGGTAAATTTTATCCTGACCAGAACCTTGTTTAATCAAGCAAATCTGTTTTAGAGTTACAAAAAGTCATTTAATTCCTAGAATACTCACGAACCCTTTTTTGTTTAAACCAACCCACTTTTTATCATGTTAAGACCATTTCATCTATGTTTAGACCTTGAGAAAACCTGTTGTTGTACTGTAATGGTAAAATTACAGTTTTACCCCTTGTTTCTTACTTTTATCTCAGAATGGTTATTTATTGAATTAGGACTTCCAATTGGTTATGTAGGAGCTTTTGTTCTCTTCTTTGGGTCAAAATGAGCTAGTTAGGGCTCATGATGGTGTTCCCATCAGCGACAGCTCCAGAAAACGTGTGCGGCATGCACTGACCATCATCCCCCTGGTGGAGAGTGTGGAACTCCCGCCTCCTCTGGTCCTACCAAGTCTTCGGAAAGTACTGCTCGCAGAAGAGCGCCACAAACCGATCCTATATCGGCTCTCCCCTCTCCGGGCCTCTGACTGCCCTCCACCACCTGTGGGCTATGCTCTCCAACTGATACGTGCCGAAGGCCACACGGCACTCTGCAGGAGGGTGGAGTGTGTCGTATATCTTCTCCATCTACTCTAGCCAGTCCTCAGCCTTAGACGGGCTCTCCTCCCCCATGAAGGAGGGGGGCTTCAGTTTCCAAAACCAAGCAAACAGGTCATGGTGGAGCCGCAACACGGGTACAAGTATGCCTCTCGGCCGGGAGGATTCGTGCTCAAAAGTGTCTGAGGGTGGTGGGGGTGGTGGAGGATCACCCCTACCCTTGTAATTCCCTACTTGAAGGGGGTGAGATCAGCGTGACGTAAAAATGCCGAATTAAAATATAATAATCTCACAAAAATAGACAATCACACAAATGGCACAATTATTTTTAGGTGGAAAACCAACCCGGGTGAAAACCACCACCTAACCCTCTCGAGTTAGGATTTTCCGATCAACCAAGTTAATCAAATCCACTAACGTACTACATAAACGAGGGTAGTACAACCTCAATTACAACCACGCTACAAATGCGAGGGTAGCATATCTCAAACCCCTTCTCTTCACGAGAAGGATTTTGTTTCACGAAGGAGATGGGAATTCGCAACGTGAATACCCAACCAAATAACAAAGTAATGTACAACAATAATCCTATAGAGCCAACAAAGTAATTCTTAAACTAAGCTTCTATAAGAGTTAGGATGCTTTCCTTTGTTGGAAGTGCGTCGATGACGCGAATGGGTGAACTACGCGACGGTGCAACAGTGCTCTCGTGAACTATAGCGAGAGAGCGGGTGCGTAGATGATTGATGCTCTCTAGATGTAGAACTTGAGCTTGGAGAACTAGAGCTTCAACTACTTCTCTTGGACACAAAAGATGTGGAAAGTGGTTTGCTTAGTGTCTCTTGGTGTGTGTATGAGTGGCAAAGGTTCTCTATTTATAGAGGCCCTAGGAAGGCTTTGGAAGGCCTTGGAAGGCTTCCAAAGCCGTTGGATGCAAGCTCCAAGAGAATCAGGCCGAAATCAGGATTAATCGTTACACTGACAGGGTTATTAGACGTCTGATCCTGGCATCGGACGTCTAGAAAATTAGTTTAAGACATCTGAGAACAAAGTCAGACGTCTGATTATAGGCGGGTTTCCTTCTTGACTTGAATCAGATCTAAACAGAGTTCTAGTGAATTGTCATCAGACGACATACAGGACGTCGGAGTGATGTCTGGACGCCTGGAAACCTACTTTTCTGCAGATATGGATTCCCAAGAGAGTGCAACGGCTATAAAATCTCTAAGAAGATATTTTGGGTCAGCCGAGGCAAAACGGTCATGTATCAGACGTCTGGGGTCCTCTACGGATGTTTGATACCAGCTAATGGTCATATCCTTCATTGTTTGCTAGCCCAGCTAACGGTTCACTAATTGGACGTCTAGCAAAATCATCAGACGTCTTCTAAGACGTCTGGACTAAGGTCTGGACGTCTGATTTCATCAGACAGAACAAACTAAGTCTAGGCTAAACATAATCAGACATCTGAGTCAATAGTCAGACGTCTTAAAAGTCATTATCAGACGTCTGATTTTCAGATTAGACGTCTAAAAAGGCTATTTGAACCCTATTTTGATTTTCTAAGTTCTCTACAGAAACCTAAGTATCCTAGGGTTGTGCAGGTGTTCCTAGAACTACTGTTAGGGTACTTTGAGGCTCTTTAACATGAATCTAAGTAACAAAATAAAGAGAAACAAAAGAAACAAAAAATACATAGAGTACAAGGAAAGGAAATCTATCATATTCTTCATCTCCTTCTTTCTTCAAGCCATCACTCCTTGCGAAGCTCTTTTGTTCTCCGTCAAACTCCTCCAATCCGCCATGGATGCGAGCTTGAACTCGGTCTAACCACATCTCCGTTTGCAATTGACCTGAAATCTAAGACTTCAAGTGCAAATGTTAAATGACACGTGTTCTGTTATCATCAAAATAAACAATTGTGGTGCTCTAGCACCAACAATCTCCCCCTTTTTGATGATGACACAACCATAAATAATAATGCAAAAAATCTTCCCCCTTTTTGACATTACCAAAAAGGTTTAATTGATTTTAAATTTCTTATAACTCCCCCTTAAAACATGCTCTTCTATGAGTTGAATTTCTTTTAACAAGAGTAATGTCTTCCTCCTTTTTGTAATAACAAGATAGCTATTATTTTTCTCCCCCTTACTAAAGGAAATATAGCTAACTTACATCTCCCCCTTTATAATTGACAATTAGCTCATAATTTAAACTCCCCCTATCTATATGCTAATGATAAAGAGATAGGGTAAAGGGTTTTACCTCACCTACCATGGCCAATAAAATGGCCCAAATGGAGGTGGTGGATGCCACATCGGATGGGGCTCCCACCCGTAGCTTGGAGGTTCGGGTATTGGCGCCGGTCTCCAGTCTGGCGGTCGACGTCCGGCGGGTCCATGTTTGTTTACCGTCTCGTCGGTCTTCTTATCCTTCTCCTTGGTCTACTCTTTGGTCCTCCCAACTCGAGTTGACCAGCCTTGAGCTTGTAGGTCCAGTCCTTTATGTTATAGTCACCCTTGAAACCTACAAAACAAGATTCCAAATCTTTCTTCGGTATCCAAGTGAGCATGGATTCGGATCTGTTAGTGGATCTCCTTGACAGAGATCCTTTCTCAACCTTAGGGCTATGCAAATTTTCTACTTTGTTGATTAATTTGTTAGAATTTTCCCTAAGACATACGATTTCTTTTTCTATAATATTTATCTTAGTCTTTAAATCAAAATTTTCTAATTTTGGACTAGCATTTTCCTCAATCAATTTAGTGTTTTCATTGATTAAGTCATCATTTTTAGGACTAGCTTCTAAATCCTTGAGTTATTTTTCTAACCTTTCATTTTCATTTTTAAGAAAACTAAGATTCTTTTTAATATTTTTATTTTCTATCTTAAGTGATTTACTAACTTCAAAAAGCTCAATAAATGCATTTTGTAAATCGAAATTTACCTCGTTGTCGGAGTCGCTTCGGCTTTCGCTGTCACTTTCTCCTAAGGCCATGAAGCCAATGCAAGCGGTTTCATTCTTCTCAGGATTTTCTTCTTCCTCGTCCTTCGAGCTCAAGTCATCCCAAGTTACTTGGAACGCCTTCTTAATAGACTTCTCCTTTTCCTTCTTCGCCTTCTTGAGAAGAGGGCACTCTGGTCGTAGATGCCCTTTCTCGTTACAGTGGTAGCAGCATCTTGGGCTTTCCTTCTTCTCCTTTTCTTTCTTTGACTCCCTACAAAACTTAGAAATTTTCTTAAGTAAAATTTTAAAGTCTTCATCGTCGGAACTTACCTCGCTATCTGACGCTGCTCTAAATGCGAGGGTCTTCTTCGATTTTGGTTCTGGTGTGCCCTTCTTCTGCTTTAGCTTTGTCTCGTAGGCCATTAGGTTGCCTAGGAGATCCTCCATGTTAAGCTCCTCTACTTCGTTCGCCTCCTCGATGGCGGTAACCTTCTGTTCCCACTCTGGTCCGAGGGAACGAAGAAGCTTCCCTTGAAGCTCCCCCTTAATGAAGGTCTTCCCTAAAGCTTTCAAATTATTTACTATGAGAGTGAACCTAGTGTTCATCTCACTTAAAGTTTCGCTAGTCTTCATAGAAAATGATTCAAATTCTTGTGAAAGTAAATTAATTTTAGAAGACTTTACCTTAGTCGTACCTTCGTGTGTAACTTCTAGAGTGTGCCATACCTCGTATGCAGTGGCACACTAAGATATACCGTTGAATTCCTCCTGGCTAAGGGCGCAGTATAACGCATTCATAGCTTTCGCATTAAGGGAAAGCTCGTGGGTCTGCTGCTGCGAATAGCCTCTCTTTGGTTTCTCCGGGACTTCGTATGGGGTCTCACAACGTTCCCATAACATGAAGTCGAAGGCTTGAAGCCACATCTTCATACGTAATTTCTAGTAGTCGAAGTTGCTTCCATCGAAGAAAGGCAGTCGGACGGTGGACTGCCCCTCGACAATTCTGGTGGTGGTGACACTTCCCTCCATCAGATCTTCGTCGGTGTGCAATGCCGTAAATGCGAAACCTATGCTGATACCAATTGTAATTCCCTACTTGGATGGGATGAGATCAGCGTGACGTAAAAATGCGGAATTAAAATATAATAATCTCACAAAAATAGACAATCACACAAATGGTACAATTATTTTTAGGTGGAAACCCAACCCGGGTGAAAACCACCACCTAACCCTCTCGAGTTAAGATTTTTCGATCAACCAAGTTAATCAAATCCACTAACGTACTACTTAAACGAGGGTAGTACAACCTCAATTACAACAACGCTACAAATGCGAGGGTAGCGTACCTCAAACCCCTTCTCTTCAAGAGAAGGATTTTATCTCACGAAGGAGATAAGAATTCGCAACGCGAATACCCAACCAAATAACAAAGTAAAGTACAACAATAATCCTATAGAGCCAACAAAGTAATTCTTAAACTAAGCTTTTATAGGAGTTAGGATGCTTCCCTTTGCTAGAAGTGCATCGACGATGCGGATGTGTGAACTACGCGATGGCACAACGGTGCTCTCATGAACTATGGTGGGAGAACAGATGTGCAAATGATTGATGCTCTCTAGATGTAGAACTTGAGCTTGGAGAGCTAGAGCTTCAACTACTTCTCTTGGACGCAAAAGATGTGGAAAGTGGTTTGCTTAGTATGTCTTGGTGTGTGTATGAGTGGCAAAAGTTCTCCTCTATTTATAGAGGCCCTAGGAAGGCTTTGGAAGGAGTTGGAAGGCTTCTATAGTCGTTGGGTGCAAGCTCCAAGAGAATCAGGTCGAAATCAAGATTAATCATTACACTGACAGGGTTATCAGACGTCTGATCCTGGCATCAGATGTCTGGAAAACCAGTTTAAGACATCTGAGAACAAAGTCAGACATCTGATTATAGGCGAGTTTCCTTCCTAACTTGAATCAGATCTAAACAGGGTTCTAGTGAATTGTCATCAAGCAACATACAAGACATCTGGAGTGATGTCTGGACGTCTTGAAACCTACTTTCCTGCAGAAATGGATCCCAAGAGAGTGAAACGGCTATAAAATCTCTGAGAAGAGATTTTGGGTCAGCCAAGGCAAAACGGTCATGTATCAAACATCTGGGGTCCTCTACGGACGTCTGATACCGACTAACGGTCATATCCTTCATTGTTTGCTAAGCAGCCAACGGTCCACTAATTGGACGTCTGGCAAAATCATCAGACGTCTTCTAAGACATCTCGACTAAGGTCTAGACGTCTTATTTCATCAAACAGAACTAACTAAGTCCAGTCTAAACATAATCGGACGTCTGAGTCAACAGTCGATGTCTTAAAAGTCATTATCAGACGTCTGATTTTCAGATTAGACGTCTGAAAACACTGTTTGAACCCTATTTTGGTTTTCTAAGTTCTCTACAGAAAATCTAAGTATCCTAGGGTTATGCAGGTGTTCCTAGGACTACTGTTAGGGTACTTTGAGGCTCTTTAATATGAATCTAAGTAACAAAATAAAGAGCAACAATAGAAACAAAAAATACATAGAATACAAGGAAAGGAAATATATCCTATTCTTCATCTCCTTCCTTCTTCAAGCCATCGCTCCTCGCAAAGCTCTTCTATTCTCCGTCAAGCTCCTCCAATCCGCCATGGATGCCAGCTCGAACTCCGTCTAACCACGTCTCCATTTGCAATTGACCTGAAATCTAAGATTTCAAGTGCAAATGTTAAATGACACGTGTTTTGTTATCATCAAAATAAACGATCGTGTAGGAGGGTGGAGTGTGTCGAATATCTCCTCCATCTGCTCCAGCCAGTCCTCAGCCTTAGACGGGCTCTCCTCCCCCTTGAAGGAGGGGGGCTTCAGTTTCCGAGATTGAGAGAACATGTCATGGTGGAGCCGCAACACGGGTACAAGTACACCTCTCGACTGGGAGGATTCATGCTCAGAAGTGTTTGAGGGTAGTGGGGGTGGTGGAGGATCACCCCCACCCTCCCCAGCTCGTTCAGCTCTACGGTAGCTCCCCTACCGCACAGAGGACTCTCCCTCGCCATCGTCAGGACAAGGTGGCTGAGGAGGAGGCTGCTGGAACTCCTCTCGAATGATGTCGTAGATCAACTGGGCAAGGTGCTGAGCCTAGATGCCCGGGAGGAAGGGTAGATCGACCTCTGCCTCATGCCCCGCACGCCCGCCTCCGCGACCATGTCCACGGCCATGCCCTCAACCGGCTCCACAAACTCCATGACGAGGCATCTCCTACACAGAGATGGAAGAGAAACAAACAGAGATTGTCAAAGATACAAGTTCAAAATAAGACACAGACGTGTAATTCAAGGAGACACGTTGTGATGGCTATCCTAGCTACACAAACATGTGTGGTTACTTTCAATCTGTTGGGTTATCTCTCGGGATGACCTTGCTCTGATACCATCTTGTTACAACCCGAATTTGGGCCATCTGGGAACCCGGGTATAACTCGTCTCAACTAACCCCAAGACCTAGTCGTCCAACAATCCAACAAGAGACTATCCCAAACGTACCAGGCAAACCACAAACCACGCATGTAAGTAGCTAAGCAATTTAAATAAAGCCAACAACATAAATTATAAATGAGATTCCAGAAAGATAACATGTCAAGAGCAGAAACATAGTCACTAGCCATCACAATTAAGGCAAAAAGGTATAACGATAATAGTTCTCAACATAAAGCAGAAGTACTCACTAATAATAAAAGTAGTGGAAACGGAAAGGAACAAGTAGAACTATGGCTGGGCTCGACTGGGCCCAGCACTCTTTACAGTCGGTGGTACTGGCTACTTGACTCCCTGACCTGTACATGGTTGTATATGACTGTGGTCTACTAACGCTAAGTAGAGTGATATATTTCAAGCAGTTATAGCATTTAAAACAGTAAAGAAAAGTAGTTTTGTGCATGCATTTATCCAATTATCCAATCATACAGTTAATTTACGACTAAGTGTTCATAAGCCATTTCTCTAACAAAGGTCCACAGTGCCTCTTAAATCTTCCTGTTCCCTAAGGGAACGATCATGATTGTAGTTTTGCCAGTGATACAAGATGTACACATGGTACTCTCTTGGCCGAGAGAGCACCTCGTGGTAGTCCTACACCTGATCTAGCACCCTGAGGTCACGGTCATGATGTATCAGTGATTGCAGCACGCACGATAAGCACACGAGTAGCTACCTCACACTGCCATGTGGTCAATCGTTTCCACTAGCGGATACACCCAAACGTACAACACAGAACAGAACAGGGGTCTCGCCCCTCAATAGCCTGCATTCCCTCACCCGACTATCCCAGTTTGCCTAGTGGGCCACAACAGGAGTCGGTGTGGGGGGGCCAGTCCTAACCCCGAGCCCATGGGACGGCTAGCTCCCCCTACACAAAAGGAACAATAGCACTCCTTGGTACCACGTACACGAGGACCAGCTCACTTTCATACCAAGGGACAATTGCTCTCCTCGGTACCATGTACACGAGGGCCAACTCACTTCCATTACTAAGTCCAAACAACCGCCTGTAGGCAACGTGTTCCATCATTCCACAAATTTTCCACATCACAGTTCCATTTTCTTTCAAATTTCCCGTAGGCTTCATGCATAGCTTACGTTATTTCCGTAGCATCCAAATATCTCCATTCATGTCATGCTTAATTAAACACATAGCAAGTAGCTCATGGTTTCACAACTCGGCAATTATCTCAGCAATCAATTATACAGGATTGAACATGTATTTCAGTTCAAGTCATGGTTCAATAATCATAATAGGCAGCTCATGATTTACCATATTCAGGAAACATCACAACAGATTAAGCATGCATATTTCTCTATCTCAGCCCTAGGGTTCATTGCACATCCTACGGGTTCAATCAATAGTTCTAATGTAACATGCACTTCAATTATGTAATTCACAAAGCATAGCAAAAACCACTTTACCAGGGTAACCGGAAGATGTGGGGGCATAAACGGCGGACCTCACAGCCTCCGCTGCTTCCGTGCACACCACGAACGGACGACCTACGAATGGTCAACACACACATTACTAACAACTCACATGACAGGAATGTGCTCAAAACAATTAGAACCAAACTCCATCACATTGGAAAATCCGACAGGAAGCCAACGGTACTTCGTTTGCGGAAAACCAACCTCGTTTAGGCCCCGAACTGACCCAAACATACTTCCCGGTTCACCTGAATCAGTCCAAGCAGGCTGGTCCACCTGGACCGATCGCTTGATACCTGGAACATTCCAAACAGGCTGATATCAAACGTCTAGAACAACTTCCAGACGTCTTAAACGAGACCAAAATGCTCACCTTGTGTTCTGTGCTGAAAATTGACGTCTGGAAAACCTTACGGTCATCTAGGAGTCCTTCCAAACGTCTGACAATGCACTCGGACGTCTGGAATGGGTATCAGTCATCTGGAGAGATGTCCAGACATCCTAAAGTGTCTGGGGAGCTACGCCTGTGCCTCTTCCCAACGGCCCTGCACACGCACTGTGACATGTAGTCACTCGCAGACTACGCATGCGAAAATACAGGCGGACAGGACCTTACCGTTTGAATCTGCTTTATCAGACGTCTAGTGCTACTTCCAGACATCCAGTCAGACGTCCGTGGAGAGGTACAGACGTCCGATCTATGGAGAAAAACCTCTCCAGAGCCCTTTGCGAGCCTTCCTCTCCTCGCGGAAGGTGCCCACGTCCTGTGTAGCACACACACCGAGGCGCTTAGACTGTGTAGAGAGGAATACACAAACATCATGTACAAGTCTCGAACAGAGCATTACCTCAGATTCTACACGGTACCAAACGTCCTGTGATAGCTCCGGACGTCCGATCAGACGTCTATTGGACTCCCTAGATGTCTGGTTCTGCGGAAAAATGACTCCGCAGAACCGTTCGCAAGCTTTCCTCCTCACAAAACACCGCACCCCCCTCACACCAAGAGTTGCAGCAGCAACACCACCCTCTCTTCCTCGGCCTCTCTCAATCTCTGGGACTCCTTCCTCTCCTGTTGCTTGCAGAGGAAACGAAAGGAGGGTGGCACCACTGGAAGAAGGAAATGGGAGAGGGTGGGGGCTCGGGAAATGAGGCAAGGGGTTTAAATAGAGGGGGGTTAGGGTTTAAGGGTGTGGGTATGGGTGAGTGTCGGTAGAGCTGAGGCATTTTGTAAGAAATGTCCCGCAAGAGTCTCATTTATCTGCAAAACCCACAAAACAGGAAATCCAGAGGGTTACCAATTGCAGCAACCCCCCCCCTCAAGTTTCCTAAAATGACCCCCACAACCCTTGGGAAGGATGATTTCAATAACTAATGCTATTCGGAATATTGACTTACATATGGAAAGAGGAATTGAGGACAATATGATGCGGAGTCCTGGTAAGAAAGTTGTTCTATGTTGCATTAGGCTATCGTTCTTGAGGGCAAGCAATATGACATAAGCAATTCTTCTTTTTCTAATAACATAAAGAAGCTAAAAGAGATTTGGAAATCAAAATCACCTTCAAGTATATTTTTATAGGAAAATGTTTTATAAAGTTAATCGATTCATCTATTTTACAACCGGTCCTTCTCCGAAGCAATTTGTTTCTTTTTGCTATCAAAACATAGGGATACTTCTATTACTTCGTTGAAGATATAGTTAATAACTTAAAAGAATCAAACTAGGTAGTCAGTGCTAGATTTATACTTTATGCCACTGCTGCAAAATTAGGCATAGAAAGATAGTTTAGATGGTACTGCTGCAAAATTACGCATAAAAAGTTAGTTTAGATGTTATTAAAGTTTGTAATCTAGGAAAAAAAAGAAAAGGTTAGATTCTGCAGTTCTCAACTCGCTACCGCCTCCTAATTCTAATGAGATGGCTGTTAGTGGCTCTAACTCTTCTAGTTTGAGTTACAATCACCTACGACTTTTAAAATTGAAGTATACATTGATGTGACAGTGGCAAATAACTTTTAAATTGGTTCCGGAGTTTGTATTTACGACGACAAATTTGCAGCTTTTCCACAACCGATCCCCTGTAGGCAAAAGATTTGACACTATTACTTGATGGCCCTTGGACAGCCTTGTGTTCTTTGAGATGAAGAATTGCGAGATGGTAGCTGTTCAACTATCACCCTATCAGACTCCTTATCTACGGGAAAGGTGGTCAATGGTTTTTTCGGATGAAACTCCCCGGCATGTTAGGGATTTTATCAAAAATTGTCTGTACAAGCTTAACTGTACTGTTCATGTCCATTGCTGTTATATCCGTAGGTTTGCGCATTCTACTGCGCAACTTTCTAAATCTAAGGACATGCGTGGTTTTTGGTTAAGGGATGTCTATTAAAGAAGTGCTTAAAAGCGACCTGTTAGACTCCTGATGCTGTTTCTACCATAAACATGGTTTTTGGTTAGACTCTTTAAGGGATGTCTATTAAAGAAGTAATGTAATTTTGCGTTAGAAAAAAAAAAAGAAAAAAAAAGGAAACAAATGGGCGACCTACCATAAACATCAACTTTGGTTCGTTAGGCGTACATAGGATAATCGATTGCATTTCCTTTACAAGATAGACTTGGTCTTCTACGATACATATCCACGGACGCTCACGCGTGCTAATTAAGTTGCCAATGCAACTCGAGTGGCTTAAGGAAAGAACGACGCAGCTTTGCTCTGTAAGTTCCCCTCCCAAAGATCGAGATTCCATCTGGATGGGTGCTTCAACCATAGCCAATCAATCACCCCCTTATTGGCGCTTCCCGTTCAAGGCTCCAAGTTGTAATCTTTGATCCCTACGTTCTGAGATCGGAGTGTAGAATACGCACAAAGGAATTCGTATAGGAGAGAGTGGTGGGTCCTATATGGGTTCTACCCACATGTTAGAGGAAGCTGGAAAGCTAAAGACGGCATGAGGAAGGGTGGAGGGGTCCTATCATATGGGTCGGACCCTCGAGTGAGAGGAAGCTGGAAAGCTAGAGGCAGCGAGAGAAAGGTGGAGATGAAGGTGGAGGAGGCCCCACAACATTGCATCATAAGTCGGAAAGGAATGGTAGGAAGCAGTGGCTGACGCAGCGTACCGTCGCCTTTCCCTCCCTACAAATACCTCCCAACCCCCCCGTTCTCGACTATTCAACTGGCACCACAACTATAGCAGCTCGAGCGTCGCACATCTTAAACGCATCTACGCGAAGTTTATCACCACGTGCTCCATAAGATCACTGGGTACGTACATGTATGTTTTTGGATGGGCATTCGCCATTAATTGCATGGTTTCTCTTATCCCATCAACTGCTACGTTTTCTTATGTCTGCAGAAACAAACCGTTCATCCATCCTCACACGGTATTGCCGGAGAGATGTCGATGGCAGTCCACAATTCACCGACGGTTCTCCCGACGGACGAACAGACACCGGAACAATCAGGAAGCATATGGAGCCAGCTGATCCCGGAGGCGAAGAAGAAGGAGGGGGTTGACCTCCCGCCTCCCTACGTCCACCCACTCCTCAAACGTTCCTCTAGCTTCCTAAACAAGGAGAGCCTCGAGGTGTGCACGGAGAGCCTCGGGTCGGAGACCGGATCCGACGGGTACTCTGGCCTCGACCACTACGACCTCTCCTCCCTCGGCTCTGAGCCCCAAGATCTCGACTACCCACCATTTGATGGTTCGGAGTTGGACCTGCAAGGTGGGCACGAGGAGGAGGGGAAGGGGCTGGCAGTCGTCAACTACCACTGCTCCATAAACATGGGGTCCCCTCCACGTTCCTTCCCTCCACCGCTGCCGTCGATCTCCCGCCGCGACGGGCCGTGCTTCAACATGAGGACGCACCGTCGGGACGGGCGCCTCGTCGTGCAGGCGGTCCCGGTCCCGTCGCAGAATTACCTCCACTGTGAGCGGCAGGATGGGCGGATTGTGCTCTCCTTCATCAAGGCAGCCTTCGAGGAGATATACCCAGAGATCGAACAGGACTCCTTTGGTGTACAAAACACCCAAGAAGCATTGGAACAAGAAGGTGAAGATGAGGGCAGTATTGATGAAATAATGGAGGAGGACAAAGGAGGACGAGGAGGAGAAGGTAGAGGAGGAGTTGAAGGAAAGGAAGTGGTGGAGGGTGGCGAGGAGGAGAAAGACGAGGAGGAGGAGGAGGAGGAGGAGGAGGAGGTGGTAGAGGTGGTGGATAGGGGGATCGTGGTAGAGGTGAAGGTGAGAAGGCAGCAACCACAGGTGCCCTACTGGGGGGTAGGGAAGGTGCACAGGTCTTTCTTGGTCATCAACAAGTTTGTGAGTGGCATACCCGTTAATGTCGAGAAGGAAGAGGATCAGGAGGTTAAGAAGATGGAGGAGGAGAGGAAGGAAAAGCTTAATCATCTTAAAGAGGGTTTTGTTGAGATGAATAAGTGGGGAATTGGTGGGAAGAGTACTGGGAAGAAGGAGATGGTGGTGGAGGGAAAGAGGATGTTCGTGACCTCAAAGGGGGTGGTGAGGAGGCACGATTTACTGCATCAGGTGAGGAGGTGTAGCGAGAGCCAGAGTCCCCTCTTCATATGGGAGCCCATTTGCATTGCCACGTCGTGAAGGATGATAGAAGGAGGGGATTAGTGCAGACCACCTTAATTATGGTCTACACGTCATTTTTCTTTTTGCTGATTAATCATGCAGTTACATGACCCCTTTGTGGGTGTCTTACCCTTGATTTATGAGTATATAAATCTTTGGGATCACGTGGGCTATATGCATGTGTGAGTTATCTGGTTATTAGTTGTCATATGGTTTTTGATCTGGTTTACAGCAGTCAGACCTAGAAAGCTTTTCTTGCGTTCACTTGTGTAGACTCCCGGCCATCATACTAAAATTGCTATAACTATTGATGATGGGAAGCAAAGTGGGTCAAATGCATCAATCTAGAATTGTCAATCACTATGGAAAGCCGTTACTGTTTTCAGAAAAAAAAAGGTAAAGCACTAATGTGATAGAGTTTAGATTATAAGTTGATTGTATCTCGGTCAAAGACCCAAAATGTGCCAAACGTAGAATTGGCAAGAAAAATTTAATATATCTTGGGTGGCCTAACCAAGTGATTTCTGTTGATGAGTACTCCAACATGCTTAGTGATATTTATGGTGATTTCCAATCTATTATATTAGGATTCATAAAATCCAAAGATAATTTGGATTCCTATCCAAGAAAAAGATACTTTAAGATCTTTAATTCTTTGGGTACTTGATCATGATTACGCGTTTATTTCTATACATTTGGTCATGGGATTCACTGTTGTCTCAAATAAGCTAGCATCAAAGCCTTGGTTGTATTTATTGCAAAATTCCTAGCTACAGATGTTACAACGTAAACCTCAATCCTAATAGGGACTTAGGTTGATTTTTCTAAAATCTCCCAAGATTTCAATCATCTAACATATAAACAAAAACATCATATATAAAATATATAAAAAAAGAATAAATTGAAATTGAAATAAATGTCTAAATATTCAATCATAATTCGTAGCCATCATGAAAGGAAAAGAGTACAAGAATGAAGAAAGTGGCACTAAAATAGAACTAAAAAGAAAGCACTAACTATAGCTGACAAAGAAGGTCCTATAGAACACCTACAATGAAGAATTCAAACTAGCATCATCTCTTCCCATGCTTACCAAAACTTTAGTATGAAGTTCAAATGGAAAAGTCAACAAAAGCTAACTAGAGTAGCAAAATGAAGACAAATATCAATAAGAACTAGAGAACCTACAAGAATGAACTAGAGACTCTACAAGAACAAAAGTGAATGCTATTCATATTAATTCTTTAATTATTCATTATTACTCCATTTCTTGATTGTCTGTGCCTTCTCATTTTTGGTCATCACCAACTCATAATCAATTTCTTAAAAGATGCGAGGACACATAGTTACAATATCCCAAACAATAAGATCAATACAACACATTCTCTTAGTAAGAGAACGGCCCACACCTATCCTGCAACTTGGTTAGCAGCCTAGGGTCTCTACCTAGGTGAAGTGGTGACTACCAACTCGTGTATTATGCATACAAAGCACTACTCTGTACAGGCATACGGTTAGTCATCTTCATTACTAGGTATAAAAAATGATACCAAATCCTCTCACAGGAAAAAACACTTATCCAATCACACCTAACTATCTTGTTGACTAAATAACCTAACAGAAGAGTTGCAAAGAAGTTAGCTCACTCTCGAAATCAGTCTCATACTTAAGTATAGTGAAACAAGCCATGACTGTAATATCAAGTATGAGACAATTTATTTGACTATTCTTACGAGTTTCTATGGTTACAAAATATCCCAACCATTAATTATCTCAATTCATTTGCTATACCACTAATTATAGCAGATATATTCACATTTATTTCATCATCTTTGAAAGCATTGATCATTAACCGAGTTTACGTATATTGTATATCAATATGCATCACCAACCAATTTATTTAATGAATATCCTTTTCTGAATCAAGATGTGAAATAGATAATAAAGTTCACCACTTAGATTTTCATGATCGTGAGTTCGTGTTTATGGATCCCTTAAGTCAATTCATATTTAATCAGGTTGTCATGAAATAATTGTTATCAAGGCATCTGACTAGTATCCAAAGTAGACTAATAATATTTCAGGGCAAGACTCCTATACTTGGCAAAAGGAAAGGGGTAATGATCGTCGTGAAATCAAGTTTGTAAAAATACGTTTGTTGTAGTGTAAATCGTGAAGATACTCTCAAAATTTATAAAATCAAACTCAGAAAATCGTACCAGTGAAAATAGAGTCCAGGTCATCTCAGGGAGTCAACTTGTATTTTTTGCTCCTTAAGAGTTTTCAATAATGGCAATGTTTGGATGTGAAATTTTGATAACTGAAATAACTTCTTTTGAGGATGTTATGTACATTTCAAGTCATTTCATCCTTCCTAACCCCTACATTAAAGGAGGTCGATTTCAATGGCCATATAAATTATATTAAGTAGTTTTGACCTCTTTTGATGATGTTAAGATCAACCGGTTTTAATGAAATTTAGTGTAGGTCATGCTTTTATTAAAGTTTAATTTTCAAAATTTTTATTTTAAAATATAAATCTATACGTAACTTATATGCAACTAAGCTCCATACGCCTCTTCCTCATACTATACTATGTTTGATTGAAATTTCATGCAAAATATTTTAGTACGTGATTCTAGAAAATTCATGAAATTCCTTGTATTAAACCTAATGCTTTAGGGCATTTTCTTAAAATTTTTTATTTGAGATTTTTCTTGGAAACTTTTACATGGAGATAATTTGGAATATCATGAAGCTCCATAAAAAAATTGTACTTGTTTTTTTTTTTTTTGCATATTAGTTCTAATTTTGAGACAAAATTTACAATGTCCATTTTTAAAATAGTAGTATTATATATACTATATTATATACCCCATAGTATACCTCAATCCTAGGTAGAATCTTAATAGGATTCCATGTGTAACCCCTCCCCCTACCCTCCTCCCCTAAAGGGTCTACCAAATTTGATTCAAATTTTGCCTATAAAAAAAACATCCCACCTACAACACCCTACTACATCACCCACCCATCACCTGCAAACGACCTCAAGCTCCGATAAGCTCCTCTGATCCTCTGGCCTCAACCTCCTTCAGCGAGCTCCCCCTCCTGCAGTCCTGACCTCTGCTAGCCCCAACCTCCTCCAATGAGCTCCTCGAAGCTTCTCCTCCTCCAGCCTCTACCTCGACCGAGCTCCTCCTTCAACTCTGGCTCCAACGAGCTCCTCTAACCCCATCTCGACCCCAACCGAGCTCCTCTGACCGACCCCGATCAAGCTCCTCCCCCAACTGACCCCAACTGACGTCCTCCTCCGGCCCCATCCCATCCCGACCAAGCTCCTCCGGCTGACCCCAACCCTGACCGAGCTCCTCCGACCTTATCCCGACCTTGACCCCAACCTCATCCTGACCCAAACCAAGCTCTTCCAGCCCCATCCCAACCTCAACCTTGATCCCATCCTGAGCTTGACCAAGCTCGTCCTCCGACCTCATCCCATCTTGACCTAGCTACTCCAATTGACCCCAATGTCCCAACTCCTCTGGCTGATCTCCTCTTGCGACCCCGACCTCCTTCGACTCCAGCTTCGACCTCGAGCTCGGCCGAGCACCTCCTCCAATCTCGACCACCTCTAACTTTGGCTCCAACAAGCTCCTCCAACCCCGACCTCCTCCGACTCTAACTCCAACCTCCTCCTCCAACACCAACATTAGCAAGACATGCATTTCCCCTTCTGCGGTGTATAAGTTCTATTTCTAGTGTAAGGTGTTGACAACACCAATATAAGACAAGTCAAATGTAACAATGTTTATGTTAGTCAAAGTGTTTTGGCATATATAAGTAATTGATGCCAACAACACCAAGATAAGTGATAAGTGTTTGCAGTAGGTACTTGAGTACTATAGAAGTGATTGAATAGGTGTCAAGGGCACCATCATGAAAATGTACATGGTGACATTAGTATTTAAACTTACGTTGATGTGCTTCTTATCTTTTTTGTGTGAGGTGCTGTTAGCATCTTAACACAATCGGTGGTGATGCCATTAGCTCTAATGCTGATGCCGTTACCACCTATGGTGATGTCGAAAACACCTATAGTCGCAATTTATTACATGCTTCAAATATATTGAATTTCAATATTTCAAATAGAGAACACTAATAATAATGTCAATGGCATCAGCACATCCTACCAAAAGTATCTACTATTGATAAAACGAACAGTACTAACCTTCGGTGATGCCATTAGCACTTAAGATGGTGCTATAAGTACTTATATTGGTACTTTATTACATCCTTCAAATATATTCGACTTCAATAGTTAGAGTTTGTAACACTAATAATGGTGCCAATAACACCAACACATTCTGCCAACAACACCTAATATTGGTAGGACAACCAACACTAACCAACAGTGATTCCGTCAGCACTTGTATTAACACTTTATTATATGCTTCAAATATTTTACACTTCAATATTTCGAACATAAAATACTGACAATGGTGCCAAAAGCACTAATAATCCTTTTTTATTTCGAACAGTGGTGTCAACAGCACCAACATTTTAAACCTTTGATAGAGTAGTGTTAGTAATCTCATACGATGGTATCAATAGCACCAATAATGGAGCGTTGGGTGTCATGTAAGACTTTGATAAAAGCAACATGTTCATAAGAGGAAATGATGCTTCTAAGGTGCCGTCAACACCTATCTTACTGTCGTTGGCATATTGTGGTGTCATCAGCACCGCTCGTGTTGCCATTAACATGTACTGGGATAATGTGCTTGAAATCTCAAGTGTAGTTATGATAGTGATATTAGCACCTATTGTGGTGCTAACGACATTTTGTTTGCTAATTACTCACATTATGTTGCTTATAAGGAATGTGCCTTAAAAGTAGCTTTTGTTAGTGTTATAATATGTTTTCACATTACTACTGACTTTAAGTAATTATTCAATAAAGTGTCGTCAACACCACAATAGGTGTAAACAACACCATAATTGCACTACACTGTACCTAACATGGTGCCATTACTACCTATAATGGTGTCGACAACACCTATTGGGTTTATCACTCATTTTGTTAATGTTGTGAACAATTTAGCTTGAGCAACTATTCCAACCATCTATGATTCCTTGCAACCATCTACTACACCTAACGCGACGTAGGTGCTAACAGCACATCATAAGTTGATACTATTCATCCTATTAATATGTTACTTTTATCAAAGTCTTACATGATAAGAGCTGTTAACACATATTGTGATGCCATCAGCACCTATCATGCTGCCGTTGGCATGTACTAGGATAATGTGATTAAAATCTCAAGTGCAACTATGATAGTGTTGTTACCATCTATGGTGGTGTTGACAGTACCTCAATACTTATCTTAATTACTGTTGTTACCATATTGTAGTGTCGTCAACACCTATCATGTTGTCGTTGGCATATACTGTGATAATGTAGTTGAAGTTTCAAGTGCAGCTATGATAGTGTTGTTAGCACCTATTGTGGTGCCAACGACATCGTGTTGGTTAATTACTCACATTATGCTGCTTATAAGGGATGTGCCTTAAAAGTAGCCTTTGTTGGTGCTATAATATATTTTCACATCACTATATTTTCACATTACTACTGATTCTAAGTAATTATTTAATAAAGTGTCATTAACACCACAATAAATGTAACTAATACCATCATAATTGCACTGCACTGCACCTATGATGGTGCCATTACTACCTATTATAGTGCTAACAACACCCATTGGGTTAGTCACTCACTTTGTTAATGTTGTGAGCAATTTAACTTCAGCACCTAATACAACCATCTGTGATTCCTTGCAACCATCTGCTGCACTTAACATGATGTAGGTGCTAACGGCACCATCATAAGTTGATATTGTTCATCCTATTAACACATTGCTCTTATTAGAGTCTTCTATGATAAGAGCTGTTAACACATATTGTGATGCCGTCAGCACCTATCATGTTGCTGTTGGCATATACTAGAATAATGTGGTTAAAATTTCAAGTGCAGTTATAATAGAGTTGTTACCATATATTGTGGTGTCGATGGCACATCAGCATCTATCTTAATTACTGTCGTTGTCATATTGTGGTGCTGTCAGCACCTATAATGTTGCCATTGGCATATACTGTGATAATGTGATTGAAGTCTCAAGTGCAGTTATGATAGTGCCGTTACCACCTATTGTGGTGCTGACGGCATCGTGTTGGTCAATTGCTAACATTATTGCTAATTCTAAAGAATGTCCCTCAAAAGTAGCCTTTATTGGTGTTGTAGTATGTTTTCACATTACTATTGGTTGTAGGTTATATTTTTATTTTTTTTTCTTTTACCTTACATTTGTGTCATGTCAATATATTTAAAGTATTCACAGCAGCTATGATGGTGCCGTTAGCATATGTTGTAGTGTCGACGGTACCTATTAGAGATAGAGTTTTCCTCTCCCTTCATTAAAATTTGAATTTGAATATGAGGAGCACATGTAACTCTATGTGATTCTCCTTTCTCTTAGCTAAAAATGATAATAATACTTTAGGATTTAAAGAAGTGGTCTAACATTTTCTATCTATGATCATATGTAACTCTCTTAGTAGGATGCCAACTCACCGCCAACATACATGACACATCAGCCGAGTATGTTTCTAGGTACATAGAAAAGTAGCTCTCCCAGTTTTCTTTTTAAAATAGTTCATTGAAATCTAGGATTGTTTTAGGTATCCTCTGCATATACTTCATGATTGCATGCATCCCAAGGGGTGCACTTTGGTGCAACCAATACCATATAACGATTTTTCTCATATGATCAAGCTTATTTACCCTAGCTACACTCTTTAGAAGTAGATATCTAATTAAATTGAGCACAAAGAACAACAATGCATACTAGAACAACGTTTTGACATGAAATAAATTACATGGTAAAGGTTATCTATAGATTATAAGGACCTTAATTACACCAAATTCAACTTGCTCTCCATCATATGGGTAAGACATTCATTGCCTAAATAAATAAATTGGAAAAGGATAAAGCCCCACTAATGATCTTAGAAATAGCTACATTCTAGGTAGAAAGCTATTAGTTAGAGGTAAAACAATTTGACCTTGAATATATGCATCATCTGATGTATTTTATTATTTACTTAAAAGTCCCATATACTTAGAAACCAAGTGTAGGAAATCCATTGAACTATAGTATAAGCTTTTAAGCCATCAACCTTGATGCATATTCTTGACACATTATCCTTCTACTAGAATCTATCTAATTATATGCCCATATGCAAGGAGCATTGGTTGATTTCCCTTAATGAAGGCATCCTAGAATGGCACACCCTGCCCTTCCCTCCCCTCCCTCGATGGCGTTACAACATATAAAATAGAATTTTCTTAAGGAACTAAATGAACCATTCTTGAGATAAGAATCAATAATGTTTGATTTAACTTTCCTACATCAAGCAACTACCATCAATCTTTCTTCTACGTTTATTCAACTTGTAATGCTAGGGTTAAATATCTAATTTTAAGATGTTGTCCAACCTTTCATTTGACAAATGATGTTTACTCACGCTCCTCGTAAGCATGCAAGAATTGTTTTCGAAAAAGAAGAAAAAAAAGGAAATCACAAGTGTACGCTGCCAAAGGGATTGATATAGTGACAACACCTCTTAATTTGCATATAAAGGTTACGTAATCAAATCTCATTACCATTGTATTTACACTAAAATAGTTTCCAACTTCCAATAGATCAAATAAATGCAATATCAGTGGTTCCACCAATTGATGATAAACTCTAGTTAGGACACAGCCAACTCAATTGCTCAAACAAAGGCACGAAACTTGTGATATTGCCTATCATGATCGAATGGTGGCAACTCCTAAATTTGGCAACAGAGATTTAGATTTGAATCTCCATTTCTACATCACTTGAAAGGATTGATGTGTGGAGATCAAATAAACACACCAATTAAGAAAGGCGATGCGTAGTAGTGCGGAGATCTTACAGGGTCAAATGCCATGTAGCAGCAATCTCATGTGATATACAGTTTGATCACCTTTAGTTCTCGAGGTTGAGCAGTAGCAATACCTGCAGATCTCCATTTGCCTCCTCTCATCGTTCTTCAATTCTCCTTAAAATCATCAACATGTTATAAATTAATAGCAGAAATAATAACCTATCAAAGATAAACAAGAATTTGTTGAAATCGAGCTCCAAAACATCATAGGATTGTGTCGATCATCATGGATTAGATCAGCAAGAAAATCAGTCCAATGAATTAAGGGCTCTGATACTGTGTTTTAGCGTCACACGAAACAGATGAGAGGTTGTTGCTAGTCATCCTAAACTAACTCAGCAGAAGAAAGAGCTCTTTATATAAAATCTTGATTTGTGAAAATTACAAAAGATATCGTCAACACTTACAAAAATAATAAACAACCTTCCATACAGTAACAGAGGAGAGCTAATCCCTCCTTTTAACTTATCCAGATGATGTTCTACATGGTAAAAAAACGTTAGCTATTATTATAGAACTCATTTGCAATTTTTTTCACCCGTCGCAAGAAACCATCTAACGTATAATGGCGTTAAAGCGGAGAGTTTCCGGTAGATCTCGGAGAGGGGAGTCGAAATGGTACGGCATCTCCGAAAGCACGGGAACCATCGTACAACGGCAGATCTGCGGCAGAGATGCCGCGGAGGCAAAGGCGAGGGGAGATGGTGGGCGGAGATCCGAAGGAAGATTGGACGAGGACTTGAGGCAAATCCATCGCCCAATTGCAACTTGACATAGGAGATAGAAACGGCGTTCATGACCAGGAAAGAGACAGAACCCTTTGCTTCGGGTGGAGGCTGCACAGGCAAATAAAGGGATGAGGGGATCTCCACCTTTTTGCTTTGTTTGGCATCCCCGCCCTTTTCAGGAGCATATCGCGATTTTCGGAGCTGCAATGCTGTGGCGATACATATGCTTCCAGCTTTTTACTTTCTTCCCGAGGAGATCAGAGGAAATATTCCACGTGATTTGCATTCCATCTTTTGGTCTTGGCTGCCCTTCGGAGTTCCACACCTATTTGATTTGGATTGCAGAATGCGTCTTGTGATTGGTCTTCTTGGGAGCATATTGGGTGATTGACGTCGATTTTTGTCGTTGATGGGGACAAGGAATCGGAATACGGAAGAGGAGAGCAATGGGACTTATTCTTTGTAGTTCTAAATTGTATTTCTCCGTTACGAAAGTTGGTAGACTTTAATATGATTCCACAAAAATAAGAAAATACTTCCGTCCCTGTTGCTGAGAAAGTGCATCCGTCCCTAGAGCTAAGTGTGCAAAATTTTTCATAAGTAAATGCAGGTATTATTCTTTGAGATTTGTACGTAAATGCTCCTACAAGCTTCTGCAACCACGCTTTTGCATCTACAAAATAACTACAAATATGTCCGTACAGAGCTGCTTTGTTTTTCACTATTTACCTTTGTATGGGCCCTCCATTACCTTCACCATCAAAGCTGACAATTTGAACGAAAAGGAAATTTTGCTTTTACAACCAACCTACATTGTCTTCCCTCCCTTGAACCCATCTTTGTCCTAAAAACCCCCCATCTTGTAGGGTGGAGATTGAATTGGCTAGGTTGAGCACAGCTAGCAATCCAGCTTAAAAACTTGGGCCCAATCCAAGCTCTACATTATATGGACTTAGTGCCCATTTGTTTTCAAGCCTGACTAGGCCATGATTTGGAAAAATCTAAGTTCAATCTCTAGGTCTAATTTATGTACATTTAGGTGTATCTATGTGCATGATTAAGTGTGTATATATCTATACGTAAATGTATATTTGTCTATATAAAGTATCTATTTTTAGGTATATTTTTTTCAAGTTGCAAGACATTTAGATTTTATCAGATTAGAAAATTTAATTTGACTTTATTTTCAAAGAAGATATGTTTTAAATCGGTCTAGTTTATTCATGGGCTTTAATCTGAGCTAGGCTAAGATTTCCTTATTTGTATGGGCCTTGGCCTAAGCCCTTAGTATGCAAAATGGAAACAACCTATGGCAAGTTTGGATTGAGTTAGAAGGCATGCTTCGCTCTACCCCTTATCCTTCATTTGCAGCAACTCATTATAAAACCAATCTAACGCTGGTCACCCCTAGGGTGGAGCATTGGGTAAAGCTAACTTGGTCCCAACCCAAATCCGATCCAAAAAAGTCCTACCTGGCCCAAGCCTGAATATTACTTGAGTCAGGCTTGGGCCTTAATTTTCCAAAAAAATTGGGTTTAGGCCCAACCCAACCCGAACCTGAATTTCAACCGTTACCCCCCCCACAGTCCCCTTCAATCTTGTGTACAGAATCAGAATCCCCTCCCCCAATGCAGCTATGCCTGTGGTTACTCCATCAACACATCAAATAGCCTCACGCCCTCTTCTTCTCAGACATCTATTGACGAGTCTTGTTAAGTCTCCTCTCCTCTCCTCTCCAATCGATCTTACACCAGCGGGTCATCTCCGACGACAACAATGTTTTGTAATTTGTATCGTATGGTAATTTTGTGTGATACAACTTATGTTGAATAATATTGAATAATGTTATGTTCAATTCTTACTTTGAATAATATTTAAAATGAAGTAACATAAATTTAAATTATTAACTAGGATATGCAATTACTGATTTTAAGTAGGTAATTTTGTTATATATCAAATTCTAGCATTTTTAAGGAAAATAATAAGATATATTTTTAAGCCTAGTTTATTTGGTTGGTAGGTTTTATTTAAAAATCCAAAAAAAAATAGCTTTAATAAAATTTATGGACCTTAACGGACTTTTCTGAATCCAACCCAAAAACTTGACCTAAAAATCGAAATCGGGCCTGGCCCGACCCTAAGCCCATAAACATGGGTCAAGCCTGGGCCTTAATTTTGTAAAAGTTTTGGACCTTGGGCCCGACTCACAATCCGAAAAGAAACATGGGCTTTCTCGAGTGCGGATCGGATCGGGCCGGACTCGGCCCAATGCTCCACCTTAGTCACCCCTGGCTTACATAACTGCATTTTATGTAATTTGGGGGCTACAATGCCACTCCTAGGGAATTGAGCCATGCATAGAGTGGGTTCTTTACCCCTACTTTGTCCTAGACTTGGATTTATCTGTTCAAGATCCACCCAATAGTATTTGCAACCCTTTTAAGACGCACTAGAGATGCCATAACACTCCTATATATACTTCTCTATCAGATGACATATCTTTAGCACCTACCAACTAGATGGCCTTTGCTTGACACTTGCGAGCCACTTAGCCAGCATCTCCTCCCCAATATTGCTAGCAGGATAGTTTATGGTGGTGCTTCCAAATACATATCCAGGGCATAGGATGGAGTTGATTAGTGCTCCTAGTGGAGATCATGGTGGCCTCATTGGAGTAGTAGGTAGCATGGGGTCCTATAACAACAACTAAGTGGGTGCAAGGTGCTAAGTGCTATGTTGGGTTGTTAAGCAAGATTCGTGAGTTGAATGGGGCACTCTATGGGAGAGTGGGAGGCACATATGAAAAAGAGTTCATGAGGAAGATGGATGAATTTGGTGGAAAAGAAATAAAGGGATTTGCATACATGTAATCTTTGAAGTTACACTATCACCCTTGCCTTCAAAATATTTACATAGATACCCCTATAAAGTTGGTAATCTTTCTGTGAGATGCCCTTGGGTTAAGATCCTTCTAAAATGGCCATTATCATCAAGTTTTGACCATTTTGCCCTTCTTTGACATTTTTAACTTATATTTTCTACCTCTTGACCTCCACCACCAATACCACCAACAATAAGCCATCTCCAACTATCCGATCCATGAATGGCACCTGCTCCATTGTCTCTATCCTTTGGTCCACCAGCCTCAAAGGTCCCTTCCTTCATAAGTCCCTCTCCTAATGTCCAACCTTCTTCCTATTGTGAGCTGACCCCTAACCCCCAAAAATTAGAAGTTCAAGTGAAAAAATGAAAACCTTTAAGCACCCTAAGATCTTTTCTCAATTACTTTCATAAGTACATAAAATAAAACATCAAATAAAGTTTCAGGTCTAACTAAATATTCTAAAAAGAAAAGTTCTACAACTTCTGTTACATTATTATATAAATTACAAACTTTTCTACTAATGCATTAGTTTACCAAGTGAACATGCGAACAAGTAAAACTACCACTGCTACATACAACTAGAATGTAGAACCATTCATCAAACCTTTGTTTTGGGACAAATCTAACAAGGTCTTTCCACCACTCCTCCACAAATACTTGTCATTCTTATCATTACTAAGCTTGATGGACAATAAATACACACAAAGGCAAGGAATGAGCAAAAAATCAGCAAGGAAAAAAATAAAGCTAAGCTATTAAGCAACAAACTACACATATTCCTTTCAACTTCCAGGTTTAATTGGAATTTCCAATGATTTACATAGAGTTTAGAGTTTCCCATTGAATACTTCAGATCCTGTTCCATTTCATCATTCCAACAATTTATCGGGAAAACCATAGAGAATTTGGGTGATGAGAACCTGAGTAATCAACCTAATTAAGCACCATCACACTCCCCACTAGTAAGCTAGCAAGTATGGCAGGAGAGACGTGACCCTTGAAAAAGGCATTCCATATGCCTAATGTTCCAACTATAAAGACATCTACTACAAGGTGCTAAGCTAAAGGGTTGTGCTTTTCCAAGGAGATGATTTGCATCCTCGATTACTTCATTCAATTCAAGCTTGATTTCTCATCAAGGTCAAACGTTAATTCTACTTGGGTGAAATCATGATTCTAGGAGTTTTCCTCCCCCTTCCCCCTCCCCAAGGACATGCAAGGTCCCAAAATTAATCCCCATGAAGAAATAATGGTTGGTTACTAATTTTTAGTTTACTTCAAATCATCATTTATTTTGTCAGAAGCTATAATTCTGACCTACGTAAAAGTACATAAATTAAGTATAGATCTCACAAGTGCCTAAAATCACGGAGCATAATATTAAGTTTACATGGATTTAGATAACTAAACAAATCATTAGGCATCTAACCCTACACATGACTAGGCTATCTGACTACTCAAGTTTAGATTTCTAAGCTAATGTTTAGGTCTCTAAACTTGAAGCTAAGAGCTTCAATTGAAGCTCCAATTAGATCCTCGACTTGAGTCAATATTCTTCGCACGTATTGGATTCGTACTTCCTCCCACTTGTACTGGAGGATGTTTCTACAAGATCCTCAGAGCTTGAATTTCTTTAAAACCTCAGAAAATGGAGGTGAATCTAGAGTCAAGATTTCAGGTTTGATGACGGAAAGAATAGACCCGCACAAAATAAGCCCCCAAAGCCCACCAAAGAAAGCACAAGAGTTAATCTATCCAGAGGCAAAGCACACCTAGCCTAGTAAACACACAAGGCAATCTGCCTAGAACCTACCAGCCGACTCGATCACTTACTGAAGAATGAATTGTCAATCCAATTTCTAAGAACCTCGGGCACCGCCAAGACCCAAGGAATAAAGGCTAAGACGATGGCACAAGAACTGAAGCAATAGCATGAGAATAAGGGCACCAACACAATTAATGAGGCAATCTGGCGAGAATGATTCTACCTATGTATTCACTGTTGATTTTGTTGGTGCTAGAGCACCACGATCATTTGTTTTGATGCTAACAAAACACGTGTTATTTAACATTTGCACTTGGAGTCTTAGATTTCAGGTCAATTGCAAATGTAGACGTGATTAGACGAAATTCGAGCTCGCATCCAGGAAGGATTGGAGGAGCTCGACGGAGAACAGAGAAGATTCGCGAGAAACGATAGATTGAAGATGGAAGGACAAGAAGAATAGGGTAAAATTTTATTTTATTCCTTTCATGTACTTTTGTCATTATTTTGTTGCTCTTTATTTTTTACTTAGATTCATGTTAAAGAGCCTCAAAGTACCCTAACAGTAGTCCTAGGAACATCGGCACAACCCTAGGATATTTAGGTTTTCTGAAGAGAACTTAGAAAACCAATATAGGGTTCAAACAGCACTTCCAGACGTCTAATTCCCAAATCAGACGTTTGATAAAGTGTTTTAAGACGTCTAACTGTTGATTCAGACGTCTGATAACATTTAGGCTGGACATAGTTAGTTCTGTCTGATGAAATCAGACGTCCAGACCTTAAACCAGACGTCTTAGGAGACGTCTGATGACTTTGCCAGACGTCCAATTAATGGACCGTTGGCTGGCTTAGCGAACACTCAAGAATGTGACTGTTAAAGCCTTATCAGACGTCCATAGGACTTTCCAGACATCTGATAATTGACCGTTTTGCCTCGACTGACCCAAAATCTCTTCTCAGAGATTTTTTAGCCGTTGCAACGTTTGGAAATCCATTCCCACAGAAAAGGTAGGTTTCCAGACGTCCAGACATAGTGCCAGACGTCCTATATGTCATCTGATGGACTTGCACAAGAACCCTGTTTAGATCTGATTCAAGTCAGGAAGGAACCCGCCCAAAATCAGACGTCTGACCTTGAAATCAGACATCTTAAAGTGGTCTTCCAGACGTCTGATGCCAGAATTAGACGTCTGATAAGTCTGTCAGTGCAATGATTGTTCCTGATTTCGGGCTGATTCTCTTGGGCTTTGTACCCAACGGCTATGAAACCTTTCCTAAGCCTTCCAAAGCCTTCCTAAGGCCTCTATAAATAGAGGGGATCCTTTGCAACACAAAAACACACCTAAGACACAACAAAACACACCTAAGGAACATACTCTCTACCATTTTGTGTCTCTCTTGCTCTCAAAGCTCAAGTTCTACATCTTAAGAGCATCAAGCCTTCGTGCACCCGCTCTCTCGTCGTAGTTCACGAGAGCGAAGTTGCGCCGTTGCGTGGCTCACGCATCCGTGTCGTCGACGCACTCCTTTCAAAGGGAAGCATCCTAATTCCTATAGAAGCTTAGGTTAAAAATTACTTTGTTGGCTCTGTAGGATTACTTGTTTATTTTATCTTTGTTATTTGGTTGGGTATTCGGGTTGCAAATTCCTATCTCCTTCGAGGGACAAAATCCTTCTCGTGAAGAGAAGGGGTTGAGGAATGCTACCCTCGCACTTGTAGCGTGGTTGTATTTGAGGTTGAATCACCCTCGTTTAAAGTGATTCGCTTAGTGGATTTTGATCAACTTGGTTGATCGGAAAATCCTAACTCGAGAGGGTTAGGTGGTGGTTTTCACCCGGTTTGGGTTTCCACCTAAAAATACTTGTGTACTTGTGTGATTGTCTATTTTGTGAGATTGTTTTTATTTATTTCCACAATTATTACGTCACCCCCTCCTGGTAGGGAAATTTCATTGGTATCAGAGCAGGTCTCGCGTTATCGACGTTATAAACAGGCGAGGATCTAGATATGGAGGGAAAAGCATTCGTGTGCACCGAAGGACACGATACCTTGCGACCACCATACTTTGCAGGTATAGATTTTGTTTATTGGAAAAATTGTATGACTATGTGGTTGCAAGCCTACGACTTCCGGGTATGGGAAAAATGCAAATCCGCATTTGTGATTCCCAAGAAACCCGCAAGAGGTTACTCAGAAGATCAGGTTCGGAATCTCAACCTCAACGCAAAGGCAATAAATGCCTTGTATTGCGCGTTGAGTCCGAAAGAGTTTGAGCAAATCCAAGAGTGCACTACCGCCCATGAGATATAGAGGAAGTTAGAAGACACTCATGAGGAGACGAGCTCGGAAGAAGATCTCGAGGAGAAAAAAACCGCGTGCCTTGGTTTCATCGCAATCGGAGAAAGTGACGATGATAGCGACAATGAGGTAAACTCGGATTTACAAGATGCTTTTAATGAGTTGTATGAGCTTAGTAAATCACTAAAAATAGAAAACAAAAGCATGAAAAAGAATCTTAGTTTTCTTAAATCTGAAAATGATAGGTTAGAAATAAAAATTAAGGATCTAGAAGCTAGTGCTAAAAATGATAACCTATTATTAGAAAATCCAAACCTCATCAATGAAAATAATAAATTGATTGAGGAAAATGTTAATCTAAAAATAGAAATTTCTGATTTAAAGACTAAGATGAATATTATAGAAAATGAACTTGCATGTCTTAGGGAGAAATCAAATAAATTGATAAATAGGGTAGATAACCTATATAGCCCTAAGGTTGAGAAAGGATCTCCGTCAAGGAGACCCACTAACAGATTCGGATCCAAGCTCACTTGGATACCGAAGAAAAATTTGGAATCTTGTTTTGTAGGTTTCAGGGATGACTACAACACAAAGGACTGGACCTACAAGCTCAAAGCTGGTCAACTCAAGTTGGGAGAACCAAGGAATAGACCAAGGAGGAGAACAAGAAGACCGACGAGACGGCGAACAAACGATGGACCCGCTGCACGTCGACCACCAGATTGGAGACCGGCGCCAATGCCCGGGCCTCCAAGCTACGGATGGGAGCCCCATCCGATGTGGCATCAACCACCACCATTTGGCCCATTTTATTGGCCATGGTAGGTGAGGTAAAAACCATTTACCCTATCTTTTTATCACAAGCATTTATATAGGGGAGGCAAAAAATTATAAGCTAATTGTCAATTTTTAAGGGGGAGATATAAGGTAGTTAAATTTCCTTTAGAAAGGGGGAGAAAAATAATAGCTATCTTGTTGTTATAAAAAAAAAAGGGGGAGGACATCACCTTTGCTAAAAGAAATTTATAGAAGAGCATGTTTTAAGGGGGAGTTATAGGAAATTAATTAAGTCTTTTTGATAATGTCAAAAAGGGGGAGGATTTTTTTTGCATTATTATTTATGGTTTTGTCATCATCAAAAAGGGGGAGATTGTTGGTGCTAGAGCACCACGATCATTTGTTTTGATGATAACAAAACACGTGTTATTTAACATTTGCACTTGGAGTCTTAGATTTCAGGTCAATTGCAAATGTAGACGTGATTAGACGGAATTCGAGCTCGCATCCAAGACGGATTGGAGGAGCTCGACGGAGAACAGAGAAGATTCGCGAGGAGCAATAGATTGAAGATGGAAGGACAAGAAGAATAGGTTAGAATTCCATTTTATTCCTTTCATGTACTTTTGTCGTTATTTTGTTGCTCTTTATTTTTTACTTAGATTCATGTTAAAGAGCCTCAAAGTACCCTAACAGTAGTCCTAGGAACACCGGCACAACCCTAGGATACTTAGGTTTTCTGTAGAGAACTTAGAAAACCAATATAGGATTCAAACAGTACTTCCAGACGTCTAATTCCCAAATCAGACGTCTGATAAAGTGTTTTAAGACGTCTGACTGTTGATTCGGACGTCTGATAACATTTAGGCTGGACATAGTTAGTTCTGTCTGATGAAATCTGACGTCCAGACCTTAAACCAGACGTCTTAGGAGACGTTTGATGACTGTGCCAGACGTCCAATTAGTGAACCGTTGGCTGGCTTAGCGAACACTCAAGAATGTGACCGTTAGAGCCTTATCAGACCTCCATAGGACTTTCCAGACGTCAGATAATTGACCGTTTTGCCTCGGCTGACCCAAAATCTCTTCTCAGAGATTTTATAGCTGTTGCAACGTTTGGAAATCCATTCCCACAGAAAAAGTAGGTTTCCAGACGTCCAGACATAGTGCCAGACGTCCTATATGTCGTCTGATGGATTTGCACAAGAACCCTGTTTAGATCTGATTCAAGTCAGGAAGGAACCCGCCCAAAATCAGACGTCTGACCTTGAAATCAGACGTCTTAAAGTGGTCTTCCAGACGTCTGATGCTAGAATTAGATGTCTGATAAGTCTGTCAGTGCAATGATTGTTCATGATTTCGGGCTGATTCTCTTAGGCTCTGTACCCAACGGCTATGGAACCTTTCCTAAGCCTTCCAAAGACTTCCTAAGGCCTCTATAAATAGAGGGGAACCTTTGCAACACAAAAACACACCTAAGACACAACAAAACACACCTAAGGAACATAGTCTCTACCATTTTGTGTCTCTCTTGCTCTCAAAGCTCAAGTTCTACATCTTGAGAGCATCAAGCCTTCGCGCACCCGCTCTCCCGCCGTAGTTCATGAGAGCGAAGTTGTGCCGTCGCGTGGCTCATGCATCCGTGTCGTCGACGCACTCCTTTCAAAGGGAAGCATCCTAATTCCTATAGAAGCTTAGGTTAAAAATTACTTTGTTGGATCTATAGGATTACTTATTTATTTTATCTTTGTTATTTGGTTGGGTATTCGCTTTGCGAATTCCCGTCTCCTTCGAGGGATAAAATCCTTCTCGTGAAGAGAAGGGGTTGAGGAACGCTACCCTCGCACTTGTAGCGTGGTTGTATTTGAGGTTGAATCACCCTCGTTTAAAATGATTCGCTTAGTGGATTTTGATCAACTTGGTTGATCGGAAAATCCTAACTAGAGAGGGTTAGGTGGTGGTTTTCACCCGGTTTGGGTTTCCACCTAAAAATACTTGTGTACTTGTGTGATTGTCTATTTTATGAGATTGTTTTTATTTATTTCCGCAATTATTACGTCACCCCCTCCTGTAGGGAAATCACAGATTTTTCCCTAAGGACCCGTTATATAAGGATACTTGATGTATCATGAAAAGGGACTGAGGTTTGGATAATGTACTCCCAACTACACTATAGTGAATAGTTGAGGGTCAAATTCCCTACTTAGATGTACACCCTCAAGGTGGAATTAGGTCACCAATTCATTTCCCTTATTGTTGGTTGATGGCATGCATGCGATATTTCACTCCTATATATTTCCTGTCGAGTCCGATGGGCTCGATTAGTGGGCGCCATTTGTGGGAAGTCACAACAAAAGTCCAAGCTCTTAGTAGGGCCCATCCAATTCATCACACTCATGGGGTGTGACCCCCATTAAAGCTAAGCTCATAATCGACCCCTTTCATGCCAGGGCATAAGCCCAGCCAAATGAGAGTCAGGTGAGTTTCAAAGATTTAAGGAAGAAGGTTTGAGAGTGACCTACACCCCTCCCCTTAAAGAGGCAAGGAACTCACAAACATAAGAGAGAGAGAGAGATGCTACAACTTCTCCTCATGGCAAGGGCCTTTAATAGTTGAACGCTCGGGTAATGAGAAGCGAACCCCTACTCCCCTCCTCTCAACCTCACGACAAGGCAGGGTCACTAAGGCTCCTACCTTGAAGGATACTAAACATGAAGCATCACGTAACGCATGCTTCCCAACTTAACAACCACCCAGGAAAATGCTTGGCCACCAGGAAGGTACAGTTCTCCCACACTACACTTCCCTTGAGGCACCCAGGCCAAACCCCTTTTCTCTTGAGAGCAATCCAATAGAGCAGGCCGCATACCAAAAGGCCGAGCACCCACTGACCAGAGCTACCTCGACCAAATACACAATGCTCTATGGTGTGCGTCGCACTCAAGTCAAAAAAATAGCACACCAGAATTTAAAGTCAACTTAATTATATTGCAAATAGTATGAGTCAGGTCAAATTCTCAGGAAGATTATATGGTTGTGTTCTCTAATCAATTAGACAAGTTCAAAATTTTTTTTTGGTATTTTTGAAAGTACTTTTTGATTTTTTTGGATTTTTTAAGTCAAACGATTTAAAAGGACTACTCTAACCCCCATCTAATTTTGTGTAGACCAAACCCTAGATCTAAAGACCCTAGAAAAATATGCTAAATTTATCCCTGACACTAAACTCAAAAAGGATGAAATATGCACTAATTTTGTGCAAATTAGAATTGTAGATAATTTGTTAAAAATTCTACAAGTAAAAAATTTTAGGTTTTGTTTTCAATGCAACCCTCAGTCAATGCATGAATTTTCTCTTCTTTCCTGTAATGAACTAGGCTCTGAAATTTGGTATAGCTCTTCCCTACTTCGATATCTAACTCCAGACAAAGTTTAATGAATTTTGGACACTTAGAATCTACTGCAAAAATTTTAGAAAATGGAAATCAAAATCATTGCAAAATCAGAAAAGCGAAAGAATGCGAAGCGAACTTCAATTGATGTGAGACTTTGTGGCAGGTTCCAAAAAATAGAATCGACTAATGAAAGGTGATTTGAAAAGTCAAAATCATTGATGATTGCTCTCTCTTAGGCTTGTCTCATCCCACACAAACCTACTAAGGCTATAATCCAACTTGGATATGAAATCCTAGGCTTAGACTATCCCATGCAAGTTTACACATGCATGAAACAACTCGGTTTTCTAACAACCATACAAGAGCGATTAAAATGCATATGTGATAAAAGCCTGTCATTTCTAGCCCCTCACCCTTATGCGAAAAGAAAATTAGTCACACATAGATGTAACAATAATGCTCATCATCTCAAAAGAGATAAGCATAATCATTGAAATAATAAAGAGTTCTACAATGAATAATAACAAGAAAGTAAGAGAAACCCTTGAACCCTTTGAGATGATCATCGCTCCACGTGTGAGACTCCTTGTAGTAGATCTTGTGTGCTACAAGTCCTGCATAAATCCTCGCAAAAGCTCCTCCTCAGGGTCCTCCTTCAAGAAGATGTCTTCATGCCAAAGATGTCACTTGCATGATGCAAGCGCAACGACGAGGATGATGCCAATGAAGAAAGGGGGCGCCTAACCTTAGGGGAAGGCTTAATGGCGATCCAATATGGTGATATGAAGGTGGTGGTGGTCAACCTCTTTGGTGGAGAAAGGTGGTGGGCATGTAGGTGGCATGGTGGATTAGGGTTTGCGAGAATGTTTTGTTGAGACCTCTGTTTTGATAAAACAAAATTATATTTTATTATGAGCTAATCTTTCAGGATCATGCTCACACAAATCAAGTCAATTACTCTCTGCGTGGATCAAAGTGAAGATTATCTTTAATCAATATAATTCTTTTATATTTCTTGAGTCTAGAATTGCAATAAGAAACCTCAGGATTAAAGACAAATCTTTCGAAGTTGTAAAATAAACATCTAGATAGTATTGACCGACCAAAATATTAAAATTGATCAATCAAATTAATTGGTTGATCAAAATAAGAATATTGATTGACCAAATTACCCTAACGGTCAAATCCGATTTTCCCGTAATTGATCGACCAATTAAATATTTGATCGATCAATAATTGATCAACTAATTAAGTAAATTGATCGATCAAAATGAAAATTAATCGACCAATTAAGTAAATTGATCGACTGATTTGATTCGAATGATTTTTCTCAACATTCCAAAAATGTTCTGTTTTCACTTATAAATAGGGCTCCATACCTCTCATTTCAAAACACACATTGAAAAAGATTTCAAGGAGAAAAAGTGCTTCTAGTTCAATTCTTCCTCGTGCTTTCGTTCTCATTCTTCAATGCTCTTCAAAAGCACGTCACTCTATGCTTCTGAAAAGAAAATGTAGTTTGCATATTTGAATTCCTTAAGATTCCATAGGATTCTATTATATTTATCTTTATCTACTGCTTTAATTAACGGATCCCAAGTTGTTGGGAGAAATCCATTGTTATTGTTGTTGTTGGTGTGCTTCTTTTCATAATAGTAAGAGAAGGGATCATTGTAAAGAGGTTGCGCCACCCTCGTTCAAGTGATATATTAGTTGATTGACTAGCGTTGCCTAGTTGGGAAAATCATAAGTTGGGAGGCCTAGGTAGTGATTTTTGCCCGTAGGGGTTTCCACTATAAATCTTTGTGTATATTGTGGGATTGTTTTTGTACTATATTTTTATTACAATCGATATCACACTTGATCTTGTGTTTGTAGCCAAGTAAGATCTGTAGGACCTCTCATGTTGAAGTGGTGGCTAATGAAGCAAGGGAGAGATCTTCAAAGGGGGCATGTAGGGTATATTTATTATAGGCCAAGGGAGACATCCAAGATGTGTGTAGAAAGAGGCTCGAGTGGTCCACAAGTTAAGGTTTTCTAAAATAGGCAATTAGATACCTAGTAGGATTAGGATTCCTAATTAGGCAATTAAGATTTGAAATTTGGAAAGTGAATTTCTAAAACCTCAAAGTGGACCATCATGGGCTTTTGGAAAGCCTTAGGTGGTGTGGAGATGATTCTTAGGGTTCCTAAAGGTGCCTCCAATATGAACATAGAGAGAATAATTAATAGGTGGGTTCACACTTGAGAGACTCAAGGAGGCCAAATTAATCAAGCTTATTTGATTGGAATGTGATATTCTTGATCTATTTTCTTCCAAAGAATAATAATACATCAAAGTAGATGAATTTTTTGTGGGAAAATCATATTGGGTGCTGACCCAATTAGGATTAGGGTTAGGGTTTCTGCTATTTGAGCTCATTTCTATCCATTTCTGACCCATTTCTATCCATTTCTCTGCTCTAGCTTGTATCTAGTTCCCATTTCTCTCTAACATCCTGACTTAGCCTGCATTAAAACCATGAATTACCAGTCAAATCGAAAAATAGGCTTATCAAAATAGAAATAGCCCACAATGCATGTTGTTTGACCTAAATGCAGATATGCAAAATATAGATTATCTAAATGCAATTATACCTTTACTATTACAAAATTAACATTATTTAAGCATTATTTAGATATATAAATATGTGTTCATCACTCCACAACTAGCAGGAGTGGGGATTTCTAGCCAAGAGGCTCCACGAATCATCCCGAGGGCTATAGTGAGGCAATCAGCCAAAGGAGGACACGAAGAGGAGCACATGGCACTCCTACAATACCCTACCCAAACACCATCCCCATTTCAAGGATCAACCACCGCTTGATTGTGCACACACCCTACATAGCACCCGCACAACCACATGCCTCACAGTGCCCCATTGGTAGGGCCCCCTCTCCCAAGCGTAGTGCCTCGGGGACCTAAGATGAACCCCCAGTGTATGGCAGGCCTACCTCCCACAAAAGGAAGGGGCCCTGTCGATCTCGAAGATACACAAAAGAGTTATAAGAGCCAAAGGCAAGAAAAACTCTAAATTCCCCCTCCGACATGTCAGAGAAGTGCCGAGATAAGGATCACTGAGTTATCATCGAGGGGGCATATGCACCAAGCGAGTGTGCTTGAGAAACTCAAACCCCAAAGGGTCGTGACCCTTGGGGCTGAAGAAAAAGCTAAGGACTAGCTAAGGAGGAGGACGAGCCACACGCTCCCCGTTGTTCTCCACCGTACCAAGGTGAACCAGTGGCTCAGGTAAATCAACTGGACATCCAGCATAGAGCGATGAATAACCACCAAAAGAGTGCACCCTTGCTTCCCTCTTTTTTGAAAATCACACACTTGGAGAAGAGGAAGAAGGATGCAAACAAGAATATGCAATTATTCCACAACAAAGACAACATGGTAAGAACATAAAAAAATGCTTTTTTCATTACAACAAGAAATAACATGATCAAGCTTACATCAAGCTAGTGCCAGGTAAAAAAATTACAAAGGGAGAAAGCCTAAAAGGCATAAAAAGTATTTAACATAGAACAACCGACCCAGAAGGACAACTGTCCTCATAACATAGCTCTGTCAAGTTCCCGAGCCACTTGTAAGGTCTCCAGCATTATTAGACCCAACCACCTAGTAAAAACAACCTGGGTGGAGTAGGCGATTTTCCACCAGTTGATCCACTACCAAGAAATGGGAGAGTCAGGGGATCACTTAGGCTAGAAGTTGAGATCTCGAGCCACTTTGACGAAGCCACCATAATAGGAGCAAGGCCCCTAAGAGGATCAATGACACCACAACCACCCGACCAGAGATAGAGGCCTTGAACCTCCTCAAGAAAGCGACCCCCACAAAGCTGCAACTATGGAGTGCGTAAAGGGGGCAAGTGCTTCTCGACCAACATCAAGCCCTCGAATCAACTACCTCAGCATCATCTCCGAATGAGGAGAGCCATGGGAACTGGCTCCACTCAAATGGATGCAACATTAGACCATTGGTATACAAAAATCAAGATGGGAGTGATGACTATGAGAAGGTAATCCATTGGTGTGGAGTGTGTTAAGGGAACACCTAGAGGTTGTTGTTGATGAGGTGAGTCATATACGTGATGTGAGTATTGTGAAAGGTAGTGATGATTACTATGGAGGTTAATTGCACATACACATTAATGGTTTGGTTTGGGCTTTGGTTAAGGAAAGTGATGTGCTGACGTGCTCCTACCATATTTCAAAATTCATTCGCATCGTAGTATAGTCAATAGAAGCGAGTTTACATTTAAGATTTATAACTCGAATTAGAAAAGAGATCCAAGGTCATCTCTGGGAGAAAACATATACGCAAATTACCACTATTTAAAGTTTCTGAACTTGTATAAGATGTTAATTTAAAATGCACAAGTTCAAGACCGCACTTAGTTTTACAAGTTAAAGCGATTAAATTTAAATTTCAAGTGCAATGACTGAATGATGCTTACTAAAATACCATAATTAAGTGAGAATCAAATTGATCACTAAACAGCTGATCAGTAGTGATATTTAGGCAATAAATTCAATCAGAACCAAAAATAAGCCCAATCATTCAAATTAGCAAATCGTTCCTTGGAAGGATGATTTTCTCACATTTCAGCCCCTGGATGCTTGCGTTTAGGTCCTTGCTACACTTTTCAAGTAGCACCTGCTCCTTCTTCCTCTTGGCCGACCAGACCTTATCGGAGATGCGATAGTGCATCGCCGGAAACGAACTCTGGTAAGAGACCTTCGTCGGTGAGCGCTGGAGCAGAGTTGGCGAGACATCACCGACCTGATGGTCGTGGCGCAGTGGTGATTGGCAATGTGTAGAACTATCGATGACCTCATTGTAGAGGGAGCGGAACCGGTGGTTGACGGAGGTCCTTGAGGCACAAAACTCCTCATCAAAAGTCATAAAAGGTTCCTCGTGCTGTGAGGAAGCTTCCTGCGAAGCTTGAAGACCTGAGGAGGCCATCTACAATCGGTCGACGTCAGGGATGAACGGCGGTGATGGGTTTGACGGCGTAGCTTGTGGGAGCTCTAAGCTCCTAGCCAAGGTGTCGAGGAGCTTCGTTGGATGGTGGAGAATGTGGTGGCGATGTTGATTTGTTGCAAGGATGTCAAAGATGGCCAGATGACATCGTCGAAGGTAGCGGTGGCGGCATGCGTCCGATGGCCGTTGTGCAACGTCGAAACCCTAAATTGGTTGAGGGGTTTTGATGCTTGTGTCAAGGTGGAGGTTCCGAGGTAGACGGCTACCGGAAAGGGTGGACGAGTCGATGAGAGTGTGTCGCTGGAGTTTGGCTGTCGTTGTTGCCGCCTATGGAGAAGGAGATGGAGAGGAGGGAGTTGTGGTGGTGGATGTGAGGTCTGAGGATTCCTAACCTATGCTAAGGAGGAAGAGAAAGAAGGGAGAGTACCTAGGAGGAGGAGGAGAGGTCGGGGAGGTGGCTGGCGTGACTGCCGAACTTGGAGAAGAAGAAGAAGAGGACGTTGAGAAGATTGGAGCGAGGAAGAAGGTAGGAGAATCGCTTCTGTTGTTGGGGAAAACGGCAACGATGAGGGAAAGAGGAGCCCTCAACCAATTTCAACGGATGAGCGGCGAAGGACGAAGATTGAGAAGCTCCAAGGTCGGGGTTAATGGCGGCACTTGTGGAGGAAGGAGGGGAGTTACGCTTGCCAAAACTCGACGACACAAACTGGCGTGGGGTGGAGAATATTTGTAGCTTCTTGTCATGCGAAGAGAGGGCCGGAGGTTTCACAAACAACCTCGCCGAAGTTGCATGGCCGGTGGAGTCGAAGGTGGAAGGTGGAGAAGCTGCTAGCGATGACTATTTTGCAAGAAAATTGAAAGTTAAGGGGGCATTTGTAAGAAAATCAGGAATTAAGGACCAAAATGCAAAGTTGACCAAGATGAAGTCCAAATGAACCTAAATTTTTATGATAGCCTAATTTGGACATAAGGAAGTTGATGGTGGCTTTAATTTTGGATTTTGATGTCATTTTCATGATCAATTTACATTTAGATCCAAAATGTACCAAATATCCGTCTATGGTTCT